>JAECXW010000114.1:0-600000 GCA_018153365.1 Drosophila fuyamai
AAATTATCAAATACCTTGGCAAGACAAGTCTGGCGCTATACAAAGAAATTAAAAAACAATACAACTTAAATTTAACAGTTGTTTTTTTTTAATTAACTGATAATTATTTGCTAATTTAAAGTTCATAGCTGCACTTTTATTGTGTTTTTTCGTACATTCTGGACCCAAAAAACATTTTGCTCTGACAAGAGGCACCCCAGATAGTATTAATGTTATTTTGTCCTCACATGTAAACACCTGCAATCGACTTTTGTGAGTTTTTCCCTCCATTTCTGATAATGTTCAGTGAGAAGCGCACGCCAAAAGATTAAATTTTTTTAATCTTTTCGCTAGGGTTCACCCAAAGTTCATTTCCGCAGACTGGCAACGCTATGGAATTTTCTGGTATTTTTTTCGTCGATCAGGAGACCGACGTGAAAAAAAGGCCCGACGAAAAGTGAACGCCAGCTGTTTGCCTCTCGCTCTCTCTCATGTCTGGCGTACGGTTTTCGTCGATCTGGATACTAGGCTTTAAGAAGAAACTCAATTTTATTGACGGGATTAAACCATTAAACCTCGGCTTATGACTTTTTAAAGCTAAACTTTTTTGTAGGAAGCTTTGTAAGCTTCCGAAAGCAAAGAAAAGTTTTTGTGAAAGATTGGACTTTGCAGGCGAGAGATACGACTTTGTCGAATTAGTGGCGACGGACATTGTTTAACATTTTGAGTCCTTCAGGACAAGCATGACAAACAGGAATCTTGCGATGAGGTACATCACGTTGTAAACTCTAAAAATTTCTTATTTGTGGTCTTTGATTTCGAACCTCAGATAATACTGTTCCTCTTTCATGGCCAGGCATTTTCCCTTGTCCATTGCCGCCATTGCGGCGGTGTTCAACGAACACGAACGATAGTAAAACAATTAGTTGCTTAAAATCAGTGGAAGAGCTTATGATAGTCAAGACACGAACTTTAGAAACATATATAACATAAAATTATAATTAGTATTGCATAACGTTAACTCCGCATAGTATCATAAGGGATAAGGGACTACCATTACCTTTGTTGGCGACGTAGACCGTAAGGAACCGTAACCTTTTTTGCAGTAGTAACGCATTCTGGCGGTCAAGGAGGTTACTTTTTACCCCACCTAGTAGATTTAACTGTAGGACATAATAATTATTTTTTCCATCTTTTGTTAGTGTTGATACTTTCCCATTGTGCGTGGTGCGAATTTGCGTTCGATTGACACATAGCCGATGTAGACGGTTGTCAGCTGCCCTGCTACCACCGTTGGTTAACCAAGGTTTAGTCCAAAACGTTTACAACTATTCGAGAGAGAGTCTTCCTAACGACGCAAATGATCCTGCGTGCCACTGCTGGATATTTTGGTTGTTTTCAATTACTTGCGTTGGGGACTTTATCGTGGACTGTACTTAACAGTTGGTCAATTGCCAACATTGCACCCTTGTTGGGTTTAAAGTTACAGATTGGTATTTATGGAACTAGATAATTTTCAAAACTGCATAAACAGAGCTCGAAACAAGTGAGAACGCTATAGTCGAGTGCCTCGACTATTAGATACCCGTTACGCAGTTCATATTATAAATTTGAATTAGGCGATCTCTTAGAGCTGGCAGCTTTACAGCACGAGCATCAGCACCAGCGCTTCTTTAGCGCAGGCAGCTTTTGTCCTACACCAACAGCTGTGTTTATGTTTATGTTTTTGAGTGCAATGCTTACATACATACACACATACGCCATTGTTTGACTCAGACCTCCAATTTGGCTAACTTAATTTGATTTGCATAGTTCTTGGGATATAGTTCGGTATAGAGGGCGCTATTGTAAGGCGGAAATGTAGGCGCTAGCCAGGCTTAAGCGTTTAATGGGTTTTTGGGCGTTCGAGTGGGCGTGGCAAACTTTTATTAGGCCAATCGATAGGTATTGACGAAACAAATATCTATTTTCGTAATAGCATCAAAACTGTGGCCACAGCTTATGGCTTGTGGGCGTCAGAGGGGCGTGGCATCATTTTGAAACAATCTTCCGCTGCGTAGGAACTCCTAAAATCTACATGCAAAATGCCAATCATCTAGCTTTTATAGTTTCCGAGATCTCAGCGTTCATACGGACAGACAGACAGACGGACAGGCGGACATGGCTAGATCGACTCGGCTAGTGATCCTGAACAAGAATATATATACTTTATAGGGTCGGAAACGCTTCCTTCTACCTGTTACATACTTTTGCACGAATACAATATACCCTTTTACTCTACGAGTAACCGGTATAAACATTCTGCCAAGAGCCGAAAGTGCCATTCAGTACAGCTAACATAGTTGATTTAATACCTTGCAACGACATCAATGGCTTCCACTCGAAAACAAGAGAGAACGCTATAGCCGGGTGCCCCGACTATCAGATACCCGTTACTCAGGTAAAGGGAGTGCGAGGGAGATGGAGATAGAAACTTTGATCACGCATAACTTTTTAACGAATGGTCCGATTTGAAAAATTTTTTCTACATTTCGATAGGTATTGATAAACACAATAAAACTGCATTTTTACTTTTCCGAAATATTTAAATTTTTAAAATCGTATATGAGCAATTGTGGGCGTTAAAGGGGGCGTGGCACCTTTTTGAAACAAACTTGCGCTGCGTAGGAACTCCTAGAATCTGCATGCAAAATGCCAATCTTCTAGCTTTTATAGTTTCCGAGATCTCAGCGTTCATACGGACAGACAGACGGACAGACAGACGGACAGACAGACGGACAGACGGATATGGCTATATCGACTCGGCTAGTGACCCTGATCAAGAATATATATACTTTATAGGGTCGGAAGGGCTTCCTTGTACCTGTTACATACTTTTGCACGAATACAATATACCCTTTTACTCTTCGAGTAACGGGTATAATTATAGGTAAGAGTTAATTTTACAATTTTATTTATTAATTATTAGTTAATTAGTAGTTAATAGTTATTTGTATTCCAATAAATAGAAATCAATCTACTGAGATACGAACAAGGCATATCGCAGTCGGTGTCACAAAAAACACCGACTGCTTTTAAGTGGTTCAGAAAACTTCAAACCAAATCAGCTTTGGTTGCTGTTCTGCGAGCGGATGGTGCCTGCATACCCTACCGACGATTGAATTTTAGGGGGGACAGACACAAGAATGGCTGTTTGGCTTTTGTTTTGTTTACATTTTTTAGGACACTTGTTTTGAATAATATGTTTAATGACCTTTGGTTGATTTATTTTTTTAAAGTTCGCAGTGTAATTTTGTTTAATGTTGTTATTTAATGATTTATTTTTTTTATTTTTTTGTATGTTTGTTCTTAAAAGTCGCCGCTCAAATTATTTACCGATAAATATATATATGTACACCTGAGTTAAATAGTAATTTTTAAACTTTTTCACAACTTAAAAAAATGAATTTAGGTTGAACTTCTTAAATACTTTTTATTTTTGTAAAAGGTAAATGGAGCAAATATACAAATCTGAACTTTTTATTAAAATAATATTTAAATTTTCAATTGTATAACTTTATTAATTTTTTTTTTTTTTTCTTGTTTCTGTTCCCACCTCTAAAATTCAATCGTCGGTAGGGTATGCAGGCACCATCCGCTCGCAGAACAACAACCAAAGCTGATTTGGTTTGAAGTTTTCTGAACCACTTAAAAGCAGTCGGTGTTTTTTGTGACACCGACTGCGATATGCCTTGTTCGTATCTCAGTAGATTGATTTCTATTTATTGGAATACATGCATATAAGAAAAACATTTTACTGCTAACACTGAAATGAATTTGTAAACCAAAATGAAATGTATGCTGAAATATTAAAAAATATACTATAACATATAATATTCTTATTTTGATCATTAACCAAATAGTGAATACGCCCATATTGTTAGGGTACCAAGTCTGAAAAGTAGCAAAAGACCAAATATTCTTGCCGCACCAAATTGAAATAAACGCATGTACACGCATACATATAAAGACTAATTCAAGCGCAGGCGCAACCTTCTTCCAAATGCGCGTCTCTGCGACTGAACGACCGAACTCGTGCAATGAGTATAAAAATGAGAATAAGAATGAGGGCGAAAAAAACCCGAAGGCACTCGAAGTGTCTAGGGCCTGCCACTAACAGCTCTGGGGCCTCCCGGAAAGATTTTTGAGTGTCCATATTGCTTGTATGAAATGACCAGTCTATATATTGTATGGTTAGTGGTTGTAGATATGTAGGGCAATTTTTCTTTGACCTAAGTAGGATTCCTTGCGCTTATTCTCCATTTTTGAAAAAGTTCAAAACAAAATGCATAAAAAAGCACAATACAGCAGAAATTCTTTGAATCTTTGATCACATGTTATTTAACGGGATAACCGTTATATATTTCATAAAAAAGTATGACCAGATCCGGGTTAATATAGAAATAGTACCGAAAAATATTTTAACTGTGCCAAGACTTTTGTGCCACGAAAAATGTTCATTTTCATTTAAAATTAAAATAGCTTTAATAACGTTATAAAAAAATAAAAATTAATGGTGCTTTTCAAATAAAAAATCTTTTAATTTACCAATTAAAAAAAGGAATCATTAAAATGCTACACAAGCTTAAAAATAACATTTAAAGTCGAAAATTTCAAGTGTGCCAACACTTTAGTGCGGGACTGTAGGTCATTACTCCTAATACTCAGATCGACGAAAACTGTACGCCAGTCATGAGAGAGAGCGAAAGGCAAACAGCTGGCGTTCACTTTTCGTCAACGTTTTTTTTACCTCGCTCCTCAGATAGACCAAAAGAAATTTAAAAAAAACCGCAAAAGTCGATTGCAGGAGCTTAAATGAGACGATAATATAACATTAATACTATCTGGGGGCCTCTTGTCAGAGCAAAATGTTTCATAGAGCAACAATTTACGAAAACACACAAAAAAAGTGCAACTATGAACTTTAAATGAGCAAATAATTATCGGTGAATTAAAAAAAAACAACTGTTAAATTTAAATTATATTGTTTTTTAATTTTTTTGTATAGCGGCAAACTTGTCTTGCCAAGGTAGTTGTTAATATCTTTTATAGGCTCTTTCCCGCGAATACAATATTTGAACGTTAACTGCTTGCCAACAAACCTCGCTGATTATCAGTACGACCGTAGCACGTTTAAATCTGATGAACTCTCATAATTTTGGTCACATTGGAAGGATGAAAGTTTTTACGCTAGCGTACTCGTTTGTCGATCTGAGTACTAGGCTTTATCAAAGAATTAAAATGAAAAATTTTAACTGAAACCCAGAGCCTCGGGGTAACTATAACTCTTTTCCGGAACGTTCCAACATTGACGCTAATATGATGCACATCCATTTTGAGAGCAGCATTTTTTTTAAGTATTCTGGTCACACTGGCAAATACAAAAAATCGATGTATAATATGTTAAATTGGAATGGAACTATAAGAAATATACAATACTTACTTTTTGATATGTTTCCGATACGAAAGCGTATTCTTGTAATAACTTGTGTGGTCGCTCTATTAATTTGTTTGTTAAAAATATTATTCTGGAATTCACGTGCACCTTTTTTGACAGTAAGTACTTAGTTGTATCACTAACCAAACAACATAAAGACTGGTCATTTCGTACAACGAAAATTGACACAAAAATTATAAATCGACAGGCCCCAGAGCTCTAACCATACAACATAAAGACTGGTCATTTCGTATAACGAAAATTGACACAAAAATTGTAAATCGACAGGCCCCAGAGCTCTTAGCAGCAGGCCCCGGACACTTCGTGTGCCTTCAGGTTTTTTGCTCTCTCATTTTTATTCTCACTTTGATGCTCGCGCACATGATACAATAACAATAACAATATGTTATTGTATCATGCTCGCGCACTCATTGCACAAGTTCGGTCGTTCAGTCGCAGAGACGCGCATTTTGAAGAAGGTTGCCTTGTGCTTGAATTGGTCATTATATGTGTGTAAATTATTTAATTGTCCGTGCCGGCTGGCGGCTCCTCCGCGGCAGGGGTAGAGCTGGTAGGTGATATATCCGTAGGGGGTGGCAGTAGAATACTGCCCGCATTGTTGGCGGCCACCAAGATTGGCAGCCACAGCGGAGTCGGATGGTAGCTTCGACTCCTTTGCTTCTTCCGAAGTATACGGTGGGAGATACTTATCTCCGATGTCACGGCCCTTAAGGCACGATAACCAAATTCAATAATCAAAATAATGTAACGGCTAAGGCCGGAGTTTTATGAACGAGCTGGAGCTCTTTATTTCAAATCCAAATTAAAACTGAACTTAAGATTGAACAAAAGCTCATGCATAGCCGGATGCCCGTGGCAGACCGCTGACCTTGCACATTTTGCAGAAGTCATACGATCGTTGTCAGCCAATGAAAAGGAGCCACGGCTCGGAATGGTACAATGTAATGACTCAGCTCTAGGGCCAATAAGTCGGACCCGATTTAGGGTGGACCATGCATGAGGGAGAAATGTAATAATAATATTGATAATAATAAAAAGTGATTAATACTAGAGAATGACAAACATGATAAATGATTAATATTAATAAGGTAAGTAAGAACTGTCCTGCTCAGCCTAAGCTGGGGGTTGGTTGTTAACTTGTATGGGTGTTTATGCATTCTCATACAGGGTTGCATGTTTGCGACATTTCATTTCGATGCAGCAAGAATATTTTGTCTTACATATGCTACTTTTCAGACTTGATACTCTAACAATATGGGCGTAAACACAATTTGGTTAATGATAAAAATAAGAATATGAATTCAAATCAGTGGTAGCAGAAAAGGTTTTGCATATATATATGTAGGTATGTACATATGTATTCCACTTAATAAAAATCAATCTACTGAAATAGGAACAGAGCATATCGCAGTCGCTGTCTGCGCTTAATGGTTGTTCGGCGAGCGTATATAATTTTGTTTATTGTTGTTATTTAATGATCTAGTTGTATACCCGTTACTCGTAGAGTAAAAGGGTATATTGTATTCGTGCAAAAGTATGTAACAGGTAGAAGGAAGCGTTTCCGACCCTATAAAGTATATATATTCTTGTTCAGGATCAGTAGCCGAGTCGATCTAGCCATGTCCGTCTGTCCGTCTGTCTGTCCGTCTGTCTGTCTGTCTGTCCGTATGAACGCTGAGATCTCGGAAACTATAAAAGCTAGAAGATTGGCATTTTGCATGTAGATTTTAGGAGTTCCCACGCAGTGCAAGTTTGTTTCAAAATAGTGCCACGCCCCCTATGACGCCCACAAGCCACAAGCTGTGGCCACAGTTTTGATGCTATTATGAAAATTTTTTTTGATATGTATTTGTTTCATCAATAACTTTCGATTGGCCAAATAAAAGTTTGCCATGCCCACTCTAACGCCAAAAAACCCATTAAACGCTTAAGCCTGGCTAGCGCCTACATTTCCGCCTTTCATGTCGTATACAATAGCGCCATCTAACGGATGACTTTGGAACAGCTGGCCAAGGTGCTCAACAGAATCAACGTTAATTCTCGATAAGGATTTCCATTAAAGGAAATTGCGATGGCTTTCATTTGACAATACCGAACTATATCCCAAGAACTATGCAAATCAAATCAAGTTAGCCAAATTGGAGGTGTTCCCTGGGTACCGATTTTAACATAAAAATCGGGAACTAATTCGAGCGGCGAAAAACATACAAGAAGGCATATTTATATTAAGTTGTTTATCTGAGTAACGGGTATCTAATAGTCGAGGCACTCGACTATAGCGTTCTCTCTTGTTTTATGTATGATTATTCTTGAAAGTCGCCGCCCGGATTATTTACCGACTAATATACACTAGACTTCTGCATGAATGTACTCATTTGTAGCATAACAGATCTGTGCAGTAGTATGGTGTTCTTAAAAATACTGCACTCATTCTTTACTGTACAGTATACTTTATAGGCCGGAAGAAGATAGCACAACATTTTCAGTGTACTCACTTCGAGTGAGTACAGTATATGGTTGTAGTTGTCGTGAGTGAGTACAGCATTTGTCCTTTTTTAAACACGCTGTACAGCTTGTGTGTTGACTGTGTACAACTGTGCAGATGAGTGCAGTCAAAAATTGCCACCACTGAAGACATGGTAATTAAAATAATGTTCCTTCATTCCAATATTAATAACTTAAATATAGATTCTTTAATAATATAAAATAATTGTTCTAATTAGTTTTAATTAAAATATTAATAATTTCTAAATTCTTAATTTTAAAATAAATACATTTGAAACGAAAATACAAATCAATTTTTCTATAACATAAATACACACGAGATCTATATATGTGTGTATGTACCAGTCAATAAATTTCATTCACTGTACAGTAAGAATACTGCACACCAAAACACTGTTCAGTGCGTTGACTACTGCACACCAATTTTGCTGTACTCATCAACAGCTGTAGAACTATGGAATGAGTGAGAACACTGTCAATCAAAACAGACAATACTACCCTACTCACTCACACCCAAATATACTGTGCAGAAAAAAAAGTGTGCCCACTTCTAGACTAAGTGATTCATTTGTCGTTTTGGATGCATTCATGCAGAAGTCTAATATACACACATATAATAATTGTATAATTTTAATCTTGGAAAATAAAAAATTGTTTAATCACTATAAAGTACAGGCAAAAATATTCGAAGTGATTTTCTGAAATTTGTATTACTATTTTAAATCAAGAAGTGAGCTTTTAATGAATTTTAATATATTTAAATTTTAATCGAAATCTGAAGCAATACAAAGTTTATTTATCCAATATTGTTATTGGTAGGATAGCATTGTAAAATGGATTATTTTCGTTTGTTATGTTTTTTTCGAGCGTTGAAACAGACGTTCTTGTTTCTGTCCGGGGTGGGGAATCATCGTTGGTATGGTATGCAGGCACCATCCGGTCGCAGAACAACAACCAAAGCTGATGTGGTGTGAAGTTTTCTCAACCACTAAGCGCAGACATTTACTGCGATATGCCCTGTTCCTATCTCAGTAGATTGATTTCTATTAATTGGAATACACGCATATAAGAAAAACATTTTACTGCTACCACTGATATGAATTTGTTAACCAAAATAAAATGTATGCTGAAATATAAAAAAAATATATTATAACATATAATATTCTTATTTTTATCATTAACCAAATTGTGTATACGCCCATTTTGTTAGGGTACCAAGTCTTAAAAGTAGCAAAAGACTAAATACCGTGCAGTACCGTCCATCACCTTTTAATCGCTTTTTCATCACCAAAAATTCATCACTGCTGATTATTAAATGATGAATCTTCATACAAATTAGTCATGAATTTAACATTGGCATATCCTAGGAGTTATTCAGTGAAAAATTCATCACTCTTTAATCAGTAATTCATCACTCTTTAATCAGTAATTCATCACTCTTTAATCAGTAGTTCATCACTCTTTAATCAGTAATTCATCACTCTTTAATCAGTAATTCATCACTCTTTAATCAGTAATTCATCACTCTTTAATCAGTAATTCATCACATTTTAATCACTATTTCATCGCATTCTCATCGCTTTTTGTGCACTATTTCATCGCCATTTCATCGCTTTTTCATCGCTTTTTATCTAATTTTCATATTTTTTCATCAGTAAAATTCATTTAGTAAATTTTCATATAAATTTCTTTTTATTTTATTACATTATTTCATTATTATTTCATTTATTTAATTACATATAACTAATTAATTTTACTTAGTTCAATCTGCATACATATGTATGTACGTTGAGGATGTCTCGGTTTCGGTGCTCTTCTTTTTAATTTCCTGCTTTATGTAATGGCTCTTCCTGACCAAGTATATCTAAAATAGAAAAATGATTATAAAATATATAAAAACATACTGCGTTTCTTGTTTTGCCGTCGGCCAAGCCCAGCTTAGTTTATGCTGGCGCAACAGATTTATTATAAGCTTCGCCTTAAATAATGAATAAATATATTAACAGTATATGTAGGTACAGTTCAAAATATTTAATAAAAAAACACTTACCTAAATTTCTGATAAATTTAGTTATAACATTTCACAAAAAATCTCAATTTCGATCTGTTCTCTCCGTTCTCTCAAATGCAAGTGCACGTAAAAACCGCGAAAATAACTTCAGTTGAAAACAAGGGCACCGATAATCCTATTGTTCTTTCCTTTGCCTAATTTTTCTTTACATTTTTCGCCTCGCGTCAAAGCAGGGTATGTAAAAGCATGTCCGACTATGCAAAATATTCACATAACTTAAATTCACTTAAAAAATGAATCCATACCTTTCAAAACTATCATAATAATTTTAGTTTTAGAAAGTATTTCCATAAAATTATATAATTAATAAGAATCAACGACTACAATACAAATATTATGCTAATTTAATTTCAAGGGTGTATAAAGGTCGATGTGATTTTAATACATTGTCCTCCACCTCTTAGCTCATTTTATGGGGAGAGAGACAGAGTTAGAGAGGGAGATGGAAATTTTTCTGCGTTTCCTAAGATCGGGCACTGAGAGTTTCGGATCTGCCTGCGTCGCAGTCGGCTCTGCTGACTTTGCCTTTGGCTCTGCCGGCGTCGCAGTCCGCTGCTGATGAAAGGGCGATGAATTTTTGTAGTGATGAATTTCGGAACTGCAGGGTATTCTTGCTGCATCGAATTGAAATAAACGCACACATGCACCCCTGTATGAGAATGCATGAATACGCATACATATAAAGACCAATTCAAGCGCAGGCGCAACCTTGTTGAAAATGCGGTCTCTCTGCGACTGAACGACCGAACTCGTGCTATGAGTGCGCAAACATAAAAATGAGAATAATGCCCTCTTCCCATTGAGTCAATCCGTTTGAAATGGTTGGGATTTTTGACAAATGTGAAATTCCGATTCCCACAGAGCACATCCACCATCCACCATTCGATGTCAGCTGATCTGAACAGCTGTGGCTCATCATTTTAGCCCGTTGCATTTGGACAACATTTGAAATGAGCACAACAGCGTTATAAATGATACTTGGTGACAGACTGCAAGTGATCTACGCGAACAACCAAATCGAACTAATATGTTTGCAGATTTTTGCCAGCCTGCAGAAAATATATGAACCACTTTTGTCCAATATTGTCTAAATGGTAACAAATCAACTTCATTATATATAAATGTTTGTTTTTTTGTTCTCTCGTTCTCCAAGGTGCTCCTGGTCGTGAGTACGGTATGCGCCTAGGAAAGAGTGGATCAACTCTTAATGCTGCCACACGGATGGATCAGTAGTTAATTAATTATTACAAGTATAAACAGAATTTTTTGAATTGGCGCCTTCCTTTTTGAAAAATTACCCGCCATTATTTTTTAAATTTTCGTAGTGAATGTTTCAATTGTCACTGTCAAGAAGAAGAACTCAGAGTTGCACCAGAAAAACATTGCCTAAAGATCGCTTAAAAAAGTCCGTCAAATTCGGATGGGGAACTAACTGGGAATTTCCGGAACGGCAAAACCTTATGGACTATCCATTCAACGGATGGTGAATGGATTTCTGTGGGAAGACAGCGTAAGAAGAGTCCGGGGCCTGCCGTTAAGAGCTATGGGGTTTGTCGATTTATAATTTTTGTGTCCATTTTTGTTGTATGAAATGATCAGTCTATATGTTGTATGGTTAGTGGTTGTATCCTGGATATTTGTTTCTGTAAGTAAGACTTTTCGAAATTCGGTGCTTGTTTTCAGAACAATATCACACATGTGAATGGGGTATGGTATTCAACTTTTTTTTGGCCTTTTTTTTAAATTTTTTTTTCTGAATGCACAACATTTGAAGAATATTGCGTTAAAATTTTCATCCGACAAAAACTTCCGAATTTATGGGCATTATGGGAACGTAGGTGAGATAGCTCGTTTTGTATGCTATTTTTCGGTGTCTAAAACTTTTAAACGCCTCCCTGAAAAGTTGCAATTTCAAAATCGGTGAACACGATCCTGCAAACTCTTCTGAACGAATCGTTTCGAAAAATCACGTTTTTGCATTTAAAGTGTTACCAAAAATCCAAAAATTGAATACAAAAAATTCAGCGTAGTTACGTTTAGAAACGTACGACTACGGAGCTTTGCTGAGAAGGGCTCATTATTTATTTTTTTTTATATAAAAATTTGTGAAAACATAGTTTAAATGTTGTACTTTAATATGCTTATAAAATTATTGATCTGAATAATTAACCGAATCGTGTAAAAAAAATATGAAAATAGGCCTTTTTTGCCCGAAATAACCAACAAAAAACAATAAAATTTAAATTTAAAAGTTGTTTTTTTTTTAAATTTACTGATAATTATTTGCTTATTTAAAGTTCATAGCTGCACTTTGTTCTAACAGGCGATTTGTCTAAGTTTTTTATTGTGTATTTACGTACTTTTTGACCTAAAAAACACTTTGTTCTGACAAGAGGCACTGCAAAGGTCTAACAACCTCACAAGAAAACTCCTGCAATCGACTTTTGCTTGCGGGTTTATTTTATTTTTTCCATCCATTTTTTAAAATGTTCAGCGAGAAGCGCACGCCAAAAGTTTAAATTTTTTATTTTTTTCGCTAGGGTTCACCCAAAGTTCATTTCAGCAGACTGGCAACGCTAGGAAATTTTCTGGTATTTTTTCGTCGATCTGAGGACCGAGGTGAAAAAAAGACCGTAGAGTGTCCGCCAGCTGTTTGCCTTTCGCTCTATCTCATTACTGGCGGACAGTTTTCGTCGATCTGAGTACTAGATTCATAGCTGCACTAGATTCTTGCAGGCGGGTTTTGTGTGTGTGTTTTTTTTTTCGTTTTTCCGTAAATTTTTGATCTAAGAAACTCTCTGCTCTGACAATAGACAATTCAGAAGACTCCATTTTTCGTCTTTTCGCTAGGTTTTGACGATTTTTTTGTCGATCTGGGTCTCTGGATGAGAAAATGGCTTGACAAAAAGTGTTCACAAGTTGTTTGTCTTTCGCTCTCTCACATAGATAACGCACAGATTTCGTGGATCTGAGTACTTAACTTTTAAAAAAGTTTCAAAGCAGTAAAGTTTCATGCATCTTTGTTATCTAAAAAGCTTTGATTGCGAAACCCTTCTTATCAAAATAATTATATATCTTTTTATATATCTTTTGCTTCTTTACTACTTGTGCTTCTTTTAAAAAGTCAAAGTAAATAAAAGTATGAATGTTAAACTTAATCCTGCTTTTCTAGAAAAATACATATTATATATCCCTGAACAAAATAATTAATATATAAAATCACAATGTTATAAAAGTTTATATGTTAAAATGTAACAAATTAACTGTTTTTTTAACGAAATTAATATAAAAAATCCAAATGATATAATTTTTTATATGTTAAAATGTAACTGCACAATTTTTTTTTGTGAACGAATCGTGAAATTCCTTATTTATGTATTTATATTGTTAGGGTCTTTTATTTCCTCTCTTAGAAGCGTACGACAAGTAGCTAAATCTTAATCTCATATATTTATTTAATTTTTTAAAAAACTGCTCTAACTAGGTGGGGAAGTCTCTTCTCCGGAATCGTATATGACTAATATTCCAAATTTAAGGACTGCGCTGGGCCTGAGGCTTGATCGTATACCTTGCTTTCGTCTTTAACAGATCGTAAATATGAATCTTTGTCAATATTTTCATTCCCTATGTACCACGTTTCTCCAGTTATAGTTCTCAATATATTTAATTGAGCTCTCTGGATTATTTAAAGTTACTAGCGCATGCGTTTTCCAATAGCTCTGAGCCATTTTCCAAATTGGTGTAAGAATTGCATTGTACAAAAGTGCTTTGTACTCCAGTTTTAACGTGCGTTTATTGGCCATTTGTAGATTTTGTGAATTAAACAGTCCATGTCCAAAGAATGGTGGACATTCAGAATTGCTCCGTCTTTAAAATGTACTAGGTGTGGTGAAAAGTAACCTCCTTGACCGCCAGATTGCGCTACTACTGCAAAGAAGGTTATGGTTCCTTACGGTGCGTTCATATTTAGGCAAGCGTACCAAATTTCAGTGCGATACTGCCTCTATATTTTTTTTGGCAGCTGATTGTTGTTGACGTGTTTGGCATCATGTTGAATATGGACAAAAACGATTTTCGACCTCTCATAAAACATTATTTTTTGAGAGGCAAAACGGTGAAGGAAACAAAAGAAAAATTGGACCTATATTATGGGGCAAATGCTCCGTCAGATTACACAGTGAAATATTGCTTTCGAGAGTTTCCTGGTGGCAACTCCACTACCGATGAAGTCCGCAGCGATAGACAGACCTTCCGATGTGGTTACAGAGGACAATGTCAAAAAAATACATGAAATGGTATTGGCTGATCGCAAAGTGAAAGTGCGCGAGCTAGCAGATGCCACAAAGATCAGTACTGAGCGCACACGCCATATTTTGAGCGAGATTCTGCATATGAAAAAGTTATGCTGCCGCTGGGTGCCGCGCATGCTGACTCCGGACCATAAACTCGAACGTGAAAGCAGTTCGAAAGATTGTTTGGAGTTACTAATGCGGAATCCGGCGAAAATTTGGCGTCGTTTGGTAACAGTTGATGAAACCAGGATCCACTATTACACACCAGAGAACAGAATGAGTGCCCACCAAAGCCGGCACGAGTACTCAAGCGCGGCCGAGGGAGAGAGGGTCGGAAAGGTTATGGCGTCAGTTTTTTGGGATTGTATATTGGTATACTCTTCGTGGACTACTTCGAAAATGGAAAAACCATCAACTGCGAGTATTACTGTGCATTGTTGGAGCGATTGAAGGCCGAAATTGCTGCAAAACGGTTTCACATGAAGCGAAAAAATGTTGTTTTTGCAAGACAATGCACCGGCGCACTAGAGCGTATCGAGCTTAAAGGGGACTACATTGAATAAAATAAAAAACATTTGAGAAAAAACTTTTTTTTCATTCCCAAGGTGTTTACTTTTTACTCCATCTAGTATTTCGTATCTTGGAGGCTTTCGGGTTTACTTGTTTAACGGTCTTTTGAAAACCAAGTTGGTGTTGTTTAATACTATTCAGTAGCAGTTTTTTAAATATTTATTATGGCACAGCTGGTGTCTCATTGGCCAATATTACGATGGGTGGGACTGGTCCTTTTCACAGCTTTATGGATCATTGTGATGACAAACTTGGTCTATTGTTGAGAGTAATAGGGGATTTCATTCTGCTGCTTAATTTTATGGTAAGAAAATAAAACGCAAAGCTCAGCGATTCCATGATTATTTTAAAATGAGCCCCCATTCTTTTTGTTTTTTGTCATTAAACAAAAGCCCTTCTTTTCGTCGGCATATGGGATTTAAGCTCACTGGAACATCTGAAACCCAAAATTCTAACGGGATTAGGAAGAGTATATGTATGGCTATAGCATGAACTAGGATTTTTAAATTCGAGCAAAAATAAACCTTTGAACATTTTTTTAAAAATATTTTTTCTTTTCAGACACAAATCAAGTTAAAAAGTAAAGAAGATCTTTACCGATTTGATTCATGCTATAGTTACAGGGTGGCCGATCTAGCGTTTGCCTTTTGAACTATCGATAATTTGGACTTTGACATTTCAATGTGTCAATGTGAATGTGTCAGATATTTAGTAGAAGGTTTGCAGTTAACGAAATGGTTAAGTTTAATCATCATAATCAGCCGAAACGGCGATGTCAACTGGCCGCCTCGCAGCTGCGATTTGACCCCGTTGGACTATTTTTTGTAGGGTGCCGTCACGGATAATGTTACGCCAACCACTCAGAGACGAGATTGAAGTCGCCATCACGTCCATTGAGGGCCATACCATCGAAAATGTGTTTAAAAATTGGGTCGACCAAATGGGCTACTGTGAAGCCAGCCGAGACAGCCATATGAACGAAGTGGTGTTTCATACATAAACCGCAATGTTGCGGCTATCCAATAAAAAAAAATTTAGAAAAATATATACTTTTTGTTTTTTTATAGCGATTTTAAAACGCAAATCTTTCGTGGGCCACCCTTTATACATATATGCATAGAAAATCGTTTTAAATTTGGAACTGATTGGATTAATAGTTTTTGACTAATCTCCTACGCCAGTCATAAAAATAGTGTTTCGAGAAAAACGCGTTTAAAAATTTGAGAAGCTATGGCCGTCGCCTGTGGCTTCCAAAATAAATCGGCAATAGTTTGTGAAATTTTCACTTGAAATTTTAAGGAACATTCTTGAATAGTTAAAAGCTCGAATTTAATAAAAAAAAATCGATTTTTTGAAACCGAGAATGGGGAGGGTCCCCTTAAGGGAGATAAAACCGTTGCTCGGAGTTTTTTTTTCTATGGATTTATATAAGATACAGACTTATGACTCTTGTAACTTTTTCAAATTGAAATATGAAAGCGGGGGTAACTTCATAATGTTGTTTATTAGAAACACAAAGCTATTTGTTGGTGAAAATGATTTAAAGACGTTTTCTAGATGGACGTCATACGTATTAGCCCTTTCTTCTTTGCTTCGAGCCCACTGTCCTGTTTGTTGATGGGTGATGGATTTAGCTTTCCACATTATATATTGTTTGATGTTTGGGGAGAGTTGCTCCAAAAAGGATATTTAAACCCCATTTATTTAATCCTCTAGGTCTTTTCATATTTTTATACCCTTGCCGAGGGTATTATAATTTCAGTCAAAAGTTAGCAACGCAGTGAAGGAGACATTTCCGACTATAAAGCATATTCTTGACCAGCATCACCAGGAGAGTCGATCTAGCCATTTCCGTCTGTCCGTCCGTCCCTCAGTTTTAAAGCTATCTGCTTGAAACTCTAACCAAAAGTTGTCTTTCTATTGAAGATAGTATATAAGTCGGATCGTGCCATTTCGGGCGACTATATCATATAGTTCCCAAAGGATCAATCGCAAAGAAAATTTTAAAAAGTATAACTTTGTTGTTTTTATTTTTTTTTTGGGGATTTGGTAATATTTAAATACTATGGAATTATGTTTTTAAATTAAATTAAAATAGGACTCTCACAGAAAAATCGAAAATTAAAAAATAATATATATATGAAAAAACTTTTAGGTTTTCAGGTTTTCTATCAAAATTTGCCTTTGAGATGTAGTAATTATTTACTATATCAGAATTACGTTTTCAGTTTTCTCAAAATCGGACAACAATATTATATAGCTATCATAGAAACAATGGCAAAATGTAGCGTAAAATCGTCATAGCTTCATCTTTTTATACCCTTGGAGACATCGCCGACCTTATAAAATATATATATTCTTGATCAGGATTGCGCCCTGAGTTGTTATAAGCATGTCCGTCTGTCTGTTTCTACGCAAACTAGTCTCTCAGTTATAAAGATATCGAATTGAAACTTTGCACACGAACTTCTTTCCTTTGCACGCAGTATATAAGTCGGAACGGCCGGGATCGTCCTATAGTGTTTTTAAAGTTAGGAAGATGCGATTTTCTATGGGTTTTATTTTTGGCTAATCAATCCGACTTACTAAATTTAATATGGATCGGCCGAGTATATTCTATAGATGCCATAAAACTGAACGATCGGAAATTCCTTAAGCTTAGTGTTTTTAAAGTTAGGCAGTTGGGATTTTCTATGGGATTTATTTTTGGCTAATCGATCCGACCTACCAAATTTTTATTAGGATTGGCTGACTATATTCTATAGCTGCCATATAACTGAACGATTGGAAATGCCATAACTTTTGTCACTATAACTACGCATTTTAAAAGAGGATGAATAGGGTAGATATGTCAAATTCCAAAGAATTTTGAGTATTAAGAATGCGTCATATAAATAATTTTGGAGAATATAATTTACAGAATATTCTGCAAGGGCATGTCAACTTCGGCTCCGTTTAAAGTTAGATTTCCTTTCTTGTTTTTGTAATATAGGCATAGAAAGCGAAATGTAGTCGTTTTAATGTAATAACTGCAAGGTTATATACATTTGACCTGGCTATTTATTGGCTATTTTCAAACGCTTACCAAAGCCTTCTCTCTTATTGCATACCAGTACTTCAATATGTCTAGAGGACCGACTGTTATTGAATTATAATTGGGGTTGAGCAGACACTTACGCTTTAACTGATCTGTCAATATCTTCTTTACAGTACATTTTTGAGCAGGAATCAATACCGATGCCTACATACATACTTTCTGTTTTTAAGCCAATCTGTTTTACTGAAAATTGTAAGAGCTCTGGAAGTTCATACGGTGTGAAGTAAAATGAGGGATTGATCCTTTGATAGATCTTTTAGCCGTTCCATGTAAATATGACCCTGGCGACCATTTATTGTACCAGCAAAATCAAGTCAGGCTTCTTTATAGGATCTGTGTGCCAGTAGGCTTCCCCGGAGAAAAAGCTTGTTTTGTGGTGTTTTTATAGCGTTATATTTATTTGAGGGTGTTGAATTGAAATGCCCTATGGGTGTTCTTTGCACATATACGAGGGAGGTCCGGTAAGTACTTAGCCTCCAAAAGAAAAACGAAAATTTTGGAAAAGTGGCGATTTATTTCTCAACATAAACTCCTTTTACCTCGATACACTTGACCCAGCGATGCTCCAATTCATTTAACCCGCCTGAAAAGCATATTTTCTCGAGGTCTGCAAAATAGGCCTCTGTGGCGGCGACGACCTCATCATTCGACGCAAATTTCTGCAAGTTTGAAAACAAAAAAAAGTCACACGCGGCCAAATCTAGAGAATATGGTGGATAGGGTAGCACCAATTAATCGTTCTTTTTTTTGCGCCAAATGGGCCATATTTTCTGAAATTCGGCGGCGAATCGGCCCAATAATTTGGCATAGTACAGCCCTGTGACCGTTTTGCCCTTCTCCAGGTAGTCTATGTAGATCAGACCTTGTGAATCCCAAAAAACGGTGGGCATCACCTTTCCGGCCGATGGGACGGTCACGAAACTACGCAGAAACTCCTTCGGATTGCGCTTAAACAGCGTCAAACACTGTACTTAAATGGTCTCACGGTTGCATTTGTTGTCCGGAGTGAGTAAACGCTGCACCCATCGCGCCGACAGCTTTCTCATGCCCAAAATTTCATGCAGGATATGAC
This sequence comes from Drosophila fuyamai, assembly GCA_018153365.1. NCBI lineage: Eukaryota > Metazoa > Arthropoda > Insecta > Diptera > Drosophilidae > Drosophila > Drosophila fuyamai. The sequence goes on from JAECXW010000114.1 coordinate 19,084, forward strand.
CCACGCGGTCTTTTGACATGCCTACTGTCTCAGCTATCTCGCGTATCTTCAATCGGCGTTCTGCCAATACGTTTTCGGGGCACATAGGCGTGTCTCATCAAAAACCGACGTGCAACCACGTTGAAACTCGTTAAACCAATTTTTGACGGTCGCCATTGAAGGACAAGAGTCACCGTACACAGCATCCAAGCGCTCTTAGATTTTGCTGCGAGATTTTCCTTCCAAAAATAAGAATCGAATCAGAGACCAATATTGCTCTTTGTCTATTTTTCTAAAATCAGCAGATATGTCCGATTCCACACGCAGTCAAAGCAAAACTACGAGTCCGATTTGACTGAAATGTCGGCAGTAGCCGTCTACGAGAATGTACTACACGATAGTAAAATTATCTTGCGATAGTGACGCCATCGGGCGGTGAAGCTATGTACTTATCGGACTGCTCTCGTAGGTCAAAGAATTTTACGGAAAGTTTTGTCTGGTGTCTAGGTCCCGAGGTCGCGATTTTTAAACACTTTATAGCCAACCTTTTTAGGTTGCTGTGTTGTTCCACTCACAGTTGTTAAATTTTTTGGCTGAATAGTCTTCCTTGTCATACTTCCTGTCGTTGTTAGGGTCGAAGTTACAGTTTTGAACCAGTTTTGGATATGTTGTAAGGGTCAGTGGACGGGCGTTAGGCACGGAAAAGAAAACTTGGTCTACTCATGCTCGCTTGCAGCGTTGCAGTTTTTTTTTGGGACTGATTACTGAAAGAGTAAGCTTGCATTCTTGCTTCTGATTGACGAGAGCAGGGCTGCCAGTTTAGCTATTTAGTTGCTATATCTAGCAACTTTTAAAAAATGTTGCAACTTTTTTTTTCGATTTGCTATTAGCAACTTTTCATTTTTTTTTCAAATTTTAGCAACTTTATTACAAAACTAAACATTTTGTTATTATACCCTTGCGGAGGGAATTATAATTTTGGTCAAAACTGTGGAACGCAGTGAAGGAGACATCTCCGACCCTATAAAGTATATATATTCTTGATCAGGATCACCTCCTGAGTTGATATAAGCATGTCCGTCTGTCCGTCTGTCTGTTTCTACGCGAACTAGTCTCTCAGTTTTAAAGATATCGAATTGAAACTTTGCACACACCCTTCCTTTCCTTTGCACGCAGTATATAAGTCGGAACGGCCGGGATCGGTCGACTATATCTTATAGCTGCCACATAACTGATTGGTCGGAAATGCCATAACTTTGGTGTTTTTAAAGTTGGGAAGTTGGGAATACGAGTGTTAAGAATGCATCATATGAATAATTTTGGAGAATATAATTTACAAAATATTCTGCAATGATATTTCAAGTTCGGCTCCGCCCGAAGCTAGCTTTCCTTTCTTGTTAAAGTTATGAAGTTGGGATTTTTATGAGTGTTAGGAATGCCTAATATGAATAATTTTGGAGAATATAATTTATAGAATATTCTGCAAGGGTATTTCAACTTCGACTCTGCCCGAAGTTAGCTTTCCTTTCATGTTTCCAATTTACCATCGTATTTGGTTACGATCGAAAATGGTTCACAAAGATATCGGAATTACTTTTTATCTCAGTGGTTCAATCATATGAACACTTTTGATCACTTTTGTGCTGTGTTGTGTCGGTAAAGATGCCAAAAATTTACAAACAACATTTTCGGGATGCCTGGCTGCGCAATGACAAGTTTAAGGAGTGGATTCGCAAGGACTGCACGGACACTAACAGGGACTATTATGCGTATTGCAAATTCACAATAGGCGTGAAACTTTTCGATATCCATTGCTGCGATGGGCGTTGTTACACAAAAAAAAAAGTTGCCCTTCCTTCAAAGGTCCATGAAATCGGTGGAACAAGAAGTGGCACTATGCCTATAAATTACAAAACACACGACGATGGCGACAAGCGATCATTTATATTTATAATTTGTTTAAAAGTTAAATTTAACTGATCTAGCATATTTTTGGCTACTTTCGACGAATTTTTAGCAATTTCTAGCAACTTTTTTTTCAAAATCTAGCAATTTCTGCTTGGGAGTTTCTGGCAGCACTGGACGAGAGCCGACGTTCGTCGTGTTCTTTTTGCCGAGTCTTGCTCATTTTTGTTCTTTGATTTCATGCTTGCGCTGTTACACGTTGGGATACGTTATTTTATACCCTCGCAGTGGGTTTTTTAATTCCAGTTAAAAGTTTGCAACGCAGTGAAGGAGACATTTCCGACCCTATAATTTTTAATCAGCACCACCAGTTAATCTAGCCATTTTCTTCTGTCTGTCCGTCTCCCCGTCCGTCCGTCCTTTCCTACGCAAACTAGTCCTTCGGGTTTAAAGCTATTTGCTTGAAACTTTCCCAAAAGTTGTATTTTTATTGCAGGTAGTATATACAAATTATATTTATTAGTAAATAATTTTGTAAAAAAATTATTTTTTATTTTTTTATGATGTTCACCTTTTATTTTTTTCAAATTCACTTTCACAATTCACTTATGTATTAACATAAATTTTCGCGACCGATCGAGTCGTCTCCAAAAAAGAACTGCCCTTCGTTCGATAAGTTATTAATCATGAAACCTCGGCTTAAGAGAATCTTGCTCAGAAGAGATTAATAGAGATTAGGCAAAGTTAAGAGAGTAGGACAATTGGCTGATGAAATAATTGAGAGGTAATTGCAACTCAATAAATCGATTATTTGACAAAAAATTGTTTAGCAACGACTCGGACTAGATCGGACCCTAAGTGGAAAATTTGGAAGCTTTGTTTATGACTGGAGTCATTTGTTTACAGTAGCCCGGATGTGGTCCCGATTCAAATGACGTTGGTGAGATGGCGTTAAGTTGGGCTACTAATTCTGCTACAACATTTTGTTCTTGGGAAATTTTTTGAATATTGTTATTTTTTATAATGCTTTGCAGCCGTGTTTTGATGATTAACAGATATTTTTTGACTTTAAAACTATCAAATCAAGACCAGTTAATAGAACTGGGTGATTTTAATATACATACCTAGTGCGACATGGTCCCCTGACGAAAACTCTAATATGTTGCTTCCTTTAGCGCAGCATGACTTTATTGACGGCTTGCTTGACATTGCGCTATCCCAAGTGAACCATGTTAAGAACTCATTAGGGCGTTTACTGGACTTGTGTTTTGTTTCAAATTCAGAAGGCGTTTGCCTATCTAGAACTGACTTTAGACGTAAGAACAGAGCTGAATAAAAAATCCGAAAAGTCGGTTAAACGAATCCGCTGCTTTCGTAAGGCAAACTTTCATCTTTTAAATACTTTTATATCCGGCTATGACTGGTCCGAATTTTATTCATGCACTGACGTGGCTAAGGCCGTTAATATCTTTTATAATGCATTGAATTCCTTCTTTTATCTGTGTGTTCCGTTATACTATCCGTCAATTTCAAATAAACCTCCGTGGTTTAATAAAGAGTTGTCACACCTAAAAAATATAAAGTCCAGACTTTTCAATAAATTTAAAATGTGCGGTTCACAATCTGCCTTCTCTCGGTACCTAAGGGCTCGGTCAAATTTTATCGTGCTTAACGCCCGGTGTTATAAAAGCTATTTGACTCGTTGTAGGGTCCAATTTTCACAAGATCCAAAACAGTTTTATAATTTTGTTAACACTAAGCGTAAATCAGCCTGTTACCCTTCATCGCTATCATTTGAAAACTCTACGGCAAACTCTGATCAGGAAATTGCCGATCTATTTGCCCAGTTCTTCCAGACAACATATTCTGTTTCATCTCGTCCAAATCCGTCTTATTCAAAGGCCATACCCAAGTCAAACTTGATTTTTTGTCCGAGATTAAGCGAAAGCTCCCTTCTTTTGGATCTCCATAAAGTTAAGCCAGTCTATTCACCGGGTCCGGACGGAGTTCCAGGCTGCGTGCTTAAATACTGTGCTGAAACTCTGTGTAGACCTCTGTACAAATTGTTTACTTTGTCTTTAAAAACATCTCATTTCCCACTTATTTGGAAGGAGTCATTTGTCATTCCCCTTCATAAGAAAGGAAATAAATGCAATACAAGTAATTACAGAGGCATATCCAAATTATCCGCCATCCCAAAGCTTTTCGAAAATACTATTACACCCCATTTGCAGCATCTTTGTAGATCGATTATATCTCCATGTCAACATGGATTTATAAGGCGAAGATCTACGACGACAAACCTCTTGGAGCTAACGTCTTTTGTAATAAATGGCTTTAGAAAGAACATGCAGACTGACGTAGTTTACACTGATTTTAGTAAAGCGTTTGATTCAGTAAATCACCAGCTTCTTGTATTAAAGCTAGACTTATTAGGGTTTCCATGTGATCTTCTAACATGGATCTCAAGTTATCTGAGTGGTAGGACTCAACGAGTGCTCTTTAAAAACTCGATCTCGGATTTGATCCGAGTTACTTCAGGGGTCCCACAAGGAAGCCACCTTGGCACACTTCTTTTTACTTTATTTATAAACGATCTCCCTCTAGTCTTGACAAAGTCGCGTGTTCTTATGTACGCAGATGACGTTAAGTTATGCCTGCAATATAACGAAATTTCTAGCAGTTCCGACTTACAATCTGACCTAAATGCTTTTCAAACATGGTGTTGTGAAAATCTTTTGGATTTAAATAGCGCTAAGTGCAAAGTAATGACATTTTTTCGGGTGAACCCACAACACGCAACGTATACGCTGGGTGGTTGTGCGTTGTCTAGAATTACGCAAGTTGATGACCTTGGCGTCCTCCTTGACCCAAAACTTAAGTTTTGTGACCATATTACTTCTATAGTAAATAAAGCCAGGGGAGTACTTGGATTTATAAAAAGGTGGTCAAAGGAATTCGATGATCCCTATGTTACAAAGACTCTGTTCATTTCACTAGTCCGTCCAATCCTTGAGTACTGTTCAGCAGTTTGGAGTCCTCAGTATGGTGTACATATAGACCGGATAGAGTCTGTGCAAAAGAACTTTTTATTATTTGCTCTACGGGGCCTTAACTGGAATGCAAGCCTTATTTTACCATCCTACTCTAGTAGACTCCTCCTAATTAATCTACCATCATTAGTAAACCGTAGAACGATGCTTGGCACAACTTTTATCTATAAACTTATTCACGGGGATGTGGAGAGTCCCGAGTTACTGGGTCGCATATACTTCTCCGTGCCTAATAGAATTACCAGGAACTATGTTCCTCTTACATTAAATATTTGTAGATCTAACTTTGATATGCATGAACCGTTTAGAGTACTGTGTAACGACTATAATAGACTATACCACATTATTTCTACTACCGACTCTTTGCCAAGCTTAAAAGCATTAATTTTATCTTACTTAGCACAAAATTAGTATTAGTATTTAGTCTCGTACGTATTTCTAATCTTAGTCTGTCCGCTTCTACATTGTGCTTTTTAACTTCTCGCGATCTCGTTGTTACGCTCCGCGCGTAACAAGCACTGCTTGGTGTCGTAAGGGCCACTTGTTTGCGCTGATCTTAGTGCATCAACGTCCGAATAAAGATTGACAATAAAATTGTATATACTACAACAATTGATATTACAATAAGTGTTAGGGGTATTTTTGTTTTTCTGATTTGAACAAATGGGTTTACAATTTTGATATTGTCAAAGGATAGTTCCGAATTATTGGATAATATATATTGGATATTTCAAAATTAATGTAATTGTGGGCAGTAATAAATTCGAGCATCTTAGTATCTATGTTTGTATAGGATATATTGTTTATTACGGTAGTGACATTGAATGTTATTAAGTATGTTCCTTTAAAATAATTATCGTTTACAATATTATTTTCGTGTATCAGCACTGCATCGTTTTAATAAATTCAATTAACTAGTAAAACAAGATTGGTTTTTATTTAGAGAACAATAATTGTTAAATAATTCCTTCTTAAAATTATATATTTCGTAAAATGTGTTGTTATTCGTAAAGGTGTTGTCGTAAAAACTAATTTGCCATCATTTCGAGAGTTAGCCCTGGCGAAATATGTATCGCATCGATTTCGAATGACTGGATACCGAATATAAATTACAAATATTTCTTTGTGTAGTGCAATTTTAAATTCGGAAATATCCATTAGATCTGTGATCATGATAGGTTTTTCCTCATGTTTATAAATTTCTTGAATATCGTCATGGTTTAATATTTATGTGTTAAAAACGTCGATTTTTCTAAAGTAAAGTAATTAGGCGTAAGCGGTGTTTTCTTATAGGTATTTATTATCTGTTGCTCATTATTATTTTCAATTAGATCGTTAATTTTGTCTTGGATTGTTGTAAAATCATCATGGTCGGGGTTCTAGCTATCCATTTAAAAATGGTGCCTAATTCGTAAATGCTTCTTTTATTTCTTGATGGAGTTAATGGTGATAAAGTTAAGTCGATGGTTTTTAGGTTGCAAGTCAACTCCCAGTGGAACTGATCATTTCTGAATTATTCTAAGCTTTCTGATTCTTTCTTAATAATTTCTTTGTAAAAGCTCATATTAGTGATATGAAAAAGTTCTGCGTCTGATTCATAAGTCAGGATGTCCTTGTTCTCTTTGTCGATGAAAAAGTCGTGGTTAGAATAGTCGATTATCTCGGAATTAGTTGATGCGATTATCAAAACTATATCTATATATATATAAAAATGGTGCAAAAAATGTACGCCATCACAAAACAAGAGAACGGCTGGGTCGATTTCACTCAAATTTTTTTTCAGTTGTTTGTAATTGCCAGAAGAAGGTTAATACATAAGAAAATTTTGGGAAATTCTGCCGGAAAAGTCTCTATCGGCTCAAGAGATGTATTCATTGTTGTTCATAAAACTGTTAAAACAGCAGTCTTTGGAAATAATGACAACAATGAAGGCATTGTTGTACATAAAAGTCTAAAAAATCGAGTTAACGAAACATTGCCAAAGTTTTAGTTGGCAATAATGCCTGCTTTCAGATCAAGACTTGGACGGCGTTTACGCAATGCGATACATTCTCAGAATGTCCGTAATAATCTTACGTAGGAGGTACGTGCTGCATTAAATGCATCGGCACGTGCCCGAATTGCACAGCTTCGCGCTGCACAAAGACCACCTCAAGCCCGACGAAATGTGAGTAAAAGAACCCAACCAGCCGCAAATGAAAACTTGCATCGCGCTGCATTCGCATACAATTCCGAAACACCCTACAAAGATCATAGCTGCATTGTTATTGGTTCATTGTCTGTCGTATGTCAGCATTGCAATGCACTGCAGTTTCGACTGGCAAAATTAAATTGCCCGTTTTGGCTCATGTATTCACTACAAATATGGAAATTCAGCCCAATCAAACAGTTTCCTAAAGCTTGCACAAAAATATAACTGATGCTTTCAAATGACGTCATTTGGAGCCGACGTTGTTCATCAATCAGGCTACAATCCGAGTTATAAGGTAGTGGCATTTCTTTATTATCAAAATGAACAACTCTCAATTTTTTCAAAACTGCATACCAACATTCAGAATCAAGGGCGGTTCATCGAGCGGGCGCTTTGTTACCACCATAAAACAAAGATAATAAATTCCTTTAGGTCTACTTCATTGGTGATTCGGAAGTTGAACTAAATCAGCTTTATGCAATTTTCACTGCAACTAAACGTGAAATTATACAACAATTGCAAAATCTTCTGCATGAGCGTAATGAATTGGTCAGATTGTTCAAAACCACATTGGATACAATCATTTTGACGACCACAAAATCATTATCAGCGCTGACAAAAGGCCCACTGGAAAAAAATATTGATCTTCAAGGGTACAGTGAAGTCCAACGGTTATGTTTGATTGAATGTATTCTCTAAGAATTGATTCTAAATTCTCGGGTGTATCGTACTGGATTATGTGTCTAGTATTGTCAAATATTTTCAATGACTCATGAATGATGACTCTGCCCGTTGTAATTAGTAGTTGAATTTTAAACTGATTCAAAGGTTTGTTTGTTTCCTCGATAATATTCTCGAAACTGTTTTCTGCTGAGTGAATGGTATTTTGTTCTGAATCTGTTGATCCTGAATTGTCTAAACTTGGATTTTCATCTGAGAGGTGGTTAATTAAGATTCTTGTCAATGTATTTGTAAATAATTTTAGAACAGTAACTTTCAATAAATGACTATGGCTAATAATGTCTTCTTGTTTGTTGCGTAATAATAAAAGTTATTGGTTTGCCTTCCTGTGAAAGGACTGCTCCAATAGCAAAATCTGAAGCGTCTGTAGTCAATGTGAATTTCTTGTTACAATCTGGTTGAGTTAGTTCTATTTGAGCTACTAGATTTTGTTTTAGCTCGTTGAAAGCTTTTACAGCAGGTTCATCCATCTGTATGAATTTTTTTTTAGACATTGTTTTGGATATTTGCCATTGTCCCCTCCTAAATATTTGGTAAGAGGTTTTGCTATTAGTGCGTAGTTCTTTACAAACTTTCTATAATAACCTGTTAATCCAAGAAAGCTTCTGATTTCTTTAATATTTGTATGGTCTTGCCCCTGTGCAACCCGATAGTGGAAGCAACCTGCCCTTGTGCAGGTCCAAAATGCGAGTGTGGGTGTCCGTTGATGTGTGTCTGCACGTGTGCAGACTAGAGTCCAAAAAAGTGCAATGAAATAGAATGTTTTGCTGTGTTTACCAAAGATCTGTATTGAACTGATTTCGCTGCTGAGTACAAAGTTTCATATAAGTGACGAGCGTGCAAGCTCGTTTCAGTTACAGTAAAGTGGATCTTAATTACATATACAATTCGGGTTATGAATTTAGGATTCTTTAGCAATATAAATTAAATGTCGTGCTCCTACAATATTTTAAGATGCGGATATTTAAGTATTGTTGAAATTTGTTCGGGGTCTGTTTTAATAATATTGTAGGATACTACGTACCCTAAGAAACTGGTTCCTTTCATGAAGAATTTGGATTTTTCTAGAGAAACTGTTATGTTTGCTTTGAATAAAATCTTTATTATTTTTAGAAGGTCTTAGTAATGCTGTTGAATTGAGTTGGATAATATAATTATATCGTCCATATAGACGTGACCAATTTTCCCGACTTGTTCCCTTAATATGTCGTCCATAGCTCTCTGAAAAATTCGAGGAGCATTCGTTAGACCAAATGGTATTTTTAAAAATTCGTACTTCCCATTATTTATGGAAAATGACGTTTTTTCAATGTCGGAGTCTTTCATCAAGATTTGATGAAAACGATTGTTGAAAATACTTTTGCCTTCCCTAAATTTGGTAAGTGATCTTAGCATCGGATCCTGCACCGGATATCTATCTGGAACGGTATTCTCGTTAAGTTTTTTATAGTCAATTACTAATCTTAACTTAGGGCTTCCGTCTTCACTTTGTCCCTTTTTTGGGACCACTAAGACGGGTGAGTTGTATGAGCTTCTACCTGGTCTTATTATTTGTTTCGATAGCATTCGGCTTATTTCCCTATTAACAAAATCTGAGACTGACAGAGCGTAGGGATACTGTTTGCTGTAAACTGGTCTGTCATGAATTGTAGTTTGATCCTCTTATATCCGTTCGAAATGGAATTTGAATATCGATCGTAGAATTTTTTGTTTCGATTTGATTTATTATATAATATTTTCTTTCATTCTTTCCACTTGGCTTGAAAATTCCAACTGGATATTATTTAATTCACTATTGACGGATAATTCAACGTCGTAACGCTCGGTTTTCGAGCTGCTTTTCAGCGTAGAGTGAATCGGTTTTATTTAATGCTAATTTATTGAAGTATTTTTTTACTTTTTTTATTTCCGCTCACTTTATTATGAAAAACTAATTTTTCTTCCTTTCCGTGATATTTTATGACGCCTATATCCTACTAACAAATCAGCGTCTAACCCTTCAATTTCATAGAATATTTGTTTTGTATTAACAATTGTTATTACGTGGTAATGTTTTATTATTGAGTATCCATTTACAGTGAAGACTCTTTTGTATATGGGGAGTTCACTTTTGTTTGAATATATCCCCTTTTTTATATCCTGTATCAATCATTATTTTTAATTTTTGCTTTGCCTATCTATCCTCGTCAAGTAGGGTAACCCTACTTTTGTTCCTGGTCTAAAAAATGATTCTCTTCGATGTTGTTAATTCGCACGGTTTTATTTTGGGGCTGATTTATAGTGTTAGTTTGTTCGCGTTTTAGTGGTAGATGTGTTTGTTTTGGCTCGTTACTATTTTTTTGGTAATAGTTCGGACGGCTTGAGTACTGTCGGTTGTAGTTTTTGTTGAAATTATAATAATTGTAATTCCCCTGTCTTTCATTATTTCCCTGCCAATTTTTAAAGGGTTTAATTTGATTTGATGCATTAACTTCCATTGGTTCTATGTTACTTTCTACTGCTTGTTTGTGGTAAAAATTGTTTTGATCATAATTTCTATTTTTATACCAATTATTTCCCGTTTTAGGGTGAAGTTTTGCTTGGGCTGCACCTGGTTGAATCTTAGATAATTTCCCTGTTTCTTGGTCTCATGCTGAAATCCATAGTATTTATTTGCGAACTGAGCTCGGAAGTGGATCGACTCTAGTTCTTGTATTTTCGCTAAAGCGTTCGGTAAGTCTGGTGGGCTTAGAGAGGATAGAGTTTCGGAGATTGAACCGTTCAGTCCAGAAATGAAAACTCTTAAGGGGTTGGCTCTTATTGTTCTTGTAGTCTCCCTGGTAATTTCGCTTTCTTTTCCATAGGTCATTATGGTTTTGTTGATAAGCATTGTCATTTTCTTGTTTACCTCGTTATAAAAGTCCGTGATTGTCATTTTACCCTGTCTCAGAATACTTAATTCTGACTCGAGAACGTGGATTGGTCTTCTATTATTGTAGATAAAATCCAGTCTCGAAAGTATGGCCTTGAAATTTAATACGGTACCATGGTTAGTTAAGGCGTCGTGCGCCGCTCCCATGATTTTGTTCCGTAAAATAGTTAGGGCAATAAAATACTGTTTACAATTAATTTTGTATAGGCTCATAGTTGTTTCTGCGGCCTCCCTCCATCCGACATACTGGGATTTTTCTCCATAAAATTTTGGCACAGCTTTTACTACTTCTAGGGTTGTATCGCATCTAACTGTGGGGTCAATTATTTGAAGCTTACACTACATATGCATTCGAGTTTAACTTATTACTAAGCTCATTAATTTTTTCATTTAATCCTGTCAACTGTAAATTTACCACTTGGTTTATTAATTCCATTGTTAGATTTGATCCCAGACCACTGCTGGTAAGATTCTAACCTGTCCCACCGGTTGCCATATTCAAATTTAAATTTCCAAAGTTTTTTAATAAATTTTCCAGATTGTTTTTCGATTCACAGATGTTCAATAAGTATTTAAGATTATCAACTATCGGCTAACTTTAAATGATATAATTATATATGTAAAAAAAAAATATTTAATTTTCAATTCCTCACGATTGGCTGCTTTCTGTTGATCGTCGGATTTGATGCGCTGGTCGTGGTTGATTGTTGTTTCCTCCTGAGGTAAAAAATTAAAACTTCCGGTGTAGCTGTGTGGCGAGGGATTGCCCTTCAGCCCCTCCTTCTTGTCAGTGAAAAAATTTAGGAACTTTTGAAGACGCGGCCCCACGTTGGGCGCCAATTAAATTCAAATTAGTTGATAATTTTAAAAAAAATAATTTTTGTTATGATGTTCACCTTTTTTTTTCCAATTCACTTTCACTTGTCACTTATGTATTAACTTAAATTTTCGCGACCGATCGAGTCGTCTCCAAAAAAGAACTGCCCTTCGTTTGATAAGTTATTAATCATGATTTAAACCAAGAGATTAAAAGAGATAAGGCAAATTTAAAAGAGTAGGACAATTGGCTGATGAAATAATTGAGAGGTAACTGAAACTCAATAAATCGATTATTTGAAAAAAATTTGGTTAGCAACGGCTCGGCTAGATCGGACCCTTGCCATATTATTAGACTCATGCTGCAAATCTTCTTTTACTTTATATTTCTTGTTGTTAATATGAACTTTTTGAAGATATGTTGGTAGAACTTGAGTTTTTGAATATCGCGGGCACTTTTATCGTTTTAGCAACCAAATAGCAATACCAAATAGCGCGAATTGTTGGAGTTTCTCAAAGTTCTGTGAGAGCCAAACGTAAAAGTGCGTGCGGTCGTCGGAGAATCACGACAGTGAGAAGTTACCGAAAAATTCGTAATATTTGTGTTGAAAATCGGAAACTGCCGATAAAAATTCTTGCAAAAAAAGTTGTTGAAGCCGGCATTGAAGTTTCGCAAAGAACAGTGCAGCGGAGGTTAGCAGAAAAGGGTCTTATTGGACGTAGACCAGCACGCAAACCAAGACTTACATCTGCTATGATATTAAAGCGATACCAATGGGCACGAAAATACAAGAATTTCACGACTGATGACTGGAGGAAGGTAAATAAATGCTATATAACTATATTCAAGTTGTTCTTGTACTGTAGTTATTGTTAAATCCAAATTCTATGACATTTTTCAGGTATGTTTTTCAGACGAGTCGATTTTCCAAGTATTGGTCGACAAATCGCAGTTTGTACGGCGAAGGTCAAATGAGAAATATAAGCCAGACTGCATTGTGCCGACCATTAAACATCCTCCGTCGGTAATGGTATGTTCAGTTATCAGGTATAAGGGGCCATGGCCTTATTCGTCGTCGAAGGTACAATGAGTGCCGAAAAATACCAGAAAGTTTTGGAAAGTTAGCTGCTTCCTTAAGTGAAAAAATGGTTTAAGAAACGTGTTTTTCGATTTATCAATATATTCCTTTTACGTACAGTACTAATTTACTATATCAGAATCATACTTTTATTTTTGTCAAAATCGGACAACATATAGCTGCTAGAAATGATGGCAAAATGCAGCATAACATCGGCATAGCTTTATTGTTTCTAGTATATACGCATATAAATCAAAATGCAGTCGTTTTGTAATACATGTAAAGTTATATAAACTTCGGCTTGCAGAAGTAGGCTTCCTTTGTTGTTTTTTTTTGGGCAACACGAGCGCACATACCAATTCTTACCGCGTGGGCCTTTTGGCGAAATAGTTTTTGGTTACTTACACTCTATTTTTAAATACAATTTTAATCATAATTTCGTCGACATTTATATTTCTTATTTTTATACCTTTGCAGAGGGTATTATAATTTCAGTATTCTTGATCAGCATCACCAGGAGAGTCAATCTAGCCATTTCCGTCTGTCCGTCAGTCCGATTCTACGCAAACTAGTTCCTCGGCTTTGAAGCTATATGCTTGAAACTTTCGCAAAAGTTGTCTTTCTATTGCAAGTAGTATATAAGTCGGAATTAGTCGGATCGGGTAATTATAACTCCCATAGGAACAATCGGAAAAAGAAATTTTAAAAAGTATAAAATTGTTTTTATACCCTTGCAGAGGGTATTATAATTTCAGTCAAAAGTTTAAAAGGCAGTGAAGAAAAAATTTCCGACCCTATAAAATATATATTCTTGATCAGCATCACCAGGAGAGTCGATCTAGCCATGTCCGTCTGTCCATCCGTCCGTTTCTACGCAAACTAGTCCCTCAGCTATCTGCTTGAAACTTTCCCAAAAGTTGTCTGTCTATTGCAGATAGTATATAATTCGGAACGAGACGAATCGGGCGACTATATCATATATTATAACTTTGTTGTTTATAATTTTTTTTTGGTCCTTGGGATTTGGTAATATTTAAATATTATGGAATTACAGTTTTAATTAAATTAAAATCGGACAATAATATCATATAGCTGCCATAGAAACAAATACAAAATGCAGCGCAAAATCGTCATAGCTTTATTGTTTTTAGTAATATAGTTGTCGTTTTGTAATAACTTCAAGGGTATATAAACTTCGGCTTGCCGAAGTTTGCTTCCTTTCTTGTTTATAAAAATATAATGCAGTTTACTGCCTGAAACATAAAGTCATATGCGATCTTCTTTATGATAAAGCCATTATTGTTATTTTTAATTTTCAAATAATAATAAAGAAATTAAATAGCTGTTAAGATAGCCGAAAATTACAAGGCTAATCTCATTACTAGCCTAGACGTATAACATGATACCACTAAATATGTCTGGCCGAAACGGACCGTGAAAAAACCTCGTTCCTTATAGTGGTGAAAAATTAGTTCATTGCCGCTTACCCTGTATCAAGAACAAACATTTAAAAACATAGACTTCATAGACTGACTAGAAAAAGTAAATTAGGAGTAAGGTGAACCAAAAACTGTGTTCAGCCCCAGGTCTTTTTTCGGTCTGGCAAAATACTGCGGAGTTTTGGCAGAGACTTCGCTACTTATGAAATGAGAAAAATTGTCAAGGGCCATAATAGATGTGCAAACAACAAAAAAATAAAGAAACAAAAAATAAATCTACCTTCTGCGCATTAAAAAAATCTTTTTTATTTGAGTTTGTATTGCTATACTCACATTCAACTCTCACACAACTTTGTAATTTAATACACGCATTATATTCAATTTCTAACTCTCTTGCAGGATGGTGGATAAAAGAAATCTTTCGCTCTTCACAGTGAACGGTCATAATTTTGGTTTGCGCTCCGAATTTTTTTTTGTGTTAAAACCACCGGGTGGAATTTAAATTTTTTTTCGGTTTCTATACCTTTAAGTGTCTTTAACAACTTTCGGTTCGCTTCGCGAGAGAATAGTGATAAACTTTTGTTTAGAAAATAAAACGTTTTAAACATTATTTCGGTGCTGGTTTGTTGTTATTGTTTTTCTAAAAGGGAGGCACTTTTAAGTTTTTTCATTGTCATTGGGCGCTGTTTGAACGGCACGCACTTCAACGATAATATCTCTCTCTTTCTCTACCTCTCTGAACAGAATAGAATAGTAGAACATCGTTGGGGAGTTTTTGGAACGACAAAACTTAACGTTGTTACGCTCCCGATCTAACACTTTCTCTGCCCATCCCGTTCAATCTCGTTTCGAGTTGCCTAAGATCAAAGTTAATCGGTGTTACGCTACCGCTCTATTTGCTTTATATGGTTATTACGGGATTTTGTTCACTGAAAAACTGCAATAAAATTATTTCGGATGGACAGCAGAGTAATCCCTGCTTTACATGTAATACAATTGATCACTTGTCTATTTAGGCCTGGATAGCGATGCCATCGATAAGAGGAGTAGCCTAAGCTACTACTACATCGTATTTGTATCGTAAAATCAGTGTTACTTTATTAATCCACAATTTGCCCCAATACCTCATGTAAATTAGGTGGTACCAAAAACGATTATATGTGTTCGGCTGCCATAACTAAACATATATTGGTTTTCTTTCATCAATACATATTAAGGCTTATATCCGAAACATATCCTATTGAAGGAGTGAATCATTGGAATCTTCAGAAACCTGGTTAAAGCATTTTATCACTAACCAAACAACATATAGACTGGTCATTTCATACAACGAAAATGGACACAACAAGAGAGAACGCTATAGTCGAGTGCCTCGACTATTAGATACCCGTTACTCAGATAAACAACTTAATATAAATATGTCTTCTTGGATGTTTTTCGCCGCTCGAATTAGCTCCCGATTTCTATATTGAAATCGGTACCCAGGGAACACCTCCAATTTGGCTAACTTAATTTGATTTGCATAGTTCTTGGGATATAGTTCGGTATTGACAAATGAAAACCATCGCAATTTCCTTTAATAGAAATCCTTATCGAGAATTAACGTTGACTCTGTTGAGCACCTTGGCCAGCTGTTCCAAAGTCATCCGTTAGATGGCGCTATTGTATACGCCATGAAAGGCGGAAATGTAGGAGCTAGCCAGGCTTAAGCGTTTAATGGGTTTTTGGGCGTTAGAGTGGGCGTGGCAAACTTTTATTTGGCCAATCGAAAGGTACTGACGAAACAAATACATATCAAAAAAAATTTCATAATAGCATCAAAACTGTAGCCACAGCTTGTGGCTTGTGGGCGTCATAGGGGGGCGTGGCACTATTTTGAAACAAACTTGCACTGCGTGGGAACTCCTAAAATCTACATGCAAAATGCCAATCTTCTAGCTTTTATAGTTTCCGAGATCTCAGCGTTCATACGGACAGACAGACAGACGGACAGACAGACGGACATGGCTAGATCGACTCGGCTAGTGATCCTGAAGAAGAATATATATACTTTATAGGGTCGGAAAAAATAAAAAATAAAATAATGTTCCTTCATTCCAATATTAATAACTTAAATATAGATTCTTTAATAATATAAAATAATTGTTCTAATTAGTTTTAATTAAAATATTAATAATTTCTAAATTCTTAATTTTAAAATAAATACATTTGAAACGAAAATACAAATCAATTTTTTAATCGTATTCTTTCTATGACATAAATACACACGAGATCTTTATATGTGTGTATGTACCAGTCAATAAATTTCATTCACTGTACAGTAAGAATACTGCACACCAAAACACTGTTCAGTGCGTTGACTACTGCACACCAATTTTGCTGTACTCATCAACAGCTGTACAACTATGGAATGAGTGAGAACACTGTCAATCAAAACAGACAATACTACCCTACTCACTCACACCCAAATATACTGTGCAGAAAAAAAAGTGTGCCCACTTCTAGACTAAGTGATTCATTTGTCGTTTTGGATGCATTCATGCAGAAGTCTAATATACACACATATAATAATTGTATAATTTTAATCTTGGAAAATAAAAAATTGTTTAATCACTATAAAGTACAGGCAAAAATATTCGAAGTGATTTTCTGAAATTTGTATTACTATTTTAAATCAAGAAGTAAGCTTTTAATGATTTTTATATATTTAAATTTTAATCGAAAACTAAAACAATATAAAAGTTTATTTTTCCAATTTTGTTATTGGTAGAATAGCATTATAAAAGGGTTAATTTTCGTATGCTATGTTTTTTTTCGAGCGGCGAAAACGCTGTTCTTGTCTCTGTCTGCCCTAAAATACAATCGTTTGTAGGGTATGTAGACACCATTCGCTCGCAGAACAACCAAAGCTGATGTGGTTTGAAGTTTTCTCAATCACTAAGCGCAGACACCGACTGCGATATGTCCTGTTCGTATCTCAGTAGATTGATTTCTATTTATTGGAATACATACATATTTGAAAAACATTTTTCTGCTACCACTGATTTGAATTTGTAAACCAAAATAAAATATGCTGAAATATTAAAAAATATACTATGACATATAATATTCTTATTTTTATCATTAACCCAATAGTGAATACGCCCATATTGTTAGGTTATCAAGTCTGAAAAGTAGCAAAAGACAAAATATTCTTGCCGCATCAAATTGAAATAAACGCACACATGCACCCCTGTATGAGAATGAATGAACACGCATACATATAAAGACTAATTCAAGCGCAGTCGCAACCTTCTGCCAAATGCGCGTCTCTGCGACTGAACGACCGAACTCGTGCAATGAGTATAAAAATGAGAATAAGAATGAGGGCGAAAAAAACCCGAAGGCACACGAAGTGTCCGGGGCCTGCCGCTACCAGCTGTGGGGCCTCCCGCAAAATAATTTGTGTGTCCATTTTCGTTGTATGAAATGACCAGTCTATATGTTGTGTGGTTAGTGGTTGTATTAAAACAATTTTCATTTTCATCCAGATCTTTAAATTTACATTTAAATTCCGTTCGCTTCGAGAGTGATCTTTGAATCTTTGTGCACATAATAATAATCAAAAATTGTTTTAATTTCGAAGTTCTTTTCTGCGTTATCTTTTCTTGTAACCCCGTCGTTTCTCTTTTGTGCGTTGGTTGTCGTAAGTCGTAGTGCTGTTTTTAGTGTTGCACGCACCTAAACAAAATTACGCTCCCGCTCACTCGATCTCTTTGTTTTGAATGTTCTAAGCGTTCAGTTTCTGCGCTCTTGCAGTACTTATAACTGCTCGCTTATAAATTTCAAGAGGTAAAATGAGTAACAAAAATTTAGACTCCTTCTGAAAAAATGCAGCCTCGTAATCAGGGCTGACCAATCTTATATGACTTGCTGGCTGTGTGAAAACATTGTGCACACCAAGTGCGCCGGTTTTAATGGCCGGACAAGAGATGACCTTTCAAAATAGCCCAATTTGCAGTGGTAAGCGGCAAAATGGGGAATACCCCACAACCGATATCAGAAGAACAACATAGCATTCCGGCGGATCAGACGCTGACGGCAGCAAATCCTCAAATGTTGCTAAGATCAGCAGCTAAAAAAGATTCGGTATGCGAACAATCCGTAACAGAATGCACGAATAACGCCCGGAGAGTGCAAACCTGTGTTGTGCGAGCTCCGGAAAAACAGCTTAGAAGTGAAAACCCAATAACTAAAAATACTGGAGTAGTGTAATAAAGGCAATCTTATTGCTAAAAACAGAAGTAAAATAGTATATGATAATTAGTGCTATGTATAAAACTAGTGCAAAGTTATTATAAAAAACTAAGATGTGCCACGAGTAATAGCTCAATGAGCCGGGATTCAAAAAACAGAAACAGAAGTGGAAAGAACTTTTTCAAAGAGCTACTCAGCCCTACTGACCGTTGACAGTGCGAGAGCACGGTCTTGTTCTCCCGCCCTACTCACACCAACTCCCACTTCATGGAGCTTGCAGTGTAGAACCCCACCACCAGCTTCGACTCACAGCTCACCAGCCACGAGCACTGCGACCTCGTTAATTTCTGCAACCGCAGGCACTGCAACAACATCATCGGTCGCCGTTACGAACAACGCGATTTCGAATGCGTTTGCAAATTCTGCTGCGCCGAATAAAACTACAAAGCCAATTGTAATTATGAGTGTCAATATCGGCAATAACAAACAATAACAAGTGGGCCAGGCCATAAAGACTGGCACGGATCGTTACATCCAAATCAAACGAAAGCTAAGCCCACAAAATAAAATGGTTAGAAATAAACCAAAACAAAATTGCCCTAATAAAGGCAGCGAACAACTAGTAAAAACAGATTCGCCCTATTGTCGGAAATTGAAATTAATCAATCCTGTACAAAAGAAACCAAAGCCCCCACCAATTTACATAAGGGAACAGAACTCAAATGCCCTAGTAAAGAAAATTGTTGCGCTGGTCGGGAGTGACAACTTTTATGTTACTTCTCTTCTTAAAGGGAATATTCATGAAGCAAAGCTTTAAGCTAAAACTGAAGATCAATTCAGAGCTGTAACCAAATACCTAGACGATGCTAGGTTACTATACGTACCAGCTCAAGAGTAGCAAGGGCTTGCAAGTAGTGATAAAGGGCATAGAGCCCGACGTATCCACCAATGAGATAAAAGAGGCATTGAAAGAAAAAGGATCTTTTCCCAAAAATATTATTAATATTATCAACAGATATAAAAAGCCGCAACCACTCTTTAAGGTCGAACTGGAGCCAAAAAGGAGAGCCTTAAAGAAAAATGAAGTGCACCCGATTTACAAACTATAATCCCTCTTGCACAGAAGGATTACTATTGAAGAACCGCATAAGCGAAATGGTCTGCTGCAATGCACAAACTGCCAAGAGTATGGACACACCAGAAACAACTGCGGGCTTCGATCAGTCTGCGTAGCTTGTGGTGGCAACTCCGAACCTTGCCCTGCAAGCAAAGAAGACCCAAGGAAGAAGAAATGCGCTAAATGGGGAGATAACCATACAGCAAACTACAAGTGCTGCCCGGTCTATAAAGAGCTGAAGAGTCACTTTCAACAAGCAAAATCTCCCGCTCCCAGAATGCACGAAATGCGTAAGTTTAATCCCAAGCCACACCAAATTTTTTCTTTGCGAAAGCAGGCAGATCTTCATTTGGTCCCCTCAACACAAATGGGGGAGTTTCATACGCCAGTGCCACAAAATCAGGACTTGCCAATCAGACGGGGTTCCCACAAGCTCAATGCTCTGAGCAATATATAATAACACCTCAGCAAGCAATAGGACAAATACCAAACAGCAAGGAAACCATGATGCTGACTGTACAACAGGGTATAATAGAATTTATGTCCTTCATGAAAACAACAATGACAAACCTTATGCAAAATCAAAACATTTTAATACATTTGATCAAACGCCAAGTACTCGTGGCAACAGCCAAAATCTCAACACCAGAAGAGACAATAGTGCGTAGCAACCAATACAAAACTAATCTGCAAGTCGAACAACTGGTTCGGGAAAAACGACGTCTACGACCCGCTTGGCATTCCTGCAGATCGCCCCATTCGAAGCAACTCTTTAATGAAGCCACCCGCAGACTCACCAAAACCCTCAAGCAAGAAGAGGAGCTTGCGCAGCGCCGGTACATCGAGAAACTGTCGCCGAGCAGTACAAAGCTCACACAAATTTAAGCTCTCCGATAGAATCAATCACTCCGATTAGAAACTCCTCGGGTACTTGGGCCCGCAGTGACGAAGACAGAGCCGAAACATTTGCTTTACACCTACGAAATGTATTTCAGCCGAACGCCGCCACAAACTCTCTTCAACTACCGCCGTTTAGCTCTGAAATTGCAATTAACCCGATTTTGTTTCAAACACCTGAAATTGCTAACGTCATTAGGAAGCAAATAAAACCGAAAAAGGCTCCAGGGGCCGACCTAATAACCCCAAAAATGATAATTGAACTTCCAAACTGTGCAGTGGATGTTATATGCAAGCTATTTAACGGGATCGCAAAACTAGGCTACTACCCCAAAAAATGGAAAAAGTCCGTGGTTATAATGATACCGAAGCCTGGCAAAGACCACACAATTCCCTCATCGTACAGGCCAATAAGCTTACTATCGTGCCTGTCCAAATTACTGGAAAAATGCCTGCTCACGCGCATTACACCATATTTAAGAGAACAAAACTTAATCCCGGCGCATCAATTCGGGTTTCGTGAAAGCCACGGAACCATCGAGCAAGTCAACCGGATAACTTCAGAAATTCGTACAGCCTTCGAACATCGGGAATATTGTAGTGCGATATTCCTCGACGTCTCTCAGGCATTCGATCGAGTGTGGCTTGAAGGCCTTATGCATAAAATCATAACATTACTGCCAGAAAACACTCATAAGTTACTTAAGTCGTACCTCTACCACAGAGTCTTTGTGGTTAGATGCAATACAACGACATCCAACGAGTATAACATTGAAGCCGGAGTCCCACAAGGTAGCGCCCTGGGCCCTACCCTGTTTATCCTATACACATCAGACATCCCTACGAACGAGAGGCTGACTACGTCCACATTTGCTGACGACACCGCAATCCTGAGCCGCTCAAGATGCCCAACTAGAGCAACAGCTCAACTGGCTGATCATTTGGTGGTAGTTGAAAAGTGGCTATCAGACTGGCGAATCAAAATTAATGAATCAAAGTGTAAACATATAACGTTTACCCTCAACAGACAATCGTGCCCGCCGCTAACTTTGAATGGTACGCAGATTCCCCAAGCCAGCGATGTAACATATCTCGGCGTCCACCTCGACAGACGCCTAACCTGGCGGAGGCACATTGAATGCAAGAAAGCACATCTCAGACTTAAAGCTAGCAGCCTACACTGGATTATAAATTCTCGATCACCCCTGTGTCTGGACTTTAAAGTTCTTCTCTACAACTCCACCCTCAAGCCCATTTGGACCTACGGCTCCCAGCTCTGGGGGAACGCGAGCAACAGCAACGTTGACATCATACAGCGCTCACAATCAAAAATCCTGCGAACAATCACTGGGGCACCATGGTATGTTCGGAACGAAAACATCCACAGGGATCTGGGCATACCACCGGTCAAAGATGAAATAGCAAAGCAGAAAGCGGCCTACCATAACAAGCTTACACTGCACCCAAATAATCTCGCAAGGAACCTAAGACGGGTTTCGAACAGAACTCGTCTGCATCGTAACGATCTACCAGCCCAGCAATAAATATTAGGGCCCGTTAGTCTAAATTCAGTCTACATGACTGTAAGTTAAGTTATATTCTTAAGATTTGATATACTTATTGTTAGTCTCATATAGAGAAGATTCAATAAATAAAGCATATATTAAAAAAAAAAAAATGTTTCTTTCAAATATTTATTTAATTGATCTATAGCCTTTTCCAGTCTGCTAGAGTTACCTATTTGATATTTTTTAATTTCTCTGCTGTCATCTGTGCCCGAGTCTAACTTGATTTGATCTGTTCGGTCTAATGTCTCGTCTATGCGTGTCTTAATTTTCTCGAACCCTAACATCATCTGCTCAAAATGTTTATTTTTGAAGTAATCGTGATCGATTACTCCAATTTTCATAAGAGCCGAGTGATTATTTATACACTCGGCTTTAAGTGCGTCAAACGTTTTTAAATATTCAAAAGTTAAACTTGGGAGTTCCAGTAACTCCTTACTACTTAGTGTGATTTCGACTTGCCTTTTGATAAGGGCAATCGTTTGTGCGGACAACATTTTCTTAATTAAATTAAAATAAAATATCTTAAAATTGACTTATCTGCTTCGCCGACGCTGCCGTATAGTTGTAGTTGTTGTCGTTGCTGTCGCCGACACGTTACTGCAGTGGTCGTTATAGTTGCTGAAGATGCTGCTGCTGCTGTTGCTGTTGTTGTTGCTGCTGCTCGCCGACACCTTGTTGTTGTGGTTGTTGTTGCTGAATTTGCTGCTGTTTGTTGCTGTTGTTGATGTCGTCTTCAATTTTCTGATATTTTTTTTATTTTTTATTTTTTGCAGATTTTGTATGCTGATTTTTATTTTTTTGTTTTACAAAATTTTTTATTTAATTTAAATTTTTTTTTTTTATATCGTTTAGGTACTATTGTTTTTCTTTGATTTTCTTGCCACTTTTTATCTTTTCTTTTCAGCTACTGTCACAAAACTGGTTTAACTTTTGATTTGGTAGGATTTTTTTTTTTTCACAGATTTCGGGGTAGATGTTTTATCTCTTTTTTTTTTTTGTCACCACTTTTTCGATGTCTTGGCCTCGAATACGCCCAAATATAATTTGCTTGATAGCAAAATTTAGAATTTTTTATTCTTGTCGATTTTATTTTTCGACCACGATTTTTTTTTTTTAAACAAAGAATTTTTCTATGTTCTCAATAATTGAAAAAAATTTTTTAAACAATAAAGATTCTTTTGTATCTTTTTGCTTTATAAATTTATACTCTGATTCTTACCACTGGTGGGGAAATCAAGAGTCAATTATTTTTAGCAACCTGTAGCTGCTAGTGTTACCACTTCGCAGGACTTTAAGGTGCTGGCCTTATCTCTGAGTCTCTTACCACAAGGGGGAAAACTGCAGAGTTGTCGAAGGACCAAATGAAAAGAGGGTTCAAAAGAAACGATCTTCAGTCATTGAGTTGTTGTTAGAAACTGATTTTATTTAGAAATATCTTCGGTTTAAATAACTTACATGATAATCAAATAATACTAATACATGGCCTACGCAGAGGCCTAAGTAAATAACCCCCGCCGTATCTAGGTCCCATGCTGCCGAACATATCTCGAGCGGCGAGGACCCTATCAGTGGTCTCCCACTAAGGGACACATTTAGGAGGCGGGGGAACATCTTATTAGATAAGCGGCGTGCACTCAGATAACATGTGCACTGCACCCATGTCAAGTGTTCAATTTCATTTGTTTATTTCAAGTACATTTATGACTCCTTTACACAGAGCACAAAAATACTTATTTAGATGTATTTATATTCGTGTTCGTCTGAACAAACACAGCTCGGTACAAGGTCGGGGCCCGAAGAAAAAGACATCTTGATTGTTTTCAGATTTTGTAAGACATCATCCTCACTAATTAAGGGCGTGAAAAAACAGTTGGAGTGAGGAAGTGGGTAGGGGTAGGATGAAGTGTTATCGTAACTGAAAGACGAGTACGTGGATTGGAAAAATTTTGCAAATAAGTTCGCAATATCGGCGTCACTAGAAGCAGATGTCGTATCAAGGTGAAGGCAAGATGGAAATTGTTTCGATTTTCGTTTCGAATTAACAAATGCGTAGAACTGCTTGGGGTTATCTTGGAATTCTATTCTGCAACGGTTTAGGTAACCATTATAACATACGGAATTATGGACTAAGAAATTTGAACGAGCTATTAGCTACAATAGTAGTTTTCAAACAGACGTAATTTACACTGACTTTAGTAAAGCATTTGACTCTGTAAATCACTTACTTTTTGTTCAAAAACTTGAGCTGTCAGGTTTTCAGTTGATCTTCTTAGATGGATTTCAAGCTATCTGAATGGCAGGTCACAAAGGGTCCTTTTTAAAAATTCAATTTCTAAAATTCTCCGTGTTACAAGGGAGCCATCTAGGTCCGCTACTTTTTATATTATTTATTAACGATCTTCCATCAATTATAAGTCATTCTCGCATACTTATGTACGCAGATGATGTTAAGTTACGCCTGCCATTTAAACTTACAATCCGATTTTGATAATTTTCAAAACTGGTGCCGAGATAATTTACTAAATTTAAACGGTTCCAAGTGCAAGCTGATGACTTTTTATCGGGTCAATCCGATATACGCGACTTACACATTAAGTGGCAGCTCTTTGGATAGAATAACTCTTGTAAACGATCTTGGCGTTCACTTGGACCCTAAACTAAAATTTTCAAACCACATTTCGTCCATGGTTAATGAAGCCAGAGGAGTGCTTGGATTTCAAAAAGAGTTCAAAAGAATTCGATGATCCTTTTTTAACTAAAACTTTATTTATTTCGCTAGTCCGTCCGATTCTGGAGTATGGGTCTCCCGTCTGGAATCCACAATACAGAATACATATTGGTCGTATTTAATCAGTACAAAAAACTTCCTTCTTTTTGCTTTAACTTGGATGTCTAAACTGGGATGCAAATCTTAACTTACCTTCTTATCTTTTGTTGATTAAGCCGTATACATGGTGATATTGACTGCCCCGACTTGGTAAGTCGCTTAAACTTTTCTGTGCGAAGTAGACTAACTAGAAATTATATTCCCTCAATTTTAAATTTTGTAGATCTAACTATGCCTTGCATGAGCCTTTCAGAGTACTATGTTCTGACTATAATAGACTTGTTACTGTGATCTGAAACCTTGGCTCTCTTTCGCTCCTAAAACGTGTAATACTAGCTTCATTGGCACAAAGTTGATCTTACTTACTATTACTTTTTTCCCCGGACTTTTACCTCTATTTTATTATCTCGCATCTATCCTCTCGCGAATCGTGCCGTACGATACACGGCTGCGCCCCTGGGTCGTTTGGCGGGTAAGGCGAATTCGCTGCTTTCGTAAGGCAAATTTTCATCGTTAAACACTTTTGTATCCGGCTATGACTGGTCCAAACTTCATTCATGCACTTAAATGGCTGAGGCCGTTTATATAATATTTTGTATAATGCATTGAGCTCCTTTTATCTGTGTTTCGTTAAATTATCTGCCAATTTCCATTAAACATCCATGGTATAATAAGAAGTGGTCGCACTTTAAAAATATTAAGTCCAGACTTTTCAATAAATTTAAAATGTGCGATTATTAAGGGCTTGGTCAAATATTACCGTGCTTAAGCCTGCGTTATCTTGTCTTTGGAAACTTCTCACTTGCCACCTATTTGGAAGGATGAATATAAACCACATTCATACAATAACAGAGGTATATACAAGTTAAACACTGCTTTTCAAAACCGTTTGTACATGCCACTTTCAACATCTTTGTAGACAAAATATATATTTCCATGTCCACGACGACCAACCTCTTGTAGAAATAAATGACTCTAGAGTAGTATGCATATGTAACAATGCCAACATTGTCTTACAGCGTACTTATGTAAACACAAAGTCCCGGCCGTTAAACCCAAGTGGCCGACAGAAATACGACCAGCCTAGATGCTCCTCAGAACACAAAATGATATGATAAGTACAAGCCTGCCCGCACAAACACCTAATACCTGCACATTAATTTAGATCGTTGTAGTTGATTAAAAAAAATATAAATTTTATTTTAAAGTTTATTTAATTGGTGATTGACTTTAATTCACTGATACATCAAGACACTTTCCTTTTTTTTTGATATGACCGATGATATTGGGTCGCCAACCCATATTGTAACCGATAAAAGTTGGCCCCCCAAAAGAGACACGATCCGCAGAGCCGCTTTAATGGTCTGCGTCCAGACCACCCTTGCTGGATCCTTTCGTCCAGTTCTTCTTTTTTTTTTACTCTTCCTTTATTTACTAGTCAGTCTATTCCGTTTCTCGTCTATCAAGATCGTTTTTCTTTAACCTTAAGATTGTTTCAACATAGGCTTTAAATTGATTCCAGGTCGCCTCACCGCTTATCATTCGTTCAACTATGTTTTCAGGCGATATATCTCAAATGGCATCCGTTAGTCCGGTGCGTTCTGATCGAAACCGCTCACAATGGAATATAGTGTGTTCTACACTGTCTCACTCGGCGTCTGCATAAATGGACGGAGCTTGAGCGCTTTTCTCGGTAGTGTCCAAAAAGTCCTTGAAATAGCCGTGGCCGGTCAGCATTTGAGTTAGGTAGTAATCAACGTTTCCGTGTTTCCTTTTTGTCCACCCCTTGAGATTGGGTATAAGCCTAGCTGTCCATTTTCCCAAGCATTCATGCTCCCACCTATTTTGCCACAAGTTCAGGGTCTCTTTTCTGCACAGCTCTTTTGTTTGTCTTGTCGCTACTCCACTTTGTTTTAACTGGTAGACTTTTTGGCGTTCTCTTGCTAAGAGATCGATCGGTATTACACCCGCAGTGACTAGAGCTGCTGATCCTGATACCGTTGTATAGGCGCTGATTATCCTCAATGCTATTGTCCTTTGAACTTCGAGCAAGGGTTTTAGTCTGCACTTTACGCGTAGGGTGTTAGCCCAAACCTCACATCCATAAAGCAGGATTACATGGTTCACTTCCATTAGGAGTTTGCGTTTAATAATAATAATAATAATATTTTTTTTTTTTTTTTTTTTTTTTGGGCTGAGGGGGGAAAATGCCTTCTGCATCTCACACTACCGTCGTATGTGTGGTATGTGGGGCTTGCACCCACTAAAAACCCCTCCTCATCAGGCCTGTATCCACTTCGGAAAAGCTTCCGCATTACTTCAAAGTGGGGCCTCTTGCGCGCGATGCGCGTTCATCTACTCATACAAAGCTCTAAGGCTCGTCTCTACTTCAATGCCAATTTATACCGTAGTAGATATCCATTGGCACCCAAGGAGAGGCGATCCCCAGAGCCCGTCTGATGGTCTGCGTCCAGCCTGCCCTTTTTATACCCTTTCATCAAGGTCTAATTTCTTCAAGCGCAGAATGTCTCCGATAAAAGCGGCTACTGCTCTCCAGTTCTCTTCACTTTCGCACATCTTGGCGACTATAGTTTCCGGCGTAATCTGTCCGATCGCTCGTGACAGGATATTTCGTTGCTGCGCGAATTGGGTACAATAAAACACTGTGTGTTCTGCGTTGTCGGCTTCCGCATCAGCGTAAATACAGCTGGCTTCCGTGCTTTTGCCCATCTTATTTAGAAAGAAACTAAAATAACCGTGACCTGTGAGCACTTGGGTGACGTAGTAGTGTACATCCCCGTGTCGTCTCTCAACCCAGCTTTTAAGGTCGGGGATAAGTCTTCTTGTCCATCTTCCAGTGCCTTCGCGTTCCCATCTTTCTTGCCAGGCATTGATGGTCTCTCTTTTTAGAGCCAGAATCGATTGTCTAGATGCTTCTCCAGCTTGTCGGCGGTCGTGGAGGCTCTTGCGTTCTTTCGCTAGCAGGTCTATCGGAACCACGCATGCTAAGACAAGTGCTGCAGCACACGACACCGTGCGATAATAATAATAATTATAATAATAATAATAATAATAATAATAATAATAATAATAATAATAATAATAATAATAATAATAATAATAATAATAATAATAATAATAATAATAATAATAATAATAATAATAATAATAATAATAATAATAATAATAATAATAATAATAATAATAATAATAATAATAATAATAATAATAATAATAATAATAATAATAATAATAATAATAATAATAATAATAATAATAATAATAATAATAATAATAATAATAATAATAATAATAATAATAATAATAATAATAATAATAATAATAATAATAATAATAATAATAATAATAATAATAATAATAATAATAATAATAATAATAATAATAATAATAATAATAATAATAATAATAATAATAATAATAATAATAATAATAATAATAATAATAATAATAATAATAATAATAATAATAATAAATAAATCAATTTTTTTTTTGTGCAGAGCCAGCGGTACTACGATAGATATGAGAGGCCGCCAACACCAGTGGTGGTTATGGTGTTTTATGAGGCTTTGTGTCCGGACTCGAAGTATTTTCTTACCAGGCAGCTACTTCCAACTTTCAAGATCGCTTCATCAATAATGGAAGTAAAACTTGCGCCATATGGCAAGGCAAGGACAAGCGAACTTGATGACAAAGTTATTTTTGACTGTCAGCACGGACCTGCGGAGTGCCAAGCAAATATTTACCACGCATGTGCTGCAAAGATAATAGAAGACCCGCTCCTGCGACTACAAGTTGCAACATGTATGATTAGAGATAACCGTTTACCTCAAGATGCTATGCATAAGGTAGGTAGTCATGTTTCTCGTAATTAAAGAATATATGTGTACACTAAAACTAAAAAATCAAAATGTTTCTCGCTTAAACCTTTCTATGTGGCCAAGAACAAATTAAGATTTTGCTGCGCTGAAAAAGGTTAGCCCATGGTTTAGTTTTAGAAAGCTGAACATTTTTTTTTAACTCATGTCGCTTTTAGAACAAGAAATGGCTCTGATCGCTAAAATATGGTTATCAATACTAGATACGCTATATTCATTAAGATTGAAAGAAAAGGATGTCGTTATTTTTACCATTCGCTTATAAGTGAATGGCTTTTTATTTAAGGACAGCATTTCTGAATACTTTCTGTACTCAGTCTATGTGTGTTATCAGTGTAAAAAAATAATAAATACAAAATTGTTGTAAATACTGAATAGTTGACTTTGTTGAGTGTAACATTTCTTTTTTCATTATATTTAAATTTTTCTAAATTTTATAATTTTTTTGGTCTAGTCTGAAATTTTTAAAGACCAGATAAATTTGTTGTAAATCAGCGGACATTTGGTCTAGCCGAAAATTCGGTTGTTCTAAAGAATTCGGTGCTTTAATATTGATTAATTCTTTAAACCTCTGCACAATTGTGCACAATTAAAGCTTTTTAAACTTTTAGTTTGGAGAATATATATATATACACCGGTCCGTAGCAACAGCTTAGGAGACGAGTGTGCAGAAGATAGAGACCAGGTCAAACTTTAAGAAAAAGAAACGTATACCATTGCTGATTTTCACTAGATCGAAATGGACAAGAATCCAAGCAAGCGTGTGTACGCGAAGCAGTAATCTTGTAAAAGAAAATTGTTATACTTGTGTGTTATGCGGCAAGATTGAGGATACAGCGTTTCGATCTAATGCTTGAAGTGTAGTATGCTCACATATCGGGTACACACTGTACCACTTATATCACTGCAACATTGTGGCATTTATTTTGGTCTTAATATTCCCAGCACTTTAAGTGCGGAGTAATTCGACCCACACAACAATGTTATGAACATCCTAAATGCTGAGCCGGCATGTCTGCATGCGCGGCTGTCCATTCGATTACCGTGTGAGCATAACACCCTCTCCCTCATGCGCGGCTACTACTTGCGCCGCTTATATACACTTATGCATAAGCATTGACCGCTGCTCTGCAGTGGCACATATACATTTATATAGATATTTAGATATATAAGCTTTGGCCGCGGCGCTGCTCGCGCAGCTATGTGAATTCTAAGCCAAGCCAATTATTCTTAAGTCAAGCGGGAGCATTGACGAAAGGAGTCTCGAACCAAACGCATGTTATAACTAAATTAATTTTTCAATAAAAATAAATATAAAATACATAGTTTTGAGTTTACTATTTTACATGGCGACCGTGACAGGACTCATCTTCGAAATGACAAAAAATATAAAAGTGAAAAAATGAAAAAGAAACAGTAAATGCAATTAAATACAAAACATAAAAATTGTATTTAAATAAATCGAAAATCAATATAAACAAAGTATATCATAAAGTGATGTGAAATTTTTTTTAAAAAATACACAAAAGCTGTAAATGAAAATGATGATGACCAGCACCGGCGCCGCCTGAGTCCAAAAGGCCTGGACAACAACAAAAAAAAACAACAAAAAATAATAATACAAACATTAAAAACAATCAGCCTGTGCGATGACCAGCACCGGCGCCGCCTGAGTCCAAAAGACCCGGACAACACAAAAAAAAAGTACAAAAATAAAAATCATCAGCCTGTGGGATGACCAGCACCGGCACCGCTAAATCAAAAAGGCCAAAAAAAAAACAACACAAAGACCAGCAGCAGAACCGGAAAAGTGTGGAAGGAATGACAAATCCTTCTACGCCAACGCAGGAGGCATATGAGTGCGGGAGGTAATCCGCCCCCTGCACCATCGTGGGAGACACCTGTTCCTGTCGAGCAAAGGGACGCACCAAGCCTACAAGAGGCCCTAGAGTTGTGTCCCAACGATGGACCTCCCCCCTCACAATAGCTGAGTACAGGGCACGACTGGAGTTCAGCGAACCCATCCACAAACGGAAAAGAAGTGGGAAAAGGGTAAAACTACTCCAACAAAGAAGACTGCTAAAGAACTACAGGAATAAATCAACGACCTCGCAGAAGGAAGTGCATGAACAAAATATCAAAGAATTGGACAAAATACTTTGCAAACGAGCAAAGTTGCCTTTAATTTTAAACTTCTAACCCCAATCGATGCACGAAAGCGCTGCTCGAAAAATACTAAACACTGTTAGGCTATATACTAAAAACATATAACTGATATTGGTTTATATAGAGCAAAATATTGTAAATCAGTTATATGAAAACTAACAAAAAAAATATTTTTTTTCACTCTGATTATCAAAAGGAAATTTATGCGATTATGCCAGCAGACACTTTATTACATTTATTTAATTAATCAAAATTGAATTCTTAAATTCTTGTTATAAATGCAAATTTTTTTTGCTAACTTTATTTTGCTGAGTGTTTCTCAGCGGCCCTAAAATCAAAGAGAAAGCTAGGTAGGGAAAAACGGAAAACAGGAATATTTACATAAATCTATTTAAAATTTCTTTAAATGAATGAATAACAATAAAATAAATAAATTCTCTACAGAAAATCATAATAATTATAACAATACTTATATATTAGGAGTATATCTACCCAAAATGGGAATTGTAGACGTTAAATCAGTGGACTCCACTGCTAACGTTATTAACAAAGTAGAACCAAACAATATTGACCTATATTGGGTGCAAATACTCTTAATAATAATCGTTGTAATAATGAGCGCAAATCTTTTTTACAAATTATACAAGTTGCACAATAAATGTATAAAGAAGAAGTATTTGAGCAGATAAGATCTAAAAAAAGAGTATCCTTTCAACTTCATACCCATTTATTGAATGAAAGATTTCTCGCAGAATCGTTGAAATACCTAAATTAAATTATGGCATTTAATACTATAGAATTAAATATATGTATTAATGAAATAATTATTAAAGACCCACAGTTTAGAAAGCGTGTATTAACCATTCTTCATTGTCATAAAACCTTCATTCCCATTACTGAATTTGAATATAACTATATGGAAAAGTACAATTTGGAATTCAGCCCTTTGTTTGCTTGCAATAAAAAAATAAAGGGTTTAATCCTAAATACTTTGCCATACGTCTCAGTAAAGGAGGTCGTGGATTACCATCTTATACTTGGTGAAACCACGATCCTTATGGTAAAATTACATAGATAAGATTACCATGGAATGGAATGATTTGTATGCAAAATTGAATAAAATAAAAACATGATTCGATAAATCCTACAAATCTCTTAATCAAAATAGACCAATACAAGGAAGCACAATAACGAAACATGCAGAAAAAATAGTAAACTGCTTTAATGAGGCGCGAATATTAATACATGAGCAACGAGAAAAATTAAATGATGATCATTGGTCAAAAGTATCAAAATTTTTGAAAAGGCTCAGAGAAAATCTAATATCGATAAAAGAAAAATTCAACTTGGATATCTCTCTACCGACCATTCTTAATACCGCAATAACAGTTGAAACCGATGAAGAATTAACATTGGACGAGTCAACTGGCGTCGATCAGACAGAGGCAGAAGAGTCGAACGCGAAAATAAAGGAAGAAGATTTAAATAATCTTACTATCCCAGCCGTTTTATTATCAAACGTAGATAATACAACAGACTCAGAATCAGAGTCAAGCACAAGCATAACTGAGAACAACAGCTTTAAAATTGCACAAACAAATATTGACTTCATTAACACTGCATCAAAGCTTATACCAGTTTTCGATGGTAAAGCAGAAAACTTAATCAGTTTCATTGATGCATTACATATAATAGTCAATAAAAGGCGAACATGAAAACCTAGCAGTCTCTATAATAAAGACAAAGCTAAAGGGTGTAGCCAGAAATCTGATTGGAAATGAAATAACGGTAGGCGAAGTAATTGCCAAATTAAAAAGCAACGTCAAAGGCGAGACTGTAGAAGTATTGTCAGCAAAGCTGATGAATCTACAGCAACGCAATAAAACTGCAAATCAATACATATCAGAGATTGAGCAGATGACGAAGGCTTTAGAAAGTGCGTACACAACAGACGGTTTAACACTAGAACTAGCAAGAAGTTATTCCACACAACATGCAGTGAAAGCAATGACTAAAAACTGCACGATTGATAAGGTAAAACTTATCATGCAAGCCGGCAATTTCAACACAATGAATGACCCCGTTTCAAAATTCGTAAACAGTTGCACAGAAGCAACTGGACAACCAAACTCGGTCCTTTACTACAATAACTATACACAGCGCGGCGGAAACCGCGGACGCGGAAGTTATAGAGGTAATTTCAGAGGTCGTAGTAACAATTATAGTTACTACAACAATACCAACCATAATAATGGTTCCGGCAACTACAGAGGAAACTCAAGGGGCCGTGGCAACTCGAACAGAGGCTACAATAACAATAATACAAATAATGTAAGAGTAGCCAATGACACTTCGGAAAACCCCAAACCCCTTTAAATACTCAACAGTAGAGAACGTAACAGTCCATACTATTAATCTCAGTCAGAATATATTCGTCTCATTCACTCATGTGGCTACCGGAAAAGAACTTGAATTTTTGGTAGACACAGGTGCCGAAATCTCTTTAGTAAAAGAAAATTCCGATATATTTCAAAACATACAAGATAATAACATAATAGATATTCGGGGAATAAGCCAAGAAATTACTAAATCCGGTTCTCAATCTGTTTTTACTAGATATTTAAGTGCTCGGTCAAGATTTACCGTGCTTAATGCTCAGTGTTATAACAGTTACTTAAACCGTTGTAAGGTCCAGTTCTCTCAGGACCCGAAACAGTTTTATAATTTTTTTTTTCCGTGTTACCTCCGGTGTCCCACAAGGGAGCCATCTGGGTCCGTTACTTTTTACATTATTTATTAATGATCTTCCCTCAATTATAAGTCATTCTCGCGTACTTATGTACGCAGATGATGTTAAGTTGTGCCTGCAGTATAAGGACATTTCCTGCCATTTAGACTTGCAATCCGATCTAGATAATTTTCAAAACTGGTGCCGAGATAATTTACTAAATTTAAACGGTTCCAAGTGCAAGCTGATGACTTTTTATCGGGCCAATCCGATATACGCGACCTACACGTTAAGAGGCAGCTCTTTGGATAGAATAACTCTTGTAAACGATCTTGGCGTTCTCTTGGACCCCAAACTAAAATTTTCTAATCACAATTCGTCCATGGTTAATAAAGCCAGAGGAATGCTTGGATTTATTAAAAGGTGGTCAAAAGAATTCGATGATCCTTATTTGACTAAAACTTTATATATTTCGCTAGTCCGACCGATTCTAGAGTATGGGTCTCCCGTCTGGAGTCCACAATACGGAATACATATTGGTCGTATTGAATCTGTACAAAAAAACTTCCTTCTTTTTGCTTTACGGCGCCTAAACTGGGATGCAAATCTTATCTTACCTTCTTATTCTAGTAGACTTCTTTTAGAACGATGCTTGGTACTATCTTTATTTATAACCTTATACATGGTGATATTGACTGCCCCGACTTGTTAAGTCGGCTAAACTTTTCTGTGCCAAGTAGATTAACTAGAAATTATATTCCCCTAACTTTAAATCATTGTAGATCTAACTATGCCTTGCATGAGCCTTTCAGAGTATTATGTTCTGACTATAATAGACTTTTTCCTGTAATATCAAATCTTGACTCTCTGCCGCTCCTAAAACGATTAATACTTGCTTCATTGGCACAAGATTGATCTAACTATTACTTTTTTCCCCGGACCTTTACCTTTATTTTTCCTATCTCGCGTCTATCTTATCGCGAATCGTGCCGTACGATACACGGCTGCGCCCCTCGGTCGGTTGGGCGGGTAAGTGGGCCGTGGGACTCCGCGAAAAAAAAAAAAAAATCACCTAGAACTATCAACTGATCCCTATCGGAAAGC
Source organism: Drosophila fuyamai (assembly GCA_018153365.1). Taxonomy (NCBI): domain Eukaryota; kingdom Metazoa; phylum Arthropoda; class Insecta; order Diptera; family Drosophilidae; genus Drosophila; species Drosophila fuyamai. The sequence continues at coordinate 53,737 of JAECXW010000114.1, forward strand.
TTATTTGCAACGGACTTAATGACGGATAGGTGATTTAAATAATCAGGAAGTTCAGACAACGGCGGAATATATGAGCAAGTTATGTATATAAAGTTACCAGGAAGCGATAACTTTACACAAATAAATTCAATGGTATTGAATTCATCAAAAAATAACTCCTCAGACGGGAGGTTTGAATCAACTCCAATTAAGACTCCACCTCCCCGTCTAGAGGGACGGTCATACCTATATATTGTGTACTTACCTGGAAAAACTTCGGAGCTAAAGATCTCCGGCTTTAACCAGGTTTCTGTGAACACAATAATATGAGATGCAAAGGAGAGGCTATCGGAATACAATTTAGTAAGTTTGCTGCGCAAACCTCTTGCATTCTGATAGGAAAGTAGGAGGTTAGAAGTTAGTTTTTTGAAATTGGTACACTGGTTTGGCCTCGACTAGGAAGTTTTACTCCCACGGGCCCCTTCTTTTTTATCTTAGCCTCGAACTCTTTTACAACCATATTATCCGGCCAAAAGTCGCCCGAGCATATGGTTTCAAAAAGCTCGTTAGGGACAGTTATCTTGAAAGATGAAATGTCTCTAGCATAAGAAAACTTAAACTTTTCCACCTTTACACCATTACAATCGGCTTTAGTTTTGTCTTGTATATAAGACAATACATCAGGGGAAAGCCGAGAAGCGAAAATTTGTTTCTTGAGTGGAACCACTGAAAGGGATTTTGGTGGAGCAGACATTGCTTCTGCCAAACCAACTTGAGCCGGTTGTCCGGACTCAGTAGTCCCTTGTGGTGGAGATGCTACATTCTGAGAGATAGGTGGATCCACTAATTGTGAAACCACTACGGACAAATCGGAATTCTTAGAAGTCCCTGGTTGCATGCATTCTGAAACGGATTGTTCGGATACCGAATCTTTTTTAGCTGCCGATCTTAGCAACATTTGAGGGTTTGCTGAAATCGGCTGCTAATCCGCCGGAATGCTCTGTTGTTCTTTTGATTCCGGTTGCGGGGTGTTCCCCTTTTGCTCCTTACCACCAGCGGCCTTTTTGCGCTTAGGGGACTCTTCTAATAGCTTACGACTATTAAACTGCGAGTCCAGCGCAGAGAGGAGATCATCAGCTCGGCGAAAACTATCTCTAGCAACACCGAAACAGCTAATCAGCCCCATCAGGCCGCCTTTAGTTTGGCGCATGAACGATTTCATCTCGTTCGCAACCTCCACACAAGCATTACAACAAAACTGCAAATTGGGCCCCTTTGATAGGTCATCACTTGTCCGGCCAGTAAAACCGGCGCACTTGGTGTGCACCATATTTTCACACAGCCAGCAAGTCATATTCGACTGGTCAGCCCTGATTACGAGGCTGCATTTCTTGCAGAAGCAGACTAAATTTTTATTATTTATTTTATTTATTGGGACCACTGTACCAAGAAAGCGAATTGAAATTTATAAGCGAGCAGTTATAAGTACCGCAAGAGCGCAGAAACCGCACGCTTAGAACTTTCAAAGCAAAGAGAGCAAGAGAGCGGGAGCGTAACTAAGTTAAAGTGCATGCACAAAAGAGAAAACGGTGTGGATAAAAGAAAAGAAAACACAGATAAGAATTACGAAAATAAAACAATTAATTAGTATTAAATACAAATTGCACTCGCGAAGCGAACGGAGTATAAATTTATGTTTAAATAACACGGATGAAAATTAAAATTGTTTTGATAACACCCACCGATGGGAATAAACGAAAACAAAAAACCGTTCACTTTGAAAGTCAGAAACGAATATTCGGGGAATAAGCCAAGAAATTACTAAATCCAAAGGCTTAACATCAATTGAAATACAGACTACCAAGTACATAATCCCACACGATTTTCATATCGTAGACTTACACTTAGCTGTCCCTTGTGATTGCATTTTAGGAATTGATTTCATTAAAAAATACAACTGCCAATTAGACTTTCAGCCATCTGAAGATTGGCTTATAATAAGACCAAACAATTTAAAATTTCCAATTTGTGTTCCAATAGCATACAGTTCTGGCAATAACTCAATTCTTTTGTCAGCAAGATCACAAGTCATTAGAAAAATAAAATTAAATTCAAAAGAGGACAGTTTATTAATTCCAACTCAAGAAATTGAGCATGGAATTTATATAGCAAGTACCATAGCTACAACACAAAACGCTTTCATAAGACTACTGAATACAACAGACGTAGATAAAGTGGTCAGTGCGAATAATTGAATTGGAGAATTGGACAAAATACTTTGCAAACGAGCAAAGTTGCCTTTAATTTTAAACTTCTAACCCGAGTCGATGCACGAAAGCGCTGCTCGAAAAATACTAAACACTGTTAGGCTATATACTAAAAACATATAACTGATATTGGTTTATATAGAGCAAAATATTGTAAATCAGTTATATGAAAACTAACAAAAAAAATATTTTTTTTCACTCTGATTATCAAAAGGAAATTTATGCGATTATGCCAGCAGACACTTTATTACATTTATTTAATTAATCAAAATTGAATTCTTAAATTCTTGTTATAAATGCAAATTTTTTTTGCTAACTTTATTTTGCTGAGTGTTTCTCAGCAGCCCTAAAATCAAAGAGAAAGCTAGGTAGGGAAAAACGGAAAACAGGAATATTTACATAAATCTATTTTAAATTTCTTTAAATGAATGAATAACAATAAAATAAATAAATTCTCTACAGAAAATCATAATAATTATAATAATACTTATATATTAGGAGTATATCTACCCAAAATGGGAATTGTAGACGTTAAATCAGTGGACTCCACTGCTAACGTTATTAACAAAGTAGAACCAAACAATATTGACTTATATTGGGTGCAAATACTCTTAATAATAATCGTTGTAATAATGAGCGCAAATCTTTTTTACAAATTATACAAGTTGCACAATAAATGTATAAAGAAGAAGTATTTGAGCAGATAAGATCTAAAAAAAGAGTATCCTTTCAACTTCATACCCATTTATTGAATGAAAGATATCTCGCAGAATCGTTGAAATACCTAAATTAAATTATGGCATTTAATACTATAGAATTAAATATATGTATTAATGAAATAATTATTAAAGACCCACAGTTTAGAAAGCGTGTATTAACCATTCTTCATTGTCATAAAACCTTCATTCCCATTACTGAATTTGAATATAACTATATGGAAAAGTACAATTTGGAATTCAGCCCTTTGTTTGCTTGCAATAAAAAAATAAAGGGTTTAATCCTAAATACTTTGCCATACGTCTCAGTAAAGGAGGTCGTGGATTACCATCTTATACTTGGTGAAACCACGATCCTTATGGTAAAATTACATAGATAAGATTACCATGGAATGGAATGATTTGTATGCAAAATTGAATAAAATAAAAACATAATTCGATAAATCCTACAAATCTCTTAATCAAAATAGACCAATACAAGGAAGCACAATAACGAAACATGCAGAAATAATAGTAAACTGCTTTAATGAGGCGCGAATATTAGTACATGAGCAACGAGAAAAATTAAATGATGATCATTGGTCAAAAGTATCAAAATTTTTGAAAAGGCTCAGAGAAAATCTAATATCGATAAAAGAAAAATTCAACTTGGATATCTCTCTACCGACCATTCTTAATACCGCAATAACAGTTGAAACCGATGAAGAATTAACATTGGACGAGTCAACTGGCGTCGATCAGACAGAGGCAGAAGAGTCGAACGCGAAAATAAAGGAAGAAGATTTAAATAATCTTACTATCCCAGCCGTTTTATTATCAAACGTAGATAATACAACAGACTCAGAATCAGACTCAAGCACAAGCATAACTGAGAACAACAGCTTTAAAATTGCACAAACAAATATTGACTTCATTAACACTGCATCAAAGCTTATACCAGTTTTCGATGGTAAAGCAGAAAACTTAATCAGTTTCATTGATGCATTACATATAATAGTCAATAAAAGGCGAACATGAAAACCTAGCAGTCTCTATAATAAAGACAAAGCTAAAGGGTGTAGCCAGAAATCTGATTGGAAATGAAATAACGGTAGGCGAAGTAATTGCCAAATTAAAAAGCAACGTCAAAGGCGAGACTGTAGAAGTATTGTCAGCAAAGCTGATGAATCTACAGCAACGCAATAAAACTGCAAATCAATACACATCAGAGATTGAGCAGATGACGAAGGCTTTAGAAAGTGCGTACACAACAGACGGTTTAACACTAGAACTAGCAAGAAGTTATTCCACACAACATGCAGTGAAAGCAATGACTAAAAACTGCACGATTGATAAGGTAAAACTTATCATGCAAGCCGGCAATTTCAACACAATGAATGACCCCGTTTCAAAATTCGTAAACAGTTGCACAGAAGCAACTGGACAACCAAACTCGGTCCTTTACTACAATAACTATACACAGCGCGGCGGAAACCGCGGACGCGGAAGTTATAGAGGTAATTTCAGAGGTCGTAGTAACAATTATAGTTACTACAACAATACCAACCATAATAATGGTTCCGGCAACTACAGAGGAAACTCAAGGGGCCGTGGCAACTCGAACAGAGGCTACAATAACAATAATACAAATAATGTAAGAGTAGCCAATGACACTTCGGAAAACCCCAAACCCCTTTAAATACTCAACAGTAGAGAACGTAACAGTCCATACTATTAATCTCAGTCAGAATATATTCGTCTCATTCACTCATGTGGCTACCGGAAAAGAACTTGAATTTTTGGTAGACACAGGTGCCGAAATCTCTTTAGTAAAAGAAAATTCCGATATATTTCAAAACATACAAGATAATAACATAATAGATATTCGGGGAATAAGCCAAGAAATTACTAAATCCGGTTCTCAATCTGTTTTTACTAGATATTTAAGTGCTCGGCCAAGATTTACCGTGCTTAATGCTCAGTGTTATAACAGTTACTTAAACCGTTGTAAGGTCCAGTTCTCTCAGGACCCGAAACAGTTTTATAATTTTTTTTTTCCGTGTTACCTCCGGTGTCCCACAAGGGAGCCATCTGGGTCCGTTACTTTTTACATTATTTATTAATGATCTTCCCTCAATTATAAGTCATTCTCGCGTACTTATGTACGCAGATGATGTTAAGTTGTGCCTGCAGTATAAGGACATTTCTTGCCATTTAGACTTGCAATCGGATCTAGATAATTTTCAAAACTGGTGCCGAGATAATTTACTAAATTTAAACGGTTCCAAGTGCAAGCTGATGACTTTTTATCGGGCCAATCCGATATACGCGACCTACACGTTAAGAGGCAGCTCTTTGGATAGAATAACTCTTGTAAACGATCTTGGCGTTCTCTTGGACCCCAAACTAAAATTTTCTAATCACAATTCGTCCATGGTTAATAAAGCCAGAGGAGTGCTTGGATTTATTAAAAGGTGGTCAAAAGAATTCGATGATCCTTATTTGACTAAAACTTTATATATTTCGCTAGTCCGACCGATTCTAGAGTATGGGTCTCCCGTCTGGAGTCCACAATACGGAATACATATTGGTCGTATTGAATCTGTACAAAAAAACTTCCTTCTTTTTGCTTTACGGCGCCTAAACTGGGATGCAAATCTTATCTTACCTTCTTATTCTAGTAGACTTCTTTTAGAACGATGCTTGGTACTATCTTTATTTATAACCTTATACATGGTGATATTGACTGCCCCGACTTGTTAAGTCGGCTAAACTTTTCTGTGCCAAGTAGATTAACTAGAAATTATATTCCCCTAACTTTAAATCATTGTAGATCTAACTATGCCTTGCATGAGCCTTTCAGAGTATTATGTTCTGACTATAATAGACTTTTTCCTGTAATATCAAATCTTGACTCTCTGCCGCTCCTAAAACGATTAATACTTGCTTCATTGGCACAAGATTGATCTAACTATTACTTTTTTCCCCGGACCTTTACCTTTATTTTTCCTATCTCGCGTCTATCTTATCGCGAATCGTGCCGTACGATACACGGCTGCGCCCCTCGGTCGGTTGGGCGGGTAAGTGGGCCGTGGGACTCCGCGAAAAAAAAAAAAAAAAAATCACCTAGAACTATCAACTGATCCCTATCGGAAAGCTTATTTGCAACGGACTTAATGACGGATAGGTGATTTAAATAATCAGGAAGTTCAGACAACGGCGGAATATATGAGCAAGTTATGTATATAAAGTTACCAGGAAGCGATAAATTTACACAAATAAATTCAATGGTATTGAATTCATCAAAAAATAACTCCTCAGACGGGAGGTTTGAATCAACTCCAATTAAGACTCCACCTCCCCGTCTAGAGGGACGGTCATACCTATATATTGTGTACTTACCTGGAAAAACTTCGGAGCTAAAGATCTCCGGTTTTAACCAGGTTTCTGTGAACACAATAATATGAGATGCAAAGGAGAGGCTATCGGAATACAATTTAGTAAGTTTGCTGCGCAAACCTCTTGCATTCTGATAGGGAAGTAGGAGGTTAGAAGTTAGTTTTTTGAAATTGGTACACTGGTTTGCCCTCTACTAGGAAGTTTTACTCCCACGGGCCCCTTCTTCTTTATCTTAGCCTCGAACTCTTTTACAACCATATTATCCGGCCAAAAGTCGCCCGAGCATATGGCTTCAAAAAGCTCGTTAGGGACAGTTATCTTGAAAGATGAAATGTCTCTAGCATAAGAAAACTTAAACTTTTCCACCTTTACACTATTACAATCGGCTTTAGTTTTGTCTTGTATATAAGACAATACATCAGGGGAAAGCCGAGAAGCGAAAATTTGTTTCTTGAGTGGAACCACTGAAAGGGATTTTGGTGGAGCAGACATTGCTTCTGCCAAACCAACTTGAGCCGGTTGTCCGGACTCAGTAGTCCCTTGTGGTGGAGATGCTACATTCTGAGAGATAGGTGGATCCACTAATTGTGAAACCACTACGGACAAATCGGAATTCTTAGAAGTCCCTGGTTGCATGCATTCTGAAACGGATTGTTCGGATACCGAATCTTTTTTAGCTGCCGATCTTAGCAACATTTGAGGGTTTGCTGAAATCGGCTGCTGATCCGCCGGAATGCTCTGTTGTTCTTTTGATTCCGGTTGCGGGGTGTTCCCCTTTTGCTCCTTACCACCAGCGGCCTTTTTGCGCTTAGGGGACTCTTCTAATAGCTTACGACTATTAAACTGCGAGTCCAGCGCAGAGAGGAGATCATCAGCTCGGCGAAAACTATCTCTAGCAACACCGAAACAGCTAATCAGCCCCATCAGGCCGCCTTTAGTTTGGCGCATGAACGATTTCATCTCGTTCGCAACCTCCACACAAGCATTACAACAAAACTGCAAATTGGGCCCCTTTGATAGGTCATCACTTGTCCGGCCAGTAAAACCGGCGCACTTGGTGTGCACCATATTTTCACACAGCCAGCAAGTCATATTCGACTGGTCAGCCCTGATTACGAGGCTGCATTTCTTGCAGAAGCAGACTAAATTTTTATTATTTATTTTATTTATTGGGACCACTGTACCAAGAAAGCGAATTGAAATTTATAAGCGAGCAGTTATAAGTACCGCAAGAGCGCAGAAACCGCACGCTTAGAACTTTCAAAGCAAAGAGAGCAAGAGAGCGGGAGCGTAACTAAGTTAAAGTGCATGCACAAAAGAGAAAACGGTGTGGATAAAAGAAAAGAAAACACAGATAAGAATTACGAAAATAAAACAATTAATTAGTATTAAATACAAATTGCACTCGCGAAGCGAACGGAGTATAAATTTATGTTTAAATAACACGGATGAAAATTAAAATTGTTTTGATAACACCCACCGATGGGAATAAACGAAAACAAAAAACCGTTCACTTTGAAAGTCAGAAACGAATATTCGGGGAATAAGCCAAGAAATTACTAAATCCAAAGGCTTAACATCAATTGAAATACAGACTACCAAGTACATAATCCCACACGATTTTCATATCGTAGACTTACACTTAGCTGTCCCTTGTGATTGCATTTTAGGAATTGATTTCATTAAAAAATACAACTGCCAATTAGACTTTCAGCCATCTGAAGATTGGCTTATAATAAGACCAAACAATTTAAAATTTCCAATTTGTGTTCCAATAGCATACAGTTCTGGCAATAACTCAATTCTTTTGTCAGCAAGATCACAAGTCATTAGAAAAATAAAATTAAATTCAAAAGAGGACAGTTTATTAATTCCAACTCAAGAAATTGAGCATGGAATTTATATAGCAAGTACCATAGCTACAACACAAAACGCTTTCATAAGACTACTGAATACAACAGACGTAGATAAAGTGGTCAGTGCGAATAATTGAATTGGAGAATTGGACAAAATACTTTGCAAACGAGCAAAGTTGCCTTTAATTTTAAACTTCTAACCCGAGTCGATGCACGAAAGCGCTGCTCGAAAAATACTAAACACTGTTAGGCTATATACTAAAAACATATAACTGATATTGGTTTATATAGAGCAAAATATTGTAAATCAGTTATATGAAAACTAACAAAAAAAATATTTTTTTCACTCTGATTATCAAAAGGAAATTTATGCGATTATGCCAGCAGACACTTTATTACATTTATTTATTTAATCAAAATTGAATTCTTAAATTCTTGTTATAAATGCAAATTTTTTTTGCTAACTTTATTTTGCTGAGTGTTTCTCAGCGGCCCTAAAATCAAAGAGAAAGCTAGGTAGGGAAAAACGGAAAACAGGAATATTTACATAAATCTATTTTAAATTTCTTTAAATGAATGAATAACAATAAAATAAATAAATTCTCTACAGAAAATCATAATAATTATAATAATACTTATATATTAGGAGTATATCTACCCAAAATGGGAATTGTAGACGTTAAATCAGTGGACTCCACTGCTAACGTTATTAACAAAGTAGAACCAAACAATATTGACTTATATTGGGTGCAAATACTCTTAATAATAATCGTTGTAATAATGAGCGCAAATCTTTTTTACAAATTATACAAGTTGCACAATAAATGTATAAAGAAGAAGTATTTGAGCAGATAAGATCTAAAAAAAGAGTATCCTTTCAACTTCATACCCATTTATTGAATGAAAGATATCTCGCAGAATCGTTGAAATACCTAAATTAAATTATGGCATTTAATACTATAGAATTAAATATATGTATTAATGAAATAATTATTAAAGACCCACAGTTTAGAAAGCGTGTATTAACCATTCTTCATTGTCATAAAACCTTCATTCCCATTACTGAATTTGAATATAACTATATGAAAAGTACAATTTGGAATTCAGCCCTTTGTTTGCTTGCAATAAAAAAATAAAGGGTTTAATCCTAAATACTTTGCCATACGTCTCAGTAAAGGAGGTCGTGGATTACCATCTTATACTTGGTGAAACCACGATCCTTATGGTAAAATTACATAGATAAGATTACCATGGAATGGAATGATTTGTATGCAAAATTGAATAAAATAAAAACATAATTCGATAAATCCTACAAATCTCTTAATCAAAATAGACCAATACAAGGAAGCACAATAACGAAACATGCAGAAATAATAGTAAACTGCTTTAATGAGGCGCGAATATTAGTACATGAGCAACGAGAAAAATTAAATGATGATCATTGGTCAAAAGTATCAAAATTTTTGAAAAGGCTCAGAGAAAATCTAATATCGATAAAAGAAAAATTCAACTTGGATATCTCTCTACCGACCATTCTTAATACCGCAATAACAGTTGAAACCGATGAAGAATTAACATTGGACGAGTCAACTGGCGTCGATCAGACAGAGGCAGAAGAGTCGAACGCGAAAATAAAGGAAGAAGATTTAAATAATCTTACTATCCCAGCCGTTTTATTATCAAACGTAGATAATACAACAGACTCAGAATCAGACTCAAGCACAAGCATAACTGAGAACAACAGCTTTAAAATTGCACAAACAAATATTGACTTCATTAACACTGCATCAAAGCTTATACCAGTTTTCGATGGTAAAGCAGAAAACTTAATCAGTTTCATTGATGCATTACATATAATAGTCAATAAAAGGCGAACATGAAAACCTAGCAGTCTCTATAATAAAGACAAAGCTAAAGGGTGTAGCCAGAAATCTGATTGGAAATGAAATAACGGTAGGCGAAGTAATTGCCAAATTAAAAAGCAACGTCAAAGGCGAGACTGTAGAAGTATTGTCAGCAAAGCTGATGAATCTACAGCAACGCAATAAAACTGCAAATCAATACACATCAGAGATTGAGCAGATGACGAAGGCTTTAGAAAGTGCGTACACAACAGACGGTTTAACACTAGAACTAGCAAGAAGTTATTCCACACAACATGCAGTGAAAGCAATGACTAAAAACTGCACGATTGATAAGGTAAAACTTATCATGCAAGCCGGCAATTTCAACACAATGAATGACCCCGTTTCAAAATTCGTAAACAGTTGCACAGAAGCAACTGGACAACCAAACTCGGTCCTTTACTACAATAACTATACACAGCGCGGCGGAAACCGCGGACGCGGAAGTTATAGAGGTAATTTCAGAGGTCGTAGTAACAATTATAGTTACTACAACAATACCAACCATAATAATGGTTCCGGCAACTACAGAGGAAACTCAAGGGGCCGTGGCAACTCGAACAGAGGCTACAATAACAATAATACAAATAATGTAAGAGTAGCCAATGACACTTCGGAAAACCCCAAACCCCTTTAAATACTCAACAGTAGAGAACGTAACAGTCCATACTATTAATCTCAGTCAGAATATATTCGTCTCATTCACTCATGTGGCTACCGGAAAAGAACTTGAATTTTTGGTAGACACAGGTGCCGAAATCTCTTTAGTAAAAGAAAATTCCGATATATTTCAAAACATACAAGATAATAACATAATATATATTCGGGGAATAAGCCAAGAAATTACTAAATCCGGTTCTCAATCTGTTTTTACTAGATATTTAAGTGCTCGGTCAAGATTTACCGTGCTTAATGCTCAGTGTTATAACAGTTACTTAAACCGTTGTAAGGTCCAGTTCTCTCAGGACCCGAAACAGTTTTATAATTTTTTTTTTCCGTGTTACCTCCGGTGTCCCACAAGGGAGCCATCTGGGTCCGTTACTTTTTACATTATTTATTAATGATCTTCCCTCAATTATAAGTCATTCTCGCGTACTTATGTACGCAGATGATGTTAAGTTGTGCCTGCAGTATAAGGACATTTCTTGCCATTTAGACTTGCAATCGGATCTAGATAATTTTCAAAACTGGTGCCGAGATAATTTACTAAATTTAAACGGTTCCAAGTGCAAGCTGATGACTTTTTATCGGGCCAATCCGATATACGCGACCTACACGTTAAGAGGCAGCTCTTTGGATAGAATAACTCTTGTAAACGATCTTGGCGTTCTCTTGGACCCCAAACTAAAATTTTCTAATCACAATTCGTCCATGGTTAATAAAGCCAGAGGAGTGCTTGGATTTATTAAAAGGTGGTCAAAAGAATTCGATGATCCTTATTTGACTAAAACTTTATATATTTCGCTAGTCCGACCGATTCTAGAGTATGGGTCTCCCGTCTGGAGTCCACAATACGGAATACATATTGGTCGTATTGAATCTGTACAAAAAAACTTCCTTCTTTTTGCTTTACGGCGCCTAAACTGGGATGCAAATCTTATCTTACCTTCTTATTCTAGTAGACTTCTTTTAGAACGATGCTTGGTACTATCTTTATTTATAACCTTATACATGGTGATATTGACTGCCCCGACTTGTTAAGTCGGCTAAACTTTTCTGTGCCAAGTAGATTAACTAGAAATTATATTCCCCTAACTTTAAATCATTGTAGATCTAACTATGCCTTGCATGAGCCTTTCAGAGTATTATGTTCTGACTATAATAGACTTTTTCCTGTAATATCAAATCTTGACTCTCTGCCGCTCCTAAAACGATTAATACTTGCTTCATTGGCACAAGATTGATCTAACTATTACTTTTTTCCCCGGACCTTTACCTTTATTTTTCCTATCTCGCGTCTATCTTATCGCGAATCGTGCCGTACGATACACGGCTGCGCCCCTCGGTCGGTTGGGCGGGTAAGTGGGCCGTGGGACTCCGCGAAAAAAAAAAAAAAAAAAAATCACCTAGAACTATCAACTGATCCCTATCGGAAAGCTTATTTGCAACGGACTTAATGACGGATAGGTGATTTAAATAATCAGGAAGTTCAGACAACGGCGGAATATATGAGCAAGTTATGTATATAAAGTTACCAGGAAGCGATAAATTTACACAAATAAATTCAATGGTATTGAATTCATCAAAAATAACTCCTCAGACGGGAGGTTTGAATCAACTCCAATTAAGACTCCACCTCCCCGTCTAGAGGGACGGTCATACCTATATATTGTGTACTTACCTGGAAAAACTTCGGAGCTAAAGATCTCCGGCTTTAACCAGGTTTCTGTGAACACAATAATATGAGATGCAAAGGAGAGGCTATCGGAATACAATTTAGTAAGTTTGCTGCGCAAACCTCTTGCTTTCTGATAGGGAAGTAGGAGGTTAGAAGTTAGTTTTTTGAAATTGGTACACTGGTTTGCCCTCTACTAGGAAGTTTTACTCCCACGGGCCCCTTCTTCTTTATCTTAGCCTCGAACTCTTTTACAACCATATTATCCGGCCAAAAGTCGCCCGAGCATATGGCTTCAAAAAGCTCGTTAGGGACAGTTATCTTGAAAGATGAAATGTCTCTAGCATAAGAAAACTTAAACTTTTCCACCTTTACACCATTACAATCGGCTTTAGTTTTGTCTTGTATATAAGACAATACATCAGGGGAAAGCCGAGAAGCGAAAATTTGTTTCTTGAGTGGAACCACTGAAAGGGATTTTGGTGGAGCAGACATTGCTTCTGCCAAACCAACTTGAGCCGGTTGTCCGGACTCAGTAGTCCCTTGTGGTGGAGATGCTACATTCTGAGAGATAGGTGGATCCACTAATTGTGAAACCACTACGGACAAATCGGAATTCTTAGAAGTCCCTGGTTGCATGCATTCTGAAACGGATTGTTCGGATACCGAATCTTTTTAGCTGCCGATCTTAGCAACATTTGAGGGTTTGCTGAAATCGGCTGCTGATCCGCCGGAATGCTCTGTTGTTCTTTTGATTCCGGTTGCGGGGTGTTCCCCTTTTGCTCCTTACCACCAGCGGCCTTTTTGCGCTTAGGGGACTCTTCTAATAGCTTACGACTATTAAACTGCGAGTCCAGCGCAGAGAGGAGATCATCAGCTCGGCGAAAACTATCTCTAGCAACACCGAAACAGCTAATCAGCCCCATCAGGCCGCCTTTAGTTTGGCGCATGAACGATTTCATCTCGTTCGCAACCTCCACACAAGCATTACAACAAAACTGCAAATTGGGCCCCTTTGATAGGTCATCACTTGTCCGGCCAGTAAAACCGGCGCACTTGGTGTGCACCATATTTTCACACAGCCAGCAAGTCATATTCGACTGGTCAGCCCTGATTACGAGGCTGCATTTCTTGCAGAAGCAGACTAAATTTTTATTATTCATTTTATTTATTGGGACCACTGTACCAAGAAAGCGAATTGAAATTTATAAGCGAGCAGTTATAAGTACCGCAAGAGCGCAGAAACCGCACGCTTAGAACTTTCAAAGCAAAGAGAGCAAGAGAGCGGGAGCGTAACTAAGTTAAAGTGCATGCACAAAAGAGAAAACGGTGTGGATAAAAGAAAAGAAAACACAGATAAGAATTACGAAAATAAAACAATTAATTAGTATTAAATACAAATTGCACTCGCGAAGCGAACGGAGTATAAATTTATGTTTAAATAACACGGATGAAAATTAAAATTGTTTTGATAACACCCACCGATGGGAATAAACGAAAACAAAATACAAAATTCGAAGCGCAGAAAAAAAAACACGACCGTTCACTTTGAAAGTCAGAAACGAATATTCGGGGAATAAGCCAAGAATTTACTAAATCCAAAGGCTTAACATCAATTGAAATACAGACTACCAAGTACATAATCCCACACGATTTTCATATCGTAGACTTACACTTAGCTGTCCCTTGTGATTGCATTTTAGGAATTGATTTCATTAAAAAATACAACTGCCAATTAGACTTTCAGCCATCTGAAGATTGGCTTATAATAAGACCAAACAATTTAAAATTTCCAATTTGTGTTCCAATAGCATACAGTTCTGGCAATAACTCAATTCTTTTGCCAGCAAGATCACAAGTCATTAGAAAAATAAAATTAAATTCAAAAGAGGACAGTTTATTAATTCCAACTCAAGAAATTGAGCATGGAAGTTATATAGCAAGTACCATAGCTACAACACAAAACGCTTTCATAAGACTACTGAATACAACAGACGTAGATAAAGTGGTCAGTGCGAATAATTTATCATATGAATCACTTTTGAACTACGAAGTAGTCGAAGGAAACGAAGAAACTAGAGAAAAGTCGGTAATATCCCAATTGTCAAAAAATTTCCACCCCACAATTTAAATCACAACTCTTAAACTTATGTAAAAATTATAATGACATATTCGGATTAGAAAAAGAACCAATTAGCACGAATTATTTCTACAAAGAAAAACTGAGATTAAAAGATGATGAACCTGTATACATAAAAAACTATAGAAGCCCACATAGTCAGGCGAAAAAGCAAGTCGGAAAATTAATCACCGACGGAATTGTCGAGCCCTCTGTATCTGAATAGAATAGCCCATTATTACTTGTCCCTAAAAATCAGCTCCAGGTTCCGAACAAAAGAAATGGCGATTAGTAATTGACTATCGTCAGATTAATAAAAAATTTCTGTCCGATAAATTTCCACTCCCTAGAATTGATGATATTTTAGATCAGCTAGGTCGAGCAAAATACTTTTCATGTCTTCATTTAATGTCAGGATTTCACCAAATAGAAATTGAATGAGCAATGGCTCGTATCGCTTCACGCGATTACCTTTTGGTTTAAAAATAGCGCCAAATTCATTTCAGAGAATGATGACTATTGCATTCTCTGGACTAGAACCATATCAAGCATTCCCTTACATGGATGATCTAATAGTCATTGGTTGTTCCGAAAAACATATGCTTAAAAACTTAACAGATGTTTTTGAGAAATGTAGGAAATACAACCTGAAGTTACGTCCACAAAAATGTTCATTCTTTATGCATGAGGTGACTTTTCTAGGACATAAGTGCACAGATAAAGGAATACTACCAGACGACAAGAAATATGACGTCATACTGAATTATCCAGTCCCACATGATGCAGACAGCGCAAGACGTTTTGTAGCATTCTGCAATTACTACAGACGATTTATAAAAAATTTCGCCGACTATTCACGGCACATAACACGATTATGTAAAAAGAATGTTCCTTTTGAATGGACAGCTGAATGCCAAAACGCATTCGAATATTTAAAATTAAAACTTATGGAACCTACCTTGCTACAATATCCCGATTTCAGTAAAGAATTTTGTATAATTACTGATGCAAGTAAGCAAGCATGTGGAGCGGTTTTAAATCAAAACCATAACGGTCTCCAACTTCCCATTGCATATGCATCAAGAGCCTTTACCAAGGGTGAAAATGCATGGTAAAAATATGCTATGTCTATTTAAACATGGACAAACAATTACTGCAAGATATGATGTTAGCGATTTATATACCAATGGAGTCCTCGACTTAGGTCAGTTTTTCCAAAGGCTTGAAACGCAAGCCGGAAAATATCTTTGAACACGTTTTAATAGATAATTTCAAGAAAATGGGCAATAAAACATTAAAATCATTGAGAGTAGCGCTACTCAACCCGGTGACCCTAATAAATTCTGAAAAAGAAAATGAAGCTATTATGTCTACATACCATGATGAACCAATTCAAGGAGGTCACAAGGTCAAAAGACATTACTTTTGGAAAGGTATGACTCGATATATTAAAGAGTACATACGAAAATGTCTAAAATGCCAAAAAGCGAAAATAACCACGCACACAAAAACACCATTAACCATTAATGAAACACCACAAACAGCTTTCGACAGGGTAATCGTGGACACGATCGGTCCACTACCTAAGTCTGAACAAGGGAATGAATACGCAGTTACTTTAATCTGCGATTTAACAAAATACCTTGTAGCAATATCAATTCCAAATAAAAGTGCAAAAACAATAGCCAAAGCTATATTTGAAGGTTTTATTCTGAAGTACGGTCCAATGAAGACGTAAATTACGGACATGGGAACAGAATATAAGAATTCAATAATTGAATGAATTGAATGAACCTGTATACATAAAAAACTATAGAAGCCCACATAGTCAGGCGAAAAAGCAAGTCGGAAAATTAATCACCGACGGAATTGTCGAGCCCTCTGTATCTGAATAGAATAGCCCATTATTACTTGTCCCTAAAAATCAGCTCCAGGTTCCGAACAAAAGAAATGGCGATTAGTAATTGACTATCGTCAGATTAATAAAAAATTTCTGTCCGATAAATTTCCACTCCCTAGAATTGATGATATTTTAGATCAGCTAGGTCGAGCAAAATACTTTTCATGTCTTCATTTAATGTCAGGATTTCACCAAATAGAAATTGAATGAGCAATGGCTCGTATCGCTTCACGCGATTACCTTTTGGTTTAAAAATAGCGCCAAATTCATTTCAGAGAATGATGACTATTGCATTCTCTGGACTAGAACCATATCAAGCATTCCCTTACATGGATGATCTAATAGTCATTGGTTGTTCCGAAAAACATATGCTTAAAAACTTAACAGATGTTTTTGAGAAATGTAGGAAATACAACCTGAAGTTACGTCCACAAAAATGTTCATTCTTTATGCATGAGGTGACTTTTCTAGGACATAAGTGCACAGATAAAGGAATACTACCAGACGACAAGAAATATGACGTCATACTGAATTATCCAGTCCCACATGATGCAGACAGCGCAAGACGTTTTGTAGCATTCTGCAATTACTACAGACGATTTATAAAAAATTTCGCCGACTATTCACGGCACATAACACGATTATGTAAAAAGAATGTTCCTTTTGAATGGACAGCTGAATGCCAAAACGCATTCGAATATTTAAAATTAAAACTTATGGAACCTACCTTGCTACAATATCCCGATTTCAGTAAAGAATTTTGTATAATTACTGATGCAAGTAAGCAAGCATGTGGAGCGGTTTTAAATCAAAACCATAACGGTCTCCAACTTCCCATTGCATATGCATCAAGAGCCTTTACCAAGGGTGAAAATGCATGGTAAAAATATGCTATGTCTATTTAAACATGGACAAACAATTACTGCAAGATATGATGTTAGCGATTTATATACCAATGGAGTCCTCGACTTAGGTCAGTTTTTCCAAAGGCTTGAAACGCAAGCCGGAAAATATCTTTGAACACGTTTTAATAGATAATTTCAAGAAAATGGGCAATAAAACATTAAAATCATTGAGAGTAGCGCTACTCAACCCGGTGACCCTAATAAATTCTGAAAAAGAAAATGAAGCTATTATGTCTACATACCATGATGAACCAATTCAAGGAGGTCACAAGGTCAAAAGACATTACTTTTGGAAAGGTATGACTCGATATATTAAAGAGTACATACGAAAATGTCTAAAATGCCAAAAAGCGAAAATAACCACGCACACAAAAACACCATTAACCATTAATGAAACACCACAAACAGCTTTCGACATGGTAATCGTGGACACGATCGGTCCACTACCTAAGTCTGAACAAGGGAATGAATACGCAGTTACTTTAATCTGCGATTTAACAAAATACCTTGTAGCAATATCAATTCCAAATAAAAGTGCAAAAACAATAGCCAAAGCTATATTTGAAGGTTTTATTCTGAAGTACGGTCCAATGAAGACGTAAATTACGGACATGGGAACAGAATATAAGAATTCAATAATTGAATGAATTGAATGAACCTGTATACATAAAAAACTATAGAAGCCCACATAGTCAGGCGAAAAAGCAAGTCGGAAAATTAATCACCGACGGAATTGTCGAGCCCTCTGTATCTGAATAGAATAGCCCATTATTACTTGTCCCTAAAAATCAGCTCCAGGTTCCGAACAAAAGAAATGGCGATTAGTAATTGACTATCGTCAGATTAATAAAAAATTTCTGTCCGATAAATTTCCACTCCCTAGAATTGATGATATTTTAGATCAGCTAGGTCGAGCAAAATACTTTTCATGTCTTCATTTAATGTCAGGATTTCACCAAATAGAAATTGAATGAGCAATGGCTCGTATCGCTTCACGCGATTACCTTTTGGTTTAAAAATAGCGCCAAATTCATTTCAGAGAATGATGACTATTGCATTCTCTGGACTAGAACCATATCAAGCATTCCCTTACATGGATGATCTAATAGTCATTGGTTGTTCCGAAAAACATATGCTTAAAAACTTAACAGATGTTTTTGAGAAATGTAGGAAATACAACCTGAAGTTACGTCCACAAAAATGTTCATTCTTTATGCATGAGGTGACTTTTCTAGGACATAAGTGCACAGATAAAGGAATACTACCAGACGACAAGAAATATGACGTCATACTGAATTATCCAGTCCCACATGATGCAGACAGCGCAAGACGTTTTGTAGCATTCTGCAATTACTACAGACGATTTATAAAAAATTTCGCCGACTATTCACGGCACATAACACGATTATGTAAAAAGAATGTTCCTTTTGAATGGACAGCTGAATGCCAAAACGCATTCGAATATTTAAAATTAAAACTTATGGAACCTACCTTGCTACAATATCCCGATTTCAGTAAAGAATTTTGTATAATTACTGATGCAAGTAAGCAAGCATGTGGAGCGGTTTTAAATCAAAACCATAACGGTCTCCAACTTCCCATTGCATATGCATCAAGAGCCTTTACCAAGGGTGAAAATGCATGGTAAAAATATGCTATGTCTATTTAAACATGGACAAACAATTACTGCAAGATATGATGTTAGCGATTTATATACCAATGGAGTCCTCGACTTAGGTCAGTTTTTCCAAAGGCTTGAAACGCAAGCCGGAAAATATCTTTGAACACGTTTTAATAGATAATTTCAAGAAAATGGGCAATAAAACATTAAAATCATTGAGAGTAGCGCTACTCAACCCGGTGACCCTAATAAATTCTGAAAAAGAAAATGAAGCTATTATGTCTACATACCATGATGAACCAATTCAAGGAGGTCACAAGGTCAAAAGACATTACTTTTGGAAAGGTATGACTCGATATATTAAAGAGTACATACGAAAATGTCTAAAATGCCAAAAAGCGAAAATAACCACGCACACAAAAACACCATTAACCATTAATGAAACACCACAAACAGCTTTCGACAGGGTAATCGTGGACACGATCGGTCCACTACCTAAGTCTGAACAAGGGAATGAATACGCAGTTACTTTAATCTGCGATTTAACAAAATACCTTGTAGCAATATCAATTCCAAATAAAAGTGCAAAAACAATAGCCAAAGCTATATTTGAAGGTTTTATTCTGAAGTACGGTCCAATGAAGACGTAAATTACGGACATGGGAACAGAATATAAGAATTCAATAATTGAATGAATTGAATGAACCTGTATACATAAAAAACTATAGAAGCCCACATAGTCAGGCGAAAAAGCAAGTCGGAAAATTAATCACCGACGGAATTGTCGAGCCCTCTGTATCTGAATAGAATAGCCCATTATTACTTGTCCCTAAAAATCAGCTCCAGGTTCCGAACAAAAGAAATGGCGATTAGTAATTGACTATCGTCAGATTAATAAAAAATTTCTGTCCGATAAATTTCCACTCCCTAGAATTGATGATATTTTAGATCAGCTAGGTCGAGCAAAATACTTTTCATGTCTTCATTTAATGTCAGGATTTCACCAAATAGAAATTGAATGAGCAATGGCTCGTATCGCTTCACGCGATTACCTTTTGGTTTAAAAATAGCGCCAAATTCATTTCAGAGAATGATGACTATTGCATTCTCTGGACTAGAACCATATCAAGCATTCCCTTACATGGATGATCTAATAGTCATTGGTTGTTCCGAAAAACATATGCTTAAAAACTTAACAGATGTTTTTGAGAAATGTAGGAAATACAACCTGAAGTTACGTCCACAAAAATGTTCATTCTTTATGCATGAGGTGACTTTTCTAGGACATAAGTGCACAGATAAAGGAATACTACCAGACGACAAGAAATATGACGTCATACTGAATTATCCAGTCCCACATGATGCAGACAGCGCAAGACGTTTTGTAGCATTCTGCAATTACTACAGACGATTTATAAAAAATTTCGCCGACTATTCACGGCACATAACACGATTATGTAAAAAGAATGTTCCTTTTGAATGGACAGCTGAATGCCAAAACGCATTCGAATATTTAAAATTAAAACTTATGGAACCTACCTTGCTACAATATCCCGATTTCAGTAAAGAATTTTGTATAATTACTGATGCAAGTAAGCAAGCATGTGGAGCGGTTTTAAATCAAAACCATAACGGTCTCCAACTTCCCATTGCATATGCATCAAGAGCCTTTACCAAGGGTGAAAATGCATGGTAAAAATATGCTATGTCTATTTAAACATGGACAAACAATTACTGCAAGATATGATGTTAGCGATTTATATACCAATGGAGTCCTCGACTTAGGTCAGTTTTTCCAAAGGCTTGAAACGCAAGCCGGAAAATATCTTTGAACACGTTTTAATAGATAATTTCAAGAAAATGGGCAATAAAACATTAAAATCATTGAGAGTAGCGCTACTCAACCCGGTGACCCTAATAAATTCTGAAAAAGAAAATGAAGCTATTATGTCTACATACCATGATGAACCAATTCAAGGAGGTCACAAGGTCAAAAGACATTACTTTTGGAAAGGTATGACTCGATATATTAAAGAGTACATACGAAAATGTCTAAAATGCCAAAAAGCGAAAATAACCACGCACACAAAAACACCATTAACCATTAATGAAACACCACAAACAGCTTTCGACAGGGTAATCGTGGACACGATCGGTCCACTACCTAAGTCTGAACAAGGGAATGAATACGCAGTTACTTTAATCTGCGATTTAACAAAATACCTTGTAGCAATATCAATTCCAAATAAAAGTGCAAAAACAATAGCCAAAGCTATATTTGAAGGTTTTATTCTGAAGTACGGTCCAATGAAGACGTAAATTACGGACATGGGAACAGAATATAAGAATTCAATAATTGAAGATTTATGTAAAAATTTAAATATCAAAAACATAAACTCTACTTCACACCATCACCAGACTGTCGGAACAGTGGAACGAAGCCACAGAACACTTAACGAGTTCATACGCTCATATATCTCAGTTGATAAAACAGATTGAGATGTATGGCTACAATACTTCGTATACTGCTTTAACACAACTCCCTAAATGGCACATAATTATTGTCCATACAAATTAGTATTTGGGAAAACTTCAAACTTACCAAACCATTTCAATAGCATAGATAGAATAGAATTATTATACTCGTATAATATATAGGAGATTATGCTAAGGAATCTAAATTTAGAATAGAACAGGCATATAAAAGAGCCAGAATAATGCTTGAAACTAGTAAGCAAAAACAAAAAGATAGATACGACAAAGATAGCATAGATTTTGAATTAGAAATAGAAGACAAGGTTTTATTAAAAAATGAAACTGGCCATAAGCTAGACTTTGAATATACAAGACCCTATACGGTAAAGAAGATAAAACCTAATAATAATATAACAATTTTAAATACAAAAAACAAAACTCAGATAGTTCACAAGGATAGATTAAAAAAAAACTTTTATAGAATATATTTTGTAGGATGGCCATTCATAAGAGAAAAATAAATTTACATCAAATTTAATCTCTTCACCATAATAATGAATATAAGAATTCATATACGAAAAAATGTATAATAATAAATAATAAGAAATAGTCGCATAAATTTTCAAGTTTTGATTTACTAACTCTTCTAATATTTACAATATTAACCACAAAAAAAATTTGTATATTCTAATTTTCTAATTTTTATAAACATACATATATATTACACGTACAACATAAATACAAATAACTCCATAAATTACGTTATTTCTGAAAGGGAGGGAGATGTAGTATGCTCACATATCGGGTACACACTGTACCACTTATATCACTGCAACATTGTGGCATTTATTTAGGTCTTAATATTCCCAGCACTTCAAGTGCGGAGTAATTCGACCCACACAACAATGTTATGCACATCCTAAATGCTGAGCCGGCATGTCTGCATGCGCGGCCGTTCATTCGGTTACCGTGTGAGCATAACACCCTCTCCCTCATGGGCGGCTACTACTTGCGCCGCTTATATACACTTATGCATAAGCATTGACCGCTGCTCTGCAGTGGCACATATACATTTATATAGATATTTATTCTTAAGTCAAGCGGGAGCATTGACGAAAGGAGTCCCGAACCAAACGCATGTTATAACTAAATTCATTTTTCAATAAAAATAAATATAAAATACAGAGTTTTAAGTTTACTATATTACAGAAGTGGCCTTTCCCGATTTCAGATTTACCTAGCGGTACACATAGCCGTGTTCTTGCAATAAACGTGGCTAGGCGATAAAAGATGACGTTTGGTTCAACCTGCTATATTCTACATTTTGCATGGCCTCAAGTGAGCCGGTCGTCGTCCTTGGCCGTTGCAACATACGACGAGAAGAGCAAAAAAAATACTTGTCGGAGCATAACCAATAGATAATAAGTCAAAATTCAGTTGAAATTCAACATGCGCGAATTATGAGTTCGGGATCAGGGGCCCTCTTGGTTTGAAGTGTTTCAAAAATAAGTGCTCAAATGAAAAGACGTCTGATCTGGTATCGTGTAGAAAAAAACTGTCGTTTATTATATTGTGTTAGTGTGAGGGGGTAAGGTAACTCCTCCCCAGTACGAAGAGATGGTGGAGGTTTTTTGGCGAGGACTAAGGCGAAGAGTGACGATGTTGATTGGCAATACGGCAAGTACGGCGTAAGTGGTTACCACATGTAGTTTTGTGACCTTGTTTTCGTGGGAGACTTTTCCATTGATTGATAATGTGTCTAGGTGTAGCTTTTCTAGAGATAGTATCTTAATTGTTCGATTGTTAATGATTTGGTGGGTTGGTGGCATTAAGAGTGTGATGCCGTCGTGTTCAATGAAAAGATTGTCTACTTTACTGCCTAGAAGGCTATCGATTACATTGCTTATATCTCTATATTATAATTTATTTTATTAATGTATTGTAAGGAGTAGATATTGTTTCTCTCTTCTCTGAGTTCATTGTAAATAGAATTTGGTGCCGAATCAAAGAAATGTAATATGTTTTGATTGATTATCCTGAGTCTCTGCTAACTGTTTTGAATTAGTTTCTATGTTTTTTTAACTCCGCTGGGATACTTTGTCCGTCATTGTCGTCTAGGTTACCCGAAATTGACTTGAGTATAGTCCCTAGGCCGTTGATAAGACCTCTTTTACTCCTAGTGTGTGGCAAAAGCGTGTCTACCCTGTCTTACAGGGTGGCCCATCTATCGTTTTCTTTTTGAACTATTGATAATTTTGACTTTGATATTTCGAATGTCCTTGTCAATGTTTCAGATATTTAGTAGAAGGTTTGCAGTTTAGGAAATGGTTAAGTGTACGCTCGAAGAAAATTGGGAAATATTGAAAACTTTCTTCCACAGTGGAGAGTATTCAACTGAAACTGCAAGAAAATTGCGGTCAAAATTTGGAAAAAATAAAGCGCCTTCCAGGCAGTTTATGGATAGTTTTGTGAAGCGTGTGCGTGAGACTGGATCGTTTTTTTTTTTTTTTGGTTTTTTTTAATATATGCTTTATTTATTGAATCTTCTCTATATGAGACTAACAACAAGTATATCAAATCTTAAGAATATAACTTTACTTACAGTCATGTAGACTGAATTTATACTAATGGGCCCTAAATTTTATTGCTGGGCTGGTAGATCGTTTCGATGCAGACGAGTTCTGTTCGAAACCCGTGTTAGGTTCTTTGCGAGATTATTTGGGTGCAGTGTAAGCTTATTATGGTAGGCCGCTTTCTGCTTTACTATTTCATCTTTGACTGGATCGTTGATAGATAAAACAACACGTTTACGTGCTCGTCCAGTTGGGCTATCCATAAAAAAAAAATTATTTTGAAAAATAAATACTCTTTTTTTATAGCGATTTTTTCGTGGGCCACCCTTTATTCTTCATTGTCTGTACGCATGATTCGTAATCGTGAATGTTAATTATATGGGTTATGATTTTATGGGTTCGTGTGATATATGCGTTCCCAAGGGTGATGAATAGGGCAGGCTATAATCCATTGATTTTGCTGATGGTGATTGATTGTGTGGTTGTCAAGGGGGTTCTGTAAATATGGGTCAATATGTATGATTTTAGTGGATGTCGAAATTACATATTAATGTGTATTTACTGGATGATTGGTTGCTGGGGTGGTGTTTCTACTTCTCTTGGCTATTCTTCTGTAACTTTTGTCCTTTTGTCCCTGGTTACTTTATGCAGAGAAAATCTTGATGTCATCTTGTTTCTTATATTCTCTTTCCTATGTATTATATAATTGGGTGCGACTTGTTAAGTCTGTTTTCGATTTTCATTTAATTTGTTTAGTCTCTTTTCTGTGTTTAGATTTAGATGATGCTGACTTTTTGGGAGAGATCCTTTCTGAATTCGTTTAGTTTTGTCAAGTAATTATGGTGATAATCGTATTTTATTGTTCTGTCAAATATATATGTCCTACCATTGAAAACTTCGAAAGGTGAATTATAGTAATTTCGTAATATGTAACTATTCTATAAAGTTCTGCCAAAGTTGAATGAGCTTCTCATCTGGTATGTTTCCTGTTGATTGCTTGAATGAAGTACTGTAGGCTATAATATTATATTATAATCGTTGAAAACTCGGAGTCCTGGTCAAACAATATTTTTTGGGGTATTCCAAAATTGCTCATGATTGCTCAAGGCTGCTATGACTTTTATAGCGCTTCTAATACTCAGCCAATATGCTTGTGCCAATTTTGAGAAACTGTCAGTAATTTTTCGGTGGCAGGTGTTGTTTATGGAATAAGTGTCTATGTGGGTGACTTCGAGCGGTTTGACTGGGGCTGGTGGAGATTGCATTAAAGGTTTGTGCGGCTGTATTATCCTATTTCAGAGTTAAACAGATGTCACAATCTTTAATGATTTGTGTTATTAGGTTTTTCATTCACGGGAAATAAATTTGTCTTTTTAAATGGCTGAATGTCTCTTCTATGCCCCTATGGTTGCTATTAATGTGGCATGAGCGGACTTTGTTCTGTTGTTCTTGTGGATCAACTAATTCTGATAAGAATACCTCGCAATGATATATTTTATACGAGTCGTTTTGTGATAAACAGTTATTATAAGATTCTGCAAGTGTTTTGTTTGGTTGTAAAATAGTTTGTATGATGTGTGTAATGTGAAGGTTAATGCATCTTCTGAAATGGTATATCTAGATTTGTTTGGGAATGGTGTTGCTGTTGTTATTGGATTTGTTGTTCCGATTTGGAACACTGCATGCAAATTGAAATGATTTAGTGGGAATTGGGATATTTGTATGGGTTTACGTTTAAGTTCGGTTCGATACGACTTAGAGCGTCTGCAACAACATTCTGTAAAACTTTTTTATAGACAACTTCGTAATCTATGCGGCCAGCGTGGTCTTCCATCAAAGTGGTTTTTGGTTTTGGCCTTTGATGCTTTCCAGCCAGATTAATGGCTTATGATCTGTGACGAGGTATGAGGTATTGGGGTTGGGTTTGACGCCGTCCTCGGTATATCGCCCAAAAAGTCAATTTCTTTTCTCAAGAAATTGCATTTGTTTGGGTGGATTTTTAAGTTGGCTTTTTGCAATTTCGTAAATACTAATTTTGTATCTGCAAGGTGTTTTTGAAGTGACGGTGAAAAAACTATAATATCGTCTAGATAGACGAGCCAGATATTTGCGTTCTTTAAACCAAAGGGCACCCTTGTGATTTCATAACGCTGTTTTATTAGCTTCGTCCTAGTTCATCTCGATCTGATGGAACCCGCTGGCTAGGTCTATGGTTGTAAAGTATTTAGTTTTTCCTATGCTGTCAAGGATATCGACGATATTTGAAATTGGATATCTATCTGAGAGGGTTTTTTCATTGAGTTTACGAAAATCAATGGCTGTGTTTGATAATGTTTTGTTCAAGCATTTTCGATATTTGTCTTCGGACATCCTCTTTGTGAATAAAGGGGTATCGATAAGATTTTGTATCAATAGGGACATTGTCAGTTGTTGGAATAGTATGTTAAACCAAATTCGAGAATGTGAGTTGGCTTGTGTCGTTTTAAAAAATGTTTCTTAAATGTTACACAAAGTTTTATTATGTTCTGTCGATCCTCTTCGTTTAAATGTTCGGTTTTTATTTATTATGTTTATTCAGATGCTGTTTGTTTACTAACTGTACCAGCGTTTAGACAGTGTAATAGGCCAAAATCTTGGGTGGGAAATTTTTTTACTTGCAATGGTTCCTCTAAGCATACTGTTTTCTTTTTGTTATAAGTGTTGCAAATCTCTAGAAGTGCGGAACCTTCGATTGCGGTTATTCCGCCAGTTATTGATAGTTGATCGTGTCGAGATCGGTGGTTTCTACAATGAAGTCTTCTTGTAGAAGGTTTACTGGTAGAGGAAGTCTTATTTTGCTATATTCGGGAATTACATGCGGAGTGTCAACAGGGTTTTGACGTGTGGAAATCGGTAATCGGTTTTTAGTACAGAATCTGCGAAATTAATTTTTTACGATAATTCGAATAGAAGTGTTGCAAATCTCTAGAAGTGCGTAACCTTCGATTGCGGCTTATAAGCCGCCAGTTATTGATAGTTGATCGTCGAGATCGGTGGTTTCTACAATGAAGTCTCCTTGTAGGAGGTTTACTGGTAGAGGAAGTCTTAGTTTGCTATATTCGGGAATTACATGCGGAGTGTCAACAGGGTTTTGACGTGTGGAAATCGGAAATCGGTTTTTAGTACAGAATCTGCGAAATTAATTTTTTGCGATAATTCGGATAAAAAATCCATGCCAGTAATACCATTGAAGTGTAGGTGGAATTTAAATAGACGGAATTTAACTTTTGTTACATGTTTGAATTCTTCGATTGTAAGTAAGTCTGTAAATTTTTTCATAAGGAAAGTGTTGAGTACGGTATGGATATTTATGTGTTTTTAATGTACTCTTAAAATTGTCTGTAACTAATTGTGGGTCTATGAAGGAATATGTAGACTCTGTATTAAAAATTTAAGAGATTGTGGTGTTGTAAAGGGTGTTTTTTTTTAGAGGTATAGATTTTTAAATTACAATAAAAAAACGATGGATAATTCGATTAACATGAATTTTTTTATTCGAAAGATAATCTTGTGTGGCATTATATTTTAAATATGATTTCTGGTATAAGACCGCCACGGCTGGGTCGGATGCAGCCCAATCTGGACATCCAAATTTCGATGACTTTCTCCAACATTTGTGGCCGTTATCGGCAATAACACGGCAAATTTTGTCTTCCAAATTGTCGAGCGTTCGTGGCTTATCCGAATAGACCAATGACTTTACATAGACGGACAGAAAGTAGTCTAGCGGTGTTAAATCACAAGAGCTTGGATGCCAATTCACAGATTTAAAACTTGAAAATAGGCGGTTACCAAACGTGTCTTTCAGTAAATCGATTCTGGCACGAGCTGAGTGACATGTTGCGCCGTCTTGAGGGTTAGCTTCACTCCAAATGCGGCAGTTGGGAATCTCGTTTTGGGCCCATTCGACGAATCTATGCCTTGCTTGATGATAGTTTGGTTTCAATTTTTGCACCTTTTGAATTTTGTAAGTACGCAAACCAAGATCCTTCCGCAAAATGTTCTATAAAGTGGATGGATTCAATTCCTGCGCTCGATGGCGGATGGATTCATTCGGGTCTTCCTAATGTACGCACCGTACGGCGTCTCAATAAGACTAAACGTGTTGCGAAAACGTTCCATGGTTAATCTAATTAACTGCTCTAACGGACGATTTTGTCGACGATAAAATGGACATAGTGCGCACAGAACCATTATTTTAGAAATAAAATTGCACTATTTGCAAGTGTTGTTCAGGCGTGAGTCTTTTCATGATGAATTGCCAAACCAAACTGAGAATTAATGACTTGACAGCTGTTAAATCGGTCACCATCTTGAACAGTAATGCCAACTTAAAGTTCTATACCTCTAAAAAAACACCCTTTATCTTTTGGGAAAGCAGAACATAAGCGAGTGATGACCCGTAGGTCTTCATGTTTAGGTAGCCGATTGGTCTGTCGAGGCTTCTTGTTGAAAATTTGCATCATCATTGATGTTGCTCAAAGAAGGGTTTGAGGGGTGGGAGGTTGTATTGCGGTTCTGTGAATTTTGATTTGGGTTTTGGTTTGAATTTGATTTTGTCTGTCGCTATTGTAGAAAGGGTTTCCAATTATGTTCGTTTATCTCTCCTTGGTTATTGTACTGCTGTCGCGATGTTCCCTGTCCGTTGTTGTTGTGTTTTCTCTGCTCTTGTTGGTTATAGTACTGTTGTCGCGATGTTTCTTGGTGTCTGTTTAAATTGTTTAAAAATTTAATTCAGTCTGTCCGATTTCTTAGGCCTGTTCTATAGTGGTTGGTCTTTGGATTCTAATGGCCGATTCCGCTTAATTCGATCAAAAATGTATGTAGGTAAAATTTATCGTATTGTAAGCGTTTGTCTGGTATGGTGCGGCTACCAGGATCTGTTTCCCTGGCCAGTGCCATTAGTTGGCTTCTTACTTTTGTTTCCGTAAAATACAATTTCCCCATAGTAAGCATTTCTTCGATTTTTTTATTCGAAAAGAGACACTTAAGACTTACTTTCATATCATCCCATTTAAGGAATGTATCGCAGAAGCTTAAAGCGTCGTCCGCTCTAGCTTTGGTGTTATCTCGGATCGAACCCAAGAGGTATTGTCCATATGTCGTCTGGTCCACTGAACCGGCTAACATCAATAACTGTTGGACTCTATCAATGAATCTCTCAAGGTTGTCGGGGGGCCTTCATAAGTGGGGAGGGTTAGTAATTGATTCAAATTGAGGTTAGTGTTTGTTACGGTGAAAGAGTTACTGATCGTGGGGCTAAGGGAGCCCGATGCATTCAAAGAGTTGATTTATGTTTTCCGTTTGGTTTAATTGATCAGTATGTAAAAGTTGTTGCTGCCCTCTATCCGGTGATGACCTAGTTTCTGGAAGATTGCTATCTCTTCTGAAACCTAATCTGGTCCTAGCAGTAATAGATTTCTGTGACATATGGATTTCAAGGAAAGGGTATTGGTTTGTCATGTTTTTTTTAGGTGTGTAAGATATTTTGTAGAATATGTAGAATAAATGTGTATAGTATATAATGGTATTTTTTACTTGTTGATTCATTTTACTGATTTGTTGTTTGTTGGTTTTTGTTTCAGGTGAGTTGTGTGGCTTATGCTGTGTTTTTCCGACATCAACTGTAATGTATTATTATTAGTAATTGTTTAAAATATTAGGATACTTTATGTGAGCGAACCTGTGGCGAGCAAGATGTGATTTGTGAAACTTTTATTTATTTTTAGGTGTATAAATATAAATATAAATATATAGATGTATTTATAAATGCAACCACTGTTTGTTTTTATTGTATGTAATTTGTATTTAAAGTTTTTATTATATTATAGTATTTAACTTTTTTTTGGCATTTTTTTCTGAATGCACAACATCTCGAGAGAATTGTGTTAAAATTGTTTTATATATCATGCGGTCGTTCGTTAGTTATAGAGTGAATGTTAAAGTTATAGTTTAGTGCTGCTCTAATTAAAATTTCGGAATAATCAACCAAATTAAGTTCGCAACGAGCAATTACTGTTATCATAGAGTGTGACTTTTTTTGTCCGTTGGACTTACTTTGTTAAGGAGCCTCTGGTTTCTTTGTACAAAAGATTGTGCTAAAGAAAAACTTGGCTAACATCTAGGCTTTGGCTAGTGAAAACTGTTGATAAATTTCTGAAACTTTGTTTTCTATATTTAGTTAAATGGTTGCCTATTTTATTTGTTTTAATTGCAGATGGTAAAATTCTGCACAAACTCCTTTTTTTGTATAAATTTGCCAAAAATATAGTCGGGTTATTAGTTTATAATTTTTGTCATGCTCTACAATGTCATTTTCGACTCCTGGGCACATACTACTGTGGGCAAAAAAAAAGGTGAGTTTTTAATTAAAAATTCGCGGGCTTAACATTTCGGACTAGTTTTTTTTTCTTGAGTTGGCAGGACTATTGATGACATCTGGGGTAATTTCATGTCAATGTCAGTATCAGTACTATATTTACTCTTGTGTTTACCAAACGAGCAAGGGTGCATTTTTCGATTTTTACAATGACTGATTTAATAAAGTAGAGAAGTGCCATCAAATTTTGTTTGCGGAATGAAATTTCGGCCCTAATGATATGATCGGAATATTAAGGGGATCTGAAAAACCATTTTGAAAAGCCAACGAAAAGTCAATTTCTTTTTGTCTCACACTGCACTCGTTCTTTGTGACCATTTTGCCAAGATTTGGCTCCGTGTGACTTCTAGCTATTTTCAAAACTAAACAGATTGTTGATTGAGGAGATAAAAGTTGAATCGAAGAGGGCGCTCATGGCTATGCTGGAAAGGGACTGACATGTTTCAAGGATTTAAAAAAACGTTGGCATAAGTATATTTTATCGGGAGGGGATTACTTTGAAGGGGATGAAATTGGTTTAGGAGAATAAATAAAGATTTTTCTTTTTACAAACAAATTCACCTTACTTTTTGCCCACAGTAGTATTTGTGTAAATAGGAATTTTTTTATAAAATTATCCTTGCTCGGTTTTTTAACTCGTTAAAAGTCTTGTAAAGGACATTGAACTCCTATTGTTTTATTAGGTGAAATATATTCTCTTTATGATTGATATTAAATTTTCGGGTTTATCATACTCTACATACATGTTTTCGAATACATATATGTTTTCGAATACATATGTTTTCGAATACATTAATCGACTCATGTATTTTAAACCTCTCCGTTGCTATTATCAATTGTTGCTTATACTGCTTAAACGCATCGGTTGTTAGAGTGTATTTTTTGTAATAGCCCGGTTGCACTTACTCTTTTTGTGGCAATTTGGCCAAAATTTTGCAAAAATATTCGGTAGTGCTCTGTAAGCCCTAGGAAGCTTCAAAGCTCTGGAATATTTTTGGCGATTAGATATTTTATAATTGTCTAAACTTTTTCGGGATCGGTTTTGATCACATTGTGAGAAACAACATAGGAGAGAAAGATTATTTCCTATTTAAAGAACATTGATTTTTCAATCGAAATTTTTAATGTTTGCGTTTAGCAATATTTTAATTATGTCTCTTAAGTCTTAGTAATGATGTCTAATTCTTTATGAAATATCATAATTGCACGTTGTAATATTAATGGAGCGTTTATTAATTCAAATCTGATGAAATCCAGATTCCAAATTTAATTGTGGAATAGTATTATTTGGCTTACCAGAGTTCGACAAAATCACCGTAGGGACCTGCATTGGATATCTATCCGGTATAGTGTATTCGTCTAGTTATACCCTTGCAGAGGGTATTATAATTTTGGTCAAAAGTGTGCAACGCAGTGAAGGAGACATCTCCGACCCTATAAAGTATATATATTCTTGATCAGGATCACCTCCTGAGTTGATATAGCCATGTCCGTCTGTCCGTCTGTCTGTCCGTCTGTCTGTCCGTCTGTCTGTCCGTCCGTCTGTCCGTCTGTCTGTCTGTTTCTACGCGAACTAGTCTCTCAGTTTTAAAGATATCGAATTGAAACTTTGCACACAGCCTTCGATCCTTTGCACGCAGTATATAAGTCGGAAGGGCCAGGATCGGACAACAATATCCTATAGCTGCCATATAACTGATTGATCGGAAATGCCATAACTTTAGTGTTTGTTAAGTTAGGAAGTTGGGATTTCCTATGGGTATTTTATTTGGCCAGTCAATCCGACCTACCAAATTTCATAAGGATCGGCCGACTATATCCTATAGCTTCTATATAACTGATTGATCGGTAATGCCATAACTTTGGGATTTGTAAAGTTAGGAAGTTGGGATTTTCTATCGCTTTTATATTTGGCCAATCAATCTGACCTACCAAATTTCATAAGGATCGGCCGACTATATCCTATAGCCGCCACTTAACTGAACGATTGGAAATGCCATAACTTTGGTGTTTTTAAAGTTAGAAAGTTGGGATTTTTTATGAGTGTTAAGAATGCATCAAATGAATAAGTTTGGAGAATATAAATCGGAATATTCTGCAAGGGTATTTCAACTTCGGCTCCGCCCGAAGTTAGCTTTCATTTCTTGTTTTTTTATAATCTATTACGAGTCGTTACGATTTTGTTAAAACCTTTTTTTGGTACTACTAGTAGAGGAGAATTTGAAGGACTCCTACTTGGCCTTATTATTTCTTTTAACATTCCACTAATGTCAGAGTATACAAAATCCTAAGGTTTCTTTGTTGTTGGATACTTCAGCGATGGCGTGTTCAGGATTTTAGTATCCCAACTTAATATGCTTTTATTTCCCACTTCGGATTCGGATCTTTTAAATATTTTGTATTATAAATTCCTTTAATGAAAGAATGGAAAGTTGGTTTAAAATGTTACCGTTATCATAATTTAATTTCTCTTCCTTCCAGTCGTATTTTATTAACCCTTTTTTGTGATAATTACAGCTGTGATATTTTTATAATAGATTGTAACGAATAAATAAGTCTGAGTGCAATCCAATTATTTTATAAAATGTGTATCGCGTATCAAATATAGTTATCATGTGATATTGACAGAGTGGTGCCCCCTTCGCAAATCGGTGAAAACTTTTTATCGGCTACGCCACATGGCAAGTTAAAGTAACGGTCAACAACTCTAAATTGTCTCGTTTGTGTATTCTCATTGCCTATATCAGCTGCAGTAGAGCTGCGAAAAAATCGATTCGCTGTGCATCGATTCTTTTCGATCTTTTAAGTAAAAAAATCGATTAAATCGATTAAATCGAATTTTTTTTCAAAAAAAATAAAAACAATTCATAATAAAAACAAAAATTTTTAAGCTTCTAAAAGCCATTGATTTCTGCCCACAAAAATCAGTCTATTAACCGTACCCGGTTTGAGAGCTGCTTGTCTGTCTGAAATTATGTAGCCGGCTCTGCTGAAAATACGCTCAGACTCCGTCGAGCAAGCTGGGATACACAAATACCGATAGGCACACTCCTTTAAAAACTCCATTTCAGTGGCGTGAGTCTGACGAAAAAGAAAACGTAGTTATGATCTTAGCAGTGAAATAAGATAAAATAAATAAACAAACCTTCCAATAGTCCAGGACACTAATATTGGGACTAGCATGTGGCTTCTCCAAATATTGTCGAAGAACAATTATTGATTCTGATGTTGGAGTTTTGGCTCTGTTTGACAACTTCGCTTTCATAAACGAAAAAAAGGTTACATCTCCTCCGGAATCTCGGGCTGGGGTTTCGTGTGCTGGTGGATCCGGTGTTGAAACAGAAGTCAAATTTTTGGCAAGTTCAGATATTTCATTTCGAAGAAGTTCAGCAGCTGAATCAGCACAACTGCTGCTTCGGAAACCTTCTTTCTTGAATCTAGGATCCAGTATGGTGGCGATTTTTGGAACTGTTCGATTTTCGTATTGAAAAAGCCGTTTGTTAATTTGTTTCAGCAAAAAGTTGCAAGTCTCTATGCCCTCAAAAGTTTTCATTGACTTGTGCATGTCGCTGACACGGTGGTGGAGATCAGCAGAGAGAGGTATAACTAATGAAATAGGCGCATAGGTGCTTCCAGAAACCCTGTTTGTGGCCGAATCAAAAGGCTCAAAAAGAAGTTCCAAGTCATTAAGAACAGAAGCCTCATCTGCTGTTAGCGGTGGAATGCCTTTTTTGTGTCTCGTAGGACTTGAGAAACAGCGTCTTTTATTTTCAGGATCCTGCTCACCATTTTGTAACAACTATTCCAGCGTGTTGGAACTTCTTGTGTCAATCCATAACAGGAAACGGGTGTCTGAGAAGTTTTTAGCTTTGAATAAGCTATCGAGCTACTTTTAAAAAAGGTTACAATACGTTTACACTTGGAAACGATCGGTTTTATGTGCTTCAACAAAAGGGTGTCCTGCATAATCAAATTTAGCGTGTGAGCAAAACACGGCATATGCCTCTTTTGTAGAATGGAACAGGCTTTGATCATGGACGCAGCATTATCTGTAACAATGGCAGATACTTTGTTTGTCAATTCCAATTTGGACAAAACCTTATTTATAGAGCTGGCGATATTTTTGCTTGCCTGATCCTGATTGCTTAAAAGTTTGTTTGTCGACAAAACTGCGGTTCTGATCTCACAGTCGTCATTTGCCCTTGATGTCCAGCCATCCGTTGTCAATGCACAGTGCCTTACATTCCTTAGTAGGTCCGATAATTTTTCCTCCATGTCATTGAACATATTTGTTAAAAAAACATCATTTAGTGTTCTTCGACTTGGTAATGAATACTGCGGATCTAGGCAGTGGACAAAATAGCGAAAGCCTATGTCATCAACGATTCGGAATGGCTGAAAGTCAGTTGCTATCATTCTTATCAAAGCCTTATTAAGCGCAGCTTTCCGGGACGAGCCACATTCGTATTTTCTTGGCTGTGTGGAGTCATAAAACTCTTCTAGAGTCCTCACCGCTTTTGGCTTGCTTAGCAAAGTGGGATGCGCTCGGGTCATATGGTTGAAAAGATTAGTGGTGTTGCCACAGGTCTTGTACACCTTCCCACAGGTTAGGCATTGGGCCGCTCCACTTTGTAATCCTTTAAAATAATTCCAGACATTGGACCTGTGACATTTTCTTTTACGCTCCACTCCCCTGTTTAACTGCTCATCTGTTTCCTTGTTGTTTCCTTATCAATTATAATAAAAAGTTATACATATTAATAACAAATTGCAAATACAACAATAAAGCATTTAAAAATTATATGTAACTTGCTTTTTTTCAATTTCCAAGAAACAGCTATTTCTTGGAACTTAAAAAAGTTCTAAAGTGGCAGCACCAGACTGCCAGCATGTGGCTCATACCGAATTAATTACCTTTTACTTACAAAAATTTGTCCATTCTGTCCAATCCTCCGATCCACCAACACACGAAATTATTCTATGGGAATAAAAAATAATAAGTAAGGATTTTGAAACACTTAAAACCTAAATTACCTTTTACGACCAGCGTCAACCCATGCCTTTTTAAAAGTAATGAATCTTCGCCTAAAAGATCGATTCTTTGAAAAAGAAATCGATGTTTTCACGAAATTAAAAAAATCGATAGTATCGATGTTGACATCGATTTTTTCGCAGCACTAAGCTGCAGCGCGATTGATTGTTCAAACTTATGGTGAGTAGTGTATCAGTGAAAGAACGTGTCGAGAATGGTTTGCGAATTTTAAAATGGCGAGTTTGACGTGGAAGACAAGGATTGACCGGGTCTCATGAAAAAGTTTGAAGACGCGTATTTGGAGGCTCTGCTTGATAAAGATTCTTGCCAGCCACAATAAGAACTCGCGGAGGGCTCCCGGCCATGCATCGACTTCGACAGCAAAACCCCAACATTCATGGTTCGAAGCTACTGCTGTGTATTTGGTGGTAGCAGCTCGGTGTAGTGTACTAGGAACTTCTGAATCCGGGCGAATCGATCACCGGAGCACACTACCGGACTCAGTTGATGCACATTAGCCGAGCGCTGAAGGAAAATATTTTGATTAACTGGATATAGCTAGTTATATGAAATAAAGGTTGAAATTTTGCAAAAAAAAGTTTTCCTTTTGTAAACCCAATAGTTTTTGATTATTGAAAATAAGGAGTGTACCGAAAAGAAACTGCACTTTTTTTAGCTCCAATTTCTCAAAGAGCTATCTTTCGATCGTGCTGGGAAAGAACCGTTTGAAATCTTCATAAATTCTGCGTTGTTTACATATTCTATTTTCACTATCCATCCTTTAGTTTCGACAATGCTTCGAATCGAAGAGCAAGTTCGCAAAAGAATGTGCACAATTACTGCACCGAAAGCTAAGCGCTACAAAGTTAGTGGTAATAGTGTTAAAAACATTGTATTAAAGTTCGGAGAGACGTGTTCTTTAAATTGTTTACCAACAGCTGGAAGAAAAAAGATAAAAAAAAAGTCTGCGACAAATTGAAGTCGGAAAAAAAGAGCGAGAAAGCTTTATCATCGCTCGCTCACTCATGCAGTGAATTGCATTTTATACATTACCAGGACCTCAATTTTACTCAAAAGTTAAAGGTAAAATACACTGTGAAAAATGTAGCAAGAAAGTGCTGATATGGCTGGACATTTCCACCTGTGGTTTACGAATCAGCTCTTTCTTCACACAAGCAACAATAAACGCTGATGTTAATATGAGAGAGTGCCTAAAACAGCGTCTGATACCATGTATAAGAAACTTAATGTATCTACAATATTTTGGGCTGATCTAGCGTCAGCACACTTTGCTCGTTCCAGCATAGCGTTGGTTGACTCAAAAGACACAAATTTTTCATTAAAAGAGGAGAACTTCCAGAACTTCGCCTAATCGAAAGGTATTTGGCAATAGTTATACCCAATTTATGAATGGATCGCAGAACTTCAAAAAAAGAGCAGAACATGAAGAAAAAATGGATGCGTGCAACCAAAATGGTTACAAAAGAGTGAGTGCAGAACCTATTAAGCGGTATTAAACAAAAAATTTGAACATATATAAGGGCGCAACATTTCTGTAGTATTTTTTTGAAATTATATTCTAATAATTAAACATTAAAAAAAAAATAAAAAAAGTCAATTCGAAATAAAAACAGGAAAGTTATACTTAAAACAAAGTGTGCAGTTTCTTTTCGGCATATTCCTTCATTCACTATGGATACTCTTTTATATATTGGCAGCTTATTTTTATTTTTATAAATTCCTGTTATATTAAAATAACTAAAGGTTATTTTGAATTTTTTATTTATTTTACTATCATCTCTTGTTAATTAGAGTAAGCCTACTCCTGATTCTTCAATATTATTCATTGTTTTATTAGCCGTCTGGTTAACAGTTCGTGTTGGTGTTCTTTTATTTTGAGGTCGATTTTGCTGTTTCGGATTTTGAGTGGACATGGAACTTCGTTATTATATCCTCTTGCAGCCGCAGTATTAGGAACTAATTGATATGTGGATAATCTTTCAACATGCGCAGATGAACTGAAAACCACACAACAAAAGAAGGAGGAAGTCTTAAGCCTGCTAAGTAAGGCTGGGTTGGCGATGACGAAATTCAAACGCAAATCAAGGTTTTAATCCATTTGGAGGAATAGAAGTCAACGAAAATGCTTGGAATGGTAACCATCTGAGGATGTATTCGTTTTTCAATTAAAATTTGAGTTTTCTGAGATTTATTCTAGACGGACTGTCTTATCTGAAGTATCACGAATATTCGACTCGACTTGCAAAACGTTCTTTCAGGATCTAGTTATCCGTAAACTTTCTTGGGATGAACCAATTCCAAACAATCTCCGTATTGTAGTAGGTATAAAAACCTTGCTTAAGCTTTCTACAGTAAAACCTACCCTTTTTTTTATCAACTTCACAACAGTACAAGCAAACGTGGATTCGGGTATTGTCTTTACGTTCGCAGCATTATGGCGTCGTAAAGGTCAGCTTACTAGTTGTCAAATCAGGAGTCGCCTCGATCCAATTCATGTCGATCCTAAAGCTTGAGCTCTGTGCAGCCGTCCTGCTTAGCAAATCGTTCAACACTGACTCAAGCCGTACAACTCAAAGGTATTTTTTGGGCCGCCGCTAAGACCGTTCTCCAATGTCTTGGAAAGCACCATGTCTGCCTAATCCCCCTTCAGTCATCCATCAAGGTATCTATGATAGTCCAAACCAGAAGTCAGATTGTGGAACTCAGCGCTATAAAAGATCTTATCAATCGGTCATCGTCATATGTTCGTATTCTGTGCACCTTTTCTTCATTTTTGATTATTCGAGATGTAGATCACGTGCTAGCGGACAAGCTAAATCAGACAGTAATAAATTAGATTTATTACTGAAGAACCAGCTATTAAAATCTAGCTTTCAAGGAGTCACAAAATTTGATAATAGCGAGGGTAGGGGGGAGATTGAACACATCTAATCTACCAAATAGCACTACATACAGCTTTGGGTCTTCAGCGGCAGAGCGTCAAGTAGTACGAGAATGCACTCAGTGATTCCACTACAAGCCTCGGTTCATGTCCCAGATCATTGGAAATCTTCCACCATGTCGACATAACGGCGAGCTCCCATTTCTGGTGGCAGGAGTTGACTTTCAAAAAATATAAGCCCCGGAGAGAGCGGACTTGATTCGCTCGAGCTCCGGGAAAAGTTAAAGATAGACAAATAAAAATTAAAAGCTAAATTTGGTGTATTACAAAATAGGCTAAGAGACGCTTAACCAAAAAAATCAGTGATATGATTAAATCAAGTGCAAAATATTTTATAATAGTGCCACGCTAAAATTTGAATGACCGACGAACCAAATAAAGAGCGCATAAGCAAGCTCTGTGAACCGAAGATAAAGGTTGTTTTAATTATTACGTAGAATGCGAAAGGGCTCGTGCAGACAAAAATTTGATGTACATCGTGGCAAATTTAGAGGAATATAATTTCGTGTTAGTCTAACAGGAACATTGAAAGTTAGGCTGTTTACAAGTTCTGCAGAATCAGTATCACCTCTTATAAGATTTTGCATAAAAATAGTACAAAGTATTGTTCCATCATTTACAAGTGTAGGTTAATTAAGCAACAGTAATCCACTCTGGTAAGAAGGTAGCCTTACGTTTTGATCCCAGTTCAAACTACGAAGGGCAAATAGAAGAATTTTTTTTTGTACCGACTCAATACGGTCAATGTGCACTTGATATTGTGGACTCCAAACCGACGAACAATATTCCAAAATAGGACGGACAAGGAGGTAAATAATAATTTGGTCGTATAAGGGTCATCAAATTCTTTTGACCAACGCTTTATAAACCCAAGAACACTCATGGCGTTGTTAACAGTGGACAATACTGCCACAAAGTTTAGGGTCCAGAAGAACACCTAAATCGTTAACTGAATAAAACGGTCGAGTGGCGTATTTTCAAGAAAGTAACTGATAAACGTATGAGTACCCCTATAAAAAGTCATAACGTTGCATTTAATGTAGTTCAACTACCAAGGTTGTACTCACACCATCCATGAAAACAATCAATATCTGACTGTAAGTTAAATCCCGACGCTATATCATTATATGATAAACAATGCTTAAGATCATCAGCATACATTAGTACACGAGAATGTGTTATGATAGAGGGAAGATCGTTGATAAACAAAGTAAACAGCAAAGGGCCCAGATGACTTCCCTGAGGCACTCCAGATGTCACGTAGATCCATTTTGAAACAGCATTCTTGAATATAACCCTCTGAGTCCTACCCTTCAAGTAGCTTGAAATCCAAGTTAATAGATTACCAGGAAACCCAAGCAGATCTAATTTGAATAAAAGAAGAGAGTGGTTGACGGAGTCAAAGGCCTAACTAAAATCTGTATATATAACGTCAGTCTGCATTTTTTTCTGAAATCCATTTATTACAATAGATGACAATTCAAGAAGGTTGGAGGTGGTCGATCTTCGCTTAACAAAACCATGCTGACACGGTGATATAAGCGAGGAACATAAATGTTGCAAATGAGAAGTGATAATACGTTTAAATGATTTAGGAATGGCCGACAATTTGGAAATACCTCTCTAATTCTTGGCATCAGCCTTCGCACCCTTTTTATGAAGTGGAATAATAAAAGAGTACTTCCAGATAGTAGGAAAAACTGATGATGATAGACAAATTAAAAAGTATAAGAATCGGTTTACAAATGGTTAACGCACAAAACTTGAGCACACATCCAGGAAGTCTGGACCGGAAAAATAAGTCGGCGTTGTTGTTGCTAAATCTTTTAAGAGAGAGTTTTCAGTAATTAAAAAGGAAAAAATACAATTTGCCCTATTTAAGGGATTAGGGTAGTTAGAATTTTACCAAGCTATCGAACTATAAGTCGTTTAAAAAAACTCAGCAAATAAATCAGCAATTTCAGAATCCGTCGATGCCTTCGTTGAGTTTAGAAGGACCGATGAAGGCAATGCCGATGACTTACGCTTGGCATTATCAAAGTTGAAAAACTGTTTCGTATTCAAATTTACATAGATTTATATATATAGAATAGCAATGACTGTTAAGAACATTAAAATCCGATCGAGCCACTACATATTTCGAAAAATCTGATGGCTCACCCGATTTTTTATACTTTTTATAAGTATTTGATTTAAGGTTTTTAAGTCTTTTGAAGCGCATTGGTAAACAAAGGAGGCCTGTTTAGGTTTAAAGGAAACCTATCAGGAACGCATTCATTAAAAAAAGTATTTAACGCTGTATAGAATAGTTCAGTGGCACTTTCAATGTCTGTACAATTGTACAAGTCTGTCCAACCATAATGAAAAATCATATCGTTAAGTTTATTATAGTCACATTTACGAAAACATCTCATTTTAGTTGGGGACACTAAAGGAAGGAGGGTATCAGAGCAGGGGAGGCAAATTGTAAATTCCATTGTTGGATGATATCGGTCTTCAGGTACAACAAGAGCGTCAATTCTACATACCGCGACCTCAGACGGGTCTGAAACAGACACAAGATCTAATTGTCTATTTAAAGAATTTCGTATAAAGCTTACTTAACGATAATTCTTAAAGGCGATCTACAAAATCACGGGCGGATAAAGGTATAGCGACAAGTGAGTCAGTGGGAGGAGAGGAGGATATCAGGTAAATTAAAGTAACCCAAAACAATCAAAAGGTCTCTGTTTGAAAGAATCCCTTCGGATTTTATTGTGGACAGATGGTGCACATAAATTACTATATCAGAGCCAGGTGGAATATAGGAACATGTAACAAAAATATATAAAGATTGCAAGGAAACTTTCACACTTACAAATTCAGTTTGGTTTGGGATATGAGTGAGAATTCTTTCAGATGTTAGGCTAGAGGTAACGCCAATCAGTACACCGCCCCCCTACGTGAGGGGAGATCGGTCCTATAAGTATTAAAGTTATTTGACAGAACTTCAGAGTCAGATATCTATGGTTTTAGCCAAGTTTCCGTAAAAGCCAAAATATCTCCAGTGAATGCAGAGGAGTCAGCATAAAGATTTTGTAGCTTCATATTTAGTCCCATAACATTTTGTTACGCCAAAGATAAACTTTTTAGTTTTTTGGCACAGTGGAAGGCCTGTTATTTGTTCTCGGTTTATTGGGAACAAATTCTTTAATTACTAAATCATCATTAAGACAAAATCGTTCAGAAAGTAACACATTAGACACATCAGGCGGAGCAAATATTTTAAAAGACGTTATCCTACGAGCGTATGAAAATCGAATTTGTTCAACTGCAATATCCTCGGATGGGAATTTTTCTCGTATAAATTCCAAAACATCCTCAGATGTGGTATCTGGGGTGAATCTAGAAACAAATAATTGATTCCTTTGTGGAACAACTGAAAGTTTCTTACGCCCCCCAGCAGCAGTCTGAACCTCACTGGGCTGAGAACCAGGAACGGTGCATACTGTACCTATAGGTACGGTCGGCAACGAATTCTTTGCATTAGCCAGTACTGTAGATTTTATTCTGGAAACAGGGACACCACCCGAACTAGCTTTATCCATAGGCACAGTTGGTTCATTTACCCCTGTGTCAGCAGAAACTGCTGCTACCAAGTTCGGATTTGGGGTGGATTCCACAATCATATTAACGGCGGTTAAACTGGCTTTTTTACGTTAAGGCGACTCGGTTAATAATTTTGTATTATTAAACTGGGCACAGACGGAATTGAACCCCTCATTGAGTTGTTTAAAAGCTCCTATTCAATAGGCCTTCTCGAGTCTGCTTCATAAAGCCGCTCATCTCAGCTACCAATTCCTTGCAGGACCAACATGACCACATGAGACCAGAGTTAAGATCAATGAAATCTTTAACTGTGCCAGTAAATCCTGCACATTTAATGTGCATCATCGAATCGCAGAGCCAGCTAAAAATAAAAGGGTCTTTAGTTGAAGACGCAAGAGAACAATTTCTCTTAGAGCAGACAAGAGCCATTGTAAGTTTAAAGCAAATAAAAAATAATAATATGAAAAATACCTCAAAGTAAATTTGGCACTGGTATCAAATCCAAAAACCACAAGGGGACAAAACACGAAAAAAATAAGAGCGCGAGATCACGAATTAAATCGAATAAAGAGAGCACGAGAGAATAAGTCTTATAGCGACTGAGCGTAGCATTCTGACAAAACAAAACCAAGAAAATATTTAACAAGCAGGCCCGGCCATACAGACCGGAATGGATCGCATCCAAATTAAGCGTAAGCTTAGCCCGCAGAACACCGCGGTGGGTAATAAGCCAAAAAAAAACCGTATCTAAAGGTACAACGAATTACCTGGGAGATCCAATAACAGCAGATTTGCCCTCCTAGCACAGTGAAGAGACCCAACCGAAACCAAAGCTCCACCAATTTACATTGGGGAGAAAACCTAGAACGCCCTGGTCAACAAAATTGTTGCGCTGGTCAGGGACGGACATTTTCATTTTTTTCGTTCATTAAAGGGAATATTCACGAAACCAACCAATACGAAAAAAAATTAAATACCTGGATGAAGCTAAGAAAAACTACTACACGTAGCAACTACTAAGCAGAAAGGGCTTGCAAGTTTTACTTAAAGGGATCGATCGGATTCAAAGAAAATGGTTTTTCTGCAAAGTAACATCATTAACACAAACATTAATCACTCTTCAAAGTAGAGCTGGAGCCAGACAGCAGAGTCTTGAAGAAAAATGAAGTGCACACCATCTATAACCTGAAATAATACAGAATTAAGGTGGGAAAGCCACATAAAAGAAAACCCAGTGCAATGTACAAACTGTGAGGAGTATAGACACACTATGATAGTCGAATTTAGGTGGAAGAACCACACAAAAGAAATTGTCCAGTTCAATGTACAAACCGTCAGGGGTATGGACACACTAGAACATACTGCACACTTCGAGCAGTATGCGTAGTTTGTGGAGACTTTCACAATTCCGCCAATTGCCCTGCCAACAAGAAAGACCCTCAAAAGAAACTGCGGAGGAAATCACACGGCAAACTACAGGGGCTGTGTGGTCTACATGAAGTTGACCGCTTGCGACGAGTGACAACAACGCGCCACCAAAACACTGAAAACGTTTTTAGTCAGTGTGGGATCATGTGTCAGCTGATCGGAATTCGAGCCCAGCAAGGAAACCATAAATTCACCACGACGTGTGTGTGTGGAGTGTTACATTGGCGACGATGTTATTCCGTTAACTTGTTCGATTGTGCAATGAAATTAACGGAAGCCAAATTGATGTGCCGGGATAACATTGTAAGCTTCCAGATATGGTATGGTATGCGTGTAAAAAGGCATTTTTCGATAGTAAACTTTTGGGCTGTAGGATGAAGAAATTGTGTGGTCTTCCGCGCATCTTTATTTTTTTTTTTTATTATTTAACTTTGCTTTTATTTATTGAATCTTCTCTTAATTTTGAGACTAACAATAAGTTTACGAATCTTAACATTAAAATTTAACTAACAGTATAATAAGACTGCATTCTGGTTGCGCGTCCCTCAAGTCGGTCGTTGGGTGGGTAAGTCATTGCGACGAAGGCGTGATTGTTTATCAACCTTGTAAGACCTCTCGCCAGGTGATTAGGGTGCAACGATAGCTTGGTCAAGTACTTTTCCTTCTGTTCTGCGATCACTTCTTTGACTGATAGAATGTTTACCACGGTGCCCCGGTGATTGTTCTCAAGATCTTCGACTGAGCTCGCTGGACTATGTCAATATTGATATTGCTGGCATTCCCC
The DNA here is from genome assembly GCA_018153365.1 of Drosophila fuyamai. NCBI lineage: Eukaryota > Metazoa > Arthropoda > Insecta > Diptera > Drosophilidae > Drosophila > Drosophila fuyamai. The sequence continues at coordinate 97,977 of JAECXW010000114.1, forward strand.
CATAGCTGAGAGCCGTACATCCATATAGATTTTAGTACCGAGTTATACAGCAGAACTTTATATTCAAGGCTAAGGGGAGACCGAGCGTTGATAAGCCAATGAAGGCTACTGGCTTTTAGCTTTAGCCATGTGAGTCTTCTGTCGAGGTGTACTCCTAGGTATGTCACTTCGTTTGCTTGCGGGAGTAGAGTATGGTTTAACATGAGCGGTGGGCAGTTTTGCCTGTTCAGGGTGAACGTAACGTGCTTGCATTTTTGTTCGTTCACTTTAATTCGCCAATCTGATAGCCACTTTTCAAAATCGACCAGATGAAGAGCTAGCTGCGCGGTTGCTTGCATCGGGCATTTTGAACGGCTGAGAATGGCTGTATCATCAGCAAACGTAGGTGTTGTTAGTCGTGTGCTTGTTGGGATGTCTGCTGTATAGATTACATATAATACATAGAATACATATAATGTTTCCTTGAGGAACTCCAGCTCCAATAGTGAAATCGTCAGTTATAGCAGTGTTGCATCGAACAGCAAATTTTCTGTCGTAGAGGTAAGACTCTAAAAGCTTATGGGTGTTGTAGGGGAGCATTGACTTGATCTTGTACATTAGAACTTCTAGCCAAACTCTATCAAATGCTTGAGAGACGTCTAAAAATATGGCAGTACAGTACTCTCGTTTTTCGAACGCGTTCTGAATTTCTGATGTTATCCGGATGACATGCTCAATTGTTCCGTGCTTTTCACGAAACCAAAATTGATGTGACGGAATTCCTTTCTGGATTCTTAGGTATGTGTTTATCCGAGTCAATACGCATTTTTTAAAGAGTGTAATGATTCTCGTGGCAACATGAGTTGCCTTTTAACTAGATTTTTGATTTAAGAGCGGTTAGCACTGGGACGTTTTCGGCTAGGACTTCGTCGGATTGGGGGGATCTTTTATCAAATCTAGCTAACGAAATTACAAGAGAATGTGCTAACCTAGCCAGATGTTGTAATTTCGTTAGCTAGATTTGATAAAAGATCCCCCCCAATCCGACGAAGTCCTAGCCGAAAACGTCCCAGTGCTTACCGCTCTTAAATCAAAAATCTAGTTAAAAGGCAACTCCTGTTGCCACGAGAATCATTACAAAAGTGGCGCCCAAAGTGTAGGCAAAGAACAAACAAAGGCATTAAAAATTAATAAAGAAAATGTTTGAATTTAACATCAACATCCGTTAAGCCTTATTCGTTCAAAGCTATGTCTAAGCAATTAAAATCATTGTTGGAGAAACCTCTGGAATACAGCTGATGTAGTGGTACAATACTGTACATAGCCGTCCGAAGTATGCGAAAACAATTGTTTTATGAGCTTAAATAAGAATTTTGTGATAGGAATGTAACATTGCCTGTGGATCTCTTTAAGGTTATTATGCTAGTCATTAACTTTACTGCCCGGAACAATTTTCCTTTTGCATTGACGTACCGTCCTTATTAAAGACAAAATATTTAAATAATTGTGAGAAAAGTTTAAGTTTTGCGTATATAATAAAAAAAATGATGTGTTTTGTTTTTTTATTAGTACCCCTGAAAAAAAGAAACTTTTGAGAATTCGTCATTGTGAGTGAAATAATTTAGAGCAAAATGTCAGTGAGACACAGTTTAGATCGGCCAAGTATGCCAAGCAATGAAAGTAGTTGTGACATATGTTCTCAGCCAATGACACAATTAGATATGAGATTAATTACTAGATGTATGCATACTTTTCACAGATTGTGTATATTGAATTGGCTTGATATTTCTCGTTTATGCCCGGTTTGTAACCATAACGTAACAAGAAATAGTCTTATGGAAGTCGTTCCAAGAGAAGGTTTAGAGCAAAACAGGGAAACCGATTCCAACGGAAGATTGTTATTATCGAGCGGACAAAAAAAGAAAAAGAAAAGAGTACCCGAGTCAGAGGTAACAGCCGCTAATAACGAACAAGTTACACCTAGAGACGAAAATATAGAAAATTCTTATAATTCTGAGGATAATAGGCATTTGAATTCAGTAGAGCAAAGAATAGTAAATCAGATAGAACGTCGAGTTAATTCACAACTTGACCAAACGAATTTAACTATTGAAGGGCTTTCACGACAAATTTCTAGAATGACAACAGATCAGATCAATCGAAGATCAATTGAAACTGCAGCTAATATTGAACCAGAGTGGGGTAGAAGTATAACTCCTGTAGGATTAAATGGAGAAGCTTCTTCTTTCGTCCCAAGTATTTCTCAAGGCCAAAATAATCAAGAAAGAATGAGCAGAAGTAATAGCATCAGTGCAGATATTGGAAAAATAGTAAATGTTATAAGTGGTTGGAAATTACAGTATAATGGTTCTAGAAATGGTATGCCTGTTGGAAAATTTATTTATATGGTGACTGCCTTGACAAATGATTGTTTGGACGGTAAATTTGAAATTTTGTGCGATCATATCCACATACTTTTTAGTGGGAGAGCGAGTGAATGGTTCTGGAGGTATAGGCGTACGGTTGACAAAGTAGTAAGGAAAAGTCTCTGCAGCTCTCTTAGTTCTTATTTTCACGATCCATTGTCAGATGACGACGTAAGAGAATTAATAAGGGACAGAAAGCAACAACCCAATGAGAGTTTTGATGAATTCCATAATGCAATTATGTTGTTGGTAGATCGGTTACAATATCCAATAAGCGAAAGTCAATTAGTTTCAGTACTTAAACGTAACCTAAGACCTTTTCTGCGAAAAGAGCTTTTCTATTTGGAAATAAATTCTTTAGGTAACTTACGAAATCTTGTAACACGAAGAGAAGCTTTTAGTGAGGAATTTAATAATAATTATAATACAAAGATTAATCGAAAAGTAAATGAAATATGTATAGACGATCGAAGTATGAACGATTATTTAATGGAAAATGAAATTTGTGAAATAAAAGGAGATAAAGCTGATGATATGAAAATACTGTGTTGGAATTGTAGAAAATATGGACATAAATTCATAGATTGTCAGTTTGAAAGAAAAATATTTTGTATGGGATGTGGCACAGAGAATGTGAAACGACCAAATTGCGAGTTATGTCAGAAAAACAGAAGGTCGAATGGATATGACAACACCAACTATCGTTCCAATCCAAAAAACTGATTAATTTGGATGACTTAACTCATCCATCGCCAAAGTATATTAAAAATATAAATATAGAACAGAATGACGTTAAAGGAAAATTATATCCTATAATTCCATATCATGTTCGATTAAGAAATTATATTAGAGTCCGTAACAAAATCTTTAACCAGAGTAAAGAAATTGGAATTGATGTTAGGAACAGACCTAAGCGAAACTCTTTACGATTGCGTAATTTTTTTAACAAAATTAAAGATAAATCGCAAGGATTGACAGTTAGTTTAGATGCAATGCTTAGCAAAGACAAAGATGTTAGACCATTTGTAGAAGTGTTAATTTTTGGTAAGATTTATGGCGGATTATTAGATTCCGGTGCATCTGTCTCTTGTTTAAGTGGACAAGCAGCCAAGGAATATTTAAACAAAAATAAAGATTTTAAAGTTAGTAATTCACTAGTAGAAACTGCTGGAGGTCAAAAATATAATGTTCTTGGAACTGTTGAAACCGAAGTTACATTTCGTAATCAGTCTAAATTGGTAACGCTTTATATAATACCTGAACTGAAACAAGATCTTTATTTGGGAATTGACTTTTGGTACATCTTTGGTTTAATGAGTCAACTAAACCAATCAATATACATTAGCGAACTGAATTTACCAGACACTCTAAGTTTTGAACAAAAACAGCAAATGCCGAAAGTAATATCATTGTTTCCAGATTTCAATAGGGATGGCTTAGGAAAAACATCTATTTTAGAGCATGCTATTGAAATTATTCCCGAAGCAAAACCTATTAAGCAAAGATATTTTTCGGTATCTCCTGCGATAGAGAAAAAAATACACGCAGAGATTGATGAGATGATCAAATTAGGAGTGATAGAAACCGCACCTCCGACATGTTCATGGAGTAGTCCTGTAGCTGTAGTACAGAAAGGAGAAAAGTTTCGAATATGCCTTGACTCTCGCAAAGTGAACGCAGTAACTATTAAAGATGCGTATCCACAACCAAAAATTAATGGAATTCTTTCAAGATTACCCAAAGCTAAATTTATAACTTCTTTAGATCTTAAGCATGCATTTTGGCAAATAGGTTTGAAGGAATCTTGTAGAGATTTAACTGCATTTACTGTGCCAAACCGACCTTTATACAGATTCAAGGTAATGCCTTTTGGCTTAACCAATGCAGCTCAAACAATGTGTCGTTTAATGGACGTTATTATTCCACCTGATCTTAAAAGCCGTGTATTTGTTTATCTTGATGACTTATTGTTGGTCAGTGAAACATTTACTCAGCACATAAGTCTGCTTAAAGTAATGGCTGACGTGTTGCGAAATGCAGGTTTGACATTAAACTTAGAAAAATGTAAATGGTGTGTTCCTGAAGTTCGTTATCTTGGATTTGTGATAGGCAACGGCTGTATTAAGGTAGATCCAAATAGAGTATCAGCAATAAAATATCTACTTCCTTCAAAAACTGTTAGAGAATTGCGTAAATTTTTAGGTTGTGCCGGTTGGTATCGCAGGTTCCTGGAAAATTATGCAACAATAACAGCACCTCTCACGGATTTAACCAAAAAGAGCAAAGACTTTAAATGGACGGATGAGGCTAACCAGGCATTTGAAGAGGTAAAAAGTAGACTAACTTCAGCACCATTATTAGTGACACCGAATTTTGAGAAGCCCTTTATTATTCAATGCGATGCTTCGAAAACAGGCGTTGGTGGTGTTCTTGCTCAACTTGATGACGATAATATAGAAAGACCAATTGCATTTTTTTCACATAAATTAAACCAGTCACAGCAGAAATTTTGTGTCACAGAATTAGAATGTTTAGGTGCTATACTGAGTATCGAGAAGTTTAGGGAATATGTGGAAGGCCTCGAATTTAAAGTTATTACGGATCATGCGAGCTTAAAATGGTTAATGCGGCAAACTGATCTCAACGGTCGCTTAGATAGATGGGCGTTAAAATTGCAACATTATACCTTTGAAATTGAACACCGAAAAGGAAGTCTAAATATAGTTCCTGATGCGCTATCGCGATTGCCAGTCAAGGAAATTAATGAAATAGATGTTGTTTTACCAGTAATCGATTTGGATTCACCTTATTTTTGGTCTTACGACTACGTTTTGCAGAAAAATGTCATACTAGAGAATCAAAATCGTTTACCAGATCTCAAAGTCGTGGATCAGTATATATATCGTAGAAATCAGTTTTATAGAGACGACGTATGCGAGTCAAACTGCTGGAAGCTATGGGTACCATCCGAGTTGACTAAATCAGTTATAGAGAACGCTCACTCACCACCTCATAATGCTCATGGAGGTATAGGAAAAACCTTAGAGAGACTTCGCAGAAATTTCTATTGGCCAAGCATGGCGATAGAACTGAAAAACTTTATTGCGCGGTGTAATGTTTGTAAACAATCAAAAGCCCCAAATATCACACTGAAACCACCTATGGGAAACCCGGCAATAAGTGAAAGGCCGTTTCAACGCCTTTATATGGATTTTATTGGACCTTATCCTAGGTCAAAGAGAGGAAATATAGGAGTATTTATTGTGTTAGATCACCTAACTAAGTTTCATTTCCTGAAACCGTTGCGAAAATTTACAGCAGATCTTGTTGTAGACTTTTTGAGTACCAATATTTTTCATGTATTTTCATGTCCCAGAATGCATTGTGACGGATAATGGAAAACAATTTAAATCCTCTGAAATAAGTTTATTCTGTTTTTTTGTGTTTTCTTTATTTAGTAGGAGCAGCAAAGGTGCCGCTCCAACGATCAAAATGTCTCTGTCTTTTACAATATTCTTTAAGTCTAATTAAGGCTAAGTCCCGTAGCTGCGCTGCTCGCAGGCGGCGGCAGAGAGACGGCTATGTACCTATATATATTATATGTATTAAATTATGCTCTCTTAAGCTGGAGCGCGAGGGTATGTATATGCATGCACTTGAGTTCGGCCGGCGCGTGTAACAGAATGCTGACACTTGCACTTTCTGTAGCGCGCCGATCGACTCGTGTTCGGCCACTTGGGTTTTTTGACCGGGCCTTTATGAATGCACTGCAACAAAGTGTTACAGTGTGTTTACAGTAGATATTCAATATATGCGCATACTATATCTCCCTCCTTTTGAAAAATAACGTAATATATTATGAAGTTATTTTATTGGTATATTTAACTTAAAGGAATAATAATAATTTTTTTTTTTATTAAAATTTTTTTTTTTTTTTTAAAATTTTTTTTTTTGATATAAAGAGAATGGAATTTATAATAGTATTCTTATTTAAGAAAGAAGTATTTCTAAGCATGGCCATGCTAAATGCAATTATGAAATAAACGTTTTTAATCTATCCTTAAGAACTTTTTGTTTTTTGTTTTTGTTATTCATTATTATAATGTTGTTTCTTTCTCCTATTTCCGTTACTTTATACGGACCTGTATATTTAGGATCTAACTTATGACCTGTCTCGTTTTTTAATAAAACTTGGTTACCTACTGATATATCTATATCCCTTACTTTATGATCGTATATTAGTTTATTTCTATTCTTATTTGCTTCTAACATAACTCTAGCTCTTTTATAGGCTACTTCCAATCTATACTTACTTTCCTTAGCATAGTCATCTATATTATATAGTGCTTCTACACTGTCTATGCTATTAAAATGTTTCGGTAAATTACTTGTTTTACCGAATACTAGCTCATATGGACAATAAGTATGTGCCATAGAGGGGGTCGTGTTGAAACAAAAGACAAAATATTGAAGCCATACGTCCCAATCAGTTTTATCAACCGATATGTAAGATCTTATGTACTCATTGAAAGTTCTATGACTTCTTTCTATTGTTCCAACTGTCTGGTGGTGGTGTGCTGTGGATGTAATATTTTCAATATTTAAATATTTGCACAAATCGTCTATAATTGAATTCTTATATTCTGTTCCCATGTCCGTAATGAACGTCTTCATTGGACCGTACTTCGGGTAAAAGATTCAAATATTGCTTTAGCGACAGTATTAGCATTTTTATTCGGAACAGGTATGGCAACTAAATACTTAGTTAAATCACATATTAAAGTGACTGCATACTCATTGCCATTTTCTGATTTTGGTAGTGGACCAATTGTGTCCACTATCACTCTGTCGAAAGCATTTATTGGTGTGTCTGTAATTGTTAAAGGGGTCTTTGTGTGTTTAGTTATTTTGGCTTTCTGGCATTTTTTACATTTTCTTACGTACTCAGTTATATCTTTAGACATACTTTTCCAGTAATAGTGTCTTTTTACTTTGGCCAAAGTTTTTGATATGCCAGTATGACCTCCTTGAATTGGATCATCATGAAATGTAGACAAAATTGCTTCTTTTTCTTTTAAATTTGTTATTTGGGTCACCGGGTTGAGTAGCGCTACTCTTAATGTTTTCAAGATTTTATTGCCCATTAATTTGAAATTATCTATTGAAGTATGTTCAAAGATATTTTCCCACGGTGCCACTTTGAGTTGGCTGATTTTATGTATACCGGCTTGCATTTCAAGCCTTTGGAAAAATTGATCTAAGTCAATAACTCCATTAGTATATAAATCGCTAACATCATATCTTGCAGTAATTTTTCTGCCTTGTTTAAATAAACATAACGTATTTTTTATCTGCAAGGTCACTACTTTACGTACTTCATCATTGTTTATGACGTCGTATACGTTGGGCTTGGAAGCTTTATTTAGAGATTGCATAGGCAATTCTTGTTCTTGATTTTCCGCGCGGATTTTTTGTCTACTTTGATATCTAGTAGTGACTTTCAATATATTTCCAGTTATATTTTGTAGATCTTTTATGGTTATCCTTGATAACGCATCAGCTACATAATTATCTTTTCCCTTTAAATATTCGACTGTAAAGTCGTATTCTTCTAGTTCGAGCCTCATACGTGTCAGTTTAGAACTGGGGTTGATCATTGAGGAAAGGTATGTTAAAGGTCTATGGTCTGTTTTTATTAAGAAATGTTTTCCATATATATGTGGTCTGAAATGTAATATCGCCCAATGAATTGCAGCTAATTCCTGCTCAGTGGTACATTTGTTACTTTCACCTGTTGTAAATGCTCTTGATGCGTATGCAATGGGAAGTTGGAGACCATTATGGTTTTGAGTTAAAACCGCTCCACATGCTTGCTTACTTGCATCTGTTATTATACAGAATTCTTTAGTGAAATCTGGATATTGTAGCAAGGTAGGTTCCATAAGTTTTGTTTTTAAGTATTGAAATGCATATTCACACTCATCCGTCCATTTAAAAGGAACGTTCTTTTTACATAATCTTGTTATGTGCCGTGAATAGTCGGCGAAATTTTTTATAAAACGTCTATAATAGTTACAGAATGCTATGAAACGTCTAGCACTGTCCGCGTCGTGCGGAACTGGGTAGTTCATAATGACATCGTATTTCTTGTCATCTGGAAGTATTCCTTTATCAGTGCATTTATGACCTAGAAAAGTCACTTCATGCATAAAAAATGAACATTTTTCTGGATGTAACTTTAGGTTGTATTTCCTACATTTCTCAAAAACATCTGTTAAGTTCTTAAGCATATGTTTTTCGGAACAACCAATTACTATTAAGTCATCCATACAAAGGAATGCCTGAGAAGGTTCTAGACCAGAGAACGCAATAGTCATCATCCTCTGAAACGAATTAGGAGCTATTTTTAATCCGAAGGGTAATCGCGTGAAGCGATTTGAGCCGTTGCTCGTTGAAAAATACGTTATATCTCTTGAACCTTTTTCTAGTTCAATTTGATGGAATCCTGACATTAAGTCAAGACATGAAAAGTATTTTGCTCGACCTAGTTGATCTAAAATATCATCAATTCTAGGTAATGGGAATTTATCAGATAGTAATTTTTTATTAATTTGGCGGTAGTCAATTACTAATCGCCATTTCTTTACATTTGACCCGGGGGATGATTTTTTAGGAACAAGTAACAATGGGCTATTATATTCGGATACTGACGGTTCGACAATCCCGTCAGAGATTAATTTTCCTACTTGCTTTTGTATTTCGTTCACCTGACTATGTGGGCTTCGATAGTTCTTTATATAGACTGGTTCATCATCTTTTAATCTCAGTTTCTGTTTATAAAAATTATTTGTGGTTACTGATTCGGTTTCCAATCCGAATATATCGCTATACTGGGTGCATAAGCTAGAAAGCTGTGACTTGAACTGTGGAGGGAAGTTTTTGAAAGTTGTGATAGTACGGATTTTTTGCTATTGTCTGAATTTGTGTTGACTACATCGTAGTTCGAAAGTGATTCATATGTTAGGTTATCTGTACTGACTACTTGGTCGGTATTTGTTGTGTTTATTAATCTTATGAAGGCATTATTGGATGTTGCTATGGTGTTTGCAACGTAAATATGGAATTATGTGGAATTATGTATTTAGTTGTCTGTATCTCCATAGAAACTAAACCTTGGGATTTGGTTATTTCTTTACTTATGCCTTTTATGTCTATGATGTAATCATCTTGGATGTTTTGGAAGTTATCCGAAGTTTCTTTTAAAATGGAAATGTCTGCACCTGTGTCTATTAAAAAGATAAGTTCTTTTCCAGTAGCTACATTGAAAAATGAAACGAATATATTTTGGCTGAGATTAATGGTGTGAACTCTGACTTCTTTTATTGTTGAGTATTTAAAGGGCTTTGGGAGTTTTCCGATGTGTTTTGGTTAGTATTTTGGGTTATTCTGACATTGCTTTGGTTATTGCCATTGTGGCCTCGGTTCGAGTTACCACCACCTCTATAGTTTCCACTACAATGGCCTCGTCCTCCATTGTTATTTTGGTAATTGTTGTTATAGTTATTGTTGTTGTAGTTATTGTTGTTGTAGTTATTGTGATTACCACGAAAATTACCTCTATAATTTCCACGTCCGCGATTTGAGCCGCGCTGTGGATAGTTCTTGAAATATAGGACGGTGTTTGACTGTCCAGTTGCTTCAGTGCAACTATTGACAAATTTGTAAACGGCATCGTTCATAGTACTAAAGGTGCCAGCTTGCATGATAAGTTTTACCTTATCAATTGAGCAATTTTTAGTCATTGCCTTGACTGCATGTTGCGTGGAATAACTTCTGGCTAGCTCTAAAGGTAAACCATCTGTTATATATGCACCTTCTAAGGCTTTCGTCATCTGCTCAATTTCTTGTGTGTATTGGTTAGCAGTTTTATTGCGCTGCTGTAGGTTCATCAGCTTCGCTGATAATACTTCTACAGTTTCGCCTTTGACGTTGCCTCTTAGTCTGGAAATCACTTCAGTAATTGTTGTTTCATTACCGATTAGATTTCTGGCGACACCTTTTAGCTTTGTTTTAATTATGGAAACAGCTAATTCTTCGTGCTCGCCTTTTATTGATTCTATTATTTGTAAAGCATCAATGAAGCTTGTTAAATTTTCAGCCTTACCATCAAAAACTGGTATAAGCTTGGATGCTGTATTAATAAAATCAATATTTGATTGTGCCATTGTGATAGAGTTACTTATTTTGTTTTCTATTACACTCGAAGTATCTGAATCTGTTGAATTGTCCAGATCAGTGTATATAGCCGGAATAGTAAGATTATTCAAATCGTCATCTTCTATTTTGAGGTTTACTTCGGGAAGCTCTTCTGACTCCGATTCGTTCGTTTCTGTTGATTCCGGGTCAGGTGCAGTATCAACTGCTATTAGAGTGTTTAAAACGGTTGGTACCGATATTTCTAAACTGAACTTTTGTTTAACAAATATTAAATTAGATCGTAGTCGTATCAAAAGTTTCGATACCTGTGACCAATGATCTTTATTTAATCTTTCCCTGTGATCATGTATTAGCATTCGCGCTTCATTAAAGCACTCTACTAATAATTCAACATGCTTCTTAACCGTGTTCTTTTGGATAGGTCTATTCTGGGTTAGTGACTTGTATGATCTGTCAAAATTAGTTTTAATGTTTGATAATTCCCCGTACAATTTGTTCCATTCCATGCCTTTAGTTTAGCCATACTTTGTAAGAAGAATATATTGAAATATTTTTATATTTATTTTTTTTTTATTAGCTTGTATAATTTATTCGTCTATAATTCCATTCCATTATATTATGGATATGAATTATTTCTTGCAAACTGTCATTACTATTGCTCTACCTAGTTTTGGGTGCTCGTCTACTACCGATCTAACTTGTACGCCTGGAATACTGGATAATACAATTCCCTTTTGGGTGCTTGTGCAATGTATTAATGGAGAAGTATCTAAATTAAATGTTTCAATATATAAATTTTCTAAACCATAAATGCTTACTGAAGTTGCTGAAACTAATTGCAGAACTCTTTCTTTAAAGAGAATGTCCCTATCATACGTGTCTCTAATTGCTTTTAGTGTAGCCATTTTTATTTAATATATATTTTTTTATTTTTATTTATTCATTTTTATTGTATTCCATTTTCTTATATTTTAGGTGTTAACATTTATGAAATATATTTATTTGTAATCACTGTTGTTTGTGCTGTTTTTTTTTTATTTTATTTTTTATTTATTTATCTTGCTGTTTATATTTTATCCAGGTCATTTGCCCGGCTCATATACCTTTTTTTCAGACAATTATTATGCAGCTTGTAAATTTTGTAAAAGAAAGTGACGCACATGATAACAACAATGATTATCAAGAGTATATGTACCCAATATAGATTGATGTTGCCAGATTCTACCTTGTTGATGACATTGGCAGTGGAATCCACTGTTTTTATGTCCAAAGTCATTTTGGTGGGTTTTGCATATACTTTTATTTTATGTGTATAAAGTGTTTTATTAAAATTATTATGATCTTCTATTGAAAATTTACTTATCGCATTACTGCTCATTTAAATTAACAAACTTCCTACCTAGTTTTTTGCATAGCTTTACGGGCTACACATCTAATCGGGCAGAAAAGGTTCCGCTCAATTTTACAAAATATTATATTATTGAAAAAAAATATGCATCGTAGTGCAATCAAAAAAAATTATGCAACGCAGTGCATGGGTAAAAAAAATGTTTGCTTCCAGCTTGGTTGGTTTCTCTTTCTTCCTTCTACGTCAACTGGTCGTCGCCGGTTTGGCTACGCTGACGCTCCTTCGAAGGCGCAGGTGGCGGTCGTGCCTCCCACGCTTGATATCTGCTGCTGCTGTCCTGGGCCTATGGGCTCAGGCGGTACCGGTGCTGGTCTTCGCACTGGTCTTCGGCTTCATGCATGCGGAATTGCATGCCGCAGAGTTGAGAGGTCCGGGGCAGTCGGTCGGGCAGACTTGTGGTCGTTTCGGCAGTGGCTTGGGAATATTTGGTTTCGTTATTAGTTTTTCATTTATTATTTGTATTTGGGTTTCTGAGTGAGTTGTGCCTTGTGGTACTCTATTTTGGAGGGTTTCCTTTAAAAATTCAAGCTCATTATAAAGTTTTTGCGCCGTCGTCCACGCGGGCGGTGTTGATTGAGCAAATAGTAGCCACTTTATGCGGGCTATTCTTTTATTAATTTTATTCTTCTGACCTCCACGTACCATTACGCACACTCTACTCACTCAGACGTGTTTTTTTTTTTTTGTGTATATCCTCCTTGTATCCTCATTGTATTATTAATCTTCCCGATTCGCTGCTCCTTGTGAGTCCTGTCACGGTCGCCATGAAATAAGTTTATTCTGTTTTTTTGTGTTTTCTTTATTTAGTAGGAGCAGCAAAGGTGCCGCTCCAACGATCAAAATGTCTCTGTCTTTTACAATATTCTTTAAGTCTAATTAAGGCTAAGTCCCGTAGCTGCGCTGCTCGCAGGCGGCGGCAGAGAGACGGCTATGTACCTATATATATTATATGTATTAAATTATGCTCTCTTAAGCTGGAGCGCGAGGGTATGTATATGCATGCACTTGAGTTCGGCCGGCGCGTGTAACAGAATGCTGACACTTGCACTTTCTGTAGCGCGCCGATCGACTCGTGTTCGGCCACTTGGGTTTTTTGACCGGGCCTTTATGAATGCACTGCAACAAAGTGTTACAGTGTGTTTACAGTAGATATTCAATATATGCGCATACTACACCTCACTGTTTAAGTCATTTCTTGAAAGGCATGGGATAAAACACTTTCTAACAGCTATTTACAGTCCACAATCAAACGCATCTGAACGCCTCAATAGATCTATAATATCAGGCATTCGATCATATCTTGGTGCAGATCAACGGTTATGGGATGAGAAAATCAGCAACATTTCAGCAGCATTACGCTCTGCTTATCATTCAGTAATCGGATGCTCACCATACTTTGCACTTTTTGGAAACAATATGGTTTCGCATGCGAAAGATTATGACCTTTTAAGAAAATTAGAAAGTCTTGAAATAGGTGAAAGAATTTTAGATTCAGACAAGATACAAATTATACGGGAAACCATAATGGCAAATATCAGCAAGGCATATATATCTAATAAAAGGGTATATGATCTTCGTACCAGGTTTGTGACATATGAACTAGGAGAACAAGTTTATAGGCGAAATTTTGCTCTGAGTAATAAATTAAATAAATCCAATGCAAAGCTTGCTCCAAAGTTTTTAAAAGCAAAAATTGTTCGCAAACACGGTAACCATTGTTACGAATTAGAAGAGAATGGTAAAGTAATAGGAAAATTTCACGCAAAAGATCTGCAAAAGTGTATGACTTAATGAATCTGACCCATTTTTCAGCTTCTTTTATCACTGTAAAAGCTAATAAAATAATCTGTGTTGTGATGGTCAGCTTTGTATGTGTACGGCTTAAGTCATATACATACGTAGTTAGCTGATTTATCTTAGTCAGCAATACTATCTGTTTTTTTTTTTTTGAAGTAAGCTTATCCTACGCCCACGCGGTTCATGGAAAATTTTTAAGCATGTGCATTTAGTTGGTCAGAGTCTCTCAAATAAATCAGATCGTTCTTGGAGTAAATAAAATCGTACACTTAAAACACGTGATAATTTTTGCACATGCCAAATAAATATAAAAGGCAATTTTATTCAAAGTGCGTTACAAAAATATTAAGTGCATAATAGAAAACCGATCAAGAGACGTAGGAAGAACCTAACTTGGCAAAACATATATATGTGCAGGTAAAATTTGTCACGAAAAATATCAATACATGTGACTGAAATAAAACATAAAGTTTCAGGATTTGTGGTTGGATTTAAATCCACCAATTATTGAAACTGCACCTTCTGAAGAAGCACCACAAAATAATTTAGCTGCTAAGCTGGCCAAGCGACGTTCAACCTGGGCAACTAAAAACTCACAGCAACTCGCAGCATAAAGAAAATAATTTGGATGAGATTTAAAACTATATACTGGACTATATACTACCACAGATATTTTATTTTTAATTAATAATTTTTATATTTATATAACCTAACCTAACCATTAAAGTTACAGCCACTCAGCTACAGCCCTGAATGCACACGTGGATTTAAAAAGGTAACAAGTAAAAACAAAAATAGAAAAAAATTAATAAAATTTAATAAGATTATTATGCAAATATATATAAGAAATTCAACAAAAATTTAAAAAATGGTAGTCAAGTAAAACAAACAAACCAAAAAAAAGAAAAATCAATTTCTATAGTTTTATAGTCTTGTACAATTGAAAATTATATATTTAAATTAATTATTTAAACATTATTTACCCTTCGATAAGTTAAGAATACATATATTAGGATAAGCCTTCTTTCAAGAAATAAAAAATGAAGTATTTGTTAATAATTAGAAAAGAGATAAGACATTGAAATGAACGTTATTATTTTTATATAGATATTTATTGCCATTAAGAACAAGAATTATATTTGAATGTTAACATGGAATTGAAACTGAACTAATTTAATATAATGGGGTACTAAAAGAAAAACAAACACACATCAAATCACTTAAGGGTTAACACACAAAATTCAATGCATTGCAAAGTGTTAACAAGGTTGGGCGGGTAATATAGAGCACTTACACCAAGCTCATAAAAAAAAAAATATAAAACAATACGCCTAAACATAACTAAAATTGTAACATCTGGCTAGGTTAGCACATTCTCTTGTAATTTCGTTAGCTAGATTTGATAAAAGATCCCCCCCCAATCCGATGAAGTCCTAGCCGAAAACGTCCCAGTGCTAACCGCTCTTAAATCAAAAATCTAGTTAAAAGGCAACTCCTGTTGCCACGAGAATCATTACAAGAGTTTAGATAAGCATGAGAGTAGGCTTATAGGTCTATACGACGTGGGAATTGTGTGGTCTTTTCCCGGCTTTGCTATCATTATTATAATCGACTTTTTCCATCTCATTAGAAAGTGGTCAAGTTTTGCGATGGCATTAAAAAGCTCGGTGATAGTGCAAATGGCGCAATATGGGAGCTCAATGATCATTTTGGGAGTTATGAGGTCGCAGCCTGGGGATTTTTTCGGATCCAGCTGATTTTTGATGATGTTAACGATTTCGTTTGGGCGAAACTCAATTGGCTCATGTTGAAGCTGAGGCTCATATGGTAAAATCGGCAAGGTGAACGCACTAGTGGCAGGATTTGGTTGGAAGACATTTTTAAGGTGGTTGGCAAACGTGCTGGCTCTGTCTGCATCGCTGCGCGCCCAGCCGCCTGTAGGATTTCTAATAGGCATCACGGTTACTTTCGGTGAGCTTAGAGTAGGATGAGCTCTCCATAGTGAGTGTTTTGTACTAGATGTTGACAATTGCTCTATGTAGCGTCGGTGGACATGTGCTTCTTCTTGCTGTAAAGCATGACGTGATGCATGTTTTAAGCTTTGCCTAGCAGATGGCGATCTGTGGAGTTGCCACTCTCGACGTAAGCGTCGCTTTTCGAGGACGAGCTGTTCTATTTGTAGATTTGTCTTCTTTTGGTTGCTTTGCGTACTTGTAGTTTGGGGTGTTGAAATTCGAGCCGCAGAGACGAGTACAGACTCCAGTGTATTAACAAATCTGTCTACGTTGGCTTCATCGTTGAGATGAGGACTTAGCTCAATGTGTGAGCTAATGTATTTCTTGTACTTAACCCAATTGGGTTTCTGTGATGTCAATTTAAACGATTGCTCTAATGCGCCTGGATGTCGGAGTAGAATAAACAGGACAGGCGAGTGATCAGATGAAAGATCCGAGAGGCATTCGGCGCTTATCAGATTTTTAGGAATGTTTTTGGTAATTGCAAAGTCTATTAAATCGGGTAGTTTCCTTGGGTCTGCCGGCCAGTATGTTGGTCTGCCAGGAGAAACATAGTCCAGCTTGTTCTTGGCTTTTATAACTGCATTATAGAGCTGTTTTCCTTTTGGAGTCACGAGACGTGATCCCCAGTGTGTGTGCTTGGCGTTGTAGTCCCCTACGGCTATGAAGTGGTCTCCTAGTGAGTTGAAAAACTGCATAAACTCATCTTCGGCTATAGTGAAGCGAGGAGGGCAGTATACGGCGGCTAGTGTAAGTTGGTTGCCAGTATTTATTTGTATATTTATAGATGTGGCCTGTAGGTAATTTTTAGCATATTTGTTATGATAGTGGTGCTTAATACGGCTTCTGATTAGAATTCCAGGCCCACCATGTGCTTTACCATCTGGATGATTGGTTTTTCGGACAGCGCAGCGGCAGACGTATTAATATTTGCGCTGCTAGCTGATGATGTCATTAAACGAGCAGTCGATACGGTTGCAGTTGTTGTTGTAGTTACAGTTGACGTTGTGTAAGAAATTGCGGTGCTAGTTACTGCTGATGAACTTAGGTTATTGCATACCTGCATTGGAGCACTTTCAGCGCTCTTTGGCCGCAGAGACGTCGATGGTAGCGAGGGGGAGCAAGAACGCGCTCTCTCGTGTAACGCAGTTCTCTGGCCGGGGTAGAATCTCAATCGGGGCCAAGGAACCTATACAAGAAATTTATATAGAAGGGTGGGAGCTGTAGTAGGAATTGGTATGGGGAGGCTGTACGGTGCCCGGATACGAGTGCTCTTCGGCGAGGTAGTTGATCGTAAAGGCCCGTTCCCGCACGGGTTCTAATCCCCGAGTATGCGTCTACGCGCGAGAGCCGCCGATTGAACCTATCTGAACACGAGGTTGACGACAAGGCATCTATTAGAGCGCCGCCTAGCGGCCTGCAGTGGGAATAGGGTCGACCACACTGCTTGGTGCGAAACCCGGGGAGGATCCTGTGTGAGGCGCCCCCTGGTGATAGAACGAGGTACTCAGTGGGTGATCGCACTGCTTGGTGGGGAACTAGGATGAGATCCGTCAGCAATGCCCTCCGGTGGCGGAACGAGATACTAAAAGGACGGTCGCACTGCTTGTTGGTGAATTTGGATGACTCCGATTGGAGTTGACTGCGGGGGCTACGGGAGGGGAACTCTGCTGGGCATGAACGGCGAGGCCGCCCGCTCCGGATATACTCGGAGCCTACGGGTGTCTACACTCCGGATATACTCGGAGCCTACGGGTGTCTACACTCCGGATATACTCGGAGCCTACGGGTGTCTACACTCCGGATATACTCGGAGCCTACGGGTGTCTACACTCCGGATATACTCGGAGCCTACGGGTGTCTACACTCCGGATATACTCGGAATCTACGGGTGTCTACACTCCGGATATACTCGGAGTCTACGGGGGGGGGTTCTACACTCCGGCTGGTCTCGGAGCCTACGAGGGTTCTAAGGAGGAAGCTCTCGGCCGAAGTACGTCGTGTGGATGCGAAACCAAACACGCGTCGTAGATAGGGGTCAAGAACGGGTGGGGTTAGAAGGAAGGGAAGTGTACTGGTAAAGAAATAACACGCGGGGTTTTGGTTTAATTTCAGGCTTATATTTGATAGCTATTGAAAATAGTTCCCTGGCTGCTGCCCTCACAATGGGTGTTCTGGCTGACGTGTAGCTTCGAGGATGTTAACTGGTGTGGCGCGGATGAACACTGTGACTCTCAAGTTAGGCGTTTGCTTCTCAATCTCACGTCGGAGGGTTATTTTTGCACACGTCTACTCGCGGTGAAAAGTCGAAACCAAAGAGACCGGGTCAGATTTCTAGCGATCGCACTTTAGCTCGCGACGTGTTCTCTGAACCAGCGATAGCGGGTTAAGAGGGTTCTGCCCGGGGTGCGTGTCTCGGCTTCACATGTAAACACCAGCTTAATTAGTTTCTCCTTATTTACTATTACTTATATTGATAACATAGGTGGACTCCGTGTCCAAATCTTAAAGCTAATTCTAATACTATATTAAATACTATATAGTGGACTCCGATCTTCGGCACGATTCAAGGAAATTTGTACGCCCTCAGATTTAGGGCGTTACATTCCCTCCTTACTTCGGGGGGAGGAATGAAATGTTTCCCGCGCCGTTCGGTTTTAGGGTGACCTGGTATGAGCCCTCCTCGGTCGGGACCCTGAAGCGCTGTCGTGCGGTGCGGGCGGCAGGACGTCGGACGCAGATGGCCTGCCAGACGGCGACCGAGACTTGGCCGTCGGTGGTGTTGCATGTCCACCCAGCCGGAAGCGGGTGGCGCCCGCCACCGGGGGGTGAATGGTTTTCGGCGGCCGAGTGCTCCAGATCTGGGGCTGCCGTTGCGGCCTGCGGGTTGTCGTCCGGGTTCGAGAGCCATTCCTGTGACGTCTCCCAGCATAGTCCCTCCATGTCCGGTGAGATCTGCCCCAGCAGGAGGTCTAGCGTTGTGGGCGACATCCCCATCGCGGTATCCGATGGAGTGGCGGCTGCTGTTGTGGGGAGGGGAAAGTCGTCGGTGACTGCCTCGGTGTCCGGTCCCTGTCCGCCAAGGGGGAGTGTGGGCTGGGTCGCCGTGTCGAAGGGGGTATCGCATGGTGGTGGCGGACACGGTACCAGGGCGAGCGTGGGCTCCTTCCTTCGAAAAAGCTGCCCGGTGCTCTCCTCGTCGTCGCTGGGTTCCGACTCCCACTCCATGGCTTTGCCCGTAGAGAGGGTGGTGGATGGTCCGAAGGAGAACGTGGTAGTCGGACCGCGGGAAAGCGTTACGCACGGCCCACGAGGGAGAGAGGTGGACGGCCCTGGTCCCATCTCTTCGTCCTGCGAGCAGGTCAGAACAATGGGGCGATCCGTCGGGAATCCGAGGTCTTCGGCTGCCTCGGTCTCGTCAGGCCCCATGATGTACAGGTGCACGGGGGACGGTGGGAAGGTCACGATGGGGTCATCGGGTGGCCGATACGGTGCCTCTATTTGGATCGTTTCTCAGCTGGTTCTCATTAAGTAGATCCAGGACCCCCGGTGGTATCCGCAGCGGTCCTCGCCCGTATAGACGTAGTGCGCCGCACCTTCCCTGGGATCGTCGTCGTCCTCACGGCTGCTCGCCGAGTACGCGTCCGCGTCATCGGAGTTGCTAGCCTCCTCGACATAGGGTGATTGTTCGTCCCGATCTTCCTCATCGTCGCTGGGGTAGGAGTTCGGGTGATTCCGGTAGCTTTCGCTGCGACCGCAAGGGTTATTCTCCCTGCTGCTCTCCGTTGACCTGGCTGGACTCGGGTAGCACCCATAGTAAGTCGGGTAGATCCGATGTCCGGCCGCGTCCGTGTAGTGTGGCGAGGTTCTCCCGGCTCGAGGTGGCGT
Source organism: Drosophila fuyamai (assembly GCA_018153365.1). Classification (NCBI taxonomy): domain Eukaryota; kingdom Metazoa; phylum Arthropoda; class Insecta; order Diptera; family Drosophilidae; genus Drosophila; species Drosophila fuyamai. The sequence continues at coordinate 117,707 of JAECXW010000114.1, forward strand.
CGGCATCGACTCGTTCTCGGAGTCACTGGATTCCGGGGCGCAGTTCGACGCTGCCCGGCGGGATGATGTCCGAGCACAGGATCCGGGAGAGGATGGGGTCGCTCTTCCCGAGACTCCTGGCTGGCTCCTACCCGTCGGGCATGACCGGGTGGATCTCTCGGCGTACGCCGTTCCTGGGCGTAGCCGAGGGTCCCGTGTGGCCGTCGACTGGCGGTTACCTTGAACGTTGGGTTCAAGCTCCTCTTCGCTGTCGCCAGTCGACAGTACGATGGTCTCCATTCCTGCCCGTCAGTTCTGTGAAAGAAACAACTAAACTAGCTTAGTTCTATTGATGCTAAGCACTAGGGATAACTGGGCTGCAGCGAAAGAATCTCCTAACTCCATTCTTAAGGTCTTACTGGCTTATGTCAAATTTAAACTTAGTGGGGACACAAAGGAAGGTTAGGGTACTTATGATGACTTCTCGTTGCTAATGGCGGTCGGTTGCTTCGGACTCTGGGACTGGGACAATATTAGCAAGTCGCCCCTTCTGCTGGCCAGGTAGGCGGATTCGGACGACGTTGGGTGACGGGAAAGCGACCACTTTATACGGTCCGTCAAACTTTGGGGCGATCTTTGCTGCGAAACCTTCTGCTGCTTTAGACAGATGATGTTGTCGCACGGGGACCAGTGATCCCATCTCGGGCTTCCAGGTTCGACGACGCAGGTTATAATGTCTCCCTTGTTCTCGGCTGGCCTTTTGGAGATTGTTCCGCACGATCTGGAAGATCTCCGATCATAGTTTTCACCGTGCGATTCGCGCGCTCTGTCGGGTTCTCTCGCGGGCAGTATGGGGCAGTGAATTGAGGTTCCACTTCCGTTTCCTTGAGGAAATCTTTGAACGCCTTGCTGGTGAACTGTGAACCAGTTTCCTCGGGGCTCCGAAGTGGCCGATGATCCGTTCGCGGAAAGCTCGTATCAAAGTCGCCGTACTTGCTCTGCGTAGGGGTATTAACTCGACCCATTTGGTGAATATGTCGAAGAAGACGAGGAGCATGGTATTCCCCTCTTTGGAGCGGGGCAAAGGTCCGATGAAATCCGCACACAGAATGCCAAAGGGTTCGCAGACCTGTCTCGTTAGCATCTTTCCGGCCTGTTGTCGCTGTTCTGACTTGTATTTCTGGCACGGGATACATTGTCGCACGTGTCGTCGCTCGTCGCGGACCATCCCCGGCCAGTAGTACTTCTGCGAGATCCTGATGATGGTTTTCCTAATGCCAAGATGTCCGGCGGTGGGGGCATCATGGCATTCATGTAGGATTCGATCCCGATGTTCGGCTGCTACGCACAGCTTCCAGGGCACGTAGTCCTGGTCGTCTGGACGGTGACCGAGATGGCGATATAGTTCTCCGTTTTCAATGATGAAATCGGCAAACTTCTGGGGGTCATCCCGAACGTCCTTCATCTTTCTTTGCAGCCACTTGCACTGGTGCTCGCCGTCCGTGAGTCTCTGTAAGTGCTCTAGTGGTTGCCGGGAGAGAGCATCGGCTACCACGTTATACTTCCCGCGCCGGTAATGCACATCGTACTGATATTGCTGGAGCTCTAAGGCCCATCTGGCAATCCTCCCGGTGGGGTTTTCGATCTGGTCCAGCCATTTCAGGGCTAGGTGGTCGGTGATTACGTCGAACCTGTAGCCTTCGAGGTAGCATCGCAGTTTCCGTATTCCCCAGACAATGGCCAAACATTCCTTTTCCGTGGGCGAATAATTCAACTCCGCGGCATCGAGCTTGCGGCTGACGTAGGCAATGACTCGCTCCTGGCCGTCGATTTCCTGGGTTAGCACTCCCCCGAGTCCGTAGTTACTGGCGTCAGTTTGGAGCGTCATCTTGACGGAGAAATCTGGGCACGCCAGCACTGGTGCGTCTGTCAGCAAACCTTTCAGGAGATCGAATGCATTCTGCTGCTCCGATTCCCACTTCCACCGTTGGTTTTTCTTTAGCAGGTTCGTCATGGGTTGGACCACCGAGGCAAAGTTGGGCACGAATCGTCGGTACCATGAGGCCATCCCGAGACATCTCCTTAGCTCCCGTAAGCTAGTGGGAGGGCTCAGGTTTCGCACGGCGGCTACCTTGTCCGGGTCGGTGTGGATACCCTGGTCACTGATCACATGTCCAAGGTAGGCCAGTTTTCTCTTGAGGAAGGAGCACTTTTCCTGGTTGATGCGCAGGTTAGCTCTCCTCAATCGTTCGAAAACTTTGCGCAGGTTGTCAATGTGTTCCCCTAGGCTGGCCCCAATGACAATAATGCCATCGAGGTAGGCGAACGCGTATGGGTCGAGGTCGGGTCCGATCACGCTATCTAGGGCTCGTTGAAAAGTTGCCGGGGCCGAATGCAGCCCGAAAGGCATGACGCGCCATTGGAATAGGCCGCGCCCGGGTACCGTGAAGGCGGTACATGCCCGGCTATCTTTGGCGACTGGTATCTGCCAGTACCCGTTGCGCAGATCCAGGGTCGAAATGTATCTCGCGTTTCTCAGTCGTTCTAAGATGTGGTTAATGCGCGGCAACGGGTACGCGTCCGGAATCGATTTCGCGTTTAGTTGCCGGTAGTCCACGCACATGCGCCACTGGCCGGTTTTCTTCCGGACCAAGACCACCGGAGCACTGTGCAGACTACGCGACGGTTCGATACATTCCTGCTCCAGCAACGCGTCTACTTGCTCGTCTATGATCCGTTGCATGGCAGGGTTCTTTGGGTAATAGCGTTGCTTAATCGGCCGGTCGTTCCTTATGGTGATCCGGTGTTCCGCTATGTTTGCTACCCCCGTCATTCCTTCAAATCGCGCTAGCTGTTCGCTGAGAAACGCTTGTACCTGTGGATTAGTCTCGCAGCCGCGTTCCTTGCCCTCCTGATTGAGTACTTGATTCCCCTGGGACACAGTGCCCGTATCGGATGTCCCTCGTGGATTCTCGGCGTGTTCCTCCCGGCGTTTCCTGTCGTGGTCCTCGGTTGCCATGCTGGTGTTTCCTCCTGTGGTGCTGGTCGCGTCTTTTCCCTTGCATGCTATGGCGTAATGCGTTTCCCATACTCTATGCTGCCCTTCGGGCGCATCCCTGTCATGCTGTGGCCTTGTCTCGTGGTTGGCTATGCCTAGCCGAGGTTCCGTTCGAAAAGGGTTCCTTTTCCGGGCTATGGCGGAGTCAGCCAAGGGCTCCAGGTGGAAGGGGTTATCCACGGCAGGCGCCGGTTGTACACGTTCCTGTTGCTTGGGAGCTGTAGTGGCTGTATCCCTATGGGGTCTTCCCACCAACCGTCGTGGGGCTGCCACGGGGTTTTCCTGAAGCTGCGTTGTGTCGGGAGAAGCTGCCGCGCACACCGCGTTCGGTGCGCCGCTTCTCGCAAGGGGCTCCTGCGTGTTCGTTGATGGATGTCCGTTAGCTGTACTGGGCGTAGCTTCGGGGCTGGGTGGTCCTCGTGATCGGAGTCGAGGTGGTGGTTCTGATGGATTGCCTTGATTGTCGGGCCGTGGTTTATCGTACCTAATCGTCTGACATTCTCTGGGTCTTTGTCGGGACAGCGTGAGGCTTGCCGTACCGCATCGGAGGGTGGTGCCGATAGAAACGAGGAAATCCATCCCTAGGATTAAAGGCTCCAGCATGGCGGGCATTACTGAAGGGGAACCTGAATTGTCTTCCGGACGAGCGTCACGTCCGCAAGGAGTAACCTTGTTACTTCTACTCGAGACGTGTCAGCGAGATTAATCTGGGTGCGAATCTCCCTAAACTGGTGTGGCTGAACGACTACGTCGGCGATGTCCTGGCTAATGAAACTCCTCGATGCCCCGGTGTCGATGGTGGCTAACCGTATGTGTCCGCCAAGGTCGACTTCCGCGGCGATCCTTCCTCTCTCTACCCTAAGCGGTGCGGTTACTGTTGGTTTTCCGGTGGATTGGGTCCCGACGAGTTCCGCCGGTCGAGGGGACCCATCCCGTTTCCCGGTTGTTGGCGTCGACAGCATTCGACTGTGCGGACGTCCCGTCGTCCGCAGTCCCAACAGAAGTACTGTCGAGGATTCCGGCAGTCGCGGCTGAAGTGTCCCGGTGCTCCGCAATTTCGGCAAGCATCCCGCACATCGATTCGTCGTTCGGGTGCGGTCACCCGGTTAACCCTAGCTGGCGGGGCAGTTCTGGGCTCTGTACGGGGTGGGCTCCGTAGGGGGGCTCTCTCAGCGAACGTAGGTTGGGTCTGACCTTGTGAAGGAGAGCGGTACGCTGTCGGATTTCTGGTGGCGGGGTAATAGTTGTTCCTCTCGGGGCTCCGCTTCTGAACGGCCTCGAACTCGGTGGCCAATTGGGCTAATTCCCTAATGGTCCGTACCTCGCTGCGTCGGATATACATCTGGTAATCCGGCGCGACATTTTCGTATAGCCTATCTAGCTCTTGGTTTTCGTTGTAGCCCGCATGGCGCATAAGGACTCGAAGATCTAGCATAAAGTCTTTAAATGTTTCCCCTTCCAACTGGTCACGACTCCGAATCTGGTCGTCCAAGCGCTGGAGGTATCGGGGTGGGAGGAAAAACTCGAGGAATTCACGCCGAAATGTTTTCCAGTCGGCCCCTTGGAGGCGGCTTGTTTGGAACCATTTGTCCGCTCTGCCCGTCAGCAGTTCTGCCATGGCTCGGGGAAGGAGACCTAGGTCTATCCCGTAGGATAAGGCCCGACTTTCGACCTGCTCGATGAAGGCTAAGGGGTCTGAATATCCGTCAAATTGGAGGCCCCATTTACGAATTCGTTCGGGGACGCAAACCATCTCGCGGCGATTCCGGTCATGGCTCGGCTCCGTAAAAGTTTCTTGGTTACTGCCGACCGGAGAGGCGACAGTAACCGTGAGGCTAGGGGTAATTCGATCTCGGTCTGCGGGGGAGACACCGGGGGTTGCTCCGGCGCTTATGTTCGGGGCGGGGCCGCTGGGGCCGGTTTTGTCTTCCCCCAAAGGTGCGGGGCTCGGGGCGCGTGATGAGTATTGTCTTCCTAGGTCGGCTAGTCGGGCCCACACCTCTTGGGTTTGTTCCGAGTCTCTAACTAGGGTGACAAAGTTTCGCCGCAAGTCGTCGACGAGTCCCTCAGCGGAGAACCCGAATTCGTCAGCGAAAGCTAGTAATTCGGCCTTCAAGCGGGAATAAATCCACCGCGAGGGGACCCCGGTATTGGGAAATAAGTGTGGAACAGACTCACCGGCAATTTTCTGGTCGGGGTCCATGTTTGCAGCGAGGCCTTGGTGCGTTGCCTTGGAATGATGTCTTCGCTTGTCGGAGTCTTTACGGGGCTTCTTGGGCCATACGTTTGTATTTTCACAGGCACTCGATCGCGTGGACTGTACGGGATCGCGAATAAGCTCGTGGGCTTGATACCGGGCGCGTTCACTAGTTCGTCAAGGTTATTCTCCCCGGTCGGGACACTTTCGCGGAAACCGTTAGACTACGTCACTCACTCGGGGCCTACGCACTCCCCATACAGGGGGTAGTTTTCCTGGTCTTTCTCCCTATCAGGTCCCTGCTCGGGCGCCACTTGTAACGCAGTTCTCTGGCCGGGGTAGATTCTCAATCGGGGCCAAGGAACCTATACAAGAAATTTATATAGAAGGGTGGGACCTGTAGTAGGAATTGGTATGGGGAGGCTGTACGGTGCCCGGATACGAGTGCTCTTCGGCGAGGTAGTTGATCGTAAAGGCCCGTTCCCGCACGGGTTCTAATCCCCGAGTATGCGTCTACTCGCGAGAGCCGCCGATCGAACCGATCTGAACACGAGGTTGACGACAAGGCATCTATTAGAGCGCCGCCTAGCGGCCTGAAGTGGGAATAGGGTCGACCACACTGCTTGGCGCGAAACCCGGGGAGGATCCTGTGTGAGGCGCCCCCTGGTGATAGAACGAGGTACTCAGTGGGTGATCGCACTGCTTGGTGGGGAACTAGGATGAGATCCGTCAGCAATGCCCTCCGGTGGCGGAACGAGATACTAAAAGGACGGTCGCACTGCTTGTTGGTGAATTTGGATGACTCCGATTGGAGTTGACTGCGGGGGCTACGGGAGGGGAACTCTGCTGGGCATGAACGGCGAGGCCGCCCGCTCCGGATATACTCGGAGCCTACGGGTGTCTACACTCCGGATATACTCGGAGCCTACGGGTGTCTACACTCCGGATATACTCGGAGCCTACGGGTGTCTACACTCCGGATATACTCGGAGCCTACGGGTGTCTACACTCCGGATATACTCGGAGCCTACGGGTGTCTACACTCCGGATATACTCGGAGCCTACGGGTGTCTACACTCCGGATATACTCGGAATCTACGGGTGTCTACACTCCGGATATACTCGGAGTCTACGGGGGGGGTTCTACACTCCGGCTGGTCTCGGAGCCTACGAGGGTTCTAAGGAGGAAGCTCTCGGCCGAAGTACGTCGTGTGGATGCGAAACCAAACACGCGTCGTAGATCGGGGTCGAGAACGGGTGGGGTTAGAAGGAAGGGAAGTGTACTGGTAAAGAAATAACACGCGGGGTTTTGGTTTAATTTCAGGCTTATATTTGATAGCTATTGAAAATATTTCCCTGGCTGCTGCCCTCACAATGGGTGTTCTGGCTTACGTGTAACTTCGAGGATGTTAACTGGTGTGGCGCGGATGAACTGTGACTCTCAAGTTAGGCGTTTGCTTCTCAATCTCACGTCGGAGGGTTATTTTTGCACACGTCTACTCGCGGTGAAAAGTCGAAACCAAAGAGACCGGGTCAGATTTCTAGCGATCGCACTTTAGCTCGCGTCGTGTTCTCTGAACCAGTTCCCTGTTATCGACCGTGATATCGATCGCACCGCCACCGCACCAATCAATATAAACATTCGCGATTTCATCGCAGAAAGCGTCTTTTCGCGGTATAGTAGATTTATTAAAACGGTCACTGCACTTTTGTGATTTTATTGAATACTTTTTCCCGGAGCACACAATGCTCAATCGCATCTTTATGATAGTCGATTTTTTCCATTTGCTCGGATAGAAGCCGAGCCGTATGATCCTATTGGAGAGTTTACAATTAGCCTCAATAGCAGCGTTTGGAAGTTCAATTATCATTTCTGGTTGTCTTGAAGATGCTTGGTTTGCCAAGCATGTCTCAGACGCCTTTTTTTCCAGTACAAGCTGTTCCAATTGCAGATTAGTTTTAAAATATTGGGTGAAAAAGTAGGAAACCGCCGTTTTTTGCAATATTGCAGTTGTTGACATATACTTTAGATTACCATGAGGCGTTGCCGATCAAAATTTCTTACCGATTTGCGAAGATGGCACCACTGTGTCAAAAACGACGGTTTTCTACTTGTACACCCAATAGTGGCTGCAGCCACGAGTACATCTTCAGTGGAGCAGTCGATGTCCGCTCTGATGTTAAGCTGCGCGGTTAGTTCGATGTGGGAACTCACATACATTTTATTTTTTAACCAGTTTGATCTATGCGATGTCAGTCTCTGGAGGTGATCTGTAGTTTCTGGGCTTCGAAAAAGAGTTATTATCACTGAGGAATGGTCAGATGAAAAGTCTGTAAAAGGTTTGGCGCTTATTATATTGCTTGAAATGTTTTTTGTCACCAAAAAATCTATTAAGTCTGGGACCTTTCTGTGGTGTGCTGGCCAGTATATGGGGCTACCTGGGGAAACTTATAATTGCATTACATAATTTCCTTTCTTTGGTAGTCACGAGTCGTGATCCCTAGTGGGTATGTTTGGCAATATAATCTCCTGCTGCTATGGAGCGATCTCCAAGTTAGTTGTAAACTGTTAGTTGTGAACTGTCCTTCAGAAATAGTAAAGCGTGGCGGGCAGTAGACAGCGGCTATGGGAAATGTTCGTTACCTGACTGCACTTTGATAGACTTGGCCTGCAAGTAATTAGCTGCAAACCTTTGGTGAAAGTGGTGCGTCCTGGATGATATTTGCGGTAAAAGGCGTAGCCTCTTATTTGGAAATTGTATTTGTTTGTGAGGTGCGTCTCTATCAGTAGCAAAATGTCGATATGATTTTTATTTAGGAACTGTGGTATTTCAAGTTTGTGCCGGGAAACGCCATTCCACATTTCCACATGGTTATTAGTAAATTTACTATCAATTATTTGGACTGCTTAGCTGCAAGCAACTTTTCATGAGTAACTGTACACGTTTTGAGTGTTTTGGTGGCGCGTAGTTGTCACTCGTCGCATGCGGTCTTTCAACTCCTTGTATACCACACAGCCCCTGTAGTTTGCCGTGTGATTTCCTCCTCAGTTTCCACATTTCTTCCTTTGGGGGTCTTCTTTTTTGGCAGGGCAATTAGCGAAATTGTAAAAGTCTCCACAAGCTACACATACTGATCGAAGTGTGCAGTATGTCCTAGTGCTTCCATACTCCTGACAGCTTGTACATTGCACTGGGCCGTTCCTTTTTTTTTTTTTACTGGAGAGAAAAAGCTTTAATGCACTCTGTCATATCTTTTTGTGGATCGTGTCCATAAGAAAGATTAAAACGCAAAAATGAAAAGTGGTGAAAAAGTAGTTTTAAATAAAATAGACACGATTTATAAATTTTAATATATGTGTGTTATATCGAGGTTTTAGTATGAACACCTCCTTTTGGCGGTGTACGTTAGCTTTAAAAACGGAATATATATTTTTAAATTTTCCATTTTCAAATTAGTGCCGTTCTACAACCACTTTTTAGTCTTTATTGACGTTCCACATTCATTGAATAATTCCGACGGAAAATGTTTCCTTTCCTTTTGTTTTCTTAGACTTCCATCAGAATTCCTATCCTTTCCGTTAACTAAGCAAACAAGAAAACAGTGCCTAAAGATACTGGAAATCAAGTAGCGCCAGCTAATCTGGCAATCTGAGCTCTAGCGTAAAGGGCCTTCCTGACTTAACAATTAAGGAATTTATTACCACTCAGCAAGTTTGTGACGCTGCGCGCACAAAAAAAAAAGTTAAAAAAGTTAAACGAAAGGAGCGTTTAAATTCAAACCAAGAACGCGCGCGCGATAACGATCGCGCGCGTAGGGGCACACTAGACCGAGAGTGATGGTTACTCTTGAACCGGCAAATCCCACACAGGCGGCGGGCACAATTGATCTCGCCGAGCCCTATATAAGACGGACCACGGGCCATAGAAAGGCACTTAGCAGCCAACCGTCTAAGGGTACAGAGGCAACTCCCCAGTGGTGGTAAGCAGCGAAGTCATTTTTGGTAGACTAGATCATTCGATCCAAGTCTGCTTATACATTGTAGTTAGCTCCCGTAGTACGTCCTCCTCCCTCTAGCCTTCTCGGCTTGCCGACCTGGAGTTATATCTAGGAGACGTCTGATTTCAGGATCACACCTCCTTACGGCACGGTTCACCGGCTGAATTCTCTCTCTCTTGTGGCTGACCTCAGGGTCCCCAAGCAATTCTCTCTCTCTTGTGGCTGACCTCAGGGTCCTCAAGCAATTCTCTCTCTCTTGTGGTTGACCTCAGGGTCCCCAGCAATTCTCTCTCTTGTGGCTGACTTCAGGGTCGCCAAGCAATACATTCTCTCTCTTGTGGCTAACTTCAGGGTCGCCAAGCAACACATTCTCTCTCTCTTGTGGCTGACTTCAGGGTCCCCAAGCAACATTCTCTCTCTCTTGCGGCTGACCTCAGGGTCCCCAAGCAACATCCTCTCTCTTGAGGTTGACTTCCGGGTCCCGGGTACTATTCTCCCGCAGCCGAGATCCCGCGCTGTTCCTCTCGAGCAGCTGGACGGCTCCCGGTATCAGGTATTCGAAGTGTATGAAGGAAGCGAAGGCAGCAAGGGCGGCACCCCGCCAATCCGGAGAACTCGTTAGTTATTAATCAAATGTCAATTTTCTTACTGAAATTAAGCCTAGTTATCATCAATTACTCAGTAATTCTCCACGACTTCTACTCTGGGCTGGGTCGCAACTCTCTTCCAGCAACCACGCCTGACACAAACAAATTCCTGTGACGAACCCTGGCCATCCCTGAGCCACCCGACAACGACAAACCGTCACAGTGGCGCCCGAGCAGGTTGAAGTGGTTGCAAGAGAAACCGACACCAGCGGTGTAATGTCGAGGTAGGTATATCTGGCACCAAAGAGCGAACTAACGAAATACACGCAAGAGTTCGGATTAGGGACAGCAGAAAGAAGTGAGGATTTAAGACGCGTGTTGGCGGCGCTCGCCAAAAAGACGGATCACACAGAAACGGTCAGACAAAGACTCGCAGAACTGGCAGAAAAATACAAGAGAGAAAAAATCCCGGCGAAAGAAACAATTCCGGCAACCAGAAAAAAGGAGGGGATAATGGACATCAAAGGAGCAAGTCTAGGGGACGAAACGGAAGAAAAATTGGAAAGAAAAATGGAAACAGAAGTCATAGACCGGGTACGCGGATGGGGCATCCGGTACCAAGGAACAACAAACCCACTGGAGTTCTAAAGCAAAATGGAACAGTGGGCAGGCGGATACGGAATACGGAAGGACCAGCTGATACAGACGATGCCATTCATCCTGGAGGGGATTGCAAGTGATTGGTGGAACACCACGCCGAGTAGGATCGTAACATGGACGCAGCTCAGAACAGAACTGCTGGAATACTTTTTACCACCAAGGTATGAGGAACAGTTGGAGAATCAGATTGCACAGATGAAGCAGACGGAAACGGAACCCGTTAGAGAATATGCAATGGGACTAAGAAAACTGATGTAATTCACAAAGCTCTGAGAAGAAGCAAAACTGGACCGAGTATAAAAAAACAGCACGAGCAAGATAAAGCTACACGCTAGGAGGGCAGGATTCAACTCTTTGACAGAATTCCTCAAACTAGCGGAGGAAGTAGAAGAAATAGAGGCAGAAGACGGCGCACAGACAAGCCAACCTGCACAGCAGCAACTAGGACCGAAGATATGCATGCGCTGCGGAGTAACCGGACATGCGGCAAGCACGTGCAGCAACCCGCCGAGGCTGTTTTGCTGGGACTGTGGAAGAAACGGGACGAGAACCAAGGAGTGCTGCAGGAGGCCTGAGTAGGTGAAGCTGGCAGCTCAGGCGGCAATAAAAGATCCAGTAGCAGGGGCACAGCTGTGTTGCGACGGGTTCCAAATAGTAGCCCGGATAAGGGTCGGTAACAAGACAGCGAAAGGAATCGTGAACACAGGAGCATCAAGAAGCGTGATGAGCAGAAGCAGATATCAAGATCTGAAACAACAAGGCAAATGGTGTGGAACCCGAGCAGAAATAACAATGGCCAACGGATTAACTCAGAAGGCGATAGGAGAATTCGCGGCAGAAGTCCAATTTGGAGGAAGAGCGTTCAATGTAACGTTCATGATACTAACAGAAGTGGCAGGAGGCATACTGTTAAGATTGGACTTTCTGGCAGGGGCACGCAGCACCCTGAGGTGTGAAGGCTTGGAGCTAATGATAAGAGCGGCCGGAGACGAAGAGGGCCAACCGGAGACAAACACGAATGCCAGGGACTTAGGCGTAGTCCAGTATAGAACGGGAAAATGGAATGCGGTAGCAGACGCTTTACCCAGAGCAGCGCAGTCTAAGGCCACGTTGGTGGAGCCGATACCAATGGCGGGAGCCGGGAGAAAGCGGACGGCACCGGCAAAGATGAAGGGCAGCATGCAGACCCAGGCACCGGCAAACAAGCAGGCCAGGACAAACGCAACCAACGGCATCCAGTCCGGGCGGGGCGACGAAGGTATCAGCCAAGGCGCTGTGGCCAGGATCATCCAGGACAGCCGGTCAGCCGAGACACCGGACCGGGACATAGTCGAACTCCATGAGGAGGAGCGCGGCGACGAAGGATGGACAATACCAGAAGGAGCGGTAGTCTCAAAGACAGCAAGAGCCAAAATAAGGGAGAAGTTGGCAGAAAAAAGAAACGGAAGGCAGTAGCTATGGCTTATCAAGGATGGAGAGGCAACCTGGCGGGTGGTGTCGAACAGGGGAAACTACATCACGATACAATACCACTAAAATCCATAACGGCACGCACAAAACAAGGTATAAATAAAAAAGACTAAAAAAAGTTAAACAGAAGGAGCGTTTAAATTCAAACTAAGAACGTGCGCGCGCCAACGATCGCGCGCGTAGGGGCACACTAGACCGAGAGAGATGGTCACACTTGAACCGGCAAATCCCACACAGGCGGCGGGCACACTTGATCTCGCCGAGCCCTAAGAGAGAGAATTTGTTGCTTGGGGACCCTGAAGTCAGCCACAAGAGAGAGAGAATTGGTTGCTTGGGGACCCTGAAGTCAGCCACAAGAGAGAGAATTTGTTGCTTGGGGACCCTGAAGTCAGCCACAGAGAGAGAATTTGTTGCTTGGGGACCCGGAAGTCAGCCGCAAGAGAGAGAAGTTGGTGCTTGGGGACCCTGAGGTCAGCCGCAAGAGAGAGAGAAGTCAGCCGGTGAACCGTGCCGTAAGGAGGTGTGATCCTAAAATCAGACTTCTCCTAGGGATACCGTCAGATCGGTCACGCCGGGAAGGTTAGAGGGAGGAGGAAGTAGTACGGGAACTAACTACAATGGATATAAGCGGACTTTGATCGAATGATCTAGTCCACCCAAAAATGACTTTGCTGCTTACCACCACTAGGGAGATTCCTTTGCACCCTTAGACGGTTGGCTGCTAAGTGCCTTTCTATGGCTCGTGGTCCATCTTATATAGGGCTCGGCGCGATCTAGTGTGATCGTTGACTGTGGGATTTTCCGGTCTCAGTGTGACCATCTCTCTCGGTCTAGTGTGACCCTCTCTCTCGGTCTAGTGTGACCCTACACGCTCGATCGTTGGCGCGCGCGCGTTCTCGGTTTGAATTTGATATTAAATACTTCTTTTGTTTCATGCTTTTATTCTTATTTATTTAATTCATTTAATTCATTATTATTCATTTAATTCAGGCATCTATGCTTATTTATTGTGCGCGCAGCGTCACACTCCCCCCCGTCATGGATTCGAGTGGTGTCGTAAAATTGTTACGTAGTTCCCCCTATTTACAATTACTCTCCAACTCTTCTCTCCATCTTTCACCAGCCAGCGCTGCTGCTTTCCGGGTTTCCTCCCTACCAGCTTCTCCTTAATTTTGTTTTTGGCTGTTCTGGACAGTATTGCTCCCTCCGGTAGCGTCCAACCCTCGTCGTTAGACTCCTCCTCGTGGAGCTCTAGAATGTCCCTATCCGGTGTCTCGGTAGCCCGTTCTCGGTTGCCGGTGTCTTGGTTCCCCGTTCGGCTGTTGCCTTGCCTAGACTGGCCACTCCCGGTTGGTGTCGTGGCTTTCATTTTTGCCAGTACTGTCGGTATTGGCGCTATTAGCTTTGCCATCGTTTGTGCCGCCCGTAACTTTGCGTGTTTGTCCCGGAATCTTCGCACCGCCTCCGTGAATATGTCCATCTTTTCTGTAATGAGACAAATGTTTGTGTTAGGCTTAACGTTTAGTTTTGGTGTAGGATGTAGTGTTGTGTTATGGTTATGGTATAGTGTTGGTTTATGTTTAGGGTATGGTGTAGGAGATGACTAATGTTATATGAGTTGTGTGCTATGGAGTAGTGGCATTTGTGTTCGTTCTGTATTGGTTTTGTTCCTACGTACTGTTTGAGGTTTCCGATGTACACTCTCTTTGTTTTTCGGCTGTTCTGGTCTCTCACTGTCATGATCACTGGTGACACGAAATTGGTTACCTTTCAGGGGCCGTCGTACTTTGGTGCTAGTTTGGCGTTAAATTTCTCTGCCGCTTTTGACAGATAATGCGTCCTGCACCATACCAAGTCCCCGACCTCTGGTTTCCAGTCCCATTTGGATGGTTCCCTTGTCGTGTCTTCTAGCTCTTTACGAAGGTATTCGAAGTGTACGAAGGAAGCGAAGGCAGCAAGGGCGGCACCCCGCCAATCCGGAGAACTCGTTAGTTATTAATCAAATGTCAATTTTCATACTGAAATTAAGCCTAGTTATCATCAATTACTCAGTAATTCTCCACGACTTCTACTCTGGGCTGGAAGGAGGAGGAAGAGCGTTCAATGTAACGTTCATGATACTAACAGAATTGGCAGGAGGCATACTGTTAAGATTGGACTTTCTGGCAGGTGCACGCAGCACCCTGAGGTGTGAGCTCCTGAGGTGTAGTTAGCTCCCGTAGTACTTCCTCCTCCCTCTAGCCTTCTCGGCTTGCCGACCTGGAGGTATCCCTAGGAGACGTCTGATTTCAGAATCACACCTCCTTACGGCACGGTTCACTGGCTGAATTCTCTCTCTCTTGTGGCTGGCCTCAGGGTCCCCAAGCAATTCTCTCTCTCTTGTGGCTGACCTCAGGGTCCCCAAGCAATTCTCTCTCTCTTGTGGCTGACCTCAGGGTCCCCAAGCAATTCTCTCTATCTTGTGGCTGTCTTCAGGGTCGCCAAGCAACACATTCTCTCTCTTGTGGCTGACTTCAGTGTCGCCAAGCAACACATTCTCTCTCTCTTGTGGCTGACTTCAGGGTCCCCAAGCAACATTCTCTCCCTCTTGCGGCTGACCTTAGGGTCCCCAAGCAACATCCTCTCTCTTGAGGTTGACTTCCGGGTCCCCAAGCACTAAAAACTCTCTCTCGCTCGTGGCTGACTTCAGGGTCCCCAAGCACCCCATTCTCATTTCAGGCTCGCTACGTGGCAACCCACCCCGGGGAATATTCTCCCGCAGCCGAGATCCCGCGCTGTTCCTCTCGAGCAGCTGGACGGCTCCCGGTACCAGGTATTCGAAGTGTACGAAGGAAGCGAAGGCAGCAAGGGCGGCACTCCGCCAATCCGGCGAACTCGTTAGTTATTAATCAAATGTCAATTTTCTTACTGAAATTAAGCCTAGTTATCATCAATTACTCAGTAATTCTCCACGACTTCTACTCTGGGCTGGGTCGGAACTCTCTTCCAGCAACCACGCCTGACACAAACAAATTCCTGTGACGAATCCTGGCCATCCCTGAGCCACCCGACAACGACAAACCGTCACAGTGGCGCCCGAGCAGGTTGAAGTGGTTGCAAGAGAAACCGACACCAGCGGTGTAATGTCGAGGTAGGTATATCTGGCACCAAAGAGCGAACTAACGAAATACACGGAAGAGTTCGGATTAGGGACAGCAGAAAGAAGTGAGGATTTAAGACGCGTGTTGGCGGCGTTCGCCAAAAAGACGGATCACACAGAAACGGTCAGACAAAGACTCGCAGAACTGGCAGAAAAATACAAGAGAGAAAAAATCCCGGCGAAAGAAACAATTCCGGCGATCCTGGTAACCAGAAAAAAGGAGGGGATAATGGACATCAAAGGAGCAAGTCTAGGGGACGAAACGGAAGAAAAATTGGAAAGAAAAATGGAAACAGAAGTCATAGACCGGGTACGCGGATGGGGCATCCGGTACCAAGGAACAACAAACCCACTGGAGTTCTAAAGCAAAATGGAACAGTGGGCAGGCGGATACGGAATACGGAAGGACCAGCTGATACAGACGATGCCATTCATCCTGGAGGGGATTGCAAGTGATTGGTGGAACACCACGCCGAGTAGGATCGTAACATGGACGCAGCTCAGAACAGAACTGCTGGAATACTTTTTACCACCAAGGTATGAGGAACAGTTGGAGAATCAGATTGCACAGATGAAGCAGACGGAAACGGAACCCGTTAGAGAATATGCAATGGGACTAAGAAAACTGATGTAATTCACAAAGCTCTGAGAAGAAGCAAAACTGGACCGAGTATACAAAAACAGCACGAGCAAGATAAAGCTACACGCTAGGAGGGCAGGATTCAACTCTTTGACATAATTCCTCAAACTAGCGGAGGAAGTAGAAGAAATAGAGGCAGAAGACGGCGCACAGACAAGCCAACCTGCACAGCAGCAACTAGGACCGAAGATATGCATGCGCTGCGGAGTAACCGGACATGCGGCAATCACGTGCAGCAACCCGCCGAGGCTGTTTTGCTGGGACTGTGGAAGAAACGGGACGAGAACCAAGGAGTGCTGCAGGAGGCCTGAGCAGGTGAAGCTGGCAGCTCAGGCGGCAATAAAAGATCCAGTAGCAGGGGCACAGCTGTGTTGCGACGGGTTCCAAATAGTAGCCCGGATAAGGGTCGGTAACAAGACAGCGAAAGGAATCGTGGACACAGGAGCATCAAGAAGCGTGATGAGCAAAAGCAGATATCAAGATCTGAAACAACAAGGCAAATGGTGTGGAACCCGAGCAGAAATAACAATGGCCAACGGAGTAACTCAGAAGGCGATAGGAGAATTCGCGGCAGAAATCCAATTTGGAGGAAGAGCGTTCAATGTAACGTTCATGATACTAACAGAAGTGGCAGGAGGCATACTGTTAAGATTGGACTTTCTGGCAGGGGCACGCAGCACCCTGAGGTGTGAAGGCTTGGAGCTAATGATAAGAGCGGCCGGAGACGAAGAGGGCCAACCGGAGACAAACACGAATGCCAGGGACTTAGGCGTAGTCCAGTATAGAACGGGAAAATGGAATGCGGTAGCAGACGCTTTACCCAGAGCAGCGCAGACTAAGGCCACGTTGGTGGAGCCGATACCAATGGCGGGAGCCGGGAGAAAGCGGACGGCACCGGCAAAGATGAAGGGCAGCATGCAGACCCAGGCACCGGCAAACAAGCAGGCCAGGACAAACGCAACCAACGGCATCCAGTCCGGGCGGGGCGACGAAGGTATCAGCCAAGGCGCTGTGGCCAGGATCATCCAGGACAGCCGGTCAGCCGAGACACCGGACCGGGACATAGTCGAACTCCATGAGGAGGAGCGCGGCGACGAACGATGGACAATACCAGAAGGAGCGGTAGTCTCAAAGACAGCAAGAGCCAGAATAAGGGAGAAGTTGGCAGAAAAAAGAAACGGAAGGCAGTAGCTATGGCTTATCAAGGATGGAGAGGCAACCTGGCGGGTGGTGTCGAACAGGGGAAACTACATCACGATACAATACCACTAAAATCCATAACGGCACGCACAAAACAAGGTATAAATAAAAAAGACTAAAAAAGTTAAACAGAAGGAGCGTTTAAATTCAAACTAAGAACGTGCGCGCGCCAACGATCGCGCGCGTAGGGGCACACTAGACCGAGAGAGATGGTCACACTTGAACCGGCAAATCCCACACAGGCGGCGGGCACACTTGATCTCGCCGAGCCCTAAGAGAGAGAATTTGTTGCTTGGGGACCCTGAAGTCAGCCACAAGAGAGAGAGAATTGGTTGCTTGGGGACCCTGAAGTCAGCCACAAGAGAGAGAATTTGTTGCTTGGGGACCCTGAAGTCAGCCACAAGAGAGAGAATTTGTTGCTTGGGGACCCGGAAGTCAGCCGCAAGAGAGAGAAGTTGGTGCTTGGGGACCCTGAGGTCAGCCGCAAGAGAGAGAGAAGTCAGCCGGTGAACCGTGCCGTAAGGAGGTGTGATCCTAAAATCAGACTTCTCCTAGGGATACCGTCAGATCGGTCACGCCGGGAAGGTTAGAGGGAGGAGGAAGTAGTACGGGAACTAACTACAATGGATATAAGCGGACTTTGATCGAATGATCTAGTCCACCCAAAAATGACTTTGCTGCTTACCACCACTAGGGAGATTCCTTTGCACCCTTAGACGGTTGGCTGCTAAGTGCCTTTCTATGGCTCGTGGTCCATCTTATATAGGGCTCGGCGCGATCTAGTGTGATCGTTGACTGTGGGATTTTCCGGTCTCAGTGTGACCATCTCTCTCGGTCTAGTGTGACCCTCTCTCTCGGTCTAGTGTGACCCTACACGCTCGATCGTTGGCGCGCGCGCGTTCTCGGTTTGAATTTGATATTAAATACTTCTTTTGTTTCATGCTTTTATTCTTATTTATTTAATTTATTTAATTCATTATTATTCATTTAATTCAGGCATCTATGCTTATTTATTGTGCGCGCAGCGTCACACTCCCCCCCCGTCATGGATTCGAGTGGTGTCGTAAAATTGTTACGTAGTTCCCCCTATTTACAATTATTCTCCAACTCTTCTCTCCATCTTTCACCAGCCAGCGCTGCTGCTTTCCGGGTTTCTTCCCTACCAGCTTAATTTTGTTTTTGGCTGTTCTGGACAGTATTGCTCCCTCCGGTAGCGTCCAACCCTCGTCGTTAGACTCCTCCTCGTGGAGCTCTAGAATGTCCCTATCCGGTGTCTCGGTAGCCGGTCTCGGTTGCCGGTGTCTTTATTCCCCGTTCGGCTGTTGCCTTGCCTAGACTGGCCACTCCCGGTTGGTGTCGTGGCTTTCATTTTTGCCGGTACTGTCGGTATTGGCGCTATTAGCTTTGCCATCGTTTGTGCTGCCCGTAACTTTGCGTGTTTGTCCCGGAATCTTCGTCCATCTTTTCTGTAATGAGACAAATGTTTGTGTTAGGCTTAACGTTTAGTTTTGGTGTATGATGTAGTGTTGTGTTATGGTTATGGTGTAGTGTTGGTTTATGTTTAGGGTATGGTGTAGTGAGATGACTAATGTTATATGAGTTGTGTGCTATGGAGTAGTGGCATTTGTGTTCGTTCTGTATTGGTTTTGTTCCTACGTACTGTTTGAGGTTTCCGATGTATACTCTCTTTGTTTTTCGGCTGTTCTGGTCTCTCACTGTCATGATCACTGGTGACACGAAATTGGTTACCTTCCAGGGGCCGTCGTACTTTGGTGCTAGTTTGGCGTTAAATTTCTCTGCCGCTTTTGACAGATAATGCGTCCTGCACCATACCAAGTCCCCGACCTCTGGTTTCCAGTCCCATTTGGATAGTTCCCTTGTCGTGTCTTCTAGCTCTTTACTCGTCTCCGGTTATTCTTCTTCGCCTCCGGGCTCTCTTATTTCCAGCTCTAAGTTTCCACACCTCAGAGTGCTGTGTACCCCTGCCAAAAAGTCAATCCCTAGCAGTATTCCTCCTGCTACTTCTGTCAGTATCATAAACGACACACTGAACAATTTTCCTCCAAATTGGACTTCTGCTGTCGACTCTCCTATCGCATTCTGTGTCGTTCCGTTGGCCATTGTTATCTCTGCACGGGCTCCACACCATTTGCCCAGGTGTTTCAGATCTTGATATCTGTTTCTGCTTATAGCGCTCCTGGAAGCTCCTGTGTCCACGATTGCTTTCGCTGTCCTGTCTCCGACCCTTTTCCGGGCTACTTTTTGGAACCCGTCGCAACACAATTGTTTCCCTGCTGCTGGACCTTTTGTTGCCGCCTGAGCTGCCAGCCTCACCTGCTCAGGCCTCCTGCAGCACTCCTTGGTTCTCGTCCCGTTTCTTCAGGGGCACGCAGCACCCTGAGGTGTGAAGGCTTGGAGCTAATGATAAGAGCGGCCGGAGACGAAGAGGGCCAACCGGAGACAAAAACGAATGCCAGGGACTTAGGCGTAGTCCAGTATAGAACGGTATGGAATGCGGTAGCAGACCAAGCCAAGTTGGTGGAGCCGATACCAATGGCGGCAAACAAGCAGGCCAGGCCAAACGCAACCAACGGCATCCAGTCCGGGCGGGGCGACGAAGGTATCAGCCAAGGCGCTGTGGCCAGGATCGTCCAGGACAGCCGGTCAGCCGAGACACCGACCCGGGACATAGTCGAACTCCATGAGGAGGAGCGCGGCGACGAACGATGGACAATACCAGAAGGAGCGGTAGTCTCAAAGACAGCAAGAGCCAGAATAAGGGAGAAGTTGGCAGAAAAAAGAAACGGAAGGCAGTAGCTATGGCTTATCAAGGATGGAGAGGCAACCTGGCGGGTGGTGTCGAACAGGGGAAACTACATCACGATACAATACCACTAAAATCCATAACGGCACGCACAAAACAAGGTATAAATAAAAAAGACTAAAAAAGTTAAACAGAAGGAGCGTTTAAATTCAAACTAAGAACGTGCGCGCGCCAACGATCGCGCGCGTAGGGGCACACTAGACCGAGAGAGATGGTCACACTTGAACCGGCAAATCCCACACAGGCGGCGGGCACACTTGATCTCGCCGAGCCCTATATAAGACGGACCACGGGCCATAGAAAGGCACTTAGCAGTCAACCGTCTAAGGGTACAGAGGCAACTCCCCAGTGGTGGTAAGCAGCGAAGTCAATTTTGGTAGACTAGATCATTCGATCCAAGTCTGCTTATACATTGTAGTTAGCTCCCGTAGTACTTCCTCCTCCCTCTAGCCTTCTCGGCTTGCAGACCTGGAGGTATCCCTAGGAGACGTCTGATTTCAGGATCACACCTCCTTACGGCACGGTTCACCGGCTAAATTCTCTCTCTCTTGTGGCTGACCTCAGGGTCCCAAGCAATTATCTCTCTCTTGTGGCTGACCTCAGGGTCCCCAAGCAATTCTCTCTCTCTTGTGGCTGACCTCAGGGTCCCCAAGCATATTCTTGTGCACGGTCGTGTTTTTGTTTTGCGCTCCGAATTTTCATTTTTCTTATTGAAACCACCGGGGTTTACTTAAATCTCTTTAACGTTTCTACACCTTTAAGTGTTTTCTAACAACTTTCCGTTCGCTTCGCGAGTGCATCGTGATTAACTTGTGTGTAGTACAAATTTTTATCATAATTTAATTCGGTGCTGGTTTGTTGTTATTGTTTTCCATTGCCCCTCTTTTCAGTCTTTCTCTTCGTCGTTGAGCGCTGTTGGAACGGCACGCACTCCAACGATAATATCTCTCTGAGGTGTTTTATACCGGAGTTAATCGGTTAATGTTCCCGCTCTCTCTCTCTTTTCGTTTTCTATTTCGTTTCGTGGTGCCTAACATCAAAGTTATTCGGTGTTTCGCTCCCGCTCTGTCGCTCTGATCGATCTCTCATTAAAAAGTTCTTGAGCGAAAATGGCTTTCTGTTCATTAAAAAATTGTAAGAAAGGTATGTCGGCTGGACAGCAAAGTATTCCCTGCCATACATGTGATAAAATTTATCACGCAAAGTGTCTTGGCTATTCTGGCCTGGTTCGTGATGCCATCGATAAGAGAAGTGGCCTACGCTACTACTGCGATGAATGCATTATATATGAGAACCAGGCAATAACTATTAGGCGGCTCACGAAAATCAGTGTTACGGAATCAATCCGGAACTGCCGTAAAAATACGGACCTGCTCGTGGCGCTTGAATCGCAGCTCACTAGTCGCTTGCTAGCTGAGCCCGATTCCCCAAAGCGCAAAAAAGTCGCGGTCGGTGGGCATTCTATGGCAGGTGCCGTGCAACCTACTGCCCGCGATTCGATTCCAGCTCAGCTGCCAATCTAAGGCGCCACTCAAATGGTACTAAGATCGGGGGCAAAAAGTGATTCGGTATCCGAAGTCGCCGGAATCGAAGTGGCTCCGATATGTACTTCCGCTCTGTCCGATCAAAATACAGTAGTGGCCCCAACACCTCATGTAGACTTAACGTCCGGATTACCGGCCGATACTGGTAGTACAGTTACAAATTCTGTAGTACCAAAAAGGGTTGCATGTGTTGTACCAAAAACGGTTACTTGTGTTCGGGTGCCCCAGCTAAAACATGTATTTGTTTCACGGCTCGCCCCAGACCTCTCATCACTGGATATTACGACTTATATCCGTAACAAAGTCCAAGTTGATGATTTGAAGGTCGAACAATTTAAATTTTCTTATGCTAGGAAAGTATCATCATTTAAGATTGGTATTCCTTGTGCTCTTTTTGCATCTGTGTGTTCCACCAGTTTCTGGCCCGAGGGCATATTTGTAAAAGAGTACGAAGCTAAGAGAAAAAAGAATTGTTCAGGGGAAATGGAAAATACCATTCAAGAACCATCCCCAGCGCCCTCCACATCCTCTTCTGTCCTAAAAAACTAGCCTCCTCTTTTCTTCTTTGCTATCAGAATACAAGAGGCTTACTTAGTAAGCTGACTAAATTGTATTCGGATAGTTTTTCTTTCTCATATAATATTATGGTATATACAGAGACCTGGTTAAGGACGGATATTCTTAGTTCTGAAATTCTCCCGGGTAAGTATACAATTTATAGGCTTGATCGTCAGTCCAGACGGGGAGGTGGAGTCCTGATTGCTGTCGACTCCACCTTTTCGTCTGAATTACTAACTTTCGAAGAATTTTATGACATCGAATTCCTAGGTATAAAATTATCGTTTCCCGATAGTTTTGTATTTATTACTTGTTCATATCTCTGTTCATATCATACCATCATCTGAGTTCCCTATTTACGCAAATCACCTTTCCTGTATTCATTCAATTTCCAAAAAACTGTCAAATCGAGATCAGTTAATAGTATTGGGTGATTTTAATATACCTAGTGCGACATGGTCCCCTGACGAAAACTCTAACATTTTACTTCCTTTAGCGCAGCATGACTTTATTGACGGCTTGCTTGACATTGCGCTATCCCAAGTGAACCATGTTAAAAACTACTTAGGAAGTTTACTGGACTTGTGTTTTGTTTCAAATTCAGAAGGCGTTTGCCTATCAAGAACGTCACCACTTACACAACCGGAAGATCCTTATCATCCACCTCTAGAGCTGACTGTAGACGTAAGAACAGAGCTGAATAAAAAATCCGAAAAGTCGGTTAAACGAATCCGCTGCTTTCGTAAGGCAAACTTTCATCTTTTAAATACTTTTATATCCGGCTATGACTGGTCCGAATTTTATTCATGCACTGACGTGGCTAAGGCCGTTAATATCTTTTATAATGCATTGAATTCCTTCTTTTATCTGTGTGTTCCGTTATACTATCCGGCAATTTCAAATAAACCTCCGTGGTTTAATAAAGAGTTGTCACACCTAAAAAATATAAAGTCCAGACTTTTCAATAAATTTAAAATGTGCGGTTCACAATCTGCCTTCTCTCGGTACCTAAGGGCTCGGTCAAATTTTATCGTGCTTAACGCCCGGTGTTATAAAAGCTATTTGACTCGTTGTAGGGTCCAATTTTCACACAATCCAAAACAGTTTTATAATTTTGTTAACACTAAGCGTAAATCAGCCTGTTACCCTTCATCGCTATCATTTGAAAACTCTACGGCAAACTCTGATCAGGAAATTGCCGATCTATTTGCCCAGTTTTTCCAGACAACATATTCTGTTTCATCCCGTCCAAATCCTTCTTATTCAAATGCCATACCCAAGTCAAACTTATTTTTTTGTCCGAGATTAAGCGAAAGCTCCCTTCTTTTGGATCTCCATAAAGTTGAGCCAGTCTATTCACCGGGTCCGGACGGAGTTCCAGGCTGCGTGCTTAAATACTGTGCTGAAACTCTGTGTAGACCTCTGTACAAATTGTTTACTTTGTCTTTAAAAACATCTCATTTCCCACTTATTTGGAAGGAGTCATTTGTCAATCCCCTTCATAAGAAAGGAAATAAATGCAATACAAGTAATTACAGAGGCATATCCAAATTATCCGCCATCCCAAAGCTTTTCGAAAATACTATTCCACCCCATTTGCAACATCTTTGTAGATCGATTATATCTCCATGTCAACATGGATTTATAAGGCGAAGATCTACGACGACAAACCTCTTGGAGCTAACGTCTTTTGTAATAAATGGCTTTAAAAATAACATGCAGACTGACGTAGTTTACACTGATTTTAATAAAGCGTTTGATCACTCGCTTCTTGTAATAAAGCTAGACTTATTAGGGTTTCCATGTGATCTTCTAACATGGATCTCAAGTTATCTGAGTGGTAGGACTCAACGAGTCCTCTTTAAAAACTCGATCTCGGATTTGATCCGAGTTACTTCAGGGGTCCCACAAGGAAGCCACCTTGGCCCACTTCTTTTTACTTTATTTATAAACGATCTCCCTCTAGTCTTGACAAAGTCGCGTGTCCTTATGTACGCAGATGACGTTAAGTTATGCCTGCAATATAACGAAATTTCTAGCAGTTCCGACTTACAATCTGACCTAAATGCTTTTCAAACATGGTGTTGTGAAAATCTTTTGGATTTAAATAGCGCTAAGTGCAAAGTAATGACATTTTTTCGGGTGAACCCACAATACGCAACGTATACGCTGGGTGGTTGCGCGTTGTCTAGAATTACGCAAGTTGATGACCTTGGCGTCCTCCTTGACCCAAAACTTAAGTTTTGTGACCATATTACTTCTATGGTAAATAAAGCCAGGGGAGTACTTGGATTTATAAAAAGGTGGTCAAAGGAATTCGATGATCCCTATGTTATAAAGACTCTGTTCATTTCACTAGTCCGTCCAATCCTTGAGTACTGTTCAGCAGTTTGGAGTCCTCAGTATGGTGTACATATAGACCGGATAGAGTCTGTGCAAAAGAACTTTTTATTATTTGCTCTACGGAACCTTAACTGGAATGCAAGCCTTATTTTACCATCCTACTCTAGTAGACTTCTCCCAATTAATCTACCATCCTTAGTAAACCGTAGAACGATGCTTGGCACAACTTTTATCTATAAACTTATTCACGGGGATGTGGAGAGTCCCGAGTTACTGGGTCGCATAAGCTTCTCCGTGCCTAATAGAATTACCAGGAACTATGTTCCCCTTACATTAAATATGTGTAGATCTAACTTTGATATGCATGAACCGTTTAGAGTACTGTGTAACGACTATAATAGACTATACCACATTATTTCTACTACCGACTCTTTGCCAAGCTTAAAAGCATTAATTTTATCTTACTTAGCACAGAATTAGTATTAGTATTTAGTCTCGTACGTATTTCTAATCTTAGTCTGTCCGTTTCTACATTGTGCTTTTTAACTTCTCGCGATCTCGTTTTTACGCCTATAAGACTCCGCGCCTAGCAAGCACTGCTTGGTGTCGTAAGGGCCACTTGTTTGCGCTGATCTTAGTGCATCAACGTCCGAATATAAAAAAAATTCTTTCTCTCTTGTGGCTGACTTCAGGGTCGCCAAGCAACACATTCTCTCTCTTGTGGCTGACTTCAGGGTCGCCAAGCAACACATTCTCTCTCTTGTGGCTGACTTCAAAATCGCCAAGCACCACATTCTCTCTCTCTTGTGGCTGACTTCAGGGTCCCCAAGCAACATTCTCTCTCTCTTGCGGCTGACCTTAGGGTCCCCAAGAAACATCCTCTCTCTTGCGGTTGACTTCCTAGACCCCAAGCACTAAAAACTATCTCTCTCGCTCGTGGCTGACTTCAGGGTCCCCAAGCACCCCATTCTCCTTTCAGGCTCGCTACGTGGCAACCCACCCCGGGGACTATTCTCTCGCAGCCGAGATCCCGCGCTGTTCCTTTCGAGCAGCTGGACGGCTCCCGGTACCAGGTATTCGAAGTGGCAGCAAGGGCGGCAACCCGCCAATCCGGAGATCTCGTTAGTTATTAATCAAATGTCAATTTTCTTACTGAAATAAAACCTAGTTATCATAAATTATTCAGTAATTCTCCACGACTTCTACTCTGGGCTGGGTCGGAACTCTCTTCCAGCAACCACGCCTGACACAAAACAAATTCTTGTGACGAACCCTGGCCATTCCTGAGCCACATGACAACGACAAACAGTCACAAGTTTGAGGCTCAAATATTTTTTAAATAATTTTAATTTCCTAGTAGCAGCAGTTTTCCGTTAAGTACATCGTTGTAAAACAAGTAGGGCAATCGAAACTCATTTTATAAGAAATGTGGGTATTTCCTCACAGACTCGAATTTCGTTCGCTGGTCAATCACGGTACAACCCAGGACCTGAGTTGAATTTCAAGATATATCTTCCCCCCATGTGACTCAAATATGTTCAATGGAGTCTATTTGCGTTGGCTACCATTCCGCAATCTGTTGACAGCTATTTATATCAAAAACACTCGGATAATTCTAATTAAAAAATGAGTTTAACTATATGCTAAAACTAATGGACCAGTCGACTTTGTACTCGTTTTCTCCAGATGATTCAAACAGAATGAGAAACATACATCAAACTAAATTAAATTGTTTTGCTAAAAGGCATCATCTATGTGAGCACAACTTTTTTACTCAAAAGCGACGCCACAATACGTTCCTACATAAACACAATTCTACTAATCACGGGAGATCTGCACAGGCTCAATTACCTATGGAAGAAACCGCCGCCGTACAGTCCTACAGGCTATGCCATTTCTGCAAAGCTAATGCTTAAGATCACTACTACCGCACAAGTCTTGTCACAGTTGGCAGAAATTCATCTATTCATTGTCAAGATATTTGACTCTCCTCTCTTTTGTTTAATCTTAGCGAATTGACCTGTTAGTTTCGTCTGATAATCCGATCCTTTATAACTGGCGAAGCCAGTTCTATTCTGAACTGATGGCAGCGAGCTAAGACCCTCAGCCAACTGTTATCTTTGATATCGAAAACAGAATATATCAATGTTCCACACGAGATGTCTGAACAGATATCTCACAGTTCAACGGTGACCCACTGCACATTGCGAAGCTTCGTTTTAAAATTGGGTAAAAGAAATTTGAATTGAGACCCATGGCTGACTCCCTTATTAGTATTCTTAAACTGCAAGGGTTAAGCTAGTCTTCCGCGTCGAGGAGCAGCTACAAATGAGAACATCTTTCAATATAATCCTTGCAGACCCCAGATTCTACAGGCCGTCAAGGAATTTCGTAATTATGGGTGTTGATGTGTATCCAACGCAAATTCAACATGGTCCGCTGTCAAGCCAAAATGGATGCCTAGTACCGCAAAGCACTTTGCTAGGATGGATGTTCACGGGTGAAGGATTTCTATTACTACCTGGTCTATATTCCAAGCCGGGTGAAATGCCCTCGGCAGTACCACAAATTCTATTATTTCCTGGTTTTATATTCGATAGATTTAAGGTCAGGTCTGGTCACATTTTAAGAATAATATTATTTAATTTTCAACTACATATATCAGAGAACCCACGGAGGACGAATTTAAATGACCCGGGGCTTAGTTATTTATTTATTTGTAGAAAATTCATTTGATATACCGGCAAATAAGCTTAAAGATTATTTGACAACCTCACGTGTAACGAACACAGCAATGTGTGGTCGGCTGTGCTCAAATGGGAATGGGGTTTTGCTACATGCCCACAGGGGTTTTGCTACCTAGAGAACCGCGACGTCACATAAACTTAAATAGAAGACAAAGTAGGGAACTATTGACTAACTAAACCAGAGCTCAAAGAATCTAATTTTATAATAAGTGTGAGTAATTCCAGATGTCAGTTAATCCTCTTCAAAACCCACCCAACCTTGCATAGGCTAACTTTGCGTATGTGGCCGATGCCCTTATTAATGACGCACAGTGTCCTAATTCGCAAATAATTTACTTCACAATATACGTCATTCATAAAAGCATACAAAAAGATAAATGGTTATAATGGGTTAAATTGACTTCATTTATGTTTTTCATTCAAGAATTTACGTTCGCAGTCGGACGTGGTGATGACTGACCAACAGTACGGGGTTAGGCTACTCACAACTGGTCAGGAGAATCTCCCGTACAACACGTCTATGAACTGCAAACATAATAACTAACTGGTCAAGACTGGGTTTACTTAGGTTATTTTATTTACCTTAAGTTTTTCTTACGTCTTACAGCGGTTTGAAAGCTTGGCACGGAACTTTAATTTATGCGACGGCAAGCGACTAGGCTGTAAGTGTGGATCTTAAATATTCTGATGCACCAAAAACTGGATGTGGCTCGGCTCGAGAAGTATGCCGGCTCCACGTGTTGCATTCAGAATTCGCCCGTGCAGATTGGCGGCAAATACTGTGCTATATATTGTTGGTGCTACTGACGAAACGGCGATGAACTGCTGATGCTCGTGGTGTGAGCTTAAAACCCTATGGTCACCTAATTAGTTTTTTCGACTATTAGTTGAAGGTTGGGATTGTTGCCAACGAAATTCCAGCCAGCCAAACGTTGGGCGTTTGGAAATATCGTTGTGGTTGTTGTCTTATTGGGTGTTGTTGGGCGGTTATAAAGCCTGATGTGGTGCATATATATATTCACATGGACTTAGCACTCTCATTCGATTAGTTTTAAAACACATGTGCTTCGGCCGAATGATCAGAAATAAGAGAACGAAAAACGCAAATGGCGTGCGCAAGCCCTCTGACAAGCAGTTTTAGAAAATACTAAATTATCGTTTGGTATTTTCTAGGATGTGGGGTCGCCACAAGGATGCGGAACTAGAAGCGCTTTTTTTATATTTAAAACAAAGAAGGAAAGCTAACTTCGGGCGGAGCCGAAGTTGATATACCCTTGCAGAATATTTGTAAATTATATTCTCCAAAATTATTCATATGATGCATAATTTTCTTACTGAAATAAAACCTAGTTATCATGAATTACTCAGTAATTTTCACGACTTCTACTCTGGGCTGGGTCGGAACTCTCTTCCAGCAACCACGCCTGACACAAACAAATTCTTGTGACGAACCCTGGCCATTCCTGAGCCACATGACAACGACAAACAGTCACAAGTTTGAGGCTCAAATATTTTTTAAATAATTTTAATTTCCCAGTAGCAGCAGTTTTCCGTTAAGTACATCGTTGTAAAACAAGTAGGGCAATCGAAACTCATTTTATAAGAAATGTGGGTATTTCCTCACAGACTCGAATTTCGTTCGCTGGTCAATCACGGTACAACCCAGGACCTGAGTTGAATTTCAAGATGTATCTTCCCCCCATGTGACTAAAATATGTTCAATGGAGTCTATTTGCGTTGGCTACCATTCCGCAATCTGTTGACAGCTATTTATATCAAAAACACTCGGATAATTCTAATTAAAAAATGAGTTTAACTATATGCTAAAACTAATGGACCAGTCGACTTTGTACTCGTTTTCTCCAGATGATTCAAACAGAATGAGAAACATACATCAAACTAAATTAAATTGTTTTGCTAAAAGGCATCATCTATGTGAGCACAACTTTTTTACTCAAAAGCGACGCCACAATACGTTCCTACATAAACACAATTCTACTAATCACGGGAGATCTGCACATGCTCAATTACCTATGGAAGAAACCGCCGCCATACAGTCCTACAGGCTATTCCATTTCTGCAAAGCTAATGCTTAAGATCACTACTACCGCACAAGTCTTGTCACAGTTGGCAGAAATTCATCTATTCATTGTCAAGATATTTGACTCTCCTCTCTTTTGTTTAATCTTAGCGAATTGACCTGTTAGTTTCGTCTGATAATCCGATCCTTTATAACTGGCGAAGCCAGTTCTATTCTGAACTGATGGCAGCGAGCTAAGACCCTCAGCCAACTGTTATCTTTGATATCGAAAACAGAATATATCAATGTTCCACACGAGATGTCTGAACAGATATCTCACAGTTCAACGGTGACCCACTGCACACTGCGAAGCTTCGTTTTAAAATTGGGTAAAAGAAATTTGAATTGAGACCCATGGCTGACTCCCTTATTAGTATTCTTAAACTGCAAGGGTTAAGCTAGTCTTCCGCGTTGAGGAGCAGCTACAAATGAGAACATCTTTCAATATAATCCTTGCAGACCCCAGATTCTACAGGCCGTCAAGGAATTTCGTAATTATGGGTGTTGATGTGTATCCAACGCAAATTCAACATGGTCCGCTGTCAAGCCAAAGTGGATGCCTAGTACCGCAAAGCACTTTGCTAGGATGGATGTTCACGGGTGAAGGATTTCTATTACTACCTGGTCTATATTCCAAGCCGGGTGAAATGCTCTCGGCAGTACCACAAATTCTATTATTTCCTGGTTTTATATTCGATAGATTTAAGGTCAGGTCTGGTCACATTTTAAGAATAATATTATTTAATTTTCAACTACATATATCAGAGAACCCACGGAGGACGAATTTAAATGACCCGGGGCTTAGTTATTTATTTATTTGTAGAAAATTAATTTGATATACCGGCAAATAAGCTTAAAGATTATTTGACAACCTCACGTGTAACGAACACAGCAATGTGTGGTCGGCTGTGCTCAAATGGGAATGGGGTTTTGCTACCTAGAGAACCGCGACGTCACATAAACTTAAATAGAAGACAGAGTAGGGAACTATTGACTAACTAAACCAGAGCTCAAAGAATCTAATTTTATAATAAGTGTGAGTAATTCCAGATGCCATTTAATCCTCTTCAAAACCCACCCAACCTTGCATAGGCTAACTTTGCGTATGTGGCCGATGCCCTTATTAATGACGCACAGTGTCCTAATTCGCAAATAATTTACTTCACAATATACGTCATTCATAAAAGCATACAAAAAGATAAATGGTTATAATGGCTTAAATTGACTTCATTTATGTTTTTCATTCAAGAATTTACGTTCGCAGTCGGACGTGGTGATGACTGACCAACAGTACGGGGTTAGGCTACTCACAACTGGTCAGGAGAATCTCCCGTACAACACGTCTATGAACTGCAAACATAATAACTAACTGGTCAAGACTGGGTTTACTTAGGTTATTTTATTTACCTTAAGTTTTTCTTACGTCTTACAGCGGTTTGAAAGCTTGGCACGGAACTTTAATTTATGCGGCTGCAAGCGACTAGGCTGTAAGTGTGGATCTTAAATATTCTGATGCACTAAAAACTGGATGTGGCTCGGCTCGAGAAGTATGCCGGCTCCACGTGTTGCATTCAGAATTCGGCCGTGCAGATTGGCGGCAAATACTGTGCTATATATTGTTGATGCTACTGACGAAACGGCGATGAACTGCTGATGCTCGTGGTGTGAGCT
This sequence comes from Drosophila fuyamai, assembly GCA_018153365.1. Classification (NCBI taxonomy): domain Eukaryota; kingdom Metazoa; phylum Arthropoda; class Insecta; order Diptera; family Drosophilidae; genus Drosophila; species Drosophila fuyamai. The sequence goes on from JAECXW010000114.1 coordinate 148,403, forward strand.
TAAAACCCTATGGTCACCTAATTAGTTTTTTCGACTATTAGTTGAAGGTTGGGATTGTTGCCAACGAAATTCCAGCCAGCCAAACGTTGGGCGTTTGGAAATATCGTTGTGGTTGTTGTCTTATTGGGTGTTGTTGGGCGGTTATTAAGCCTGATGTGGTGCATATATATATATTCACATGGACTTAGCACTCTCATTCGATTAATTTTAAAACACATGTGCTTCGGCCGAATGATCAGAAATAAGAGAACGAAAAACGCAAATGGCGTGCGCAAGCCCTCTGACAAGCAGTTTTAGAAAATACTAAATTATCGTTTGGTATTTTCTAGGATGTGAGGTCGCCACAAGGATGCGGAACCAGAAGCGCTTTTTTTATATTTAAAACAAAGAAGGAAAGCTAACTTCGGGCGGAGCCGAAGTTGATATACCCTTGCAGAATATTTGTAAATTATATTCTCCAAAATTATTCATATGATGCATAATTTTCTTACTGAAATAAAACCTAGTTATCATGAATTACTCAGTAATTTTCACGACTTCTACTCTGGGCTGGGTCGGAACTCTCTTCCAGCAACCACGCCTGACACAAACAAATTCTTGTGACGAACCCTGGCCATTCCTGAGCCACATGACAACGACAAACAGTCACAAGTTTGAGGCTCAAATATTTTTTAAATAATTTTAATTTCCCAGTAGCAGCAGTTTTCCGTTAAGTACATCGTTGTAAAACAAGTAGGGCAATCGAAACTCATTTTATAAGAAATGTGGGTATTTCCTCACAGACTCGAATTTCGTTCGCTGGTCAATCACGGTACAACCCAGGACCTGAGTTGAATTTCAAGATGTATCTTCCCCCCATGTGACTCAAATATGTTCAATGGAGTCTATTTGCATTGGCTACCATTCCGCAATCTGTTGACAGCTATTTATATCAAAAACACTCGGATAATTCTTATTAAAAAACAAGAGAGAACGCTATAGTCGAGTGCCTTGACTATTAGATACCCGTTACTCAGCTAAACAACTTAATATAAATATGCCTTCTTGTATGTTTTTCGCCGCTCGAATTAGCTCCCGATTTTTATGTTAAAATCGGTACCCAGGGAACACCTCCAATTTGGCTAACTTGATTTGATTTGCATAGTTCTTGGGATATAGTTCGGTATTGACAAATGAAAGCCATCGCATTTTCCTTTAATAGAAATCCTTATCGAGAATTAACGTTGACTCTGTTCAGCACCTTGGCCAGCTGTTCCAAAGTCATCCGTTAGATGGCGCTATTGTGCCATGAAAGGCGGAAATGTAGGCGCTAGCCAGGCTTAAGCGTTTAATGGGTTTTTGGGCGTTAGAGTGGGCGTGGCAAACTTTTATTTGGCCAATCAATAGGTATTGACAAAACAAATACATATGAAAAAAAAATTTCATAATAGCATCAAAACTGTGGCCACAGCTTGTGACTTGTGGGCGTCAGAGGGGGCGTGGCACCATTTTGAAACAAACTTGCGCTGCGTAGGAACTCTTAAAATCTACATGCAAAATGCCAATCTTCTAGCTTTTATAGTTTCCGAGATCTCAGCGTTCATACGGACAGACAGACAGACAGACAGATGGACAGACGGACAGACTGACATGGCTAGATCGACTCGGCTAGTGATCCTGAACAAGAATATATATACTTTATAGGGTCGGAAACGCTTCCTTCGACCTGTTACATACTTTTGCACGAATACAATATACCCTTTTACTCTACGAGTAACGGGTATAATGAGTTTAACTATATGCTAAAACTAATGGACCAGTCGACTTTGTACTCGTTTTCTCCAGATGATTCAAACAGAATGAGAAACATACATCAAACTAAATTAAATTGTTTTGCTAAAAGGCATCATCTATGTGAGCACAACTTTTTTACTCAAAAGCGACGCCACAATACGCTCCTACATAAACACAATTCTACTAATCACGGGAGATCTGCACAGGCTCAATTACCTATGGAAGAAACCGCCGCCATACAGTCCTACAGGCTATGCCATTTCTGCAAAGCTAATGCTTAAGATCACTATTACCGCACAAGTCTTGTCACAGTTGGCAGAAATTCATCTATTCATTGTCAAGATATTTGACTTCCTCTCTTTTGTTTAATCTTAGCGAATTGACCTGTTAGTTTCGTCTGATAATCCGATCCTTTTGACCGTATCAATTACCTATAACTGGCGAAGCCAGTTCTATTCTGAACTGATGGCAGCGAGATAAGATCCTCAGCCAACTGTTATCTTTGACATCGAAAACAGAATATATCAATGTTCCACACGAGATGTCTGAACAGATGTCTCACAAACAAATGAAAACATCTTTCAATATAATCCTTGCAGACCCCAGATTCTACAGGCCGTCAAGGAATTTCGTAATTATGGGTGTTGATGTGTATCCAACGCAAATTCAACATGGTCCGCTGTCAAGCCAAAGTGGATGCCTAGTACCGCAAAGCACTTTGCTAGGATGGATGTTCACGGGTGAAGGATTTCTATTACTACCTGGTCTATATTCCAAGCCGGGTGAAATGTCCTCGGCAGTACCACAAATTCTATTATTTCCTGGTTTTATATTCGATAGATTTAAGGTCAGGTCTGGTCACATTTTAAGAATAATATTATTTAATTTTCAACTACATATATCAGAGAACCCACGGAGGACGAATTTAAATGACCCGGGACTTAGTTATTTATTTATTTGTAGAAAATTAATTTGATATACCGACAAATAAGCTTAAAGATTATTTGACAACCTCACGTGTAACGAACACAGCAATGTGTGGTCGGCTGTGCTCAAATGGGAATGGGGTTTTGCTACCTAGAGAACCGCGACGTCACATAAACTTAAATAGAAGACAGAGTAGGGAACTATTGACTAACTAAACCAGAGCTCAAAGAATCTAATTTTATAATAAGTGTGAGTAATTCCAGATGCCATTTAATCCTCTTCAAAACCCACCCAACCTTGCATAGGCTAACTTTGCGTATGTGGCCGATGCCCTTATTAATGACGCACAGTGTCCTAATTCGCAAATAATTTACTTCACAATATACGTCATTCATAAAAGCATACAAAAAGATAAATGGTTATAATGGCTTAAATTGACTTCATTTATGTTTTTCATTCAAGAATTTACGTTCGCAGTCGGACGTGGTGATGACTGACCAACAGTACGGGGTTAGGCTACTCACAACTGGTCAGGAGAATCTCCCGTACAACACGTCTATGAACTGCAAACATAATAACTAACTGGTCAAGACTGGGTTTACTTAGGTTATTTTATTTACCTTAAGTTTTTCTTACGTCTTACAGCGGTTTGAAAGCTTGGCACGGAACTTTAATTTATGCGGCTGCAAGCGACTAGGCTGTAAGTGTGGATCTTAAATATTCTGATGCACTAAAAACTGGATGTGGCTCGGCTCGAGAAGTATGCCGGCTCCACGTGTTGCATTCAGAATTCGGCCGTGCAGATTGGCGGCAAATACTGTGCTATATATTGTTGGTGCTACTGACGAAATGGCGATGAACTGCTGATGCTCGTGGTGTGAGCTTAAAACCCTATGGTCACCTAATTAGTTTTTTCGACTATTAGTTGAAGGTTGGGATTGTTGCCAACGAAATTCCAGCCAGCCAAACGTTGGGCGTTTGGAAATATCGTTGTGGTTGTTGTCTTATTGGGTGTTGTTGGGCGGTTATTAAGCCTGATGTGGTGCATATATATATATTCACATGGACTTAGCACTCTCATTCGATTAATTTTAAAACACATGTGCTTCGGCCGAATGATCAGAAATAAGAGAACGAAAAACGCAAATGGCGTGCGCAAGCCCTCTGACAAGCAGTTTTAGAAAATACTAAATTATCGTTTGGTATTTTCTAGGATGTGAGGTCGCCACAAGGAAGCGGAACCAGAAGCGCTTTTTTATATTTAAAACAAAGAAGGAAAGCTAACTTCGGGCGGAGCCGAAGTTGATATACCCTTGCAGAATATTCTGTAAATTATATTCTCCAAAATTATTCATATGATGCATTCCTTGCACTCATAAAAAATGCCAACTTCCTAACTTTAAAAACACCAAAGTTATGGTAATTTCAATCGTTCTGTTATATGGCAGCTATAGAATAAAGTCGGCCGATCCTTGTGAAATTGGGTAAGTCGGATTGATTGGCCAAAAATAAAACCGGTAGAAAATCCCAACTTCCTAACTTAACAAACACCAAAGTTATGGCATTTCCGCTCAACCAATTATATGGCGGCTATAGGATATAGTCGGCCGATCCTTATGAAATTTGGTAGGTCGGATTAATTGGCCAAATATAAAATCCATAGAAAATCCCTTCCTAACTTTACAAACCCCAAAGTTATGGCATTTTCGATCAATCATAATATATAGTCGGCCGATATATATAAAATATAGAAAATCTAAACTTCCTAACTTAACAAACACTAAAGTTGTGGCATTTCTGATTAATCCGTTATATGGCAGCTATAGGAAATAGTTGGCCGATCCCGGCCGTTCCGACTTATATACTGCGTGCAAAGAAAGAAGGGTGTGTGCATAGTTTCAATTCGATATCTTTAAAACTGAGAGACTGGTTCGCGTAGAAACAGACCGACGGCAGACGGACGTGCTTATATCAACTCAGGAGGTGATCCAGATCAAGAATATATATACTTTATAGGGTCGGAGATGTCTCCTTCACTGCGTTGCACACTTTTGACCAAAATTATAATACCCTCTGCAAGGATATACAAAATACAAAAATCTTTTATAATAATTTCTCACCCCTACACATGATGTTTGTCCACTTCAATCGTTCTTTTCTTATTTTTATTACTGTTTATCGAATCTTTTTTGACTAGTAGCGCCATCTTAATATAATATATTTATTTAATTCATTTATTATTTAAAAACGGTCAAAACTATTTTTGCTGGGTGGCTTATGTTCAAAATTAAAAAATGCGCGAACCCTTTGGAAGGGCCTGAATCTTGATTGTATACTTGGTTTTAACATTGACGATTTCGTTTTAACAGATCCGACATTTTAATCTTTGTCAATATTTTCGTTCCGTATGCACCACGTTGCGCTTGTTAAAGTTCTCAAAATCTTTTATTGAGGTCTCCGAATTATTTTTTAATTAATAGCTCATGCGTTTGCATATAGCACTAAGACACATTACACATACATCAATAGGTTTAAGAATTGTATTGTACAAAAGTAGTTTGTACTCCAGTTTTAACGGGAGTTTATTGCCCAATATAGACTTCTAGCTTTAAAGTTAGTAGAGTTCTCTAGTTTGACTCGTTTACATTTATGCGCCATCTACAAACCATTTCCTTATATTGCAGCCTTTACTTAACATCATATACTAAGTACGCGAGTGTGACTTATAACTGAGGAAAGGTCGTTCGTAACATGGCCAATTTTAGAAAGAGAATTTTTAAAAAGGTCGCTTTGTTACCTGCCACTCAGATACCTTAAGATCCATATAAGGAATCCCTATCTGGTCAAGTTTCCGAACAAGAAGCAAGAGAGATGAGAGTCAAATAATTTACTAAAGTCAATGTAAATGAGAACTGTTCAATGAAGTGAGCTGGTTGGGGATCTACAAATCCGAGTTGATACATAGATGAATTAATCTACAAAAGTGTAACAAATGAGGAGTACAAATTAAAAAAAAAAGCTTATCCCTAAGCTGACAACTTAGATAATTCTCTATAGTTACTGGCCTCTAACTTGTTAAATTTTTTTTTTGTCCTTACAACTATTGAGAAATTTCCAGAGAAAGGGTTAATAATTTGTGAAGGGGTTTTTTAATTCAATTTCGAAACAGCTTTTTAAATAATTTTCATAGGCACGGCAGGAGACTAATTGGCCTATATGAAGATCGCTGGGATTTGTCCTTTACACAGCTTTATGAATCATTGTGATGACAGACTTTCTCCAGACTTATTGATAAAAATAGCCCCTTTTTATCCTGCTGTTAAATGTTATGGTGAGAAAATATACAGCACAGCTCGGTGATTCTATGATAATTTTCGGGGAGATAAAATCTTAGCCCTCAGTTTTTTATGACTTATGTAACTTCTTCTGATTGAAATATAATAGTCGGGGTTAGCTTGAGGAATTTTGTTTATTAGGAGGACAAAGCTATTTGTTAAATGATGTGTATGTGGATTACAGACGTTTTCTAAATTTTTCATCTAGAATTGCTATGAAATAAGACATTTCTTCCCCGAGAATGGCAAGGCCATATCTTACCTGCCTAGTTTCTAACATGAATTATTAGCTTAGTCTTTATTCAATTATTCTTTCAATTATGGCTTTTAGAGAATCAACTAGATCAAACCGACCGATTTAAGAAATTCTACTTGTAATAATGCCATGTTTTCGTCTGTATTCCAGCGTTCGCTATCTGATTGAGTAAACTTTTGGCTTCAATTCTTTTAATTCATTGAGCTGACTTTCTATAAACTCTGCGTGAAGTTTTAGATCATCCGTAATGTTTATTTCAACATTACTTTTAATGCCAATAGTTTTCACTCTTGTATTTAAAATTAGTAATAATTTTTGGCACTGATTGCTGTAATGAAAATCCATTGTTATATAAATTAACACTATTTACCTCTTATTCAATATTTCAGCGCTTTCATGCACCTGCTTGAGTCAGAATTGATTTAAATTAAAGGAAATTTAGGCTTATGAAAATTAATTATTATTATTCAAGAGAAATAATTTTTTTTTTTTTAATATAATTTGAGTTTTTTTTCACTTAATTAAAATTGTTTCTTAATATCGATTTTTATTTCACTGTTCACAAATATTGTATGTTAGAACTGATCTGGTAAGATTCAAAAACGGACGTCCTGGCCAACGGCCGATTATCTGATAAGCGAACCTATGTTCATTCAACTCCTTAAGAGTTTGACAAGAGTTGGACTTAAGAGAGTCGGAAAATTGGATGATCAAATTCTCTGCTCGATTATGAAATAATGCTAAACGGATTACTCTGCAATTTTGGAGCTTTCCGGGTGTTACCCAGCTGTTTGTGTTTACAATAGCTGGACCCAGCTTAGTTCTTGTGAGAAAGTACGCGGCGCAATTGAATCTTAATAATGAACTTCTACTGAAGTGGGGAAGCTAATTGGGATTATGTGTGAAAGCTGAGTAATGGGTTCCCAGCTAAGAATTTATCAGAAATTGTTTAATATTTGGGTAAGGTGGCTGGGCTCTTGAGCTGAATAGCTAAGAATTGTTTAAAAATAATTTGTTTATAACTTGGGTAAGGAGGCTGGGATCAGGAGATGGATAACTCTCCCCGTTCTAAATTGAATCGTCCCGATTCATTGGAAGTGATGGATAAATTGCATTTAGATGATTGATCAATTCGACTATAATTTCATCTTCAGTTATAAATCCAAGAAAAGATTTCTCTTTTTCAGGAATTTTTTTTTTAAACAAGAAAACTTTTCTTGAATCAAGAAAGTGTTTATTTATACCCTTGCAGAGGGTATTATAATTTTGGTCAAAAGTGTGCAACACATTGAAGGAGACATCTCCGACCCTATAAAGTATATATATTCTTGATCAGGATCATTTCCTGAGTTGATATAAGCATGTCCGTCTGTCCGTCTGTCCGTCTGTCTGTCCGTCTGTCTGTTTCTACGCGAACTAGTCTCTCAGTTTTAAAGATATCGAATTGAAACTTTGCACACACCCTTCTTTCCTTTGCACGCAGTATATAAGTCGGAACGGCAGGGATCGGCCGACTATATCCTATAGCTGTCATATAACTGATTGATCGGAAATGCCATAACTTTAGTGTTTGTTAAGTTAGGAAGTTGGGATTTTGTATGGATTTTATATTTGGCCAATCAATGCGACAAACCAAATTTCATAAGAATCAACTGACTATATCTTATAGCTGTCATATAGCTGAACGATTGAAATTGCCATAACTTTGGTGTTTTTAAAGTTAGGAAGTTGGGATTTTCTATATTTTATATTTGGCCAGTCAATCCGACCTACCAAATTTCATTAGGATCAGCCGATTGTATTCTATATCTGCCATATAACTGATTGATCGGAAATGCCATAACTTTGGTGTTTGTTAAGTTAGGAAGTTGGGATTTTTTATGAGTATTAAGAATGCATCATATAAATAATTTTGGAGAATATAACTTACAGAATATTCTGCAAAGGTATATCAACTTCGGCTCCGCCCGAAGTAACGTTTTCTAAAATATAGAAATATTTTGTTGAATAAGGAAATATTTTCTTAAATATGGAAATATTTTCCTTAATATACAAATATTTTCTATAACATAGAAAATAGCTTTTTTTTTACGTTTGATATAAAGAAACATGAGAAGTAATGTTTAATTCAATTTTTTTTGCTCACCTTTTGAAAATACGGAAACTTTGAACTTTTGCGCAAATATAAAATTCGTGCTGATGAAATATTTGTATTTTATTTTATTCACTTGTTATCAGACCAATTTGGTAGTTAGACATAAACCATATGGTTTATTTTTCGCTTTTATAAAAACCGCGCCATGTGAGTATAAATTTATTTTACTTTATTATTATTTTTAAATTATTTATTAATTTGACATACAAATAAACCAGATGTTGGCCAAACAAAACTTATTCCCAAATATTCGATAAATTTAATCTCTAATTTTTTATGAAAGCGAAATGAAACAATATGGTTAATTTTTATGTCAAACTACAATCAAATTGGGTATTGATAACAAGTGATTTCCGTAAAATAAAATAAAAATATTTCATAAGCACGAATTTTATAGATTCTGCGTGCTTCGTTGAGCAAAAGTCTTTTAAAATTGCCCCATTGAAAATTTATTTTTTTTTTTTTCGAAATAACGATTTTTAAGGTAGAGGTGGAAAAACGATTTTTTTTTATTCTTACTTGTTAGGAGATAAGCAAACATGGGCATCTTTTATTTTTTCGAAATAACGAATTTTTAAGGGCAAACGATTATGTCAAATATGTTATGTTAAGTAATGCTTAGAACGACTAAAAGTTTGACCTTTTATAGAAAAGGAATTAAAATATTTTTTTATCATATGAAATATAATCTTAAAAAGTTCATTTTTAATAATTCGAATTTCACAGTTGCGACCTTCATATAGTGTTTGGTTTTGTTGTGCGTCCTCCACGCGTGACATTGGCTCAATTCAATGTCATCGACCTGACCCGCGGGAGGCCTGGGCTCTAATCCCATCGACTGACTTATAAAATTATACTTTTTTCGGACAGATACATATCAGAGTTTACTTTTAAGAACTAAAATAAAAATCATAATTATATTCCACTTGAAATCGATCGAGCAATTCTTTAGTGCAAATATAATACACACTTTGTGACTTTTTTGAATGAAAAGCGAAATGTTTATGTACATATAAACATACATAAATATACATAGGTCCATACATCCTGAATAAACAAGAGAGAACGCTATAGTCGAGTGCCTTGACTATTAGATACCCGTTACTCAGCTAAACAACTTAATATTAATATGCCTTCTTGTATGTTTTTCGCCGCTCGAATCAGCTCCCGATTTGTATCTTAAAATCGGTACCCAGGAACACCTCCAATTTGGCAAACTTGATTTGATTTTCATAGTACTTGGGATATAGTTCGGTATTGACAAATAAAAGCCATCGCAATTTCCTTTAATAGAAATCCTTATCGAGAATTAACGTTGACTCTGTTGAGCACCTTGGCCAGCTGTTCCAAAATCATCCGTTAGATGGCGCTATTGTATACGCCATGAAAGGCGGAAATGTAGGCGCTGGCCAGGCTTAAGCGTTTAATGGGTTTTTGGGCGTTAGAGTGGGCGTGGCAAACTTTTATTTATATAAATATATATCAAAAAAAATTTTCATAACTGTGGGCATAGCTTGTGGATTGTGGGCGTCAGAGGGGGCGTGGCACCATTTTGAAACAAACTTGCGCTGCGTCGGAACTCCCAAAATCTAAATGCAATCTTCTAGCTTTTATAGTTTCCGAGATCTCAGCGTTCATACGGACAGACAGACAGACAGACGGACAGACGGACAGACGGACATGGCTAGATCGACTCGGCTAGTGATCCTAAACAAGAATATATATACTTTATAGGGTTGGAAACGCTTCCTTCTACCTGTTACATACTTTTGCACGAATACAATATACCCTTTTACTCTACGAGTAACGGGTATAAATAGAGATTTACCTGAACAAGGAATAATAACTCTAAGGTCGGATTGTACTGCTCGAACTGATGATAAAGTCTTGGTATAAAAATTACATCATAAATGTGGACATATCTTTATACCCTTGCAGAGGGTACTATAATTTTGGTCAAAAGTGTGCAACTCAGTGAAGGAGACATCTCCGACCCTATAAAGTATATATATTCTTGATCAGGATCATTTCCTGAGTTGATATAAGCATGTCCGTCTGTCCGTCTGTCCGTCTGTCTGTCCGTCTGTCTGTTTCTACGCGAACTAGTCTCTCAGTTTTAAAGATATCGAATTGAAACTTTGCACACACCCTTCTTTCCTTTGCACGCAGTATATAAGTCGGAACGGCCGGGATCGGCCGACTATATCTTATAGCTGCCATATAACTGAACGATAGGAAATGCCATAACTTTGGTGTTTGTAAAGTTAGGAAGTTGGGATTTTCTATGGCTTCTTTATTTGGCCAATCAATTCGACCTACCAAATTTCATAAGGATCGGCCGACTATATCCTATAGCTCCCATATAACGATAGGAAATACCATAACTTTGGTGTTTTTAAAGTTAGGAAGTTATGGCATTTCCAATCGTTAAGTTAAGTGGCGGCTATAGGATATAGTCGGCCGATCCTTATGAAATTTGGTAGGTCAGATTGATTGGCCAAATATAAAAGCCATAGAAAATCCCAACTTCCTAACTTTACAAATCCCAAAGTTATGGCATTACCGATCAATCAGTTATATGGCAGCTATAAGTAATAGTCGGCCGATCCTTATGAAATTCGGTATGTCGGATTGATTGGTCAAAAATAAAACCCATAGAAAATCCCAACTTCTTATCTTTAAAAACACCAAAGTTATGGCTTTTCCGATCGTTCAGTTATATGGCAGCTATATGATATAGTCGCCCGATCCGGCTCGTTCCGACTTATATACTACCTGCAATAGAAAGAAGTTTCAAGCAGATAGCTTTAAAACTGAGGGACTAGTTTGCGTAGAAACGGACGGACAGACGGACGGACAGACGGACATGGCTAGATCGACTCTCCTGGTGATGCTGATCAAGAATATATATACTTTATAGGGTCGGAAATGTCTCCTTCTCTGCGTTGCAAACTTTTGACTGAAATTATAATACCCTCTGCAAGGGTATAACAAGTGCAACAGCAACAGTTCATTGGCCTGCCTGTTTCTGTGTCTAAATATACATGCATAAAATGTAACAAAAAACACAACACATTGCTACATTTAGGTAACGGAAAATCAAGTACTGAACGTAAAACGTCCGCTTCTGCTGCTACGAAAAACAATTGTGAGAACAAATACACACGGCTAGATTCATAGTGTAAGGACTAAACACTCAAGAAGGAGATTTTCGCGCACTGATCGATTCCGAATCACAAATTAATCTGATATCAGGACCAACAAACCATCCAATCGAGGGAGTTGGAGGTCAGCCGCGAATAAGTAAAGGACGCGTTAGTGTACTAATTAAATCAAAACATAGTGATTTTTAAACAAGAGTGCCTTTGTTCTTCCTCATATCGTGGCAGATCAGCCTAGGAACAAATAAAAGTAGCTGATTTAAAAATCTCAACAAGAGAGAACGCTATAGTCGGGTGCCCCGACTATCAGATACCCGTTACTCAGATAAAAGGAGTGCGAGGGAGATGGAGATAGAAACTTTGATCACGCATAACTTTTTAACGAATGGTCCGATTTGAAAAATTTCTTCTACATTTCGATAGGTATTGATAAACACAATAAAACTGCATTTTTACTTTTCCGAAATATTTAAATTTTTAAAATCGTATATAAGCGATTGTGGGCGTTAAAGGGGGCGTGGCACCTTTTTGAAACAAACTTGCGCTGCGTAGGAACTCCTAGAATCTGCATGCAAAATACCAATCTTCTAGCTTTTATAGTTTCCGAGATCTCAGCGTTCATACGGACGGACAGACGGACAGACGGACAGACAGACAGACGGACATGGCTAGATCGACTCGGCTAGTGATCCTGAACAAGAATATATATACTTTATAGGGTCGGAAACGCTTCCTTCTAGCTGTTACATACTTTTGCACGAATACAATATACCCTTTTACTCTACGAGTAACGGGTATAAAAATATCCGGCTCGCTGATCCACATTTCGCCAAACCAGGAAAAATTGATATATTGCTTGGCGCAGAACATCACTTTTCCGTCATAAAACCTGAACAAATAGGTCTTGTTAGAACACCGAAATTTGTTGTATAATTGCTGGGCAAGTAAACATGAGCGCAAAAATGCCACAAAATTGCATGGCAGTTTCCTCAGCCGAGGAAGCCAAATCATCGTCGGAATAATTCTGGAAACTGGACAACATGGAAACGATAAAGAAATACAGGACGCTAGAGGAAAGACATTGCAAGAAGTATTTTTAGAAAATATTCAGCACGTACAAGATGAAAGGGGAATTGTCAGTTAACCTTTTTCTGAAGATCCCTACGCCCTGGGGAAGTTGTGCGATTTGCCATAAGGTGCTTTCTTTCGTTGGAACGAAAAACCGGCCCAGACATAAAAATGTTTTTATGGCCTCAATTTTGAAATGACACTCCGGTGTTTCCAGGCAGATTCATAACAAGACAGGCAAAACGTATGCAATCTTATTGGCAATTAGTAAAAACCATAAATAAATACAATTCGATTTAAAATAAATGATAAGCGACCCTATTCTTATTTTCGACTTTTAGATGGAATAGTTATAGATCGTTTGGATACAGGTCTTTTGGTAGCAATCTGTGTGATTGGAAGAAATATGGCAAGCAATAAATTCAAAGCAAACATCCTTTTAAACCAGTGCACATTGAGATGAAATGCCTTTATTTTGGCCACTACCGTAATTGAAAAGCTAGAAAGTTGAAACTTGGAAACCTTGCCTGCCTTGCCGCCCACATAATAGAACTGCAGTATATGTAAAATTCATATTAATGTTGTTATATTTATACCCTTGCGGAGGGTATTAAAATTTTGGTCAAAAGTGTGCAACGCAGTGAAGGAGACATCTCCGACCCTATAAAGTATATATATTCTTGATCAGGATCACCTCCTGAGTTGATATAAGCATGTCCGACTGTCCGTCTGTCTGTCCGTCTGTCTATTTCTACGCGAAACTTTGCACATACCCTACTTTCCTTTGCACGCAGTATATAAGTCGGAACGGCCGGGATCGGCCGACTATATCCTATTGCTGCCATATAACTGATTGATAGGAAATGTCATAACTCTGGTGTTTGTAAAGTTAGGAAGTTGGGATTTTCTATGGCTTTTTTATTTGGCCAATCAATTCGACCTAACAAATTTCATAAGGATCGGCCGACTATATCCCATAGCTCCCATATAACGATAGGAAATACCATTACTTTGGTGTTTTTAAAGTTAGGAAAATGGGATTTTCTATGGGTTTTATATTTGGCCAATCAATCCGACCTACCAAATTTTATAGGAATCGGCCAACTATATCCTATAGCTGCCATATAACTGAACGATTGAAAATGCCAAGTATGATGAATGCATTTATTTAATTGAATGCATTTGTTTTTATTTACAGAATATTCTGCAAGGGTATATCAACTTCGGCTCCGCCCGAAGTTAGCTTTCCTTCAGTGTTTTTTTTTTTATTTTTTTTATCCACAATTGTTAAAAAATGTTTATATTTTAATATTTTTGCATATAATAACATAGCTTAATTAATGAAAACTTAAAATGAAGTATATAAACTTGTTTATAGTTTATAGTTCTTCTTCTAAATCAAAATCAAAATTTGGTATACTTGTAAGCCGTCTTCAACACTATATACTTGGTCTGCATCTTCCGGTTTTGGAGAAACTAAAAGTGCAAGTTTTTGGGGCGATACTTGATAAGTAAGGATCAGAAGAATCCAAAGCTCGGTGAAATAAGTCGGTTAAATTGTTCACTCGGCTATTTTTCCTGGCATGCGAAGTCCTATCGCGATTGAAATATTTGTTGCGAGCCTCATGCGTTTTCGCCTAAAGATCCAACAGGAGGTACAGATGATTCAATTATTTGTGGACTATGAACTAATATTTTGTGGGCCGTAGCGGTCATTGGATACCACGGATATTTAATTAAATGCAAACAAAGCGTTTCTTCACAAAATTTCTTAAACTTATTTAAACAAACGTCATATTCGCATGATAAAACTATTTAAATGATATGTAGTTTGTTTAAAAGCTATTCATCCAGTTCTAATATTGAGGCAAATAATTTAACGACCGAAAATGCTCTTCGTGCCTTATTGCTATCTTTGGAATATTCAGAACCATTCTGACTTGGCTTGTTAATATGTGACCCCTTACCAGACCAAAGTTTTCGCTCAATGTCCTTCTTGAGTACCATCATTATTTCTTTGTCAGAGTCCGTACTAATTCGCCACTTTTAAATACTAACACGATTTGAGATGTTAAGAACGAATTCCAAAAACCAAATCCATGCGTGGGGAGAACTAACTCCGCACTGATAAAAATTGGGTTTAGGCTCGAAGTTTTGGCTGTTAACTTCTGTTTCTTTTAAAAAGTCCTTGGGACTGGCACCATAAATTGGACAGGATTGTGTTGAATTAGTGCCCGTTAATGTATTCAACACCTTTCCATCGATGAGCGTTATGTGTACGTCGAATCGAACTTCCACTGTCAATTGTTCCGCCTCATACACAAATGGCTTAAAGTATTTTATTTGCGAAAGAAATTTGGAATGAAAGTTGTTGCCTTAATTTTGAACTGTCAGGACTATTTATTGTCGTATTTAAAATGTGAGAAATATCTGTTTTTTTACCTTCTTTGCAAACCAATAAGTAGAAGTGCTTCAATAAGTATAAGTGTTGAATTTTCCTTTTGAAAGTTCGGAAGCAAATCTTCTTTTATGCATTAAACTTCCTTCGTCATAAGAGACCTGAGGTCGTCCACCAAGATTACGATTAGAATAATCTTTTGAATAAAATATTAGCTTTGATGCAAGCCAGCTAGCATTATTTTTTTTGAAGCGACGAATATTTCTGTGTGCTTAGATCAGCAGTATCTTAATTTGAACAATACAATTTGTTATTTTGTTTTTAATCACCTCCAAATCGTTTTCCGGAAAATCATTTGGAATTACTTCGACGCAAACACAGTCAAAACAAGAGAGAACGCTATAGTCGGGTGCCCCGACTATCAGATACCCGTTACTCAGGTAAAAGGAGTGCGAGGGAGATGGAGATTGAAACTTTGATCACGCATAACTTTTTAACGAATGGTCCAATTTGAAAAATTTCTTCTACATTTCGATAGGTATTGATAAACACAATAAAACTGCATTTTTACTTTTGTGGGCGATTGTGGGCGTTAAAGGGGGCGTGGCACCTTTTTGAAACAAACTTGCGCTGCGTAGGAACTCCTAGAATCTGCATGCAAAATGCCAATCTACTAGCTTTTATAGTTTCCGAGATCTCAGCGTTCATACGGACAGACAGACAGACGGACAGACGGACAGACGGACGGACGGACAGACGGACAGACGGACATGGCTAGATCGACTCGGCTAGTGATCCTGAACAAGAATATATATACTTTATAGGGTCGGAAACGCTTCATTCTAGCTGTTACATACTTTTGCACGAATACAATATACCCTTTTACTCTACGAGTAACGGGTATAAAAAGCCTTGACATTGCGATTTTTATCCAGCCAAACTTCTAGTAAGTCACTTCGACGAATAGTAACCTTGCTCGCATCTATTAAAATAATTAACCCCCCCTCAAATATCCGCAAATTATTTAAATGCTATCTGAATATACACATAATAACACATACTACTACATAAGTTTTTATTTGAATCCCGTTGTATCTTGCTAGATATGCTCCACGAAACACAAATATTTTAAGTTTAGAATCAACAAAACTACTGTTTACGTATTTCATTAAAAACATGACAACACAAAAGCACAAATAATTAAACACTTAAACAAATATTTTCTAGATACCATGCGAAACATTTCCCATTTTAAGGTTTTTTAATTGGTCAAACTGTTTAAAAATACAAGAACGCCAAAATTAAGAAACTTGTCTAATCAGCAAGCTTGCACGCACCACGTGGCAAGAACAGCTGACTTTAAAGGGCTGATGGAAGACAAGGGCTGCACAATAAAATACCAATTAAATATTTTCGATGTCTAGGGACTTTTCTAAGCTTGACATAATTGTAAAATTATTGATATATTAACACGAACTTTTTAGGTTGCGGTCAAAATAAAGGCATTTCTTTCCAATGTGCAGTGACTACATCAGCTTGCACAGCTGATGATAAAGACAACGTCGTTGGATGTTTTCGTACTCAAATTCAATATAAAGATGTTGTCAAAGATTCGGATCTAAACATAATACCATCGCTTAGCCAAGATCTCTACTTAGGGATTGACTTTTGGTCCAATTTTGATCTGCTACCCTGCTAGCGTAATTGCGTCAGATTCACACGAGCTATCTATCGTACAAAATATTGTAGAAAATAGTTGCTAAGTTTCCATTATTTGCTGTGTCTGGACTGGGATGAACCACGCTTAATTCACATTCAATAGGCACTGGAGATGCCAGGCCAGTTAAACAACGACATTTTCCGCTGTCAAGGAACTCTTCGAAGCGCTAAAAGATATGATTTGCTCGGCGGCCGTGCTTTGAAGTCCTGATTTTTCTATACCTTTCTTTTTACAGTGTGATGTAATAAATATGGTGTCGGTGGTGTATTTCAAGGAATATTCTTGGGTGCGCGGTAATTTTATCAGTATCAACGAGCTTATATATGCCTGTAAAATATATAAATAATTTTAATTCCTCTGATTATCATAAATATTCTGGTGCCCATACGTGGAGCTGAATTATTTTTAGTGAAACACCAACACACACCCACCCCGGTCTCTCAAACAATTGTCTTTAATAGACAATTTTACTTTAAAATAGTAGAAACCCCCAAAATTATAATACCCGACTCATCTATACACAACCACACGACCAACGTATATTGTACGATTACTTCGAAATACACGTCTTCTTTATAGTTCTATCCCTCTGTGTCATTATTGGGGAAAGGAGGTAAATCGATATATAGATGAAAATATAGATATCTGTCACGAACCCTAACCACGGCGAGCTATACCGCCTCCCAAAACAGGGTCGTTACAACTTATTTCTTCTTCTTCAGCATTTGATTGAGGTGGCAAATTCTCTTTGTATACTTTTAGCCAACTTGGTCCATTCCACCAAAGATCCAAATTTATTAACTCGCTTCAGGAAATTCCTCTTCAGGCTGCGTCCACTGGATTATCTTCAGATCTTACGTGATTCCATTCTACTTCTGTACACTTTCGAATGTCATCGGTCTTATGCTTAATAAACTTGATTTTGCTTTGACCACCATTGATCCAAGCCAACGTAATGGTAGAGTCACTCCATGCGTATATTTTAGTAAGAAGATGAGCTGCGCATAGTTCTAGTTTTGGAATCGTTTTTATATTTTTAATTGGGTTTACCCCGCTTTTGCTAGCTACTATCATAACCAGCTTTCCTACTTTAGCATATACTACGGCGGCATATGCTTTTCAGATGCATCGGCAAAACCATGGAGTTCAATAAAACAATCGGTTCTGCTTTGAATCCATCTTGGTATTCTGATTTTTACTAGTAATTCCAGTTTTTCTTTATAACTTGACCATTCTTGGTCATTATGAAAGCCAAAGTTTCTGTATAAAAAGCTTTCCTGTAATGGTTACTGGTTAAACTTAAAGTCATCTTCTGGGGTTCCCATTGAAGTCTCAATGTTTTCACGGACTCATTATCTTTGATAGATATTATCGTGTTGTCCCCTGTATCTTCTACAACTTTTTATATCTCTGCTTTGTTCGAAATCCATTTTCTTAAATTCAGATTAACTGACATGAATTCGCAAGAAATATTTTGTATTATATTTATTGCGTCTTCTATTGAATTGGCTCCTGTCATGAGATCGTCCATGTAAAAGTCGCTTCTAATTATCTTTCCGTGTGCTTCATTTTTGCATTTATCGGCTATGTCTACTAGAACTCTAGTAGCTAAATATGGAGCAGATGCAGTCCCATATGTTATCGTTTTTTATTTGTAAGACTTTATTTTATCGTTGGGAGAATCTCTCCACAATATATATTGATATTCTTGATCTTTTTCATCAATAAATATCTGCCGGTACATCGATGTCCGCTGATAAGACGTATTCCCATTTACGCCAATTTAAAATTATGTTAAAAACAAGAAAGGAAAGCTAACTTCGGGCGGAGCCGAAGTTGATATACCCTTGCAGAATATTCTGTAAATAATATTCTCCAAAATTATTCATATGATGCATTCTTAATACTAATAAAAATCCCAACTTCCTAACTTTAAAAACACCAAAGTTATGGCAATTTCAATCGTTCAGTTATATGGCAGCTATAGGATATAGTCGGCCGATCCTTATGAAATTTGGTAGGTCGAATTGATTGGCCAAATAAAGAAGCCATAGAAAATCCCAACTTCCTAACTTTACAAACAGCAGAGTTATGGCATTTCCTATCGTTCAGTTATATGGCAGCTATAGGATATAGTCGGCCGATCCCGGCCGTTCCGACTTATATACTGCGTGCAAAGGAAAGAAGGGTGTGTGCAAAGTTTCAATTCGATAGCTTTAAAACTGAGAGACTAGTTCGCGTAGAAACAGACAGACGGACAGACAGACGGACAGACAGACGGACAGACGGACATGGCTATATCAACTCAGGAGGTGATCCTGATCTAGAATATATATACTTTATAGGGTCGGAGATGTCTCCTTCACTGCGTTGCACACTTTTGACCAAAATTATAATACCCTCTGCAAGGGTATAAAAATGTCTTTTTGTACTCGGAGTCCAATCCACATAATGTCATTGAGACTTTTATTATTAGTAGTTTTGGCCGAAGCGTCAAATACTACTCTTAATTTTGTGGTTAAGCTGGAATCCCTAAGTACGGCTTGATGAGGTAAGTAACATTTTCCCTCTTTTTTGGAATCGATTATATGACCGATTATATGACGGAATATATAGTTCCGTCATACACTTTTTATAAGCATCTCTTAATTTCGTTTCGCTGAAATTTCTTTTCCATGTTAATGAGCCGTGCCATTGGTTGTGGCTTTGATTCCCCTAAGGATATATCGTCCTAACAATATACATCATCTACCACTAGAATCTCTCGCTGTAGTTTTAATAAAATTGTTTTCACAAAATTCGGTTTCTATGTCATTGTTGTCATCCTTTTCTAATTCCCAAAATCTCTCCAAATCTTTGGACTCGATCATGGTTGCAACTATCGTATTGTTGCTCTTAGATTTTGTGCAGCCTGATACAATCTAACCGAATTCTGTATTTTGACCTAGGAGACCGTCTATTTTTTTTAACCCACTTTTAAAAGTGTGAACATATAAATCTGCTTCTATAATAAGGTCCACTCTACCTGGTTTATTAAATTCTGGATCAGCAAGCCGTAATTTAAGTGTCTATATTTAACAATTGAACTGGTAGTGCCTTCATCAACTTTAGAAGAATAATCGCATCTACTGTCAAATTATCTTTGCTTCCATTTCTTTTATTTTGCAAATTAACTTTATTATAAGACATACATTTTTTAGTGGAGGAAACCTCACTAATTTTTGTATAATAATTGGTTTAATTCTTTAATTTTTGTGAGAGATATCATTTCTTAGCATTTTCCTTACAAGTTTTGTTTTCCTGTGAAAATGATGAAATTGAATTGAGCCTTTATTCTAAAAAGTCCATGACATCAGAAAGCGATTGAATTTCCTTTGTATTTTTGAAATGGCTTTTGTATAGATTAATTGACTCTTTGTTAAATTTTCGAAGGATAATGTGAGCGAAAATTGTATCCACATTTTCGGACAATTGTGCCTTTAATTTGATTACATAAACTGACTCGTTAATGGTGTCAATAAATGCTTTTATTTGCTTATTGCCTATTTATGTGGTCTGAGAAAATGTTTCTTTTCTTCTCATACCGCTTGGTCAAGACATCCCAAGTGTCTTCATAATTTTCCCCAGAACCGAGCAACAAATGTGTAACCACATTACTGGCTTCTCCTTTTAACGCTGTCTTTAAATAATTGATGTTTTTATTCCGCTGAGTCGGCTATTGATGGCTGTTATAATATTTTGTTTGTCGAATTCCAGTTCGTTAATTTCTTCCTCGAACAGAAAACTTTCGAAATAGGTGTTAACTTGCTTGATTACTTTAACCACCTTATTCCAAAGGAATTCTATTTTGTTTTTATTTACTTATTGGATTCCAATTTAAATTTGGTTTATCCATAAGCCTATTTATGTGGTCTGAGAAAATGTTCCTTTTCTTCTCATACCGCTTGGTCAAGACATTCCCAGGTGTTTCATAACTTTCCCCAGAACCGAGCAACAAATGTGTAACCACATTACTGGCTTCTCCTTTTAACGCTGTCTTTAAATAATTGATGTTTTTATTCCGCTGAGTCGGCTATTGATGGCTGTTATAATATTTTGTTTGTCAAATTCCAGTTCGCTAATTTCTTCCTCGAACAGAAAACTTTCGAAATAGGTGTTAACTTGTTTGATTACTTTAACCACCTTATTCCGAAGGAATTTTATTTTATATTTTCCTTTTATTAAGGAAATCTGGGCTACTGTCTATTAGTTTCAATGTTTCCTCTAGATAACATCATAGTTGCCCAACAATATCTTGGAATGACCGCTCTATTTTACGTGCGCTGTCAAACGCATTTTTAGAATTTAGTTGTGTCCCTAAACTACCCATATTTTCAGAGTTTTTATTGGGTACTATTTTCTGAATGACAATTTTTAAATCTTTTCCCGAACTACCCATTTTTTTAGTGTTTTTATTGGAGACTATTTGCTCAATGGGATTACTGATTGTCTTCTCATATTTAATTTTTAATTGCGCCAAAACTATCATAATCAAGTCATACTGTTTAAAGTTAAAATACTCGTGATCGACAACGCCGATCTTTAATAAGTTTGTATGATTAGAAACGAAAATATTCCTAAGATCTTCTAGCTTTGCGAATTCGTTGGAATTTAGCTTCCAGTTTTGTAATTTCCAACGTAATTTCGGCTTGCTGTGAGAGAAACTGGATGGGTTTTTCGGACAACATTTTGTATCTTTAAATATATATAGCAACTTCAAATTCGGATACAAAAGTTTACAATAATATTATTGTCAAACTGCGTTTTCTAAAATTTTTTTTATCTAAATTTATGTATGTTTTTATATATGTACATATGTACATATACATATGTTAAAAAAAATTTTTCGAATTGACTTAACTGCTGCTCCTTGTCGTTGCCGCTGTTGTCTTTTACTGCTGCTGTTGTTGTTGCTGCTGCTTTTGTTGCTGATGCAGTTGTTGTTGCTGCGATCGTCATTCCCTCTAATGTCGTCTTCTTTTCAGTTCAGTTTTTTGTTTGTTGTCTTTTCTTGGCTTGGAGGTGTCTGTGTTGTTTTGGCGCTTCTATAATTTTGTTTTGGCACTTAGTTCCAGTTTAACTCAACGTAAGTTAAGTATTTTTATGCTCTTATGGCATTTATTATTTTTTTTTTGTTATTTTAGGTCTTTTTATTTTTCACATTCACATTTACTGCTAATGTTAAAGCCTTAGCACGTCTCCAATTGGTTTATTTTATTTTTTATTTTGCCGATTTCTCGACCACAAAAATTAATTTAAAAACAAGAAAGGAAAGCTAACTTCGGGCGGAGCCGAAGTTGATATACCCTTGCAGAATATTCTGTAAATAATATTCTCCAAAATTATTCATATGATGCATTCTTAATACTTAACTACTTAATACCAACTACCTAACTTTACGAACACCAGAGTTATGGCATTCCCTATCGTTCAGTTATATGGCAGCTATAGGATATAGTCGGCCGATCCCGGCCGTTCCGACTTATATACTGCGTGCAAAGGAAAGAAGGGTGTGTGCAAAGTTTCAATTCGATATCTTTAAAACTGAGAGACTAGTTCGCGTAGAAACAGACAGACGGACAGACAGACGGACAGACGGACATGCTTATATAAACTCAGGAGGTGATCCTGATCAAGAATATATATACTTTATAGGGTCGGAGATGTCTCCTTCACTGCGTTGCACACTTTTGACCAAAATTATAATACCCTCTGCAAGGGTATAACAAGAGAGAACGCTATAGTCGGGTGCCCCGACTATCAGATACCCGTTACTCAGGTAAAAGGAGTGCGAGGGAGATGGAGATAGAAACTTTGATCACGCATAACTTTTAAACAAATGGTCCGAAAAATTTCTTCTACATTTCGATTGGTATTGATAAACACAATAAAACTGCATTTTTACTTTTCCGAAATATTTAAATTTTTAAAATCGTATATAAGCGATTGTGGGCGTTAAAGGGGGCGTGGCGTTGAAACAAACTTGCGCTGCGTAGGAACTCCTAAAATCTACATGCAAAATGTCAATCTTCTAGCTTTTATAGTTTCCGAGATCTCAGCGTTCATACGGACGGACAGACGGACAGACGGACATGGCTAGATCGACTCGGCTAGTGATCCTGAACAAGAATATATATATACTTTATAGGGTCGGAAACGCTTCCTTCTACCTGTTACATACTTTTGCACGAATACAATATACCCTTTTACTCTACGAGTAACGGGTATACAAATTGTTTCGTATTAAACCAACAATTTTTTTGAGTTGGAAAAATAAATAAGTTTTTTTTATTTATCCTTTTGCTTTTAAAGTGATACTCGGTTCCTTACCAAATAGGGGGAAACAAGAGTAAATTATTCTTGCTACCTTTAGCTGCAAATGGAATTTTGCTATGCTTAAGGGAGCTGGCCTTTCCCGGAGTCCCTTACCATATAGGGAGAAACTGCAGAGTTTTATCGAAGTAAATATTCTTCGAAGGCTCGATTGACCAAAAAGTAAGAGAGGCTGCAAATAAAGCAAACGTCTACATTTGTTGAGTTGATATTTCAAACTGATCTTTACTTTCTTAAGTCCTATCTTAGGTTGCTAACATGAAATTCTCATAACCTTATCTCTCACAAGACCAACGCAATGGTCAAGTGCAAGCGGGGATTTTCCGCTGTAAGATATATATAGTTGCTGTACAAATATTTAAGGGATTAACCCAAGCAACAGTTCGAGATACATTTCTAGGTGCCTAGTGGCGTTTAAATTTAAATCTATGCAGACACATGCTTATCAGTACAGTGCTGCTGCGGTTTGATGTTTACATATAATTCTTATATACAAGTATAATATATATATTCATGTGTGAACAGATTTTTTAAAGTTTTTTTGTAATTATCTTAGCTAAGGTCTGTCTGATTGATCAGCTGAGTGATCGGTAAAGACTTTAAACTTATGACTTTCAACATGCATACGAAACTTTTTGATAGCAACCAAAACGGCAAGACTATCTAATTCTGTAACTGTATAGTTACGCTCAGCTCCATTCAATTTTTAGGACATGTAAGCGATCGGGCGTTTGTTGCCTAATTCATCGCATTGTGCTGAGTCTGCGCCAACTCCACACATGGATGCATCGCAGTGAACTATAAAGGCTTGTCATAGTCAGTATGAATTGGAAAAGGAGCAAAACTAAGTTTAGACTTGACTTCATCGAAAGCAGTTTGTGCGTCCTCGTTCCATCTGAAGGTCTTTCCGCGAAGTAAATCAGTAAGTGCAACTGTTTATGCTGAATATTGGGATATTAATCGACGGTACTATCCACACATCCAAAGAAAGCGCTTTAGTTGCTGTTTGCTTTTGGGAACAGGAAATTCGTATACCGCACTGACCTTGTTCGGGTTCACTTGCTTAACAATCTATCTAGATTTGGAATTGGATATGAGTCTCTTTTCGAGACAACCTTTATTTTTCTAGACAAAACCTAACTTTATCTGGCTTGTATTAATGTATTCTCCAAAATTTTTCATATGATGCATTCTTAACACTCATAAAAATCCAAACTTTCTAACTTTAAAAACACCAAAGTTATGGCATTT
The DNA here is from genome assembly GCA_018153365.1 of Drosophila fuyamai. Classification (NCBI taxonomy): domain Eukaryota; kingdom Metazoa; phylum Arthropoda; class Insecta; order Diptera; family Drosophilidae; genus Drosophila; species Drosophila fuyamai. The sequence continues at coordinate 172,819 of JAECXW010000114.1, forward strand.
CCGATCAATCAGTTATATGGCAGCTGTAGGATATAGTCGGCCGATCCCGGCCGTTCCGACTTATATACTGCGTGCAAAGGAAAGAAGGGTGTGTGCAAAGTTTCAATTCGATATCTTTAAAACTGAGGGACTAGTTCGCGTAGAAGTTAGCTTTCCTATCTTGTTAAACCATAAGGTAATCGCGTGAAGCGATAGGAGCCACTGCTCGTGGAAAAGGACGTTATATTTCTAGACGTTTCTTCGAGTTCTATTTGATGAAATCCTGACATTTGATCTAGACATGAAAAGTATTTAGCTCTACCTAATTGGTCAAGATAATCGTCCATTCTTTTTAGTGAAAATTTATCCGATAAAATTTTTTTGTTAATTTGGCGGTGATAAATTACTAAACGCCATATTTTAGTATCTGGTAATGATTTTTTCGTTAATTAGACTATGTGACTGTTTTAATAATAGACTGATTTATTCAGAAACTGAAGGTCCTACTATTTTGTCTTTAATTAATTTTTCTACTTGTTTTTCTACTTCTTTTTTTTGACTGTGGGGAATTCTATAATTCTTTATGTATACAGGTTCATCATTTTTCATTCTTATTTTTTGTTTGTAAAAATTATTACTTGATATTGATTAGGATTCTTTTCAGAATATATCTGTGTTTTCTGTACATAATTCGTTAAGAATTTCCTTGAACTGAGGTGGAACATTTTTGTTCAATTTCTCTACAATTTCTTCTTTGTTTACATTTTTTTATATTTAATTATGTCGTAATCATCCAATGGTTACATCTTCAGGTTATTTAATTGAATGATTGCAGTTTTATTAGTTGTATTCAAAATTCGGACAAAAGTGTTTTTAGAATTTCCAATGGAGTTTCCAATTAATTTTGGATTTCTTGGTTTGGTATTAATATTAGGTTGTTTGGTAATGACATACCGGTTTTTACATTCAAATTTCGCCCTTCGCTTGTGAAGTCAAATATAATCGTATCTTGCAATGCTGTATATCGTTTGAAATTACATATGAGCTTCCACGTTAAAAAATTACAATCGATTGAAATGGAGTTCACAAACGCAGAAATTCGGCCAATTTTGAAATTTTTTTCGCACAGGGAAAAACTGCTGCGGAATCTCGCAGACAGATAACAAACCTTCGATTCAAACCGCCGAACATTGGTTTAGGCGATTCCGAAGTGGCAATTTTGATACCGAAACACCCAAGCCTTCCGGACGACCAGTGACCGTTGATACGGATAAAATCCTGGAAATAGTGGATCGAGATCGTCATGTGACTATTAGAACCATCGAAGAGGCATTTAAAGTCGAAAAACTTAACAAAAAAGCTCGATGTATGGGTGCCTCATGAGTTATCCCAAAAAAACCTTTTCAACCGTGTATCAATCTGCGAATCTTTGTTGCACCGTAATAAACTCGACTCATTTCTGGATCGGTTAGTAACTAGTGATGAAAAATGGATCACATATGACAACATAAAGTGTAAAAGATCCTGGTCGAAGCACGGTGAATCGTCTCAAACGGTGGCAAAGCCAGGACTGACGGCTCAGAAGGTGTTGCTGAGTGTATGGTGGGATATCAGAGGAATTATCCATTATGAAGTGTTGCCCTACAGCCAAACCATCACTTCTGAACTCTACTGTGAACAACTGGAGCGATTGAAGATTGCCCTTGAACAGAAGCGGCCAGCCATGGTGGATCGTAAGGGCGTTGTGTTCCATCATGACAACGCCAGGCCTCATACATCTTTGGTGACACGTCACAAGCTACGGGAGCTTGGTTGGGAAGTGTTAATGCATACACCTTATAGTCCGGACATTGCCCCAAGCGATTACCATCGGTTTTTGGCCATGCAAAATTTTTTCGATGGACAAAATTGGGTTTCATGGGAGGATTGTGAAAATCGAATCGCCGAGTTTTTTGCCAGTAGGGACAGGGACTTCTTTAGGAGAGGAATATACAAGTTACCATCAAAATGGCAGAAAATCATCGAAGACAACGGTTAACTAACTTAATTTTAGCTATGTTAAAATCGTCGTCAAAAATCAATAAAAAACCGGTATGTCATTACCAAACAACCTAATATATACCTGGTTGCTGAATTTATAAAAATTTTTCGGATTACTTCGGATCTTGCTGGTAGAATTGTCAAATTATTTTTTAGTGTATGGTTTATTGGAATATGAATCGGATTATAGAGGTTATCTGGTCTTAGTATGAGCCAATCATATTCTTTACTGCTACTGTCTATTAGTTTCAATGTTTCCTCTAGATAACATCATAGTTGCCCAACAATATCTTGGAATGACCGCTCTATTTTACGTGCGCTGTCAAACGCATTTTTAGAATTTAGTTGTGTCCCTAAACTACCCATATTTTCAGAGTTTTTATTGGGTACTATTTTCTGAATGACAATTTTTAAATCTTTTCCCGAACTACCCATTTTTTTAGTGTTTTTATTGGAGACTATTTGCTCAATGGGATTACTGATTGTCTTCTCATATTTAATTTTTAATTGCGCCAAAACTATCATAATCAAGTCATACTGTTTAAAGTTAAAATACTCGTGATCGACAACGCCGATCTTTAATAAGTTTGTATGATTAGAAACGAAAATATTCCTAAGATCTTCTAGCTTTGCGAATTCGTTGGAATTTAGCTTCCAGTTTTGTAATTTCCAACGTAATTTCGGCTTGCTGTGAGAGAAACTGGATGGGTTTTTCGGACAACATTTTGTATCTTTAAATATATATAGCAACTTCAAATTCGGATACAAAAGTTTACAATAATATTATTGTCAAACTGCGTTTTCTAAAATTTTTTTTATCTAAATTTATGTATGTTTTTATATATGTACATATGTACATATACATATGTTAAAAAAAATTTTTCGAATTGACTTAACTGCTGCTCCTTGTCGTTGCCGCTGTTGTCTTTTACTGCTGCTGTTGTTGTTGCTGCTGCTTTTGTTGCTGATGCAGTTGTTGTTGCTGCGATCGTCATTCCCTCTAATGTCGTCTTCTTTTCAGTTCAGTTTTTTGTTTGTTGTCTTTTCTTGGCTTGGAGGTGTCTGTGTTGTTTTGGCGCTTCTATAATTTTGTTTTGGCACTTAGTTCCAGTTTAACTCAACGTAAGTTAAGTATTTTTATGCTCTTATGGCATTTATTATTTTTTTTTTGTTATTTTAGGTCTTTTTATTTTTCACATTCACATTTACTGCTAATGTTAAAGCCTTAGCACGTCTCCAATTGGTTTATTTTATTTTTTATTTTGCCGATTTCTCGACCACAAAAATTAATTTAAAAACAAGAAAGGAAAGCTAACTTCGGGCGGAGCCGAAGTTGATATACCCTTTGCAGAATATTCTGTAAATAATATTCTCCAAAATTATTCATATGATGCATTCTTAATACTTAACTACTTAATACCAACTACCTAACTTTACGAACACCAGAGTTATGGCATTCCCTATCGTTCAGTTATATGGCAGCTATAGGATATAGTCGGCCGATCCCGGCCGTTCCGACTTATATACTGCGTGCAAAGGAAAGAAGGGTGTGTGCAAAGTTTCAATTCGATATCTTTAAAACTGAGAGACTAGTTCGCGTAGAAACAGACAGACGGACAGACAGACGGACAGACGGACATGCTTATATAAACTCAGGAGGTGATCCTGATCAAGAATATATATACTTTATAGGGTCGGAGATGTCTCCTTCACTGCGTTGCACACTTTTGACCAAAATTATAATACCCTCTGCAAGGGTATAACAAGAGAGAACGCTATAGTCGGGTGCCCCGACTATCAGATACCCGTTACTCAGGTAAAAGGAGTGCGAGGGAGATGGAGATAGAAACTTTGATCACGCATAACTTTTAAACAAATGGTCCGAAAAATTTCTTCTACATTTCGATTGGTATTGATAAACACAATAAAACTGCATTTTTACTTTTCCGAAATATTTAAATTTTTAAAATCGTATATAAGCGATTGTGGGCGTTAAAGGGGGCGTGGCGTTGAAACAAACTTGCGCTGCGTAGGAACTCCTAAAATCTACATGCAAAATGTCAATCTTCTAGCTTTTATAGTTTCCGAGATCTCAGCGTTCATACGGACGGACAGACGGACAGACGGACATGGCTAGATCGACTCGGCTAGTGATCCTGAACAAGAATATATATATACTTTATAGGGTCGGAAACGCTTCCTTCTACCTGTTACATACTTTTGCACGAATACAATATACCCTTTTACTCTACGAGTAACGGGTATACAAATTGTTTCGTATTAAACCAACAATTTTTTTGAGTTGGAAAAATAAATAAGTTTTTTTTATTTATCCTTTTGCTTTTAAAGTGATACTCGGTTCCTTACCAAATAGGGGGAAACAAGAGTAAATTATTCTTGCTACCTTTAGCTGCAAATGGAATTTTGCTATGCTTAAGGGAGCTGGCCTTTCCCGGAGTCCCTTACCATATAGGGAGAAACTGCAGAGTTTTATCGAAGTAAATATTCTTCGAAGGCTCGATTGACCAAAAAGTAAGAGAGGCTGCAAATAAAGCAAACGTCTACATTTGTTGAGTTGATATTTCAAACTGATCTTTACTTTCTTAAGTCCTATCTTAGGTTGCTAACATGAAATTCTCATAACCTTATCTCTCACAAGACCAACGCAATGGTCAAGTGCAAGCGGGGATTTTCCGCTGTAAGATATATATAGTTGCTGTACAAATATTTAAGGGATTAACCCAAGCAACAGTTCGAGATACATTTCTAGGTGCCTAGTGGCGTTTAAATTTAAATCTATGCAGACACATGCTTATCAGTACAGTGCTGCTGCGGTTTGATGTTTACATATAATTCTTATATACAAGTATAATATATATATTCATGTGTGAACAGATTTTTTTAAAGTTTTTTTGTAATTATCTTAGCTAAGGTCTGTCTGATTGATCAGCTGAGTGATCGGTAAAGACTTTAAACTTATGACTTTCAACATGCATACGAAACTTTTTGATAGCAACCAAAACGGCAAGACTATCTAATTCTGTAACTGTATAGTTACGCTCAGCTCCATTCAATTTTTAGGACATGTAAGCGATCGGGCGTTTGTTGCCTAATTCATCGCATTGTGCTGAGTCTGCGCCAACTCCACACATGGATGCATCGCAGTGAACTATAAAGGCTTGTCATAGTCAGTATGAATTGGAAAAGGAGCAAAACTAAGTTTAGACTTGACTTCATCGAAAGCAGTTTGTGCGTCCTCGTTCCATCTGAAGGTCTTTCCGCGAAGTAAATCAGTAAGTGCAACTGTTTATGCTGAATATTGGGATATTAATCGACGGTACTATCCACACATCCAAAGAAAGCGCTTTAGTTGCTGTTTGCTTTTGGGAACAGGAAATTCGTATACCGCACTGACCTTGTTCGGGTTCACTTGCTTAACAATCTATCTAGATTTGGAATTGGATATGAGTCTCTTTTCGAGACAACCTTTATTTTTCTAGACAAAACCTAACTTTATCTGGCTTGTATTAATGTATTCTCCAAAATTTTTCATATGATGCATTCTTAACACTCATAAAAATCCAAACTTTCTAACTTTAAAAACACCAAAGTTATGGCATTTCCGATCAATCAGTTATATGGCAGCTGTAGGATATAGTCGGCCGATCCCGGCCGTTCCGACTTATATACTGCGTGCAAAGGAAAGAAGGGTGTGTGCAAAGTTTCAATTCGATATCTTTAAAACTGAGGGACTAGTTCGCGTAGAAGTTAGCTTTCCTATCTTGTTAAACCATAAGGTAATCGCGTGAAGCGATAGGAGCCACTGCTCGTGGAAAAGGACGTTATATTTCTAGACGTTTCTTCGAGTTCTATTTGATGAAATCCTGACATTTGATCTAGACATGAAAAGTATTTAGCTCTACCTAATTGGTCAAGATAATCGTCCATTCTTTTTAGTGAAAATTTATCCGATAAAATTTTTTTGTTAATTTGGCGGTGATAAATTACTAAACGCCATATTTTAGTATCTGGTAATGATTTTTTCGTTAATTAGACTATGTGACTGTTTTAATAATAGACTGATTTATTCAGAAACTGAAGGTCCTACTATTTTGTCTTTAATTAATTTTTCTACTTGTTTTTCTACTTCTTTTTTTTGACTGTGGGGAATTCTATAATTCTTTATGTATACAGGTTCATCATTTTTCATTCTTATTTTTTGTTTGTAAAAATTATTACTTGATATTGATTAGGATTCTTTTCAGAATATATCTGTGTTTTCTGTACATAATTCGTTAAGAATTTCCTTGAACTGAGGTGGAACATTTTTGTTCAATTTCTCTACAATTTCTTCTTTGTTTACATTTTTTTATATTTAATTATGTCGTAATCATCCAATGGTTACATCTTCAGGTTATTTAATTGAATGATTGCAGTTTTATTAGTTGTATTCAAAATTCGGACAAAAGTGTTTTTAGAATTTCCAATGGAGTTTCCAATTAATTTTGGATTTCTTGGTTTGGTATTAATATTAGGTTGTTTGGTAATGACATACCGGTTTTTACATTCAAATTTCGCCCTTCGCTTGTGAAGTCAAATATAATCGTATCTTGCAATGCTGTATATCGTTTGAAATTACATATGAGCTTCCACGTTAAAAAATTACAATCGATTGAAATGGAGTTCACAAACGCAGAAATTCGGCCAATTTTGAAATTTTTTTCGCACAGGGAAAAACTGCTGCGGAATCTCGCAGACAGATAACAAACCTTCGATTCAAACCGCCGAACATTGGTTTAGGCGATTCCGAAGTGGCAATTTTGATACCGAAACACCCAAGCCTTCCGGACGACCAGTGACCGTTGATACGGATAAAATCCTGGAAATAGTGGATCGAGATCGTCATGTGACTATTAGAACCATCGAAGAGGCATTTAAAGTCGAAAAACTTAACAAAAAAGCTCGATGTATGGGTGCCTCATGAGTTATCCCAAAAAAACCTTTTCAACCGTGTATCAATCTGCGAATCTTTGTTGCACCGTAATAAACTCGACTCATTTCTGGATCGGTTAGTAACTAGTGATGAAAAATGGATCACATATGACAACATAAAGTGTAAAAGATCCTGGTCGAAGCACGGTGAATCGTCTCAAACGGTGGCAAAGCCAGGACTGACGGCTCAGAAGGTGTTGCTGAGTGTATGGTGGGATATCAGAGGAATTATCCATTATGAAGTGTTGCCCTACAGCCAAACCATCACTTCTGAACTCTACTGTGAACAACTGGAGCGATTGAAGATTGCCCTTGAACAGAAGCGGCCAGCCATGGTGGATCGTAAGGGCGTTGTGTTCCATCATGACAACGCCAGGCCTCATACATCTTTGGTGACACGTCACAAGCTACGGGAGCTTGGTTGGGAAGTGTTAATGCATACACCTTATAGTCCGGACATTGCCCCAAGCGATTACCATCGGTTTTTGGCCATGCAAAATTTTTTCGATGGACAAAATTGGGTTTCATGGGAGGATTGTGAAAATCGAATCGCCGAGTTTTTTGCCAGTAGGGACAGGGACTTCTTTAGGAGAGGAATATACAAGTTACCATCAAAATGGCAGAAAATCATCGAAGACAACGGTTAACTAACTTAATTTTAGCTATGTTAAAATCGTCGTCAAAAATCAATAAAAAACCGGAATGTCATTACCAAACAACCTAATATATACCTGGTTGCTGAATTTATAAAAATTTTTCGGATTACTTCGGATCTTGCTGGTAGAATTGTCAAATTATTTTTTAGTGTATGGTTTATTGGAATATGAATCGGATTATAGAGGTTATCTGGTCTTAGTATGAGCCAATCATATTCTTTACTGGGTTTTTTATATTAAGAGTCTTTATTGGTTTTCCGACGTGGTTTGTACCTGTCGAACATTATTATTATTCTGTCTGTTGGTGTTCGGATTTGCATTGTTGGTGTTTCCACCACGGTTGTTTCCTCTATAATAACCACGACAACAATTAGTTGTTGGTCTGATTATTATAGTTTCGGTTATAACCGCTATTTTTGTTATAGCCATTATATTGGTAATATCCGTTATTATGATAATTACCGCGGTTATTGCCCCTACCGCGGTAATTATTTTTGAAGTTGTTACCGCGATAGCTGTTTACTGTTGTACAGTATTGAATTTGCATTGCCTGTCATTTCAGTACTACATTGTATGTACTTATTGACGGCTTCATTCATAGTTGTGAAGTTGCCTGCCTCTAAAATTGTTTTCAGGCGGCTATGCTCACAATTTTTAACCATTGTGGTAATGGCTTCTTTTGTGCTGACTTTGTCCGCTTGTTCGGCTGGTAGGCCTTCGTCAAGGCTTCAAGGAGCTTTCGTAAGCTGTCTATTTCTGATGTAAATTTCTCGGCTGTTTTGCCTTTCTGGCTTGTTTTCACCATTTTCGCTTTCACTACGTCGGATGTTTCGCTGACTATAGTGTCTTGCAATTTCTTTATTATTGAATTTATTGTTGTTTCATTCTGTACTTTGTATAGTGTAGATCCTATTATTTTTGATTTAATGACTTCTACATCCAAATTTTCGAATGTGACTTTAGTCAAGTTAACCAACTTCAATGCTGATATGAATCTTTGAAGATGTATCTTTTGCCCGTTAAATTCCGGGATGGCATTCGAGATATCTATTATATATGTCCTTTGGGCTGCTGGATCTGCCATTATTTTTTTCTTTTGTGTCTGACACGCTTACATCTGATATATCTTATATCTTCTTCTTCTTCTGCTTCTGTTACTGTTATAACTGCAGGAATTGTTAGATCATGTAGATCTTTTTCTTTTATTTCGATTCCTTCGCTCGAATTTCATGTACTAAAGTTCTTGCAGTATTGAAAGAATCTTTGCATGTTTATTAATAGTGTCTTTATGTATTGCCCTATTTTTATACCCGTTACTCGTAGAGTAAAAGGGTATATTATATTCGTGCAAAAGTAAGTTACAGGTAGAAGGAAGCGTTTCCGACCCTATAAAGTATATATATTCTTGTTTAGGATCACTAGCAGAGTCGATCTAGCCATGTCCGTCTGCCGGTCTGTCCGTCTGTCTGTCCGTATGAACGCTGAGATCTCGGAAACTATAAAAGCTAGAAGATTGGCATTTTGCATGTAGATTTTAGGAGTTCCTACGCAGTGCAAGTTTGTTTCAAAATGGTGCCACGTCCCCTCTGACGCCCACAAGCCACAAGCTGTGGCCACAGTTTTGATACTATTATAAAAATATTAATTGTTTAATTAATTAATATTAATGTTTTTGTTTCGTCAATACCTATAGATTGGCCTGATAAAAGTTTGCCACGCCCACTCTAACGCCCAAAAACCCATTAAACGCTTAAGCCTGGCCAGCCTGGCCTACATTTCCGCCTTTCATGGCCAGTGGTACCAATGCAATACAATAGCGCCACCTAACGGATGACTTTGGAACAGCTGGCCAAGGTGCTCAACAGAGTCAACGTTAACTCTCGATAAGGATTTTTATTAAAGGAAATTGCGATGGTTTTCATTTGTCAATACCGAACTATATCCCAAGAACTATGCAAATCAAATCAAGTTAGCCAAATTTGAGGTCTGAGTCAAACAATGGCGTACGTGTATATGTATGTAAGCATTGCACTCGAAAACATAAACATAAACACAGCTGTTGGTGCAGGACAAAAGCTGCCTGCGCTAAAGCAGCGCTGGTGCTGATGCTCGTGCTGTATAGCTGCCAGCTCTAAGAGATCGCCGAATTCAAATTGATAATTTGAACTGAGTAACGGGTATCTAATAGTCGAGGCACTCGACTACAGCGTTCTCACTTGTTGGTTATACAATTGTAAGACTTGTCAAATGTGTTCTTTAATTCTCGTATGTGGAGAGTTAATTGCTCCCATTCCATACTAAGGACTTATTTTTTTTTTTGTGTATTAGTTGTGCATTATTTTTAGCACATTTATATGTCCTAGGACTAGGTGTATGTCTACTTCCGAAAATACTTTACAGTTTCTTACTGTAGGCAGTACTATTGCTTTTTGAATACCGCTGCAATGAATAAGCGGGGAAAATGCTAGGTCGTACCTATTCATATATTCGTCTTCAAAATCTGAAATTGATAGAGGCTTTGCTCTGTTTCTAAGTATGGCTAATACCCTATTCTCAAAATTTTGTTGATTGTCAAGAGTAATTCTGATGCAATCTGTGGTATTCATGTTGTTAGTTAATATATGTTTTTTTTCAAAATTTTAATTCTCTTATTTTTGGTATGTCATTGCATACATTTACAAATTTTGGATTTTAGTTTTTATTTTGAAACATATTTTTATAATAATTGTTTGTGCTCTATTAATTTAAATCTTATCCATATCGTTGGCCTGGCTTCTATTTATAGCTCTTTTTGATACACACTTATTGTGGTACATATAGGCTTTTTACAAAACAATTATTGATAATAATATGTTTCTTAAATCGGTATCAATAGTTTTTGATTCGATTTTATTAATTACGTTGACAGTGGAGTCCACTGTCTTAGTTTCAATTAAACCCTTTTTGGGTATTATTTCTGTAACGCATTCAAAATCTGTTTTATATATTGCGTTACTTTTAATAAAAAAATGCTCATTAAAATTGATATATTTTCTTTTTATTATACCCGTTACTCGTAGAGTAAAAGGGTATATTGTATTCGTGCAAAAGTATGTAACAGGTAGAAGGAAGCGTTTCCGACCCTATAAAGTATATATATTCTTGTTCAGGATCACCAGCCGAGTTGATCTAGCCATGTCCGTCTGTCCGTCTGTCCGTCTGTCTGTCCGTCTGTCTGTCTGTCTGTCTGTCCGTATGAACGCTGAGATCTCGGAAACTATAAAAGCTAGAAGATTGGCATTTTGCATGTAGATTTTAGGAGTTCCTACGCAGCGCAAGTTTGTTTCAAAAAGGTGCCACGCCCCCTTTAACGCCCACAATCGCTTATATACGATTTTATTTAAATATAAATTTAAATATTTCGGAAAAGTAAAAATGCAGTTTTATTGTGTTTATCAATACCTATCGAAATGTAGAAGAAATTTTTCAAATCGGACCATTCGTTTAAAAGTTATGCGTGATCAAAGTTTCTATCTCCATCTCCCTCGCACTCCTTTTACCTGAGTAACGGGTATCTGATAGTCGGGGCACCCGACTATAGCGTTCTCTCTTGTTTTTATATTAAAACCCGCAGCTAGAAACTGCCTGGTCTGTACAATTCTTGTTAATTATAAGTTTTTTATCCAGAGTAAGTTCGGTGGTGTAGGTTGTCATTTATACTTGTTTGTTTTCGATCGTAGGTGTAGGAGGATTTACCATTCCTCTCACACTTCTTATCCTTTTCTAGTCCTTGGCCTATGGTTTAAGGCGGCGACGGTGCTGGTTCTCGCACGGGCGGTGATTACTTTCATTTGGTTTTATTTTATGTTGTTTGGCCTATGGTTTTAGGCGGCGCCGGTGCTGGTCCTCGCACAGGCGGTGATTGCTTTCATTTAAATAGTGGGCGCTTGCTCTTCCTCTTTTTGGTCTCCACTTTTGTTTGTACTCGTCTCATTAGATAGAATATCTCATTTCTGTCATACTAGGGACACACGTTGTTTCTCGTAAACATTTTCGCTCGTATTTCACACAAATGGATGTGGCGTCAAATTTTCATAACTTTCATAACTGCTTGGTCGGCTCTCTTCTGGCTTTCCTCGCGTTTATTTCACTTCCAACTTTGTTTTGTTTTTTTTTGGGGCCAATATCGCTGTCACGGTCGCCATGCTATATTTGCCATTATATTTTCATTAAAAAAATTGTCATTTGTTATAACTGCCATGGGCAGATCTTTATTCAGCAGTCGTCAAAATATGAATGAATTACAGCTAGATGTAGGCAGCTGCGCTGTCTGCAAACATTGGCAGCGGCCGTCATACATATACATATATATCGAAGTATATGCTCGCAATTGTATTTGTGAGCACTGAGAGCGCGAGAGAGAAGTTGTACATGCATGCCTTGTATGTGTCTGCACTCAGGCCAATGGAATATGCTGACACTAGCACTTCCCATAAGTTGGGCTCTGAGGCGCATTTTTGTTTAAGTACACTGTAACACAATGCTGCTGTCGGTACAGTGGGTACTCGCTACAATGATACATGCTTAGTACACTACACGATAGTAAATTTCTCTTGCGATAGTGACGCCATCGGACGGTGAGGCTAAGTACTTATCAGATTGTCCTCGTAACAACGGAAAAGGAATTAGTCTTTTTAATAGTCACAGTTGCGGATATAAATATATTAAAGGAAAATGCCGATGTTTTTAAAAATATCCAAAATAATTCTATAACCAATATACAGCGAGTAAGTCAAAAAGTTACGAAATCAAATGGCTAACTTCCATCGAAATACAAACTTCTTAATATATAATCCCACATAATTTTCAAATAGAAAATTTACAGTTCGCTATTCCTTGTGATGGAATGTAGAAATCGATTTTATTAAAAAGTACAACTGTCAATTAGCTTTCAAGCCATCTGTAGACTAGCTTAAATTTAGACCAAATAACCTAAAATATCCGATTTATTTTCCAATAATATACAGTTCTAGCAACAACTCCATAATTCTGCCAGCAAGAGCCCAATGTTCGGACATGCCGCAGCCTACATAAATTCTTAAAGTTGCTAATCTTAACGTAAATTAAATTTTCGATGTTTGCTTTTGCCTTTTCTATTTGCCCTGCGTGGCATCTCTTTCAATTACTGTAATTGCTACTCCTTTTGAATTCCTTCGCCGATCGCTGCCTGGCCCTTTGTCCACGGCAAGTTCGATTCTGCACTCGCTCGCTGAAGGCACGGTCGCAGATCGCCTGCCTATGCTCTACGTTTATACATTCGCTAGTTAAAAGGCACAGACAAATCGGTCTGCCTGTCCAACAATTAATCTTAAACATAAACATTTAACTTTGTAATTAAGACCTTGGTGTCATTTAGAATAAATTTAGTACATATTCAATTGAAATCTTGTGCGGTTTATTTTAATTGGGTAGCATCAAAGGTTAGCGTAAGTGAAAAAGCTCACTGACCCAACATTTTGGTGACCCAGACGTGATCTAAAAACAATAAAAACTAAAGTGCAACCAAACAAATATTTTAATTTTCGTTCGTTTGATTGATCGCGCATATACATAACCTGCAACTTCTATGTACATATGCAAGCGCAAGCGGTAATACATAAACACCGCTAGAAACTCACATCGCACCCGCCCCGCGCATCATAGAGAACATTTTGGTTTCCTCTTTGTGCCTTCGTTCCCGCTTTGAAACGTTTTTACAGCGGCGACCAAACGTTTTTTGTTCGCGAGTTCGTTGCACCCCCTTCCACCGCTGTATTGCTGTTTATGTGCAAATAGACGCACATACATTCCGTTAGTTTTTCGGTGGTCAAGAGTTTTGGTACAGCACGAACTGCACAGTGGAATTTAATTATTTTGCTGGTGATAAAAGCTGAAAATAATAAAATAAATATATTAAAATGTCAACCGAAACAACTTTAGCTGCTCCAGTTCAGGGAGTGAAGCATCTTAAATTGAAGGCTGAATCAATGCTTTCTAAGGCGAAATCCTCTGAGAAGGCCCTGTCCGTTGAGAAGCTCCAGGCGATGAGTGAGGAAGAATTGGAGCTTCATCTTAAGCTCTCAGAGGAGAATAAGGCTGCATTTGCCCAGGTCCATGACAGTCTTAAGGAACTGGATTTTAATGAAATCGGCAGCCACGTTCGCGATGATTTTAAAGAGCTCATCATATCAATACAAATCATGCTAAATCGAGAATTGGTTGAAGGTCTTGGAGATGATCGATTTGACTCTGAAGGAGTTTCCGTTTGCATTAGTTAAAGTCGCATACCTCTGATTACTTCGCATGCCTATCTGCTCCTGTAGCTCCAGTGATTACCGACAATCAACCCAGTTTGACCGTTAAACCCGATGGTTGGAAAATTCCCTCGATTTTTCAATTGATCGATCCTGGTTTCTATAGATCTCGGCGCATAGATCTCCTTATTGGCGCAAGCATGTTCTTTGAGCTATTATCTGTAGGGCAGATTAAGTTGGCTGCTGGGTTACCCCTATTGCAAAAAACAAGGCTTGGTTGGATCGTTACAGGAGGTGGATCTTCTACTCTCAATTGATTGCTGCTGAAGTTCATATGGATGAATTAGTCCGTCGCTTTTGGGAAGTTGAGAGCTGTGGTGAAGGCGTCGTCACAGCCACCAAAGAAGAACTGGAGTGCGAAGCTCATTTCAAGACCAACTTTCGTCGTTTAGACTCTGGAGAATATTCCGTACGATTACCTGCGAAGAACACTCTAGAATTACTGGGTGAATCGTACAATCAAGCTTATCGTCGATTTCTCAATTTGGAGAACAAGCTAGAGCGCAAGCCAGAAGTCAAGGTCCAACATTCGGCATTCATTCGTGAATATTTGCATTTGAAGCACATGTCCGTCGTGTCCAGAAACTCCTTGAGTCTTTGCAAATATTTTCTGCCTCACCACTGCGTTTTCAAAGAAGACAGCACCACGACTAAATTGCGAGTCGTTTTTGATGGGTCTGTCAAAACGTCAAGCGGACATTCGCTGAACGAGGTTCTCATGGCAGGGCCTACCATTCAACAGAAGCTGTTCAACAAGCTGTTACAGTTTCGGACTTTCCCTGTTGCATTGTCTGGTGATATCTGCAAGATGTATCGGTGTGTTCGCGTGGCTGAACCCGATAGCTATCTTCAATGTATTCTTTGGCGTGACTCACCGGCCCAGGAGATGCAGGTATTCAAGCTTGATACCGTGACCTATGGAACTAAGCCTGCAGCCTTTTTATCCGTTCGAGCGATGCATCAATGATGAGAAGATTTCCAATCGGTTCTAAAATCATTTTGCGGGTCTTTTACGTTGATGATCTGATCACAGGAGGCCAATCAACACAGGAAGTCCTCGAAATCATTTCTCAAACAACAAACTTGCTTGCAAGAGGATGCTTTATGCTCAGGAAATGGTGTTCCACCGAGCGCGATGTCCTTGATAAAGTTCCTGACTCGGAAAAAGAAACATTCCTGAAGTTTGACGATGGCAGCGACTTTACCAAGACACTGGGTCTTGCTTGGGATCCTGCAGCGGATGTCTTTCTCTTTTCTTTTTCTCCCATACTGGTCTCTCCAAAGCCATGTAAACGACTGGTGCTTTCCACAATTGCTCGCGTGAATGATCCGCTTGGTCTTATTGGTCCTGTGGTTGCCAAGGCCAAGATCTTTCTGCAACAAGTCTGGAGAGAGAAGTTGGAGTGGGACGAGAGCTTTCCTGAGGCACTCAACACATCATGGCTGAAGTTGTCATCTGACATGGGTCGTACTCATCAAATGAAGTTTCCTCGGCGTGCGCTGCATCCAAATGGTGGATTTTCTGACGCTAGCATCGACGCATATGGAGGATGTATCTATCTCGTTTCAATAGCTGATGGTGCTCAATATCTCGTGTGGCACCTTTGAAGACTTTCACGGTTCCCAAATTAGAGTTGTGCGCTGCTTTATTACTGGCTCAACTGATGCGGGACGTACGCAACATGAATCTCTTCGATTGCCCGTTTTATTGCTGGTCGGACTCTGCTGTAGCCTTATCATGGATAAGCGATGAACCTTCACGTTTTCAAGTTTTTATTGCTAATCGAATATCTTTAATTCAAGAGCTATCCAGTGGCATGAATGGGCGCTATGTACCGACTGACTGCAATCCAGACGACATCTTGTCACGAGGTGCTTCCCCGAGCGAGCTTCTGGAATCTGCCCTTTAGTTCAGAGGCCCAGAATTTCTTCTTAAGGATCAGCAAAGTTGGCCTGAATCTTATATGCCTGTGAAGACTCTTCCCGACCTCAGAAAGCGGATTTTGGTCGGCGTTGATAAAGAAGTGGACATATCCTCAAAATACAAATTCGTGAATTCTTGGCAAAAGATCACCCACACTTTTGGATACGTATACAAATTTGTTCACCGCATAAGACGTCCTGGTCTCGACGTCGAAGATGTTAAAATGGGCACTCAAATGCTTATCAGATGTACCCAAATGAGCAGCCTGGCTGATGACTACTAGAGGTTGCATTCTAAGCGACAAATTACATCATCCAGCCCGTTGGCCTCACTTTCTCCATTTTATCGATAGCTTTGGGCTGATGAGAGTTGCTCGTGTGGCAGTAATACGAACATCAACTGGAACCACTCAAAGAGCTGTCCGCAAGTTGTGCGTACTACCGAAGCAAGAGCTGGTTGAAAGCCCTGGTCTTCCAACGGGGGGAGAATGTTCGGTCATGCCGCAGCCTAAATAAATTCTTAAAGTTTCTAATCTTAACGTAAATTAAATTCTCGATGTTTACTTTTGCCTTTTCTAATTGCCCTGCGTGGCATCTCTTTCAATTACTGTAATTGCTACTCCTTTTGAATTCCTTCGCCGATCGCTGCCTGGCCCTTTGTCCACGGCAAGCATCTACTTAGGTTCAATTCGATTCTGTACTCGCTCGCTGAAGGCACGGTCGCAGATCGCCTGCCTATTCTCTACGTTTATACTTTCGCTAGTTAAAAGGCACAGACAAATCGGTCTGCCTGCCCAACAATTAATCTTAAACATAAACATTTAATTTTGTAATTAAGACCTTGGTGTCATTTAGAATAAATTTAGTACATATTCAATTGAAATCTTGTGCGGTTTATTTTAATTGGGCACCATCAAAGGTTAGCGTTAGTGAAAAAGCTCACTGACCCAACACCCAAGTTGTCCGAAAAATTAAATAAATTCAGCAGAAGACAGTGTACTGATTCCGAATCAGAATATTTATCATGGTATTTATATGCAAATATAAAATAATAAAAATTAATTCATAACACTACTAAATACAGCAAATACAGATCAGATAGTCAATATAAACCATATAAAACATGAATCACTTTCAAACTGCGATGTACTTAAAGGAGACTACGAAGTCCGAAAAAAAACTGTACCAACCCAATTTTTGAAAAACTTACCGCCACAATTTAAAAAACAATTAACAACATTATGCAATCAATATAGCGATATATTCGGACTAGAAACCGAATCGATTGCTACGAATAATTTTTATAAACAAAAACTGAGATTGAAGGATGATGAACTAATATTCATAAAAAATTATAGAAATTCTCATAGTCAAAAGGACGAAATTCAAGAGTAAGTCCAGTAGCTCATTAACGACAAAAGAGTGGAACCCTCTTTTACCCTCTAATAGCCCGATTTTATTAGTACCGAAAAAGTCACTTCCAAATTCGGAAAAGAAAAAATAGCGATTAGTAATTGACTATCGTCAGATTAATAAAAAAACTCTTGTCTGATAAATTTCCACTCCCTAAAATTGATGATATTTGGATATTTGGTGGATCAAAATATTTTTCATGCCTTGATTTAATGTCAGTTTTTCACCAAATTGAACTCAAAAAAGTTCACGGGATATCACATTATTTTCAACAAGCAATGGTTTATATCGCTTTACGCGATTACCATTCGGCTTAAAAATAGCTCCAAATTCTTTTCAGAGAATGATGACTATAGCTTTCTCTGGACTAGAACCTTCACAGGCATTTCTTTATATGGATGACTTAATAGTCATTGATTGTTCCGAAAAACATATGCTCGAAAACTTAACTAATTTTTTTGAGAAATGGAGGCAACATAACCCAAAGATGAATTCCGAAAAATGTTAAATTTTATGCATGAAGTCACTTTTCTAGGACATAAATGCAAAGATAAAGGAATCTTGCCCGACGACATTGAAAATTGTCCAGGCCCACATGATGCGGATAACGCTAGACGATTTGTTACATTATTATAAGAAATTTTGCTCTTTATTCTCGTCATATAACAAGATTATGTAGAACAAGAGAGAACGCTATAGTCGGGTGCCCCGACTATTAGATACCCGTTACTCAGGTAAAGGGAGTGCGAGGGAGATGGAGATAGAAACTTTGATCACGCATAACTTTTTAACTAATGGTTCGATTTGAAAAATTTCTTCTACATTTCGATAGGTATTGATAAACACAATAAAACTGCATTTTTACTTTTCCGAAATATTTAAATTTTTAAAATCGTATATAAGCGATTGTGGGCGTTAAAGGGGGCGTGGCACCTTTTTGAAACAAACTTGCGCTGCGTAGGAACTCCTAGAATCTGCATGCAAAATGCCAATCTTCTAGCTTTTATAGTTTCCGAGATCTCAGCGTTCATACGGACAGACAGACAGACAGACGGACAGACAGACGGACAGACGGACAGACGGACAGACGGACATGGCTATATCGACTCGGCTAGTGTCCCTGATCAAGAATATATATACTTTATAGGGTCGGAAACGCTTCCTTCTACCTGTTACATACTTTTGCACGAATACAATATACCCTTTTACTCTACGAGTAACGGGTATAAAAATGTAAAATTCGAATGGACAGAAGAATGCCAAAACACCTTTAAACATCTTAAATAGGCATTAATAAACCCAACGCTTTTACAATATGCGGATTTTAGCAAAGAATTTTGCATAATTACATTTGCTAGCAAACACGCTTGTGGAGAAGTCCTAACTCAAAACAAAAATGGACTACAGCTCCCAGTCGCATATGCATCAAGATCTTTTAAAAAAGGAGAAAGCAACAATAGAAGCAAACAAGAACTATCAGCTATTCATTGGGCAATAACACATTTCAGACCATATATTTATGGTAGACACTTCACTGTCAAAACAGATCACAGAGCACTTACTTATTACTTATTTTCAATGTTAAGCCCCAGTTTCAAACTAACACGAATGAGACTTGAATTAGAGGAATACAATTTTACAGTAAAGTACCTAAAGGGCAAAGATAATTATGTAGTCGATGTGCTATCATGAATAACTACCACGGACTTTAAAAATTATAAAATTCTGAAAGTCACTACCAGAAATCAAAGTAAACAGAAAAATTCCTGCGCAGGAAAAGAAAAAGAAGATTTGCAAAAGCAAACTCTTAAGAAAGCTTTTAAACCCAACGTATACGAAGTCATTGTAAATGATGATCTAAGAAAAGTAGTGACCTTGCGAATAACGGATTCACTATGTTTATTAAAACATGAAAAAAAAGTTTTAGCAAAAATTGATTTTACCGATATGTAGACCAATGGAATTCTCGACTTAGGTCAGTTCTTTCAAAGGCTGGAAAAAGAAGTCGGTATACTTAATATCAACAAGCTCAAAGTGTCACCGAGCGAAAAGATCTTTGACACTATATCAATAGAACCTTTTAACATAATATGCAATAAAATACTACAATCTCTAAGAATAGCGCTACTCAAGCCGGTGACACTTTTATCAATAATGAAAAATAAACAATACTGTTTACATTCCATGACGATCCAATAAAAAGAGGTCATACAGGCATGTCTAGAACATTAGCTAAAATAAAAAGGCACTATAATTGGAAAAACATGACAAGGGAGATATCAAAATATGTTAGAAAACGCATGAAATGCCAAAAGTCAAAAACGACCATACAAAGACACCATTGACCATAACTGAAACGCCTCAAATGGCTTTTGACAGGGTAATATGATCGGTCCACTACCCAAATATGAACAAGGAAATGAATATGCAGAAACCTTAATCTCCGACTTAACAAAATACCTTGTGTCAATTCCAATTAAAAACAACAGTGCAAAAACAGTAGCAAAAGCTATATTTGAAGACTTTATTCTAAAGAACGGTCCAATGAAGACGTTCATTACGGACATGTTAACAGAATATAAAAATTCAACAAATGAAGATTTATGCAAAAATTTGAATATCAAAAACTTAACTTCTACCGCAGATCAACACCACAAGTACCGTGGAGCGAAGACACAGAACACTTAACAAGTTCAACCGCTTATACATCTCAGTTGACAAAACAGATTTGGATGTATGGCTCCAATACTTCGTATTTTGTTTCAATATAACACCATCTAAGACACAAGACTATTGTCCATTTGAGTTAGTTTTCGGAAAAACTTCAAACTAACCTAAACTTTTTAGTAGTATAGATAAGATTAGATAAAACCCTTATATAATATAGAAGACTATGCTAAAGAATCCAATTTCAGAATAGAACAGGAATTTAAGAAAACTATATTAATGTTAGAAGAACATAAGCAAAGACAAAAAAGCTATTGTGAGAAGAATACTTTAAATTTTGATTTAAAAATAGGAGATCAGGTTTTATTAAAAAATGAAACAGGGCATAAGCGAATGAAAACATAATAATTTCTATTAAAAAACACAAGAAAAAACCATACCTAAGGATAGGTTAAAAATGTTTATTTCATAATCAGTTTATACGAAAATTTTTACTTAATATTGAATTTATTCTAAAAATTTTATTTCATAATCAATTTATTTTTCTTATAAATATTTCAAGTATGGCCATACATACAAAATAAAAAACAGAATTAAAATAAAATAAAATAAACATTAAAATAAATAAAAAAAATATTATTAATTAAAAAACGAGGACAGAAGCTAACTTCGGCAAGCCGAAGTTTTAATACCCTTGAAGACTTAGCCGAAATTGCTAAAATTCTTTAGTGTAAACTGACGGACAGACGGACAGACGGACATGGCTATATCGACTCCCCTATTGATCCTGATCAAGAATATATATACTTTATGGGGTCGGAAACGTCTCCTTTACTGCGTTACAAACTTCTGACCAAAATTATAATACCCTCTGCAAGGGTATAAAAAGATTAGTTATACGTAATTAATTTAATTTTTAAATAGCGGATGTAGTATGTACTTGTCTGATTGGCAGCAACTTTTACTCTGAGCAAGGTGTACATAAATAAATTAAATAAATGGCATAGTTTCATGCCAATAGCTTTTATACTGCAAAATTGTCATATGAAAATAGGGAAAAAAGGGATATTTTCGCAGCCCTTAACAATTTTTCCTATGGAAGCTATACGATATAGACGTCCAATCGGCAAGCGCTTTTACCCTGATCAAGGTATGCATAAATAAATAAGACTTGGAAAAATGTATGTCAATAGCTTATACACTGCGCGAAATATTCTAAAAAACATGAAATTTTGACCAATTTCACCGTATTGTTCCTATGGGAGCTATAGGATATAGACGTCCGATCAGCACGCGCATTTACCTTGATGAAGGAATGCATAAAAAAATACGATTTGAAATCGCGAAATATTCTGAAAAACATCAAATTTGGACCGATTTTACCCTATTGTTCCTATGGGAGCTATAGGATATAGACGTCCGATCGTCACGCGCTTTTACCCTGATCAAGGTACGCATAAAAAAATAAGATTTGGAAAGATTTATGTCAATAGCTTTTACACTGCGCGAAATATCCTAAAATATATTAAATTTTAACCGATTTTACCCTATTGTTCCTATGGGAGCTATAGGATATAGACGTCCGATCGCCACGCGCTTTTACCCTGATCAAGGTATGCATAAAAAAATACGGTTTGGAAAGATTAATGTCAATAGCTTTTACACTGCGCGAAATATCATAAATTCTTGCAAGATATATCCAATTGTTCCTATGGGAGCTATAGGATATAGACGTCCGATCGGGGCGATTTTCAAACTTGATCTGCGTACACATGTTTTAGGACGATTGTGAAAGTTTCAGATCGCTAGCTTTTAAACTGAGCTCGCAAACGGTATT
The DNA here is from genome assembly GCA_018153365.1 of Drosophila fuyamai. NCBI lineage: Eukaryota > Metazoa > Arthropoda > Insecta > Diptera > Drosophilidae > Drosophila > Drosophila fuyamai. The sequence continues at coordinate 194,658 of JAECXW010000114.1, forward strand.
GAAACAGACGGACAGACGGACATGGCTATATCGACTCCCCTATTGATCCTGATCAAGAATATATATACTTTATGGGGTCGGAAACGTCTCCTTCACTGCGTTACAAACTTCTGACCAAAATATAATACCCTCTGCAAGGGTATAACAAACATATGTATATCGATTTTTTTACAATAAAAATGCTAAGAAAATAACTTCATATAATTACGTTATTTTTCTAAAGGAGGGAGATGTAGTATGTTCACATATCAAATGCACACTGTACTTATACATACAATTCATAGTCCCAAACAGTTCCCAAGTTAATATGATCGCCGTTTAGTGCAATGAGACTGGGAAGAGCTTAATCGGCATATTTGAGCGGCTAACTATGCCAGCCGCTACTAAACTATAAGCTTATACATAATCGTTGACCGCTGCTCTGCCGGCGTCTCTGGAGGCGCAGCTACACTCTCTCTAGCTGTACAAGAATTGTAATAGAGTTAAGAAACATTCAAAAAAGAAGATTTAATTAAAGTGTACGTGTAATTCTATACAACTGGACGTGTTATTCTTCACAGCAATGTTTAGCTTTATTTATATTTACTCGGGCGCCATTTATTCTTTGACGAACACGGTGAAGTGGATAATAATTGGTTGCATACTCTGCCTACAGGATCAGCCTAGCTCAGGGAAGATTTCTCGAAGTCCGCAGGTCCGTAGACTGGAGAGCTGTATGATTTGATGAACGTAGATAAATTCAAATTATATTAGGTGATCTCGATTTAAATGATTGATTCTCTACAGAAGAAAGGAATAAACAAAATAGGAATATTAAAACTAAATTTATGAATTAAGTTATACTTAATTAAGTTTGGTTACACTGGCACTGCTTCGATTCGTCTCCCATTGTTGTTGTCAATGCCACCAAAAGAGTCGAGGGTGGCTTTTACATGGCCGAATTGCGGCCGCCGCCAGCAAATTCCGCAGCGTGGGGTGCTTTTGGGTGACAGACTGCAACTAGTTGCTCGCCAAGGGCTTTCCCGGGAACTACCCATACGATCGCTGGGTTTTAACCTAAAACACTTGTATTATTAACCCCGCGAGGGTGATATTTCGGCCTGCTCACCTGGAGTTTTTACACAGACACACTGCAGCTCCGAAATTCGGTGCGCAATCACGGCTGCTATTTCTCCGCTGCTGCGCCACTGCCTTCACTTTGATATATATATGTAGAACAATATCGGATTTAATATCACTGTTTGAATTACTAAATAAATACCTAAGCTCTTCTATTTTGTAACAAAACTTCAAATTATTTAAGTGATTGTTTCATATTAAAAGCAACTAATCTGTCGGCCCAACTTTAACACACGCAAAAATTGAAATTACTCCTTTTGAATAAATTTTATATATATATTTTTTTTAAATCAATTGTTGATTATATTCAAGACAAGACTGCTTGCAGGGATTGTTAATCACTTATGTTGAGTTTATATTGAATCTCCTTTACAACTTAGTATTTTGATAATGAAACAATACATGTAATGAACATTGCCCTACAATGTGTTTCTTCGATTATTGAGAAAATTGAGAAACAAGAAAGGAAAGCTAACTTCGGGCGGAGCCGAAGTTGAAATACCCTTGCAGAATATTCCGATTTATATTCTCCAAACTTATTCATTTGATGCATTCTTAACACTCATAAAAAATCCCAACTTTCTAACTTTAAAAACACCAAAGTTATGGCATTTCCAATCGTTCAGTTAAGTGGCGGCTATAGGATATAGTCGGCCGATCCTTATGAAATTTGGTAGGTCAGATTGATTGGCCAAATATAAAAGCCATAGAAAATCCCAACTTCCTAACTTTACAAATCCCAAAGTTATGGCATTACCGATCAATCAGTTATATGGCAGCTATAAGTAATAGTCGGCCGATCCTTATGAAATTCGGTATGTCGGATTGATTGGCCAAAAATAAAACCCATAGAAAATCCCAACTTCTTATCTTTAAAAACACCAAAGTTATGGCTTTTCCGATCGTTCAGTTATATGGCAGCTATATGATATAGTCGCCCGATCCGGCTCGTTCCGACTTATATACTACCTGCAATAGAAAGACAAGTTTTGCGAAAGTTTCAAGCAGATAGCTTTAAAACTGAGGGACTAGTTTGCGTAGAAACGGACGGACAGACGGACAGACGGACGGACAGACGGACGGACAGACAGACATGGCTAGATCGACTCTCCTGGTGATGCTGATCAAGAATATATATACTTTATAGGGTCGGAAATGTCTCCTTCTCTGCGTTGCAAACTTTTGACTGAAATTATAACACCCTCTGCAAGGGTATAAAAAAAGTTGTTGACGATCTGTATAGATTTCTATGTTGTTAATGCGATATAAATAACTTCGTTAATTGTTAAATTCTCAAACTATTGCTAAAAGTTCTTTCTTGTTAGTTGCATAAATTTGCTCGTCTTTAGTTCATGTTTTTGAAATGAAGGTTATTGGATTTCCTTCCTGAGAAAGACCAGCACAAATTGCTAAATCAGACGGATTGGTCGTTAAAGTGAATTTTTTATTATAATCTGGTTGTACCAGTTCAATTTGTGCAATTAAATTATCTTTGAGCTCGTTAAAAACTCTTACAGCTTAATTGTCTGTTTTGAAGTTTTTGGGGACATTTTTTTGGATACTTTACCATTTTGACCATCCAAATACTTTGTTAGAGGTTTTGCAATTGTTGCGTAGTTTTGTACAAATTTTCTGTAATAGCCAGTAAGGCCTAGGCAGCTTCTAAACTCTCGAATGTTTTTTGGAATTGGATATTTATTATAATTATGACGATTGAGTCCTTTTAGTTTTGTTCAATTATTTTAGAAAATATAATAATGTAATTCATATATACATGTCATGTTTTACCTACTTGTTCTTTGAAGATATCATCCATTGCAGGTTGGTATATTCTGGGAGCGTTCGTTAGCCCAAATGACATACTCAAGAATTCATTCATCATTCTCAATTTCTGTTTCTTTCATGAGGATCTGGTGAAATTCAGACTCTAGGTCGATCGTAGAAAAGTATTTAGCTTTCCCAAACAAAGATCTTGCATTGGATATCTGTCCGAAATGGTGATTTCATAAAGTTTTTTATAGTCTCTGACTAATCCGAGTTTTGCAGTATCATCTTAATTAAAGTCCTTTTGGTACCAATAAATTATAAGTATTATAAGGGCTTTTACTTGATCTTATAAATCCTTCTCTCATCATGTGATTATATGATCTGAAGCCGATAGAGCATAGGGATGCTGCTTGCTATAAATAGGCCTGAGGGTGGCACTTAATATTTGCATAATTCAGAGACTAAAAACTTTATTGACATGACTTAAAGGACGACTAAAATACATCTGAACATCATCTGCAAACATATGGACGTTGCACATTACAAAATATTTTGGCGGGCTATTTAATAATTCATATATGTAGAACAATATCGGATTTAATATCAATGTTTGAATTAGTAAATAAATACCTAAGCTCTTCTATTTTGTAACAAAACTTCAAATTTGTTAAGTGATTGTTTCATATTAAAAGCAAATAATCTGTCGACCCAACTTTAACACACGCAAATTACTCCTTTTGAATAAATTTTTATATATTTTTTTAAATCAATTGTTGATTATATTCAAGACAAGACAGCTTGCAGGGATTGTAAATCACTTTTGTTGAGTTTATATTGAATCTCCTTTACAACTAAGTATTTTTATAATGAAACAATACATGTAATGAACGTTGCCCTACAATGTGTTTCTTCGATTATTGAGAAAATTGAGAAAAAAAAGTTGTTCATGATCTGTATAGATTTCTATGTTGTTAATGCCATATAAATAACTTCGTAAATTTTTAAATTCTCAAACTATTGCTAAAAGTTCTTTCTTGTTAGTTGCATAAATTTGCTCGGCTTTAGTTCATGTTTTTGAAATTAAGGTTATTGGATTTCCTTCCTGAGAAAAACCAGCACAAATTGCTAAATCAGACGGATTGGTCGTTAAAGTGATTTTTTTATTATAATCTGGTTGTACCAGTTCAATTTGTGCAATTAAATTATCTTTGAGCTCGTTAAAAACTCTTACAGCTTAATTGTCCAACTGTTTTGAAGTTTTTCGGGACATTTTTTTGGATACTTTACCATTTTGACCATCCAAATACTTTGTTAGAGGTTTTGCAATTGTCGCGTAGTTTTGTACAAATTTTCTGTAATAGCCAGTAAGGCCTAGGCAGCTTCTAAACTCTCGAATGTTTTTTGGAATTGGATATTTATTATAATTATGACGATTGAGTCCTTGTAATGTAATAATGTAATTCATATATACATGACATGTTTTACCTACTTGTTCTTTGAAGATATCATCCATTGCAGGTTGGTATATTCTGGGAGGTTTCGTTAGCCCAAATGACATACTCAAGAATTCATTCATCATTCTCAATGTCTGTTTCTTTCATGAGGATCTGGTGAAATTCAGACTCTAGGTCGATCGTAGAAAAGTATTTAGCTTTCCCAAACAAAGATCTTGCATTGGATATCTGTCCGAAATGGTGATTTCATAAAGTTTTTTATAGTCTATGACTAATCCGAGTTTTGTAGCATCATCTTAATTAAATTCCTTTTGGTACCAATAAATTATAAGTATTATAAGGGCTTTTACTTGATCTTATAAATCCTTCTCTCATTATGTGATTAACTTCAGAGTTCACGATATCTGAAGCCGATAGAGCATAGGGATACTGCTTGCTATTTTAACGCGAATGTCAGTCCGGAAATGGACATGTGTATTGATAATATGTATTATCTCGTTTTTTTTTATTATATTTAACTTTGCTTTTATTTATTAAATCTTCTCTTAATTTTGAGACTAACAGTAAGTTTACGAATCTTAATATTAAAATTTAACTAACAGTATAATAAGGTTGCATTCTGGTTGCGCGTCCCTCAAGTCGGTCGCTGGGTGGGTAAGTCATTGCGACGAAGGCGTGATTGGTTGATCAACCTTGTAAGACATCTCGCCAGGTGGTTAGGGTGCAACGATAGCTTGGTAAAGTACTTTTCCTTCTGTTCTGCGATCACATCATTGACTGATAGAATGTTTAAGTCGCGATGTATGTTTTCGTTGCGAACGTACCACGGTGCCCCGGTGATTGTTCTCAAGATCTTCGACTAGATGAAAAGCTAGCTGCGCAGTTGCGTGCATCGGGCATTTTGAGCGGCTGAGAATGGCTGTATCATCAGCAAACGTAGATGTTGTTAGTCGTGTGCTTGTTGGGATGTCTGCTGTATAGATTACATATAATGTTGGCCCAAGCACGCTTCCTTGAGGAACTCCAGCTCCAATAGTGTAGTTGCAGTGTTGCATCGAACAGCAAATTTTCTGTCGTAGAGGTAAGACTCTAAAAGCTTATGGGGGTTGTAGGGGAGCATTGACTTGATCTTGTACATTAGACCTTCTAGCCAAACTCTATCAAATGCTTGAGAGACGTCTAAAAATATGGCAGTACAGTACTCTCGTTTTTCGAAAGCGTTCCGAATTTCTGATGTTATCCGGTTGACTTGCTCAATTGTTCCGTGTTTTTCACGAAACCCAAATTGATGTGACGGAATTCCTTCCTGGATTCTTAGGTATGTGTTTATCCGAGTCAATACGCATTTTTCAAAGAGTTTAGATAAGCATGAGAGTAGGCTTATAGGTCTATACGACGTGGGAATTGTGTGGTCTTTTCCCGGCTTTGCTATCATTATTATAATCGACTTTTTCCATCTCACTGGAAAGTGGCCAAGTTTTGCGATGGCATTAAAAAGCTGGGTGATAGTGCAAATGGCGCAATATGGGAGCTCAATGATCATTTTGGGAGTTATGAGGTCGCAGCCTGGGGATTTTTTCGGATTCAGCTGATTTGTGATGATGTAAACGATTTCGTTTGGGCGAAGCTCAATTGGCTCATGTTGAAGCTGAGGCTCATATGGTAAAATCGGCAAGGGGAACGAACTAGTGGCAGGATTTGGTTGGAAGACATTTTTAAAGTGGTTGGCAAACGTGCTGGCTCTGTCTGCATCGCTGCGCGCCCAGCCGCCTGTGGGATTTCTAATAGGCATCACGGTTACTTTCGGTGAGCTTAGAGTAGGATGAGCTCTCCATAGTGAGTGTTTTGTACTAGATTTTGACAATTGCTCTGTGTAGCGTCGGTTGACATGTGCTTCTTCTTGCTGTAAAGCTTTTGTGAGTTGACGTGAGGCATATTTTAAGCTTTGCTTAGCAGATGGCGATCTGTGGAGTTGCCACTCTCGACGTAATCGTCGCTTTTCGAGGACGAGCACTTCTATTTGTAGATTTGTCTTCTTTTCGCTGCTTTGCGTACTTGTAGTTTGGGGTGTTGAAATTCGAGCTGCAGAGACGAGTACAGACTCCAGTGTATTAACAAAACTGTCTACGTGGGCTTCATCGTTTTGATGAGGACTTAGCTCAATGTGTGAGCTAATGTATTTCTTGTACTTAACCCAATTGGTTTTATGTGATGTCAATTTAAACGATTGCTCCTGGATGTCGGAGTAGAATAAACAGGACAGGCGTGTGATCAGATAAAAGATCCGAGAGGCATTCGGCGCTTATCAGATTTTTAGGAATTTTTTTGGTAATTGCAAAGTCTATTAAATCGGGTAGTTTCCTTGGGTCTGCCGGACAGAATGTTGGTCTGCCAGGAGAAACATAGTCCAGCTTGTTCTTCCCTTTTATAACTGCATTATAGAGTTGTTTTCCTTTTGGAGTCACAAGACGTGATCCCCAGTGTGTGTGCTTGGCGTTGTAGTCCCCTGCGGCTATGAAGTGGTCTCCTAGAGAGTTGAAAAACTGCATAAACTCATCTTCGGCTATAGTGAAGCGAGGAGGGCAGTATACGACGGCTAGTGTAAGTTGGTTGCCAGTATTTATTTGTATATTTATAGATGTGGCCTGTAGGTAAATTTTAGCAAATTTATTATGATAGTGGTGCTTAATACGGCTTCTGATTAGAATTCCAGTCCCACCATGTGCTTTACCATCTGGATGATTTGTTCCGTAGAATGAATAACCTCGTAGTTGAAAATTGTATTTGTTTGTAAGGTGTGTTTCTGAAAGCAGCATTACGTCGATATGGTTGTCGAGTAGGAATTGAGCTAACTCAAGTTTATGCTGTGAGACGCCGTTAGCGTTCCACGTAGATATCCTTAGGGAAGTCATTATTTGGATTGTTGTGAAACCAGCATTTGATTCAATAGATTTTGGTTTCGCATTAAATCATTAAATTAGTTGTGCGCATAAACGACATAAACTCCGTAAGGCTTTGCTGCAGGCTGTATATCATATCTTCAAAGTTGCTTTTTGACTGCTCCGGGAATTGTTGCTGCTGAGCCGTGTTCGGTTCTTGGTATGCTGGTTGCAGAAATGAGCTTTTTGAGACAGGGTTAGCCAGTCCTGATTTTAAAGCGCTTGCGTAAGTTACATTTTTATCAGAGTTTAAGGGTCCTAGTGAGGATCTGGCTGCAGTCGAGAAGAAGACTTCAGGGTTTGATCTGGAAGCTGTCATCTGTTTATTTTGGGTGCGGGCGGCAGTTCCTCTCTGGTGGATGCGACTTTTCAGCTCCTTGTAAACAGGGCAGCCTCTGTAGTTAGCAGTGTGATTGCCACCGCAGTTGCCGCACTTTTTCGAGTTGTAGTCATCTTTGCTCGCTGGGCAGTGTGCGGATTACAGTATGACCTTGTATGGCCATATTCTTGGCAGTTCGCACATTGTACAGGGCCATTGCGTTTGTGCGGTTCCTTAACTGTAATTCTGCGGTGCAGCAGGAACTGGATTGTAAATGGGGTGCACTTCGTATTTCTTTAGGGGCTTATTTTCTGGTTCGAGCTCAACCTTAAAGAGTGGCTGCGGCTTTCTATCCCTGTTAAGGATGTTGAAGACTGTCTTAGCGTTAAATCCCTTCTCTTGAAGTGCCTTTGTTATCTCAGCAGGCGTTACGTCGGACTCTATGCCCTTAAGTACAACTTGCAGGCCCTTGCTACTTTTTAACTGATACGTATAAAAGTTCGTTTTATTCTCGAAAAGATATTTCGATAATACTCTGTAATTATCTTCAGACTTCATTTGAATCTTTGTTTCTTGGATGTTGCCTTTTACTAGAGGTATTATGTGGAAGTTATCCTTTCCAATAAGCTCGATAATTTTGTTGACAACAACATTGGAACTTTTTTCTCGAATATAATTAGGCGGAGGTTTTGGCTTCCTTTTCCCGACTTCAGTGGATTCGGCCGCCTCAATGTCATAGGCGTCTTCCAAGAATTTAAATCGGTTTGAGTTCATGGGCGTTTCTATTCCAGCTAGGCTAGCATTGTTACGGGTTATTTTGCGTTGAGAATTTAGAGGGCTCAGCTTCCTTTTGATTTGGATGTAGCGATCCATACCAGTCTGCACGGTTGGCTTAGCACATTCATTGGTTTTGTTCTGTTTTTCGGGCAGCGCAGCGGCAGACGTATTAATATTTGCGCTGCTAGCTGATGATGTCATTAAATGCGCAGTCGATACGGTTGCAGTTGTTGTTGTAGTTACAGTTCACCTTGTTAAAGAAATTGCGGTGCTAGTTACTGCTGATGAGCTTAGGTTATTGCATACCTGCATTGGAGCACTTTCAGCGGTCTTTGGCCGCAGAGACATCGATGGTAGCGAGGGGGAGCAAGAACGCGCTCTCTCGCTCGCTACGTTTAAGAACTCGGTCAAGTTGTGGGTAATTTCCCGCGCTTGATCAGAGCTTGCATTATTTTCGGTTGCTTTAAAAGAGAAGTACGCGTTATTTCTTTGTACTGAGAGCCGTCTCTTGTCTTGCTCACGTTGACGTTGTGTGCGAACGTCGTTCTGACTCATTGTATTCGTGGTAAAGTTAATTAGAGTTGTAAGTCTTAAGTTTTATATTAATTAAATGACCAATCAATATAAACATTCGCGATTTCATCGCAGAAAGCGTCTTTTCGTGGTATAGTAGATTTATTAAAAACGGGCACTGCTTTTTTGTGATTTTATTGAATACTTTTTCCCGGAGCACAATAAATACACGTCTGCATTCGACGACGGTTAAGACTCCAGGTCGATCGTAGAAAAGTATTTAGCTTTCCCAAAAGAAAGATCTTGCATTGGATATCTGTCCGAAATGGTGATTTCATACAGTTTTTTATAGTATGACTAATCCGAGTTTTGCAGTATTATGTTCATTAAAACCCTTTTGGTACCACTAAATTATAAGAATTATAAGAGCTTTTACTTGAACTTATAAGTCCTTCTCTCATCATGTGATTATATGATCTGAAGCCGATAGAGCATAGGGATGCTGCTAGCTATAAATAGGCCTATCGTTCTCGGTGTTTATTTTAACGCGAATGTCAGTCCGGAAATGGACATGATTATCTTCGACCGCTCTTTACTAATAATATTTATTACGTCGTTGTCCAAATACTTCTTTTGATTTGAAATTGATTCACTCATATTATTTACTTCACGACGGCGTGTTCAGGATTTTTGAATACCAAACTAGTTTTGTTTTGATTTGCCTCTTCAGACTCAGTTCTGATTCGAGCCTTTTCATCAAAGTATTTTCGTATAATAAATTCCTTTAATGGAAGAATGTTTTTTCTTCGGATAAGAAAAACTGCTTAAAAGAGTAAAATTCAATCGTCGGTAGGGTATGCAAGCACCATCCGCTCGCAGAACAACAACCAAAGCTGATGTGGTTTGAAGTTTTCTCAATCACTAAGCGCAGACACCGACTGCGATTTGCCCTGTTCCTATCTCAGTTGATTGATTTCTATTAATTGAAATACATACATATATGCAAAACATTTTTCTGCTACCACTGATTGGAATTTTTAAACCAAAATGAAATATATGCTGAAATATTAAAAAATATACTATGACATATAATATTCTTATTTTTATCATTAACTCAATAGTGAATACGTCCATATTGTTAGGGTACCAAGTCTGAAAAGTAGCAAAAGACAAAATATTCTGGCTGCATCGAAATGAAATGATCGCACACATGCACCGCTGTATGAGAATGCATGAACACGCATACATATAAAGACCAATTCAAGCGCTGGAATTATGTCTGTGGTCCGGAGGTGACTGGTCACAGTGATATAGATATAGGTGCTTATTTGATATTCCAATGAAATAAAGACAAAGATAAATTTCTATGGTCGAGTGTCACCCATAGACTGATTTTATTCTGTTCTGAGTATACAAATGAGAGCTAACTTGGGAGTGGGGTACATATGTTGAGATTGCGAAACTCCTGAGGTCAGATCCCGGCCGGATGCCTGTGGCCCAGTTGTTTACTTGGTTCGGTGATATAGGTGCTTATTTGATATTCCAGTGAAATAAAGACAAAGATAAATTTCTATGGTCGAGTGTCACCCTTAGACTGATTTTATTCTGTTCTGAGTATACAAATGAGAGCTAACTTGGGAGTGGGGTACATATGTTGAGATTGCGAAACTCCTGAGGTCAGATCCCGGCCGGATGCCTGTGGCCCAGTTGTTTACTTGGTTCGGTATCCCGTCTGCTGTGTCGGCGGTTTGGTGTCCGGGTTGAATGGTATCTTCGCTAGTGGGACAATGCCCGAGGGGGTTTTAGGTGGAGGTGATGTCATGAGGAAGACATCAGCGGTAACTGCTCCCCCCTTAGCTTTTAACGATGGCCATAACGAAGGTATGGTGGGGTCCGGAGTGGGTGAAAAAATTATCTCCTTCCTGTTAAAGGTCCAGGCAACAGCCGTAATCAGGATCGAATCGACAGTGCAACGAGAATGTATATAATCGACAGGTTCGTTCCTCTATGTTAGTGACCGCCAATCCATTTTCCAGATTACTAAGGTGTAGTACCTGAAGGTTTATGGGTTCGTTCGTTGGGATTGTTGTTATATTCTGGACATGGGGAAGGATTATCTCAATCTCGATTATTGTAGTGGCGGCCTCGACGTATTTTGTCCCATTAGCGGAGATAAAACAATTATCGTATTTTATAAGCATGGAACCGTTGAAGATCCTGCTCGAAATGCAATTGGAAGTAATGTTCAGATTCTCCACGTTGAGGATCACCAACAACCGTTTTAAAGGAACGAAGATCTGTGGTTGGTGACCTCTGTTCGTTTTGCAGCAGGTCGCTCCTTTATCGTCCAGAAGGTTGTAAAGGCATTCTGTATTATTGGGTGTCACAGGAGTCTCGCAAATGTGTGTATCTCCCATTTTTATACAAGGTGTCTCAATTATTTTAATTTCTAGGTCGTTCTTAATTATAACATTAGGTAAGTTTACATACATAGTTTTGTTTAGTGGTAGTGAAATAAGACGGTACAAATTAGAAGATTCTTTTGACAAAATTGGAACTTTGATATGGAATATGAGTGTTTTTTTAAGGGTGGTTGATTCTAAAGAAAGCACATTGTATAGTTCGTGTTCTAGTTTATGCTCCGATAGTACGTTTTTAATTTTTTCAAATTCGACCGAATTCAATAGGTATTTTGGGACTAACTTTAATTTAGCAAATACAAAGCTTTCCGCAATATTGTTTAAGTGATTGAAGAATAAGTCTATATTGAAGTTAATCCTATCTATATATTATTCTTATATTCTTCATCTATTTCTTTAAAAATTTTATTTTGATACGAGTATATAAAGTTGCTTATAAGTACCTGTTCCCGTTAATATGTTCATTTACCTTGAATCTTACAAGCGTTTCGTTCTGGAAATTAGTGTTGAATTCGGAATTTCCGCGTAAGAGACTTAGTTCCTTGTTTATTCTTGCTTCGTCATAGGCGTCCATATTCCCCGAGACTACTTTATTATATGGCCCAATCCATAAATTAATCCTCTTTTTGGCCTACTTCTTCCATTGTTAGGAAGCAAGGAATTTAATCTTTGTTGAACCTGAGCTAATTTTTGGTATAATGTAAGTTTCAGCTCTTCAAGGCCCTGTTGGTCGGGTAAGTTTCCTATCACTTCGTGTATTTTAGTTACTGAGTCTTCATATTTGCTCAGGTGAATGATGTGATTAAAAATTTTAAAGGACTTCACCACTCTCGCCGTTCCAAAGTTGATTTTTATAATAGGTTGATCATTGTCCAGGATTTCACTAACGAACCGTTGAGTAGTTCCCAGGGTCAATCTGTAAAATTATATTGTGAGTAAAGTGTCCAAGTCTCGAAAATAAGTTTATGAGTTAACTGTTTGTAATGTGGCTTTCCTAATTTTTTGTTTGTGCAGTTTTTGTTTTCTTATAGTCCGTAATTTTACCCCGCTATCTAGCAAAACCTTGTGTTTACTAAACCGAGGTGTTATTTTATTTCTCCTATTTTCCTTGCGGAGGATAGAAGTACCAACCGGTAAGTCAGAAGGGTCTGTCCTTTTTTCATTTAGGCGGTCTGTTCTTTTTTTTTGTAGCATCCTCCATGTGCCTTTTTAGGTCGGGGTATATGGTAGTTTGGAATTCGTTTTAGTAAATAATCGTGCTCATTGTCGAACCTAACTGTTTTGTCGAAAATGTGAGTGCCACCACTAAAAAGTTCAAATGGGGTTAAATTTGTACTAGAGTTTGTACTAGAGTTGTTGTAATTGTTGTAAGTTATTATTTTTTCCGAAAATATCTTGTGAGGAGTCATAAACTCTCCACAAATCTCGATGCAGGAGATCGGCCTAGCAACAGCGGAGGAGGCGAGAAATCCGGAGAAATGAAGGGCATCCAGGTCAAACGGGAAACATTCGGACCTTGGACCCTCATATGGCAAGGGCAACGAGGTTAAACGGTGAATTGGCGGACTTTGGACCCGCCTAAAGAGGACACACCGTGAATTAACGGTACCTCGATGGACCTTGGACCCGCGCCCGGCAAGGGCAACGGGGTCATACGGTAAATTGGCGGACTTCGGACCCGCACAAAGAGGACACACCGTGAATTAACGGTACCTCAGTGGACCTTGGACCCGAGGGGAATAACGGCACCTACAGCGCCTATAAAAAGGACGACGCAAGCGCAGCTCGGGACAGTACGAGTGCGAGAATCAGAGCGAGTGCGTGAACGCGGAATAAGTAAACATCGAAACCGAAGTGCCCAAGGATCAAGATCGCAAAGTCGAGACACCGAACGACGACAAGTCTACAAGGCTGAGGCTACAACGCTGAGATCCAACGGTGCTAGGTCGTGGTAAAGTCAAGCTTAGGGAGTCCTTGCGCGGTGTCAGGCGATAAAGGTGGCTAGGCGATAAGGGAGAACTCTGTTCTACCTGCTAGGCGATAAAGTCTTGCCGACAAAGTCCAGGCTGAACTCCGGAAGCCAGGCGATAAAGGTGGCTAGGCGATAAGGCGTAACTTCGGTTCACCTGCTAGGCGATACACCTTGCCGGCCCCGGTAGGGAAGCTCGCATAACAACCAGGGTCTTGGTGGAGTCGTTCCGATCTCAGTCACCCGGAGCAGCAAGCCGAAGCAACACAGTGGTAAGCCGGGAGCGACGCAGCAGCACGCCAGGAGCAGAGCAGCAGCGAGCCAGGAGCAACGCAGCAGGAGACAGCGACAACGGGCAGCAGAATAATAGCAATAAGGCTATATTTTAGAGAGTCAATAAACCAGCACCAACCTAATCATTTCTTGCGTTATCCTTTGGTCACGGGCGGTCACTCAATATAAATTTGGTGGAACGAACTCACAACCTCTCTGAGCTAGCCGCACGTTTACGTAGCGAGCAGAAATAAAGAATCAGGTCGTTACAATCTCGTCATGTTCTAGGGTTAATTTTAATTCCTTTCTCTTACTCAGAATTATCTTGTAGATTTCAGTTAAGGTTGAATATAGTCGTTCCACTGTCGAGGTACTACTTGATTGTTGGAAAGAAGTGACATGTAGCTCTATTTCGTATTGTGCCAAAAAGTCCTTAAAAACGGTCCAGAGAACTCGGCTCCCAAGTCAAGCATTAACTTTTTGGGGATTCCAAATTGGCAAAAGAAAGTCATGAAAGCTTTAGTAACAAGTATGGAGTTTCTATTGGTGAGTGGGTAGGCTTGAGCGAATTTCGAGAATTTTTCAATAATTGTAAAGTTATAATTATTATTAATAGTATATATGTCTGTGTGCAATATATCCAGGGGCCTATTTGGTATTTATGGCAATAAAAATGGTGGTTTCTGTGGGCACCTATCGTACTTAAGAGTGGGGCATATTTCGCAATCCCGAATATTCTGGGAGATTAAAGACTTTATTTGGGGTGCATAGATTTCCCTTTTTAGATGCTGCTACATCTCTTTCAACACTCTATGATTGTTGTTAGAGCGGTTGGTTCTTATCAAGTTGTTAATTTCCTCAGGGTCAACAGGTGTGTAGAACAATATGACACCTGTAAACCTTATACAGTTAAGAGTCCGCGAAATATTTTGAGTAAGCTTCTTGTATTACTTCGAAAATTTCGTCGGACGAGTGAACGTCTAAGGTTTTGTTGGGTATTAAAATGGGTTTAAAAATATCTCTGATTTTTTGTAAGGTAAAAGAATTTTGAATGGTATGCTTACCGCGACCGAGGAGGTCTGTCCGATTTCAAATACAACCTGCATGTTAAATGTGTTAAGTGCCTTCTTAGCTAACAGAATTCCGGCTAAAATATGTGCGTCAACGTCATTGATAAGTGGTTCGATTATACTTAAAGCATTCGCAATGACGTTTTGTGAGCATTTTTTGTAGACGATATCGTAGTCATACTCGGAAAGTGTTAGTTTCCATCGGAGGAGTTTCGGGTTTTAGCCCTTGAAATTTTGCAACCAAACTAATGGTTTATGGTCGGTAATGATCTTGAACTTGTTGCCATACACATATGGCCGAAAGTACTTAACTGCCCAGATTATGGCCAGCATCTCCTTCTCTATTGTCGAATACCGAGTTTCTGCCTCGTTCAAGGTTCTACTCGCGAATCAAATTGGTCTGTCGGACCCGTCGGGGCCTTGAGAAAGAACGGCTCCAATTGCGAAGTGGTAAGGGTAAATGGTTTGTGGAGGTCTGGGTGTTGTAAAATCGGGTTGTTCGTTAGGAGGGTTTTGCAAATTTCAAATGCCTCTATAAATTCTGCATTTATAACGTCGGATTTGCCACCCTTAAGCTGTCGGGAAATAGGTTTCCTAATTTTAGCAAAGTCTTTTATAAATTTCCTATAATAGCCCAACAGGCCTAAAAAGGATTTTATTTGTGTAATACTGACAAAATGGATATCTCTTAGCAATAAAACAGGTTTATATTCCAAACTGAATTCTCTCTTTTATTCCGAGACCACACACTGTTGGTTTGCTAGCGGTCTATATTAGACTGCCCGCATTCCTCATGCCTCGTTGTCAGGGTTCCCACCTTCGGATCCGCTGTTGTAGGGTTCGCTATATGCAGCGGGTTGCCACATCCCTCCTTTTTTTTCAGTCCCAGTTTCAATCCTTGGTCCGGGCTCGGTTCTTTCATAATGGATGCCTGCGGTGGTTGAAGTTCAGACTGTTGTGCATCCTGGAAATCTTCTAGGGAAATCAGCTGTGCTTCGGGTAAGAGACCAGGTTTGGAGGTATCGTTCTGTGAGCTCTCACTGGGTACCTTTTTAAGGTGACTAATGTTCCGCGTTATAGCGCGACCATCTCCTGACACTGTTACGATGTTCCCCTTCCTCTCAATTACAGCATATGTAGTGGGGTCGAAACTAGGTGTTAGTTTGTGCGGGAATACAACATTCTTGATTAGTACCTTGTCTTCTACTTCGATGTCGATATCCCTCGCCCCTCTTTTTCTGTCAGCTAAATCTTTTCCCTTTTGCTTAACACAAACATCGCGGTCTCGCTCAGACGAATCTAACATTTCGCCTCCTAAGTCTTGAATTCCTGGCATCTTATTTCGAATCAATTTGTTGAACATTAACATCGTGGGTGCAGTGCCTTTACTGCCATGTGGAGTTACGTTATACATATGAACAAATTTTTGGATTTCTTCTTTACAGTTAGCCTTATTTTGATGAGCTATTTTTAGTGACTTGTTCATATTTCTACCTCGCCGTTTGCCTGGGGCCAGTAGGGCGGAGTTCTAATCTGTTCGATTCTAGAGATCTTACAATATTCTTTAAATTCGTTGCTGATGTACTGTCGTCCATTGTCTGTCTTTAAGTATTTTGGAAAGCCAAGTCGGCAGAAAATGTCTTTCATAGTGTTAATTATGCTTGTGGAAGTTATAGTACGAAGGAACTTAAATTCCATGTATCGTGAAAAATAGTCGATGAATACGAGCAAGAATTTGGCAATGAAACCAGTAAATCGGACGCCACGTAAATCCACGGACCCGTTGGAAACGTCGTTCTGTTCATCGGTGCTGGATTGCTAGCTTGGGAGACTAAAAGGCAATATTTACAAGATTTTACAAATTTTTCAGCCTCCCGGTCAATCCCAGGCCACCCCACCTTGAAACGCAATCGGCGCTTCATTGCGGATTCGCCGGGTGACCCTCATGGGCTAACTCCAGTGTCTTCTGCCAAAGAGAAGTTGGGATTATTATTCGATCTCCTCTCAATAAGATTGAACCATCTGTCGATAACTCATGCCTGAATGGCTAGAGCCTTTTTGATATCTATATATATATATTCTGCTCGTGGCTCCAAATCCTTTCTTGATGTTATGCAGCATAGTCGGGACAAAGAGTCTGATATACTCTCTTTTCCGGCTTTAAAGATAACCTTAAATTTTAAAGCCTGTAAGCGAAGAAGCCATCTTTCAATGGGAGCTGGTGGTTTTGATGACGGTTTAAATATAGTCTAGAGTGGCTTGTGGTCGGTAACTAATTCAAACTCCAATCCTGCTAAGTAGTAATAGAACTTTTCCACCGCCCATACTAATGCCAAGCTTTCCTTTTCCGTTTGCGAGTACCGCTTCTCCACATCAGACAAACTCCTGCTTGCAAAGAAAATTATTAATGGTTCATTGTTATCTGTGAACTGGAGCAGAACCGCGCCTTGTGCCAAAGGGCTGGCATCGGCAATCAGACGTGTTCGGTGGTTTACGTTGAAATACGAGAGTCTGGGTATTTCGGTTAATCTAATTTTTAAATCATCAAACGCTGCTTTCTCTTTAGGGTCCCAAACAAATTTAATTTATTTCCTTAGCAACTGTCGTAGTGGTTCAGTGCGATCGGCCAAGTCCGGGATAAACTTTCCGACATATGTGACGAGGCCAAGGAAGCTTCGGGTCTCCTCCTTATTTTTCGGATTTCGAAAAGACGTGATGGTCGTCACTTTCTCCGGATCAACATTAATTCCCTTGTCAGATAAAATGTGGCCTAAAAATTTCAAACGATTCGTTTTCCAAACACATTTTGAATCGTTTAGCAAGACATTATTTTCCTTAAATATTGATCGGACTTCCGTGAAGGTTTTGTCGTGTTCTTCTTCTGTTCCGAAAATAATGATATCGTCTATACAGTTTAGGACCTTGGAACAAGGCGCTAACAGTTCTTCGAGCCGCCGTTGGAATATCTCAGATGCTGAATTTATTGCGAACATTAAACGCTTGTACCGGAACAACCCCTTTGGCGTTATGAATGTGGTTATCTGTCGGCTTTCCTCATCCAGTTCTAATTGGTGGTAGGCATCCTTTAAATCAATTCGCGAAAAATATTTTGCTCCTTCCAACCACTAACCATACAACATATAGACTGGTCATTTCATACAAGCAATATGGACACTCAAAAATCTTTCCGGGAGGCCCCACAGCTGTTAGTGGCAGGCCCCAGACACTTCGTGTGCCTTCGGGTTTTTTTCCCTCCCATTCTTATTTTCATTTTTATGCTCGCGCACTCATTGCACGAGTTCGGTCGTTCAGTCGCAGAGACGCGCATTTGGAAGAAGGTTGCGCCTGCGCTTGAATTAGTCTTTATATGTATGCGTGTTCATGCGTTTATTTCAATTTGGTGCGGCAAGAATATTTTGTCTTTTGCTACTTTTCAGACTTGATACAATATGGGCGTGAATAGTGAATACTATTGGGTTAATGATAAAAATAAGAATATTATATGTTATAGTATATTTTTTAATATTTCAGCATAAATTTCATGTTGGTTTACAAATTCCTATCAGTGGTAGCACTAAAATGTTTTTCTTATATGCATGTATTCCAATTAATAGAAATCAATCTACTGAGATACGAACGGGACATATCACAGTTGGTGTCACAAAAACACCGACTGCTTTTAAGTGGTTCAGAAAACTTCAAACCAAATCAGCTTTGGTTGTTGTTCTGCGAGCGGATGGTGCCTGCATACCCTACCAACGATTGAATTTTAGGGGTGGGGACAGAAAGAAGAACGGCTGTTTGGCTTTTGTTTTGTTTACATTTTTTAGGACACTTGTTTTGAATGTTATGTTTAATGACCTTTGGTGGATTTATTTTTTTAAGGTTCGCAGTGTAATTTTGTTTAATGTTGTTAATTAATGATTTATTTTTTTATTTTTTTGTATGTTTGTTCTTAAAAGTCGTCGCTCGAATTATTTACCGATAAATATACCTGCGTTAAATAGTAGTTTTTAAACTTTTTCACAACATAAAAATATGAATTTAGGTTAAACTTCTAAAATACTTTTTATTTTTGTAAAAGGTAAATGGAGCAAATATACAAATCTGAATTTTTTATTTAAATAATATTTAAATTTTCAATTGTATAATTTTATTTATTTATTTTATTTTTCTTGTTTCTGTCCCCCCCTAAAATTCAATCGTCGGTAGGGTATGCAGGCACCATCCGCTCGCAGAACAACAACCAAAGCTGATTTGGTTTGAAGTTTTCTGAACCACTTAAAAGCAGTCGGTGTTTTTTGTGACACCGACTGCGATATGCCCTGTTCGTATCTCAGTAGATTGATTTCTATTTATTGGAATACGTGCATATAAGAAAAACATTTTACTGCTACCACTGATATGAATTTGTAAACCAAAATGAAATGTATGCTGAAATATTAAAAAATACACTATAACATATAATATTCTTATTTTGATCATTAACCAAATAGTGAATACGCCCATATTGGTAGGGTACCAAGTCTGAAAAGTAGCAAAAGTCAAAATATTCTTGCCGCATCGAATTGAAATAAACTTACACATGCACCCCTGTATGAGAATGCATGAACACGCATACATATAAAGACTAATTCAAGCGCAGGCGCAACCTTCTTCAAAATGCGCGTCTCTGCGACTGAACGACCGAACTCGCGCAATGAGCGTGCGAGCGTCAAAATGAGAATAAGTATGAGAGGGAAAAAAACCCGAAGGCACACGAAGTGTCTGGGGCCTGCCACTAACAGCTGTGGGGCCTCCCGGAAAGATTTTTGAGTGTCCATATTGCTTGTATGAAATGACCAGTCTATATGTTGTATGGTTAGTGTTCCAACCTAGTCATGAATGACTCAAAAGTTGGCAGAGGGTAGTGTCCCCTTTTTACTGCTTTATTCGCCATCCGCATGTCCAGGCACATACGTATATCGCCATTTTCTTTAAAAACTACCACGATTGTTGAGATCCAAGGGCTATGGCCGTGCACTGGCTCTATAATGTCGTTGTTTAATGATTCTTTCAATTTAGCCAAAACCATATTCTCGACCGCAACTGTGATGAGTCTGATAGGCTGTTGTTTGGGTCTCACTTTCGGGTCAATTAAGAGCTTGACCGTCACTCCTTTCCACTTGGAAAACGGGGTAATGCATTCCATTCGATTTACTTGCAATCCCAATGCGAGGACCTTCAATTGTATGGCGGTATCTCGGCCTAATAGTGATGGTGTCCCATTTTCAAAACGGGATCCTGAGTCAATTACTAGTGAAACAAGTTAGCCACCGATGTAGCGATCAATCGATTCACCGTCTTCACCATCACTACAGATTATTAGAATTATCTTTCGTTGCCTTCACTTCAGAATAGGTATTTGCATCTTGAACCCATCGTACGTGTGACCGTACTCGCTTGACGCCATTATTATTGGGCTGTGTGTACTGGCGTTTGAAACTTGTTCTGCATTTTCGGGCGAAATGTCCGATGCGAGTGCACTTGTTGCACTTAACCTGCCGTGCAGGGCATGTGGCGTTATCATACGCGTGCCCGATGCGACCACATCTACCACATTCGGTGTCCTTTTCAGACTTTCGTTGGATATCTTATTTATTGTCTCATCCAATATGGCTAACATCGATTTGGGCTGCTTACTAATTTCCTCGTCTACTCGTCAAGCTTCAATGATTTCAGCCAACGTGTGTTCTTTTTCCAATAGTTTTTCTTTAATTGAAAGGAAGTCCAGGGATCCATAATTTTATCTTTGAAACAAATCTCTTCAATTTCGGCCTTTGTGGTTCCGAAACAGTATTTCTGCATTTGCTGACGCAAACGGACAATAAATTTCGCAAAACTCTCGCCCTCCAAAGGAGAAAGGCTCCTAAACAGATGCCGTTCGAAGGTTGAGTTTTGCTTTGGCGAAAAATAATCATTTAGTTTATTCACCAACACCAAAAATACATCAGTCTGTTTATCCTAGTCTGGATCGATCAGAGCATCGGGCAACGAATAAGCGACCGTTTGTAACTCAACGCCTCCCAAGTGAAGTAATTTGCTCCGTCTCTTACTGGGTGTTTCAATGCCCTCTGCGTCGATTTATATTTTGAATGCCCGAAGCCATTTTTCCCACTCGCTCCACAATAAAGACCTTTCTATTGTTTCACAAAGAAACGGTTTAATAATATTTTCGCACATCTTGTTAATTATTATCTGAAAGTAAAAGAAAAAATTTTTTTTTTTACTTTTATTAGGGCTAACTGCCTCTGACCGTGTCAGCTTGTGTTTTCGGTTAACTGCCTCTGACCATGTCAGCATATGATTTGGCAAACTGCCTCTGACTGTGTCAGCTTATGATTTGGCTTACGGTCTCAATCGTAACCAATAATTCGATTCAAAATTATTTTCATTTTTAACTTGAAACTAACTGTTCCTCAGTCAATTATTTCGCATTTCTGTTTTGCGTTTTCCTATGCGCTTTTACAATAATTCTCATGACTTGCAACTTGGTGTCACTCAGTCCCTCTCTTAAGTGGAGCCTTGTATTCGTTTTTGCCTTTGAATCAAAATGGTTTTTTTGACTCAATTGACTTTGTTTCCATGTATTCTCGAATTCACGAATTCCTCTGTCATTCCCACCATTCGGCAACGAATGACCGAAAGGAAGAAACAGAAGGACTGTTCTTGCAAGTCACACATACTTGCGCACTAAAACACTGCAATGCCAATAAAACTATTTTCATTTGCAGCCATTTCTCTTAAATGTAAGTTTAGAATTCACCAATTATAGGTCTCGGTTTTACCCCGTCGCCAATATAATAACTCACAAAATGGATATCTCTTAGCAATAAAAACACGTTTATATTCCAAACTGAATTCACTCTTTTATTCCGCATTCCTCCTGCCTCGTTGTCAGCGTTCCCACCTTCGGATCCGCTGTTGTAGTGTTCGCTATTTGCAGCGGGTTGCCACAATTTGCTTAGTCGTTTTTGGGCATGGGAAATTTTTTACTGCTGTTACTTTGTCGGGATTTGGTTGGATACCGTCCTGGGTTAGTACGTGTCCAAAAAAATCTATTTCCTTCTTCAGGAAATTCAACTTGGTGATTTGGATTTTTAGATTCGCTTGACGTAATTTATGAAATATGTCCTCAAGATAGACCAAGCAAATGTCCCCTACTAGTTCTCCTAGTACGTTGTCCATTACCCTTTGCAATTAAGCTGGGGCGTTTTTTAGCCAGAACGGCATTCTCATAAATCCCCATTGTCCGTTCTCTACCGAAAAAGCTGTCTTGGCCATGTCCCGAGGGTCCATCTGAATTTGGTGGAACCCACTCGCTAAATCTAAGAAGGAAAAATATTTTGCCGTTCCAATGTTGTCAAGAAGGTCGTTAATATTGGGGATTGGGTACCTGTCCGTGATGGTTTTGTCATTCAGTGTTCTGAAGTCTATTACTAATCTCCATTTCATTTGGCTAGATGAGTCCGACTTCTTAGGGACTACCCAAACAGGGGCGCCCCAAGGGGAATGACTGTTTCTTATTATATTCTGGTCGAGCATTTTTTCTATTTGCTTGTGGATCTCTTCTTTATGTATATAAGGGTATCTGTACGTTTTAACATGAACGGGGATATTGTCGGTAGTCGGGATGGGGTGCTTAACTGTGGTGGAGAATGTGAGAGGTGTCGCGTCGTCGTAAAATAGGTCCTGAAATTTTTTGCAAATTTTAAGCTATCTTTGCTTTTCTTCGTTATTTAAATGGTCCGTAGGGATGTGCTCATTAAGACTTCTCCTGATCTGTTGGTAACTTGGATTAAGTGTTACCCCGTTTATGTGATCGTAACATTCCTTGTTATATGGCTCCACGGTTAGTGGTTGATCGAGACAAAGGATCTGCACTGTCTCGGAATTGTTAGTTATTTCCAGCAAGCTATGTTCGTCCGAGGCGGTGTAGAGTCCCCCAGACACAGAAAGATTACTGTCTATCTCCAGAGAATTACAGAGAAAATCGCCTTCACTAAGGTTGACTGGTAGTTTTATAACGGCTTTACTTTGGGGCTGGATAAAAAGTTCGTCGGTACTTCTATTAATTTTCGTTATAATGTTAATCGATGTAAATGGGGTTTCGAGTTTGAGTTCTTCAATATTTATTTTCGTTTTTCGGTATGTCAAGAAATCCATCCCTAGGAGGCCATCGAAGTATGGGTGGAAGTATGAAAAGTAATAACTGAATTTCGGCTTGTTTTGTATACTGGTATAGGTTAATTAGCAGTTCGCGTCGGTGAATAGCTTTCCAGGACTGTTGATACGGACATTATTTTCTAATTTTTGTATGGCGCCTTGAGAAATAAGGGTTGTGTCCACGAAAGAATAGGTGGAACCGGTGTCCACGAGGAATTTTAGTGGTTTTGGAGAGTTAGATAAAGTGATAATTATATATGGAAGAGACAGACCGTGCGTTTTTTTTGTTTATGTAACCGACTTGTAGGTTGAGGCCTCTTGTTGAAAATTTGAGCTGTCGTCAATGTTGGAGGCAGACCTTTGTGAAGGATTTCGGTCAGTGTTATACCCCCTGCTCTGTTGTTATTATCTTGTCTGTTGTTATTGGTACGATTCTGGCTTTGGTTCGAGCCTCGACGGAATGTGTTTGCCGAGGAATAAGAACCGCCCCGATAGCCCATGAGTATTGGAAGAGTAGTTATTACGGCCACTAGAGTTGTTTTGATACGAACTCGTCTGGTAGGGCCTATTACGGTCCGAGTTGAACCTATTGTTCTGCGATTTGTTTTGTTTTTGGTAAATAAAACTCTGCTCGGCTTGACACCACTCATAAGCTGTCTCGATCGTTGTCGGATTTCAAGCGCGGATGACTGTTCTGAGTGGGTCGCGTAGCCCACTAAAAAGGTATTAAGACAGACCCCATCGTAAAGAGCTCGTTTTGATGCCGCACTTACTCCGTGTTCGGAGTCTGCAGGGAATGACAAGAAGTCACTACGGAGTCTGGTGATCTCAAAGAATAATTTACCCAGGGACAAACCGCTGAATTTCGGCGATGAGTATCGGTTCTGTCTTTTTGCATGCATAAATGCGTTTAAGGTTTTCCCTAATGTTGTCCCATTCAAGTTTAGTGTCTAACATGTTCAAGGTCTCGTCCGCCTTGTCTATAATTTTGTTCCTCAAAGTTCAACAACTTTCCGTACGGTATTTGGTCCGTACCCCTTATCAAAATAATAATTTCCTCAACGCTCACAATAAATTTCTTAAGGGTACCCGCGATCCCCTCGAAAGTAGGTAATTGCTTGACAAAGGCTAGTATATCGGTAGGGTTTAGGGTGGTACTTAGGGTAGTGGTGGTTGACGTGCTCAAAATGGTACTGGCATTTCCTATATTGTTAATGACACTATTGGTAGGGCTAGTGGTCCTAGAACCCCCGGAGGCGTTACCCGAGTCCATGATCAAAATTTCCTCCTCTTTGATTTCAGGTAAGCTAGGGTTTTCCTTGACATTAGGTGAAAGAATACGTATTTGCATAATTAAAGGTTTCGAAAAGATTTTGAATTGTAAATATTGGTCAATATATGTGCTTTAATCAGAATTTTCCCGTTTAAGTGTTTCTACGTGTGAGAATTTTGTTTAGTGCAGCTGTCTTAGCAATGTGTTTTTTTTTTGGTAAAGTCTATTTAGAAAAAAGTTTTTTTTTCTTATTATATATGTAATAAAGTAATTGCGGGCTCCAAAAATTTTAAATGAGTGCAACCATTTTCAATGTGAATCAACTGTAGATGATCTCAATTGATATGGGTGCGTAAAAACAAAATTTTTATACATTTTTTCCGTATGTGACTTTTTTGGAAATCTGTAATTTTTCTTATGCATTCATATAATGCGCGATGCATTTTGTGCCGATCAGCGATTTATGGTCACAATTGATATAAATGCAAAGAAATATAATTTCCGGTGTACGTTTATTCCTTTATTTTTCTTTTTGTTTTGGAACTGTGACTTTTATGTTTCCATATAATGCGCGATGCATTTTGTATCGATCAGTGATTGATGGTCACAATTGATATGAACACACATGTATATATAATTAATTCTTCTTGATTTAAATATCCATATTAATGCGCGATGCATTCTTGTGCCGATCAGCGATTGATGGTCACAATTTGATATGGATGCAAAAATATAATTTTCAGTGTAAGATTTTCTTCATATATATATATCCATATAATGCGCGATGCATTTTGTGCCGATTAGCGATTGATGGTCACAATTGATATGGACACACATGTATATATAATTAATTCTTTTTGATTTAAATATCCATATTAATGCGCGCTGCATTTTTGTTCCGATCAGCGATTGATGGTCACAATTTAATATGGATGCAAAAATATAATTTTCAGCGTAAGATTTTTTTATATATATCCATATTATGGGCGATGCATTTTGTGCCGATCAGCGATTGATGGTCACAATTGATATGGACACACACACGAAAAATTTTCCGATTTAATTAGCCATATTCCCAGCGATTCACAGTAAGTAGGAAAATAGAATTTCGTGTGGTATATTATTTTAGATTAATCATGACGGTTACAAAATAGGTATTTATTTTCTGTTGGAAGATTTTTGTCCACAACACATTGCTATAATAATTAATTTTTCTTTTATGCAATGTTTACCGTGTAGTCCAGAAGCTTTTCAAGGATAATGGAATTCCAGTCAGCACTTTTCAATTTAAAAATGAACGAGCCTTTCGAGTCGTCATCAAGGGACTTCACGCTTCCACTGAAATATCCGAATTTACTGCAAAACTTAAAGCTCTGGGACACAACCCTCGGAATGTATTCAACCCCCCTGGTGAAAATGGGAAGGCGAACCGGGATATATTCTTTGTTGAGCTGGAACCAGCTAGAAACAACAAAAATGTATATGATATCCAGATAATTGACTACCAGGTGGTTAAAGTGGAACCGCAGCTTCAGAGAAAGGGTCCTTTAAGGTGTTTCCGATGTCAAGAATTTGGACATTCAAAAAACTTTTGCTCACTCTTGCCAGTATGCCACATGTGCTGGTGACCATGTGACAAAATACAAGGAGAGGTGCTTGGCCATAAAAGAAGAACAACTCAAGTGCATTAACTGTGGTTCTAATCATAGTGCATCCTCCCGTTGATGTCCTGCCTATTTAGAGGCTATTGAAAGACGTAAGCCCACCGGTTCTGTAGAGCGTAGACCCACTCAAAAGAAAGGCGGTGAACGTACTTTTAAGCCTGCCACGCCCCCGGCTGAAAATGATTGGTTTACCACACGTCTTTCTGCATCCTCAAGTCAGACTTCGCCAGCGTCTAATTCACATCCAAGTGAAAAGACGCTGGCGAAGTCTGATTGTACAACCTTCTCAGGGCAGGCTTCTGGAATTTATTAATGGATTAAGGAAGCAACAAGAGGCTGCTGCGACAGCCCAAGCGGCTGCAATTGATAAGTTGTTGTTACGCTTTGATCAAATGATGTCAGTAATGACGACCACACTACAAATGTTACAGAGCGTCATTTCTAAGCATGCCATTCCATCAGGGTCAACGCATTGCGATGACTAATTACGGTATAAATATCGTTATTTGGAACGCCAACAACTTAGTTGACAAATCACTCGAGATTGAGCACCTCCTCCAGAAACGCAACATTGACATTTTATTGATCTCAGAGACACATTTTACCAGCCGTTCATTCTTCCACATTAATGGATATGCTGTTCACTCTGCCAACCACCCTGATGATCGACATCTTGGTGGTGCTGCTGTCATAATCAAATCCTGTTTACATTATCACCTAAGTGCCACAATATCGCAGCCTCATCTGCAAGCAGTTGCCATAAGTTTGGTCACTGGGTTTGGCAAAATTTTATTTGGTGCTCTCTACTGTCCACCTGGTCACCGCCTTTCTTGGACGACTGATTAATATCTGCATCTGAACAGAACCATCAAGCTGCCCCTCCTCCTATAAGTATACCTATTCCTCCCCCATCTTGGGCTTATTCAAAGCCAGAAATTGCTGCCTTGGCCAGAAAAGGTCATGCACTTCGCCGTGTCTGAATGAGGACGAGGCATACCATCGATATGGCAAGGTGGAAGGCTACTGTATCAGAGCTAACTTTCCTCCGTTCGGCCAAGTCAGAATTTTTTATAGACAAGCTCAGTGCAATTGATTCTAACCAGAATCACGGATTTGCGCTCTGGAAATGCACCCGCAACCTTAAAAGACAGCCGCTTCAGAGGTTTTCCCTTAAACGTGATGATGGGACTTGGGCCCACAGTGATTCTGAGATTGCTGAAGTATTTGCTGATGATCTTGCAAATCGCTTTACTCCATTTAAATTTGCAACAAGCGAAGAAGTCCAGACTACAATCTCTAGATTAGGTCTTTCATTTGGCCCTCCTGTTACTGTCCGTCCAGTAGACGAAGATGAGGTACGTGGTCATATAAAGCGACTGGTTACTACTAAAGCTCCTGGCATGGACGCGATTGATGGCAAAGTTGCAAAGGCTCTGCCCAGCTCTGTCATTGCACAGCTCTGTCATTGCACAGCTCTGTCTTCTATTTAATGCTTGCCTGGACCTTGGTTATTTTCCATCACCTTGGAAACGAGCATTAGTCACAATGGTGGCAAAAAAAGGAAAAGACCCATGTTGCCCGGAATCTTATAGGTCGATTAGTTTGCTGTCCACTTTCTCCAAGATTTTTGAGCGGATCATGCTTAGTAGACTTCTAGCTATTAACGCCTTTGAAGACGCACTTCCGAACCACCAGATTGGATTCCGTAGTCGCCATAGTGCTATCGAGCAAGTACACAGAGTAATTAACCATGTTCTGGGGGCTTTCGAAGACCACAAATATTGCTCAGCCGTTTTTCTTGACGTTCGACAGGCCTTTGACAGGCTTTGGCATGAAGGACTGTTCTACAAGCTAATGCCGCTTTTGCCTGAAAGGCTCTGGAATCTCATAGTATCGTTCTTAGATAATAGGGAGTTTGCTGTTGATATTCGTGGACACCGTTCTGGACTTCGCCCAATTCGTGCTGGTGTCCATTAGGGAAGTGTCCTTGGTCCGGTACTGAATACAATTTACACTTCGGATCTTCCAAACCCAGTTGCTCGTGGTATACTCCTGGCCACATATGCAGATGACACTGCATTTCTTGCAGCTGGTAGCACCACTACGTCTGCGTCCCGACGTGTCCAGACATTCTTAGACGAATTTGAGTGCTGGGCCTCTCGATGGAACATTGCGCTTAATGTTGACAAAACGCAGCATCCCACTTTTGCTCTCTGCCCTGGCCGTTCGCGTAGCCTTTACATTGATGGGATAGGCTCAAGCACGAAGATAAGGTGACGTACCTCGGAGTTACCTTAGACCGTCGCCTTTGTTGGAAGGGACAAATTGATCGAGTTTGTGGATCAGCAAGAACAAAACTTTACAAAATGGACTGGCTCCTTCGTCCAGGTAGCGGCCTATCCCTTGGGGAATCACTTGCTGGGGCACGGCCTGTGATTCGTCACTAAAAAGGGTGCAAACGTGCATTACAAAGGCTCTCAGGAGGATGCTGGGGGTGAAGTGGCACACGGGGACACGGGAGTGCCGACGGTATGCTGCGTTTCGTCAACATTAAGCGCAATCCTCAAGTCGATACCGGGAACGTTTGCTCACACATGCAAACTGTCTGGCAAGACATCTTGCAACACCACTGGGTCGACGGCGTCTCCGCAGAAGACACCCGGCAGACTTATGGATTCTCGGCCGGACACGGTCGTCTTCTGTAATTACACATTCTTATTAACTTTTGATTGGCTATGACCACACCTGGTTTGCCCAAGAATGGAGCACCCGTTACCCGCTTTTTTGGGATCTTTAGAAATAATTCGTCAATACACAAAAACAAGGTCCATCCTTGAGTGGCGTGTTCAAAAATCTAATAAAAAAAAGACTCACTAACTCGCTGACTGAGATCGTTGTTTTATATATTCTTTTGTTTATTATTCAATTTTCCTTTGTCGAAAACGTTTGCCCCTTTTGTTTCACTTTTCACTCTGCCCCTTGGCTTACCCAATTTATTACATGGTGGTTATAATGATGATCCTATTGATGATGATATTCCAATGAAATAAAGACAAAGATAAACTTCTCTGGTCGAGTGTCACTCCTAGACTGATTTTATTCTGTTCTGAGTATACAAATGAGAGCTAACTTGGAAGTGGGGAACACATGTTAAGATTGCGAAACTTCTTAGGTCAGCAGTTCCTGGCCGGATGCCTGTGGCCCAGTTGTTTACTCGGTTCGATATCCCGTCTGCTGTGTCGGCGGTTTGGTGTCCGGGTGGAACAGCATCTTCGCTAGTGGAACAATGCCCGAGGGGATTTAGGTGGAGGTGATGTCATGAGGAAGACATCAGCGGTAAGTCAGGCAAAACCTTCTTCAAAATGCGCGTCTCTGCGACTGAACGACCGAACTCGTGCAATGAGTGCTCGAGATTCAAAATGAGAATAAGAATGGGAGCGCAAAAAACCCAAAGGCACACGAAGTGTCCGGGGCCTGCCACTACTAGCCAGGGGATCTCCCGCAAAAATATTTTTGTGTCCATTTTCGATGTATGAAATGACCAGTATGGTTAGTGATCAAACGTAAGGGTCCACACGATGATAAAAGTCGGTCTTTTCTCTAGGTATCCAAAAACAATTAGGACGTCCAATTAGCACGCGACATCTGGGTAATATTCGACCACGTGTGACCTTTATTGGGTTTCAGTCTAGGCACTGCTAGACAACAGTTCGGAAAGGACTTAAGGTCGGTAAGGTTATTTAACTCTTTCATATAAGATGCAGAGGACTCGAATAGCGAAAACCAAGCTAAGAAAATTTGATTTAGAAAAATATCCCACTGTGTTTTTAGTGCGTTTATCACGCTTTTTATTGAGTTACTCAGATTAAAACAAGTGAGAACGCTATAGTCGAGTGCCTTGACTATTAGATACCCGTTATTCAGTTCAGATTATCAATTTGAAATCGGCGATCTCTTAGAGCTGGCAGCTTTACGGCACGAGCATCAGCACCAGCGGTGCTTTAGCGCAGGCAGCTTTTGTCCTGCACCAACAGCTGTGTTTATGCTTATGTTTTTGAGTGCAATGCTTACATACATACACACATACGTCATTGTTTGACTCAGACCTCCAATTTGGCTAACTTGATTTGATTTGCATAGTTCTTGGGATATAGTTCGGTATTGACAAATGAAAACCATCGCAATTTCCTTTAATAGAAATCCTTATCGAGAATTAACGTCGACTCTGTTGAGCACCTTGGCCAGCTGTTCCAAAGTCATCCGTTAGACGGCGCTTTTGGTACCAAGGGCCATGAAAGGCGGAAATGTAGGCGCTAGCCAGGCTTAAGTGTTTAATGAGTTTTTGGGCGTTAGAGTGGGCGTGGCAAACTTTTATTGGGCCAATCGATAGGTATTGACGAAAGAAATACATATCAATTAAAATTTTCATAATAGCATCAAAACTGTGGCCACAGCTTGTGGCTTGTGGGCGTCAGAGGGGGCGTGGCACCATTTTGAAACAAACTTGCGCTGCGTAGGAACTCCTAAAATACATGCAAAATGCCAATCTCCTAGCTTTTATAGTTTCCGAGATCTCAGCGTTTATACGGACAGACAGACATACGGACAGATGGACAGACGGACATGGCTAGATCGACTCGGCTAATGATCCTGAACAAGAATATATATACTTTATAGGTTCGGAAACGCTTCCTTCTACCTGTTACATATTTTTGCACGAATACAATATACACTTTTACTCTACGAGTAACGGGTATAATTAACCTAACCTTGCCCGGTCTGTGAGTAGATTCCCTTCCCTTTCAGTACACTAGCCTAACTACTCTTTCTTCGTAGTCAACAAACTTAGTTTTTCTCGGTCTGTAAGCGGATCCGCACTCCTTGCTGTTCACTGAATTAACTTCTGTTTCCTTGCAGTCAACCAGTTTAGATTTTCTCAGTCTGTGAGTAGATCTCCGTTACTTGCAGTCCTTAAGTTTTGTTGGCACTTACTGTTAATTGGTCTTAACTTTTAAAATTGTAAAAATATCTGGGAATATTATTGAATATAATTTTTGTACCCAAATTACTAGTTTAAAATATCTTTTTTTCTATTCTTAGCTTTGGTAGATGATATATTTCTATATTTTTCTTGGATATAAAAATGCAATTCGATTTCAAAGGGGTAGGCCTGAGGGTGGCACTTAATATTTGCATAATTCAGAGACTAAAAACTTTATTGACATGACTTAAAGGACGACTAAAATACATCTGAACATCATCTGCAAACATATGGACGTTGCACATTACAAAATATTTTGGCGGGCTATTTAATAATTCATATATGTAGAACAATATCGGATTTAATATCAATGTTTGAATTAGTAAATAAATACCTAAGCTCTTCTATTTTGTAACAAAACTTCAAATTTGTTAAGTGATTGTTTCATATTAAAAGCAAATAATCTGTCGACCCAACTTTAACACACGCAAATTACTCCTTTTGAATAAATTTTTATATATTTTTTTAAATCAATTGTTGATTATATTCAAGACAAGACAGCTTGCAGGGATTGTAAATCACTTTTGTTGAGTTTATATTGAATCTCCTTTACAACTAAGTATTTTTATAATGAAACAATACATGTAATGAACGTTGCCCTACAATGTGTTTCTTCGATTATTGAGAAAATTGAGAAAAAAAAGTTGTTCATGATCTGTATAGATTTCTATGTTGTTAATGCGATATAAATAACTTCGTTAATTGTTAAATTCTCAAACTATTGCTAAAAGTTCTTTCTTGTTAGTTGCATAAATTTGCTCGGCTTTAGTTCATGTTTTTGAAATTAAGGTTATTGGATTTCCTTCCTGAGAAAAACCAGCACAAATTGCTAAATCAGACGGATTGGTCGTTAAAGTGATTTTTTTATTATAATCTGGTTGTACCAGTTCAATTTGTGCAATTAAATTATCTTTGAGCTCGTTAAAAACTCTTACAGCTTAATTGTCCAACTGTTTTGAAGTTTTTCGGGACATTTTTTTGGATACTTTACCATTTTGACCATCCAAATACTTTGTTAGAGGTTTTGCAATTGTCGCGTAGTTTTGTACAAATTTTCTGTAATAGCCAGTAAGGCCTAGGCAGCTTCTAAACTCTCGAATGTTTTTTGGAATTGGATATTTATTATAATTATGACGATTGAGTCCTTGTAATGTAATAATGTAATTCATATATACATGACATGTTTTACCTACTTGTTCTTTGAAGATATCATCCATTGCAGGTTGGTATATTCTGGGAGGTTTCGTTAGCCCAAATGACATACTCAAGAATTCATTCATCATTCTCAATGTCTGTTTCTTTCATGAGGATCTGGTGAAATTCAGACTCTAGGTCGATCGTAGAAAAGTATTTAGCTTTCCCAAACAAAGATCTTGCATTGGATATCTGTCCGAAATGGTGATTTCATAAAGTTTTTTATAGTCTATGACTAATCCGAATTTTGCAGCATCATCTTAATTAAAGTCCTTTTGGTACCAATAAATTATAAGTATTATAAGGGCTTTTACTTGATCTTATAAATCCTTCTCTCATTATGTGATTAACTTCAGAGTTCACGATATCTGAAGCCGATAGAGCATAGGGATACTGCTTGCTATTTTAACGCGAATGTCAGTCCGGAAATGGACATGTGTATTGATAATATGTATTATCTCGTTGTCAAAATCCTTTTTTTGATTGATTGATTCACTCATATTGTTTACTTCCCGACGGCGTGTTCAGGATTTTTGAATCTCAAACTAGTTTTGTTTTGATTTGCCTCTTCAGACTCAGTTCTGATTCGAGCCTTTTCATCAAAGTATTTTCATATAATAAATTCCTTTAATGGAAGAACGTTTTTTCTTTGTATAAAAAAACTGGTTAAAAGAGCTATCATTATCATAAATAAATGTTTTGTTCTTTGCGTTCATATCTCATTACTCCTTTTTCTGTGTTTATTACTATTAGTAAGTTGTTTTTTAATCCATCTATTTTATAAAATGTGTAATCCGTATCAAATATCGTTACAATGTGATAATATTTAATTATTGAAAATCCATTTACCGTACATATTCTTTTATATATTGGAAGTTCATTTTTGTTTTTATAAATCCCTGTTCTGATAATTTAGCTTACTGTCGTAGTAGGGTAAGCCTACTCCGGATTCTGGCCTAAAAGATAATCTTCTTCGATATTATTTAATAGCATAGTTACCTTACCAGTTGGTTCTCTTTTATTCTGTGTGATTCTGATTCATCTAGTGTAATTATAGTTGTTGTTATAATTATTACCCTGATTATTGTTATACCTTGACCTATTCTGAAACTGAAGGCATTCGTCTACATCCATCGGTTTGCTTTGCTGAGTTCTATAGGTATTCCATCGGTTTTGGCCGATTCCAATTATGAATTTTATTCTGATTACAATTAGATCTATTTTGGTTATTGGGTTGGTTAAACCTCAAGTTGTTAATATTTCTTTTACTATTATAGTTAATATGGTTATTTTGCCTGGGCTTATTATTTGAGTTTGCTACCCGTATAAGTCTTGCGCTGTGATGTTGTGAAATTGTTTCCGAATTGGGCCCTCAAACTATTGCTTTCTATTTATTTTACTATTACCATGGCGTTCGGTAAATCTGGTGGATTCATAAAAAGTATTACGTCTGTGATACGGCCGTTGAGGCCAGTTATGAATACTCTTAGTACTGTCTTTCTGTGTTTTTAAATTATTTCAGCAGTTAATGTATTATTTCTGCCATAAGTCATAATAGTTTTATTTATTAGAAGAATTCGTTTTTTATTAACTAGTCCATAATATTTCATTATAGACAGTTTCCATTGACATAGCATTCCGAAGTCTTGTTCAATTATATGAATTGGACATTTATCGCTAAAAACAAAGTCCAATCTTGCCATTATGGCGTCAACATTTAAAACTGTTCCATTATGTGTTAGGGCATGGTTTGCTGTACCAGCTATTTTCTTTCTCATAATTAGACAATGCTGGAAAGAATCTTTCGCTACCTCTAACATATTGCCCCATGGCTATTTCTGCTGATTCTCTCCAACTTACATATTTGTCTTCCTCACCTTTAAATTCCCTTACTGATTTGATAATTTCAAATAAAGTTTCACATTTAATATTTGGGTCAATAACTTCTACTTCAAAATCATCAACCTTTTTTATATTATGGTTTAGCTGTGCTTTTAGAGTCACGATCTCATCCTTTAAAGGAATCAATTCATTATTGTCAATATATGTTATTAAATCGCTCACATTATAAGAATGGTTGTTAGCTTGGCTGCTAGAAGCCGTTGCAGGTAGGGGTTGAGACATGGTGAGAATTCTTTCAACATCGTTAATTAAGTTTTCCACCTTGTTTGATTTTATTAATTTTTTTGCTTAAAATTTTTAAAAAATAAACTGAACGCTCACTAATTGTCTTATTTCTTCTTTGGTTTAACGGGATTCCTTCTTTGATCCTTTGATGATCCTGTTTTGGGTCGTCCTTTTTGGTATTTTTAATGTGTGTGTAGCGTGGGATCGCCCTCAGCTCTACCTTTGATTTATTTTATGGTTGTAACTGTTTAGTGAGGAATGGCGAAGAATGGGCAGAGCTGACTCCTCCTTCTTGTTGAATTTTTATTAATTTGGTTCAGTTTTTATTTTTCACTTTTTTTTTAAAATTGGTTGTTGAATATTTGATTTTTATTGAACAACAAGTTAATTATATCGATTACTAATTAGCGGATTGTTGTAAATAAAGGGGATTATTTCATTTCCTCCTTTGTTTTCAACACGAATTTTTGAGTCGGGGATTAGGTTTTTATTTGACTGTGCAAGTTCCTTTTCTCTTTAAAACCGTTACTTATTAATTTTGTATGCTTTAGTTAGAACAAATAATGCGCGGCCCCAAGTTTGGCGCCCAATATCAAATTCTCTGCTCGATTGTAAAACTATGCTAAACGGATTACTCTTCAGTTTTGGGACTTGCCGGATGTTGTCTGGATGTTTGTGTTTACAATTGCTGGACTCAGCTTAGTTTACATATGTAAAAAGGACCGCGGGGCAATTGAATCTTAATAATGAACTTTTACTGAAGTGGGGAAGCTAATTGGGATTATGTGTGAAAGTAAGTAATGGGCTCCCAGCTAAGAATTGGGCTCTTGAGCTGGATAGCGTTCTTAGCTAAGAATTGTTTAAAAAGAATTTGTTTATAACTTGGGTAAGGAGGCTGGGATCTTAAGCTGGATTACTTGCATATATATGTTTGTTCAAATATTTGTTGCTTATCTTTGCACCAGGGCAATGATTTTCTTTGAGAATTTTATGGAGCCTTATGTGTTCATTCTTTTCCTTCTGTGTTTTTTATATCATTATGAAGTCCTTGACACGTTCGGCATACGTCTCTCTAAAATCCATAATTTTCCTAGACTGTGCTCCGAAATTAATTACCATAAAGCTCTCTAAAATACTTAAATTTTCCCAAGGCTGTTCCCTGACAGACTTTGTCTAGACATTTACCCGCGTGAAACTCAAACTTTCTCGCTCGAACATATTCCTGTTTTAAAATTCAATAATATACAAGTGCAGCCGAAGAGGGCAGTCGGGAAAAAGTTGAAGAAAGGTGATGTATGAAAGACAAATAAATAAACTTAATTGGTGAATTACAAAAATGACGACAAGACGCTAAAACAAAAAAACAGTGATATAATGACATCAAGTGCAAATTATTTTATAATAGTGCCACGCTAAAATTTTAATGACCGACGACCCAAATAAAGAGCGCAAAAGCTCGGTGAGCCGAAGAGACGAGTACTTCTCGTATATCTCTATGCGCGATAGCGAAGTGCAAAAAAGTCTACAAAGAGTAACCCTCTCTACTGGAGTTCTCAATGTAAAACCAAAGACCAATATAAACTCCAAGATGCGTAACGCCATACGATTTTTTTGCACACGAATTGTTTGTGCTGGCTTTTCAACTGGCTTTTCGCTCTCTGCCCAAAAGCCAGCGAGAGAGCGCTCAAAAGCCAGCCGCTCTTGGCACGCATACTGCGACAGCCGACGAATGTATGTGTGCACATGTATTCACAAGCGAAGAAATTCGCTGCAGCGCGCTGTCTTTATTTTAAAATTATAACATTATTAAAAATACTTATTTTGTATTGCCTTTATATTTACTTTATTTACTAATTATTCGAATGTATAAAATTTTGTAGTAATGTCCAAATATATCTAAGTATAAAAAAAACATAATTTATTTCATACATGACTTCACATTGGAATAATTGTCATTAGGGTATTCAGCATGCGACGTGTGAACGATTTTTAGGAACCTCAGAAATTTTGCGATTGAACAGGATGAATATTTTTATATTTACTGTATTTTAAATGTATGGATTAAAAAATATGTGGTATTTTTATATTATACGTATTAAATAACATTATATAAAATTATTATCATAATATAAATTACATTTATATAAATATTTGTATATTAACTATTTTAATTATTTAGCAAAGGGGAAACAAAAAACTTATTAAAAATGAATTGTAAGCGACACCAATAAATAAATAATATTTTACTGAAAAATTAAAAAAAAAAATTGCATCGAAAAACATTCTAAAAATATAACAAAACGCTTTCGACAACTTGGAAAAAAGTTATAAATATGTACATATGTACGTAATATTAAATTTAAATAGGATATCCTGTAGCTTAGTTTTATAATTAAGCATTCAATTCGTGTTATTATAAATAGTTTAACTTTTTATAAAATAATGTTAGCTTTAAATATTTATTAGGTATACAAAAAAAGATGAAAAAATGAAAGTTAATATCTGCATATTAAATTAAATTTTTCGTTTTATATATTTAAATTAATTATAAAAACATACCTTTTAACACAAAACATATAAAACTGCTTGAGTAAATAAGAATAGATTTAAGTGCAGATTTATAGTATTAGATATGATGTTATTCGTATTTACTTTAAATATTTTAAGTCATTAGATTAAAATTTAATATATTTGAATAAAAATTAAATTTAATATTTCCATTTTAAAGTTAATAAAAGCAGCCATGGATAAAAATAAAGCTACATGTATTTAATTAAATATCCTTTAAATATATTCAATTTAAATAAACTTCGCTTTGTTTTTGTTTAATAATCATAGTATATTCAAATATATTAAACTTTATTGAAATATTTTAAAATTTAATCAAGC
Source organism: Drosophila fuyamai (assembly GCA_018153365.1). Lineage (NCBI taxonomy): Eukaryota > Metazoa > Arthropoda > Insecta > Diptera > Drosophilidae > Drosophila > Drosophila fuyamai. The sequence continues at coordinate 231,671 of JAECXW010000114.1, forward strand.
AGTTTTATATGTTTTGTATTAAAAGTTATGTTTTTAGCTTCAATTTAAATATGTAAAGCGAAACTATGAATTAAATATGCAGATATTAATATTTAAGGTATATAGAAAAGTTTTACATCAAGCTTCATTGCCATATATGTATACATACATACATAAATGCAATTTAAATAATCATCCTGTTCAATCATAGAAGTTCTTTTGACACACAATTATTTTCTAAGTCCAGAAATGATTTCTGGACGAAAATCGTCTTCTCGAACAAATACGCACACATACGCACTTCCTTATTCGTGCAATTCTATTTTTAGATTTTTACGCTCTCAACTCGTCGCCACCAAAAAACGAGCTGCATATTGCAAAACCAATGTATGGGCGTTACGCATCTTAGTGATTATATTGGTCTTTGGTAAAACCCATCACCATCAGATTCGCCCCTTATCGCATCAGTAACAAGCAGCGGTAAAACTTCTGCAATCGCATCAAAAGTAACAGCAACAATTACAGCAACGGCAGCAAAACCAACAACATCCACAGCAACAGCTTTTATCGTTGAATCGGCTGCGATGTCGTCGACTGCAGCGCCAAATACGTTAACTATAAATATGCATTAAAACTAAACCAAAACAATATTCAACAAGCGGGCCCCGCCTTACAGACCGGCATATATAACTACATCCAATTTAACACCGCGGTGGGTAACAAGCCAAAAATAAACCGTGTCTAAAGGTACAACGAATTACCCGGGAGATCCAACAACAACAGATTTTCCCGTCAAGAGATCCAACCGAAACCAAAGCCCCCGACAATTTACATAATTAAAAAAATCTCGAACGCCCTGGTCAACAAAATTGGTCGGGGACGAAAATGTTCATGTTGTTCCAATCACCAAAGGGAATATTAACGAAACCAAACGGTTTCGGAGGAGGAGCTAAGGAAAAGCTAAGAACAACTACAACACTTACCAACTAAAAAACAGCAAAGTCTTACAAGTTGTACCAAAAGGGATCAAACCCTACGTAACCCCAAATAAAGTTATCGATGCCCAGCAACCACTCTTAAAGTAGAGCTGGAGCCAGACAGAGTCATGTAGAAAAATAGAGTGCATCCCATTTATAACCTGGAAAACCTATTGCACCGAAGAATTAAGGTGGAAGAGCCACATAAAAGGAATGGCCCAGAGGAATGTACAAACTGTCAGGAGTATGGACACACCAGGCCATACTACAAATTTCGATCAGTCTGTGTAGTTTATGGAGACACACAATTCCGCTAATTGCTCTGCCAACAAGGAAGAAATTAAGAAATGTGAAAACTGCGGAGGAAATCACACGGCAAACTACATGGGCTGTGTGGTCTACAAGGTGTTGAAAGACGGCATGCGACGAGTGACAAAAAAAGCGACACCAAAACAACCAAAACGTGTACACTGACTCAAAAACGACTCCGGAAGTGTTTTTCGCGACGGCTGTAAGATCCTCATTTGGTCAGCTAAATACCGAGAAGGGCTTCTCATTCGCCAATGCATTTCGAACAAATTACAATAATATTTGATACACTTATTGTTAGTATTCCTATCGCCATTACCGATTGAGTATCTAGGCGCTCCCGTTCCTCTTTTAAATGGCCCTTATCCGCGGTAATCTGTTCTCGCGCTCTTGACCTGCGTGTGTGTGGGTTCGATACAGATTATCGTCCTCTCGCTTTCTTGGCATTGGGTACTGAGTGCCCCCGATATGTTGGGTTAGGGTTGGGAAATTTATGTTTTTTACAAAACTACTGGGTAATTACAATGTATAATTTTGGGGGCGATTTTGCTGCGAATCTTTCTGCTGCTTGGAGATTATAGTGGCGCGCCATATTCTTCACAGCCTTCTCCATGTTCCGTTCGAACAGCTCGACGATTTCCTTAACTGTGCCATGATTTTCGTCAGGGTTTGAAGTTTCTTCCGGTGCCGATGGTTTCTTTGTCGTACAAGGCGTTCGGTAACCTGGGCTCTCTTCCTTGTGTGACGAAGGCCGGTATGTATCGCGTGGATTTCTCTTGTGCTTACGGCCAATTGAGCTCCGGCCATGTCTTTTCCCATGTCCTGTAGTCTGCACCGGTAAACTGGGCGATAATTGTTTTCACCGTCCTATTTGCTCTCTGCGTTGGATCTATAAAATCACATCCCGGTGAGAAAGTGTCGATATAGCTAGTTAGCATCCACTAAGTAATGCTGGTATTTCTGGGGATTTTAAGATAATATGCGTGGTAAATGTCCCTTTTATTTTAATCTTTCAGCACGTTTCTGGTAGTGTGTGCCGTGACTGTGCTTCTGCCACAATATTTAGCTAAATTATCTGTTATGACTTTGAAGTGGTAGCCCTCTAGGTACAGCTTTAATTTCCTTTTCACTTGTCGAAACAATCGATCCATTTAGGGACCGGCTGGAATGCTGAGTGAACAAAGCGTATAATAACTGGCTTCGGTCTGCAGACAAATGTCTTGGTGAAATCGTGCCACACCAAAAAGCTCGCTGTGGCGCCGGTATCCACATCTCTTCGGCGGACATTTGCTTTTTTTTTCCTTTACATCGCTCTTTAATTCCAAAAGGAAGCAATTTCCTAATGCTGAACAGTACTGCACCGCTCTAAATCCCATTTTGCCGCACCGCCATCAGAACGTAAGCCGCATCTACGGCAGGGCTGGGCAGATTTCTGCACGTATCCGCCGTGATAAGCTGCTGTGCCTTAGCCGTCCGACACATGCCTTGGTCTGACTCCCCCTGAATCAGGGACACCAACCTTTAAATTTACGAACCTTAAAATTGAAACGGGGAGGTCTTTTAGTTTAAATTTAGTTTTGCAAATATTCAATACTTTTAAATCATCAAAATTTAATAAAATCATCGCCGACACCAGCAGGAGGATGAGCCAAGTCAATGTCCTAACGGTGTGACGGACAACATGCAACGCAGTAGAAAAGCAACATTGCAATAATACCACATCGGGGTAGATATGACTTCCATTTGTGATATGTGAGCTGTGCGAGAGATGATCGCTCTGCATCTTACTAATTTTCGAGGTAGCTACAGCTCCTCATCTTGGTGATAGCGGAGTTGGGTCATACACTGCTAGATGGCTTTTGCCATTCCAAGAAGTTTAGGGTGTCATAGTTCGTTGCTATGATTACGGTAGGTGGGGTGATTGAACCTGTCACGCACGCTAAGATTTGTGAACATAACGATTTGATGAGTTGATCTAAATGTCAGTGCTTGAAGATTAGTATCGCACCCTAGAATAACGTTGGCGCCCACCTTCTGCTCTTGCTGGTTGAGGGCTTTTGTGTTCTCCTATGGTGTATCTTCTTCTTTACATGGTTTATATACGTTTCCGGGGACGAAGAGAGTATATCCAAGAGGACTGGTATTCACTGACCGCAAACCTTCACTGTCCAGGGCTCCTGAACTATGTAAGGTCACCCGGTGAAACCGGGGAGTATTGCAGGTTAACCTATACCACTCGTGGTTTCACCGGATGAACCACTGAACTCGGGAAAAGACGTGACATTAAGGACGGCTTGGTTGATCTATCACATCAGAAAAGTCCGGTTTTAGACATAGAATATTCCTTTCATTCATTTCCTTTAATAGCCCGCTGAAGCTCGGGCTCGTTTGCTTTGACGTTAACATTGAGCCTGCATTTACGCCTGGTACTAGGTTTCCAAGATGCTGCACCGTAACTTCGTCTCTTTTCTCCACCACCATTTTGATTGATTCGGAATTACCTAGATTTTTGTTCTTACAGTTAAGAATATTAAATACATGGTCACACACTATTCCTTAGCAAGACACCGTCTCCACTGGCAGGCGGTACAAATATAGTATATATTGCTACTATTTGCCAGCCTTGGTCACTTGATAGTTCAAGGTGATTTCAGTACACCTGGTGCTACATGGTTCACAGATTGACAATAATATATATATATAATATCTTCAGACAGGAAAGATAACAAACAATCTAGGATGTTGGCAATTCCAAAGCTTTTCATTATTTTTTAAACCAAATGGGTTTTTTAACAGTGTCTTCTCCTGATTAATAAGTTTTAATGCATCGCAAACAATGAACTATCACTTTTTTAGCTTACTTTCAAAACCGACGCTTTTTACAATTTTTTTCAAACCACGACCCTGGAAATAAAAACGATCAATAGCTATTTTTTGCATTGCACTAAACTATAAACTTTTTAAGATTTGAGGGTCTAGTGACGTCCATGTGTCTTAATCTTGTCTTTATACACCGATTCTTTGACCCTATGACAAATGTTTCCAGAAGGGCTGATTTTACTTACAACTTGCTGTGCTTAAACGTCCTTTCCCCATTTCAGATCCAGATTCTATAAAGTTATTCAATGGGAAGTGGATAAGATTCAAAACTCTCAGACTATCGCGAAAGATTTCACAGAAAGTATTGTAAGGTAGGTGTTCTTTAAATTGTTGCAGAAAGAAACCTTTGTCCAGCAAACATTCTTTCCTGGAAAAGTGGTTTTTATTTTGTATATGTAGGAGACAGAGTCCAACAATCTTTAAATTTGAAAAATCGTACTAAGCTAATATCATCAACTGAAGTGACTTTCACAAGATGATATTCAATATTATTATTGAGCTCATCACAACAGCACGGACTCCAATGGTATAACTCTATATCTTTCTCCATTCTGAAACTTTCTCTGAGGTGTACTATATAACATTGTTGAGGAGTTGTTGGAAAGGCAAAACTTAACGTTCTTACGCTCCCAATCAATCACTTTATCTGTCTATCTCGATTCGAGGGGCCTTATATTGGAGTTACACTCTCGCTCTGTCGCTTTTCGTAAAAATACGGATATGCGTGAGAGGCTTCATTCGTAGCAAAGGTTTATTAGCCCGATTCCCCAAGCGCGAAAAAGTATCAGTAAAAAAGTTAATGATTTGAAGTTTGATACTAGGAAAGTATCATCATTTAAGATTGGTATTTTTTGTGCGCATTCTGCATCTTCGTTCTGTAGGTAAGTAAAAAGAGAAAAGTTGATGGGAAATAAAAAATATCATTGAAGAACCAGCCCTCAACATCCTTTTCTGCCTCAAAAAACTAGCCCCCTCATTTTATCTATCCTATATCCTGTAGCTGCCATATACCTGATTGGTGTTTGTAAAGATAGGAAGCTGGGATTTTCTATGGGTTTTATATTTGGCCAATCAATCCGACCTACCAAATTTCATAAGGATCGACCGACTATATCCTATAGCTGCCATATAACTGAACGATTGGAAATGCCATAACTTTGGTGATTTTAAAGTGTTAAGAATGCATCATATGAATAATTTTGGAGAATAATTTACAGAATATTCTGCAAGGGTATTTTAACTTCGGATCCGCCCGAAGTTAGCTTTCCTTACTTGTTTATATTTATTTCTAAGGTCTTCCGCTGCTTCCGAAGCATACCAAGCTTTGCTTCATTGATTCCTTTTTAGCCGCTTGCGATGGATTATTTAAAATCTGTTTACCCAAAAATTGCTCACCTATTATATATTCTGAAAATTACGTTCGCGTCGCAAGTACTATAAATACCAGCGTTTGCACAATAATTATATAAAACTATTTAAATTTTGTTTATCTGTTGTGAGTGTTTGTTTTTGACAGTCACCTATGCGGAAAAAAAGGAGCACGTAGTTGGCAACACACGGGGAACCTCAATCAAATTAACAGTAGATCACTCAGCAATGTTGCTAAGATCACCATCTAAATGAGGTTGTGCAATCAAAAACAACCCTTATAGTATACATATATTGGCACAAGAGACCACTAAAATCAGACTACCGGCCCCAGATTGTTCTTCAGAAACACAGTCTACCTCTTTCATTGGTTTTAATAAAGAAACAAATATTTGTTTCTCGGATTTCCCTTAGTCATACATCTTCAGATAAATTGTCTTATATACAAGACGGAATTAAAGCTGCTAACGTTAATGTTAAGGTGGAAAAAAATTTTTTGTAGCATTCAAGATCACTGCCCTAAACAAGATCATAAGATGGCAAAATAGTTTGAAGCTGAGATAAACTAGTAGAATCGCTATAGTATACTCAACTAAACAATTTCAAAACAAGAGAGAACGCTATAGTCGGGTGCCCCGACTATCAGATACCCGTTACTCAGGTAAAAGGAGTGCGAGGGAGATGGAGATAGAAACTTTGATCACGCATAACTTTTTAACGAATGGTCCGATTTGAAAAATTTCTTCTACATTTCGATAGGTATTGATAAACACAATAAAACTGCATTTTTACTTTTCCGAAATATTTAAATTTATATTTAAATAAAATCGTATATAAGCGATTGTGGGCGTTAAAGGGGGCGTGGCACCTTTTTGAAACAAACTTGCGCTGCGTAGGAACTCCTAAAATCTGCATGCAAAATGCCAATCTTCTAGCTTTTATAGTTTCCGAGATCTCAGCGTTCATACGGACGGACAGACGGACATGGCTAGATCGACTCGGCTAGTGATCCTGAACAAGAATATATATACTTTATAGGGTCGGAAACCCGTTACTTATAGGGTCGAGTAACGGGTATACAAATCTTAGTTCATTCGTTTGCCCCAGGTAACGCCGTCGAGTTTTTTTTTAATTCCAATTTTTGAATTTTTTTGAAGACTAAAGTGAAAAACACAACTTTTTTTAAAAAGACGAATATTTTTGCCGTTGTAAAATAGAAATTATGAAAAAAAAATCTCGACGGCGTTAACTTGTAAAATATACACAGAAATCGTTTTTTTAATTTAAAAAAGAATTGGTGCAGGAGTTTGATGAGGGGCACCGACTTTGAAAACGTGAGTTCTGGGGAAAACGCTTTACAGATTTGGACACCCAAAAATCGAATACAAAACGAGCTAACTTTCCTACGTTCTACTGCCCAAAACTTCGAAAGTTTTACTCGGATCAATCTAAAATATTAACGCAATATTCTTCAAATTTTGTACATTCGGAAAAAAAATTTAAAAATCAATTATTTCTGAACAGGCAATATTATGATTGATAAAAAAGCATTAAGGAATTAATTTTCTAAAAGTTAAAAAAACTTACAAAGTAATATATTAATCCTAATATTATCTTTGTGTTAAACTACTTGCTTTTTATTACTCCATATAATATATTTCTGATATTCTTTAAAGCCCATACTACGGCTTAAAATACTTTTTTATTTGTTGCATATTTAATGTTTAAGAAATACAAGTGATTGGTTTATTATCCAGTGTTAATGCTGCTTCGATAGATGACAACAAGTTTGTATACCCTTGCAGGAAAATCCCTAACAGCTTCTATTCCTTTGTCATTAGCTTGTATTCCTTTGATGGTTACTAAAAATCCTAAGTACTGCACACTTGCTTGTAGAAACTCACACTTATCCATTCTTAATTCTAGTTTATTCTTTGCTAAACGACCAAAAACTTCCCGAAGAACATTTAGATGTTCTTGTATCTCTTTACTGTCGATCATGATATCGTCCATATATACGAGGTCCGATAAGTACTTAGCCTCCAAAAAAAACACGAAATTTTTTGAAAAGTGGCGATTTATTTCTCAACATAATCTCCTTTTAGCTCGATACACTTGACCCAGCGATGCTCAAACTTCTTTAACCCGTCTAAAAAATACGTTTTCTCGAGGTCTGTGGCGACGACCTCCTCATTCGACGCAACTTTCTGTCCAGCGAGTGATTTTTTCAAGTTTGGAAACAAAAAGAAGTCACACGGTGCCAAATCTGGAGAATATGGTGGATGGGGTAGCAGTTCGTAGCCTAACTCGACCAATTTGGACTTGGGGAGGGCGGAAGTATTAGCCGGTGCGTTTTAATGATGGAAGAGCACTTTTTTCTTCGCCAAATGGGTCCGTATTTTCTGCAATTCGGCGGCGAATCGGCCCAATAATTCGGCGTAGTGACCGTTTTGCCCTTCTCCAGGTAGTCAGTGTAGATCACACCTTGTGGATCCCAAAAAACGGTGGCCATCACCTTTCTGGCCGATGGGACAGTCTTCGCTTTCTTCGGAGCAGGTTTGCCGGGTGAAGTCCACTGTTTCGAGTGTTCCTTGGTCACTGGTGTGTACCAGTGGATCCATGTTTCGTCGACGGTTACAAAACGAACTCCTTCGAATTGCCTTTTCTATGTCTGAAATTACGATAGTTATGAAATTGTAAATTTTCTGCATCTCAAAAAATCATTGACTGTTCCATTGTTTCGAACAGTGGAACATTACTCTACATGAGTAATTTTTCTTTTTTAGCTAGAAAAGGTGAAATTGTGGGCATGGTCCCGAAAGAACTTTTTACTAATATTTTTGATTTGTAATTTTGTTTTATTTTTGTTTATTGTTTCTGTAATTTTGTAATGTTAAACAAGTGACAACAAAATATATACCACAAATATTAATGCCTTTTTTAAAGGCATTTCAAAAATTAATTATCCTCTAGTATCCGCATCTAGTTTATTACCTGCTTCCCTTTCCTTGTGCATTGCTGCTGACAGTTAGGTCGAGTTTGAAATTATTTTAACTAAGTTATATTCTGACCTTAAATATTAACTTAAATATTAAAATTATACGTATTGTAAATACCTTTTTTCTTTTTAGTGCTCAAAACAACACAATATAGAAAAGGTTGGCCTTATCCAAAATTGCTTTGACAGTAAGGATGGCGTGGAGCTGCTTAAACTGAATGGAGAAGCCACTCACGCACTAAGACCTCCCGTAGACTTTATTCCAACAATTACTATAGATGGTTCTCAAGGTAGACAAGCTTCCATTTTAAAAGACTTGTTGTCTGAAGTATGCAAAGCAGCCGGTGATTCAGAGGAAGCCAAGAATGTCTGCAGAAACCTAAAACTGTAACGCATTTAACTTGAATACATTAATAAAAATAAATGTTAAAAATATATATTTTGTACTTACATATTTAAAATTTATGTTGTAATATAAATGTGTAACTGAATATACAGTTGAAAGTTATTTCTAAGTGATTTTAAATTGAGATAGCTGCAAAGGTATCTAATATTCTTAAGCACCAGAGTGCTTGCATTTTCGCTTGCCAAGAAAAAATAACATTACAGAAACTACCAGTTGAATATCTTGACCTTACCTACCGTCATATTAAAAACTCGATATTTTTAGTTGTCTCTTTTAAAAACTACTGCATAAAGATATCAGAGTTTTCCTGCTTTGCTATCCACAGAGCTCTTAAGAACATTAGCAAAAACATCATTTCCGTGATAAAAAATTTAATTTCAGAAAGTTAATCGACGGCAATGCCGAACCATTTGGCCAAATTCTACACCCTTCCAGGAAAATTTCCTGCCCCATAGTTACGGTTACAGAATATATTACTATCCCTATAAGGTGTAAGTCAACCCATCCGCCTGTGTATTATGCAATCTCGCATTGCAACGGCGATCAGCCCGCTATCTCACCCTCATGCAAGCAATACCAAACACACCTCGAAAAGCCAAAAAATTCTGACTCCACAATGGATGAGCACAATTGTTAGTCCCGATCCTCTCCATTTTCACATTCATACATTAAATACATATACATTATACTGAAGCAAGAATAAAACCATATAAAATCTTCTTATGCCAATCGCAATATTGCAATGGAATATTCATGGTATTTTTAAAAACTATGACTAACTTACACTCCTTATAAAAGACCATGCGGAACACCGTAGCCAAACAAGTTATTGGTGTCCTTATTAAAAGGAAGATATGTGGTATCAATATGTACGTACCAACACATAAACTCCAGCATTCTTTGCTCAGTACTGCAGCTTAGTTTTGACCAAGCCATAAACATTATTAATGTCTTCAACCCGAATCAAAGCTTTACTTCCTCTGACATATCAAATAGCCTAGAAAACATTATTGGGCTTCCATACTTCTCGGTGACCTAAATGGGGCTCCCCGCGCACAATCACAATGGTCAAAAATATCGAACGCGCAATTCTAGAAAACATCCCAATTGTCCTTAACGATGGCTCCCCCACCCACCTTTCAAGCCACTACACTTTCACTCAAATATATATCTCCCTTATATCTCCCCAAAAAGCGCAGAGAAGTTGCTGGTCTATATAGTAATAATAATAACCCACATATCAGTGACCACTTCCCTATAACCATACACTACACCAAACCAGCGCTACACCATACCAGCATGATACTCTACCTCTCCCTAAATTTAACTAACCCAGCAAACGGGTAACACTTTAATTTGGACAGCCGTTTGCTTATATCAGCAGGAATATAACATCAGGAACAATACCATTTTATCTATAAGAAGATTAAACATGTTTATTGAATTAATAAAAACATTCTCAAAACAAGACTAAATTATATATAAGCAACACTGTTTGTTAAATATATAAAATAAAATAAAAGACTGTTTTGCTCTTAGAAGAAGAAAAATGGTATTTTAATTCCGTTCTTAAACTGATACAATGGGTATAACCCTTATTTATAGACACAAACAGAAACTGCTCGGGTTATTTTGTGCGACAACAGAAAAGATTAGCGACATAAGATCGCCCCATACCAAGTTCCAACGTGATTATGTCCCACCTACTTGACCAAAGTAAAATTACTTTACGATTATGTACTGTATAAAGTTATTCAGTCTCTGTCGCATAAATGATTTAGAGTTAAATATATTCATTTTGATTTTATTAATATGCAACAACAAATTATACAAAAAGAAGCGCAGGCTATCATCTGCTAAAGTATGAATTTTTTATTTATGTTTTATAAGAACTTAAAAGCGTCTTCCCACAGTTATCCATCTACCATACGGTTTTGCCGTTCCGAAAATTTGCCATGGAGAACTCATTCAAATTTGCCGGACTCTTTTTTCCGATAGTTAGGCGATGGGCTTGAAGGTGCAACTCTGAGTTCTTGTTCTTAACAATGAAAACTGAAACATCCACTACGAAAACATAAGAAATAATGACTGGGAACTTTTGAAAATGAATGGCTCCAAATTAATAAATGCTGCTTATATTTTTAATAATTCATTGGTTACAATTTTATGTCCCCGTCCCTAATAAAAGGTGGGTGTCTTGTGTGTGTAAGTACAGGTAACTTATATGAAATTATTCTTTGCAGGGAGAAAAAAAGTGTCCCCAGGCTTATATTTCTGACTAACAATTAACTAATAAAATATATTTATTGGAGTACTTTGTGATGTTCTTAGATGTGGACCCCGATGACATGGAAGCCTCTGCAGAAGAAGTCAACGCTCAGAAAGCTCTGCGCCCCCTGCAAAGCACGCAAAGATGGACCACAAGGCCAAAGACCATCCTTGACATTATAAAAAATGAAATATGAAATTATAATAAATCGAAAAACAAACATATTTATATTTAATGAACTTGATTTGTTACTATTTAGACAATATTGGGCTATAGCTTTTCTTACTTTTTCTGGAGGCTGGCAAAAATCTGCAGACATATTAGTCTGATTTGGACTGGTTGTTCGCGTAAGTCACTTGCAGTCTGTTACCAAGTATCATTTATAGTGCTGGTGTGCTCATTTTAAATGCAAAATGCAAAAGGCAAAAGCCACAGTTGTTCAGAACATTTATCAAAAATTCCAACCGTGGACTCTATGGGAAAAGGATATAAGGTTGACTTTTTAAATATTCTCATACGAGAAGAACTTCATATCCTCTGGGAATTCTCCATATAACGAAATAGCTTTTAGTAACTAATTTTTTTTCATTTCATTTCAATTTTTAATTTTTTTTACTAATTTCAAATGCCACTGCGCTGTCATATATTTGCTTAAAATTTAAAATGACAATACATTGTATTTGGTACGCCACACATACAATACAAACCTTTCTCTCAAAAGCTCAGTACAAGAAAAATTTACCTAACTGTCAAACAATACAAAAAAAATTCAAAAACTACAACGAAACAGTCATACTTAACATTAGATTACCAGATTTTCTTGGGAGTATTTTTAACAACTATAACAAATTTTAACTCCTTACAATTTATGGTATTTTTAAAAACTATAATGAACTTACACTCCTTTTAAAAGTCCACGCAAAACGCAATAGCCGAATAAAGTATTGGTGTCCTTATTAATGTTACTGTTACCGCCCAGCACATTTTGAAACGTCGATTAATTTACAGAAATTCATCGTTTGGAGCCGAGATATCTCGCTGAAAATCGAACGACCAGACAGTTGCAGTGCGATCCTCAATAGGAGAGGAAGATTTTGTAAAGCCTTTAAATTTATATTAATTTTGTAATTTGGTTTAAATAATAAAAACATAATAAACGGTCGGCTGTAAAATTATTTTAAAAATCTTAAGAAATCAAAGAAACAACAAAACACCAAAAGTTGCTGCTTCTGAACAATAATGTTCCGTAGTAACAATAAAATTACTAAACACCACAAGTTGCTGCGTGTGAACAATAAAGTTCCGTAGTAACAATATTACCAATCGCGGGTTATCTATTAATTGGAGCTCGACTGGTCTTTAAGAACAGGAAAGTTCCGCATTATCCGTAATTGTGTCACGAACTTTAATTTAACTGCGACATTTATAATCAGTGTATACACACAAGTGAAGACAGAAACTGACAAATAAATTCTTGCGAGGACACTCCACGTATTGGTGTGAGTGTTTCGTGAAAAAAAAACAATTAACGCTGTGAGTAGGGGCATAGCTTGCGAAAGCAAATAAATTCTCCCTCCACAGGCAAGGTCACAGCCGAAATCAATTTCCCGAAAACGAAAAAATGCTTCCACGGGGAAATGATATTTCGGTATGCTGAGCTTGCAAAAAGATCAACCCGGGTTCGTCTGAACGAATTCTGGATCGCCTAATTGAGAAATCTATAAGAATTTTGGTAAGCAAGGACAGGCTGGATTCATGCTACCATGGCGGCCTGCCAACTAGATGCATTAAGGCAAGCAAAATATTAGCCAATAATAATCGTCGTTATAATGGTTGGAAATTCGTTTTTTCTTAAATTAAAACTTGCTTATTACGATTATTATTAAAATATAACAACAAATTAAAAAAAATATATATTTTTTTTCAAAAACAATACAATAATTTCCAATATTTTATTTATTTTTGTTGAGAAAAGAAATGGGCCGGTGCAGTGTAACAATTGTCAGGAATATGGCCACACAAGGTTTTATTGCACGCTTCGTCCAGTATGCGTTGCTTGTGGAGACCTTCATGACTCTCACAAATATGCCCAAAAAATAAAGAGGATCCCAGAGGAAACTGTGGAGGTAACCATACGGCTAACTACAGGGGCTGTCCAGTCTACAAGGGACTGAAAAGTCGTACACACCAAAGAGGACCACTGCTCGCCAACATATAACACCTTTGAAATCTACGCGTGGTGTCTTCCCCCCTACAGCCGTGAAATCTTCAACTAACAATGAGTTCACCGACAAACCCGAAAGCTTTGCAAATGCTCTAAAAATGGGTCTGAAAAGTACCGCTCCCACCAAGCCACGATCATCAGTTTCCCCTCATCAACCAGGAGAACAGTCTACGAACAAAATTGAAACAATGATATGTAATCTTCAACAAAGTATGATGGATTTCATGTCATTCATGCAGACAACTATGCAAGATCTTATGCGTAACCAGAACGTTCTGATTGAGCTGCTTGTTGCTCAAAAACAGAGTAAGTAATCAATGGCTCCACTCCGTAAATCACTGTGGAACGCCAACGGCGTCTCACAGCGCAAACTCGAGTTAACTCAATTCCTAAATAATAACCATAACGATGTAATGCTACTCGCAGAAACTCATCTTACAAATAAATACAATTTCCAAATTCGAGACTACTTCTTCTATAACTCGAATCACCCAGACGGGAAAGCACACGGAGGCACTGGGATTCTGATTAGAAATCGCATTAAGCACTGCTTCCACAATAGCTTCGCCACTAACTACATGCAAGCTACATCTATAGATGTACATATGGATCACCGTTCTTTAAATCTTGCCGCCGTATACTGTCCTCCTCGGTTTACAATATCCGAATCCCACGTCATGGACTATTTCAACTCTCTGAGCGAACAATTTATAGTAGCAGGAGACTTTAATGCCAAGCATACGCACTGGGGATCTCGACTTGCTACTCCAAAGGGAAGGCAGTTGTACAATGCAATAATAAAAGCAAGCAACAAGCTAGACTGTGTGTCACCTGGGACACCTACATCTTGGCCAACAGATCCCAGAAAACTGCCAGACTTGATAGATTTTGCAGTCACAAAAAACATTCCACGCAACCTGATAAGCGCCAACTCCTTATTAGATCTATCGTCTGATCACTCGCCTGTACTCCTTCAACTAAATCTACATACAGTTGCGGTAGATAAACCATTCAGACTAACAACGAATAAAACCAATTGGCTTAAGTACAAAAAATATGTATGTTCGCATATTGAGTTGAACCCACGTTTGAATGACGAAGCTGATATCAACTTATCCACAAACACTCTTGAATCTGACTTGGTCGCAGCAGATCGTATGTCAACTCCACAAACGCAAAAAACAGCGTACAATCATAGATACACGATCGTTGAAATAGAACAGCTTGTTCTAGCAAAGCGACGCTCACGGCGAGACTGGCAATCCAACAGATCACCATCTGCAAAACAAAGGTTAAAAGATGCTACACGGAGGTCCCAAAAACATTACATAGAGCAGTTATCCCCAACGAGCTCCAAGTTCCCACTTTGGAGAGCACACTCATCACTCAGTGCACCATTAGAATCTGCAATGCCAACAAGGACATCCACAGGCACCTGGGCGCGCAGCGACGGAGAAAGAGCCGACAGATTTGCAGAACATCTTCAAAATGTATTTCAGCCCAATACAGCATCAAACGGGATCTCACTGCCAGCAACATCAGATATCGACACATCTACGTATGAACCAATTGTATTTAGACCACATGAGTTACTCAAAATCATAAATGAACAACTCAACCCAAAAAAATCTCCAGGATGCTACCTAATATCACCAAAAATGATTATTGAACTTCCTTTCTGTGCAGTTCGAGCTATTTGCCAACTCTTCAATGCAATAACGAGACACGGACACTTCCCAGAGAGATGGAAAAAGTCGATAATCATAATGATACCAAAACCTGGCAAAGACCGCACAATTGCTTCATCATATAGACCAATTAGTTTACTAACGTGTCTATCAAAACTTTTCGAAAAATGCTTCTTGGCACATATTACCCCATATCTCAGAACACACAACAAAATCCCGACTCATCAATTCGGTTTTCGAGAAAAACATGGAACCATCGGGCAAGTCAACCGCATAACTTCAGAAATCCGAAATTCATTCGAACAAAGGGAGTTCTGCACTGCGATATTTCTGGACGTATCACAAGCTTTTGACCGAGTATGGTTAGAAGGTTTAATGCACAAAATAACAGAAATGCTCCCAACCAACACTCACAAACTTCTGAGGTCATACCTTTTCAACAGGAAATTCTCAGTAAGATGTAATGCTGCCATGTCAGATGATTACATCATCAGGGCCGGTGTTCCTCAAGGCAGCGTGTTAGGACCAACACTCTACCTTATCTACACCGCGGACATCCCAACGAGCATGAGACTAACCACATCCACTTTTGCTGATGACACAGCGATCCATAGCCGCTCGAGATGTCCCAAGCAAGCAACGGCGCAACTTGCTAAACACCTAGTGGCAGTGGAGAAATGGCTATCCGACTGGCGAATCAAAGTTAACGAACAAAAATGCAAACACGTAACGTTCACACTTAACAGGCAAGACTGCCCTCCACTTACTCTAAACAACACAGTGGTTCCGACAGCAAATGAAGTAACATATCTTGGCGTACACCTCGATAGACGTCTTACTTGGCGCAGCCACATTGAAGCCAAAAGAACACATTTAAAGCTCAGAGCCAACAGCCTCCACTGGCTTATCAATAGCCGCTCGCCCCGTAGACTGGACTATAAGGTATTTTATACAACACCGTTTTAAAACCAATCTGGATGTACGGCTCTCAGTTGTGGGGGAATGCCAGTAACAGCAGTGTGGATATAATGCAAAGAACTCAATCAAAAATTCTCAGAACCATCACCGGGGCACCGTGGTACGTTCGGAATGTAAACATTCACAGGGACCTCCACATATCACTCGTCAGAGAAGAGATAGCACAAATCACACAAAGTACTTCAACAGGCTATCCGTACATCCAAATCATCTCGCTAGAGCCCTCACGCGAGTTTCCAGCAGTTCTCGTCTTCGTCGCAACGACCATCCAATCCAGCGCTAATGATTAGGACCATGTAGTCTCTATTCAGTTAAAATTAAACTGTTAGATAATGTATTATTTTAAGATTTGCAACCTTATTGTTAGACTCATAAAGAGAAGATCCAATAAATAAAACCAAGCTTTAAAAAAATTTTTGTTGAATACTGAAATATGACTACATTAGAAGTATTACAGAAGGTTCACATTAAGAAACCAAATTTCCGTGAAAGGATTCTGACTTTGGTCTCATCGACCCCGAGGAGCATATTAGAGCTCTAATATACCTATATGGAAATATATAGATTATACTTCTCTCCATTAATACATTGCTAAAGTACAAAAGCAAACATTCCCGGTGTACAAGTAATATCAGTCATAGACGATCATGAAATACTTGGTAAAAAATTTCCGTTAAATAAAGAACTGGATTGAGGAGTTAAATAAATTAAAACGTGATTTTGACAAATCTTTTAAGTCATTAACATAAAACCGTAAAATACAGCAAATTACTATGAATAAACATGCTGAAATATTAGTTACCCGCTTTAACACAACGCGTTTACTAATATATATATATAAAACAAAGGTACAATTTAACTATTTCGGTACCAACTATCTTGAATACTCCATTGACAGTAGAAATTGGAGACGAACCAAATTCATCAGATTCGCCATCAGTCGATCCAGCAGAGACAGAAGACTCTGATTCTACAGGTCCCGAAATAGAGGAAAAGACCTTAATAACCTCAACATTCCCGCCGTCCTTATGCAATCTGAATTATCAGATCATTACTTAACAGACTCCGATATAAACGATAGCGTTATAGAAGAAAATCGACCATAGTGGCCGATGAAACCGTTGCCCAACGGGCATACATATAGGATATAACAAGCGCCATACCCGAATTCAATGGCCAAAAACTGAATCTACGAAGATTCACAACAGCTCTCAAATTAGTTGACTTGACAAAAGGCCCATTTGAACACTTGGCTTTCGAAGTAATTAAGTCGAAAATAGTAGTTTCAACATTAAACAAGGTGCAAAATGAAATCACTATTGTGGCAATAATTGCGAAACTGGAAGCCAATTTATTCGGTGAAACATCCGACGTACTAAAGGCTAAAATGACTAATACAACGAAGAACGGAAAAACTGCTGCAAATTTTACCACTGAAATATACAATTTACCTAGTTCCAACGTGATTATGTCCCACCTACTTGACCAAAGTAAAATTACTTTACGATTATTCAGTCTCTGTCGCATAAATGATTTAGAGTTAAATATATTCATTTTGATTTTATAAATATGCAACAACAAATTATACAAAAAGAAGCGCAGGCTATCATCTGCTAAAGTATGGATTTTTTATTTATGATTTATAAGAGCTTAAAAGCGTCTTCCCACAGTTATCCATCTACCATACGGTTTTGCCGTTCCGAAAATTTGCCATGGGGAACTCATTCAAATTTGCCGGACTCTTTTTTCCGATAGTTAGGCGATGGGCTTGAAGGTGCAACTCTGAGTTCTTGTTCTTAACAGTGAAAACTGAAACATCCACTAATAATTCATTGGTTACAATTTTATGGCCCCGTCCCTAATAAAAGGTGGGTGGCTTGTGTGTGTAAGTACAGGTAACTTATATGAAATTATTCTTTGCAGGGAGAAAAAAAGTGTCCCCAGGCTTATAGTTCTGACTAGCAATTAACTAATAAAATATATTTATTGGAGTACTTTGTGGACCCCATGACATGGAAGCCTCTGCAGAGGAAGTCAACGCTCAGAAAGCTCTGCACCCCCTGCAAAGCACGCAAAGATGGACCACAAGGCCAAAGACCATCCTTGATATTATAAAAAAAGGAAATATGAAATTATAATAAATCAAAAAACAAACATTTATATTTAATGAACTTGATTTGTTACTATTTAGACAATATTGGGCTATAGCTTTTCTTACTTTTTCCGCAGGCTGGCAAAAATCTGCAGACATATTAGTCTGATCTGCAGACATATAAGCCACAGTTGTTCAGATCATCTGTAATGGATGTGGTCTGCGGGATTCGGAGTTTTACATTTGTCAAAAATTCCAACCGTGGACTCTATGGGAAAAGGATATAAGGTTGACTTTTTAAATATTCTCATACGAGAAGAACTTCATATCCTCTGGGAATTCTCCATATAACGAAATAGCTTTTAGTAACTAATTTCATTTCATTTCATTTCAATTTTTATTTTTTTTACTAATTTTAAACGCCACTGCGCTGTCATATATTTGCTTAAAATTTAAAATGACAATACATTGTATTTCGTTTTTTGGTACGCCACACATACAATACAAACCTTTCTCTCAAAAGCTCAGTACAAGAAAAATTTACCCAAATATCAAATAATACAAAAAAATTCAAAAACTACAACGAAACAGTCATACTTAACATTAGATTACCAGATTTTCTTGCGAGTATTTTTAACAACTATAACAAATTTTAACTCCTTACAATTCATGGTATTTTCAAAAACTATAATAAACGTACACTCCTTTTAAAAGTCCACGCAAAACACAATCGCCAAAGAAAGTATTGGTGTCCTTATTAATGTTACTGTTACCGCCCAGCACATTTTGAAACGTCGATTAATTTACAGAAATTCATCGTTTGGACCCGAGATATCTCGCTGAAAATCGAACGACCAGACAGTTGCAGTGCGATCCTCAATAGGAGAGGAAGATTTTGTAAAGCCTTTAAATTTATATTAATTTTGTAATTTGGTTTAAATAATAAAAACATAATAAACGGTCGGCTGTAAAATTATTTTAAAAATCTTAAGAAATCAAAGAAACAACAAAACACCAAAAGTTGCTGCTTCTGAACAATAATGTTCCGTAGTAACAATAAAATTACTAAACACCACAAGTTGCTGCGTGTGAACAATAAAGTTCCGTAGTAACAATATTACCAATCGCGGGTTATCTATTAATTGGAGCTCGACTGGTCTTTAAGAACAGGAAAGTTCCGCATTATCCGTAATTGTGTCACGAACTTTAATTTAACTGCGACATTTACAATCAGTGTATACACACAAGTGAAGACAGAAACTGACAAATAAATTCTTGCGAGGACACTCCACGTATTGGTGTGAGTGTTTCGTGAAAAAAAAAACAATTAACGCTGTGAGTAGGGGCATAGCTTGCGAAAGCAAATAAATTCTCCCTCCACAGGCAAGGTCACAGCCGAAATCAATTTCCCGAAAACGAAAAAATGCTTCCACGGGGAAATGATATTTCGGTATGCTGAGCTTGCAAAAAGATCAACCCGGGTTCGTCTGAACGAATTCTGGATCGCCTAATTGAGAAATCTATAAGAATTTTGGTAAGCAAGGACAGGCTGGATTCATGCTACCATGGCGGCCTGCCAACTAGATGCATTAAGGCAAGCAAAATATTAGCCAATAATAATCGTCGTTATAATGGTTGGAAATTCGTTTTTTCTTAAATTAAAACTTGCTTATTACGATTATTATTAAAATATAACAACAAATTAAAAAAAATATATATATTTTTTTTCAAAAACAATACAATAATTTCCAATATTTTATTTATTTTTGTTGAGAAAAGAAATGGGCCGGTGCAGTGTAACAATTGTCAGGAATATGGCCACACAAGGTTTTATTGCACGCTTCGTCCAGTATGCGTTGCTTGTGGAGACCTTCATGACTCTCACAAATATGCCCAAAAAATAAAGAGGATCCCAGAGGAAACTGTGGAGGTAACTATACGGCTAACTACAGGGGCTGTCCAGTCTACAAGGAACTGAAAAGTCGTACACACCAAAGAGGACCACTGCTCGCCAACATATAACACCTATGAAATCTACGCGTGGTGTCTTCCCCCCTACAGCCGTGAAATCTTCAACTAACAATGAGTTCACCGACAAACCCGAAAGCTTTGCAAATGCTCTAAAAATGGGTCTGAAAAGTACCGCTCCCACCAAGCCACGATCATCAGTTTCCCCTCATCAACCAGGAGAACAGTCTACGAACAAAATTGAAACAATGATATGTAATCTTCAACAAAGTATGATGGATTTCATGTCATTCATGCAGACAACTATGCAAGATCTTATGCGTAACCAGAACGTTCTGATTGAGCTGCTTGTTGCTCAAAAACAGAGTAAGTAATCAATGGCTCCACTCCGTAAATCACTGTGGAACGCCAACGGCGTCTCACAGCGCAAACTCGAGTTAACTCAATTCCTAAATAATAACCATAACGATGTAATGCTACTCGCAGAAACTCATCTTACAAATAAATACAATTTCCAAATTCGAGACTACTTCTTCTATAACTCGAATCACCCAGACGGGAAAGCACACGTAGGCACTGGGATTCTGATTAGAAATCGCATTAAGCACTGCTTCCACAATAGCTTCGCCACTAACTACATGCAAGCTACATCTATAGATGTACATATGGATCACCGTTCTTTAAATCTTGCCGCCGTATACTGTCCTCCTCGGTTTTCAATATCCGAATCCCAAGTCATGGACTATTTCAACTCTCTGAGCGAACAATTTATAGTAGCAGGAGACTTTAATGCCAAGCATACGCACTGGGGATCTCGACTTGTTACTCCAAAGGGAAGGCAGTTGTACAATGCAATAATAAAAGCAAGCAACAAGCTAGACTGTGTGTCACCTGGGACACCTACATATTGGCCAACAGATCCCAGAAAACTGCCAGACTTGATAGATTTTGCAGTCACAAAAAACATTCCACGCAACCTGATAAGCGCCAACTCCTTATTAGATCTATCGTCTGATCACTCGCCTGTACTCCTTCAACTAAATCTACATACAGTTGCGGTAGATAAACCATTCAGACTAAAATATGTAAGTTCGCATATTGAGTTGAACCCACGTTTGAATGACCTGGGCGCGCAGCGACGGAGAAAGAGCCGACAGATTTGCAGAACATCTTCAAAATGTATTTCAGCCCAATACAGCATCAAACGGGATCTCACTGCCAGCAACATCAGATATCGACACATCTACGTATGAACCAACTGTATTTAGACCACATGAGTTACTCAAAATCATAAATGAACAACTCAACCCAAAAAAATCTCCAGGATGCGACCTAATATCACCAAAAATGATTATTGAACTTCCTTTCTGTGCAGTTCGAGCTATTTGCCAACTCTTCAATGCAATAACGAGACACGGACACTTCCCAGAGAGATAGAAAAAGTCGATAATCATAATGATACCAAAACCTGGCAAAGACCGCACAATTGCTTCATCATATAGACCAATTAGTTTACTAACGTGTCTATCAAAACTTTTCGAAAAATGCTTCTTGGCACATATTACCCCATATCTCAGAACACAAAACAAAATCCCGACTCATCAATTCGGTTTTCGAGAAAAACATGGAACCATCGAGCAAGTCAACCGCATAACTTCAGAAATCCGAAATGCATTCGAACAAAGGGAGTTCTGCGCTGCGATATTTCTGGACGTATCACAAGCTTTTGACCGAGTATGGTTAGAAGGTTTAATGCACAAAATAACAGAAATGCTCCCAACCAACACTCACAAACTTCTGAAGTCATACCTTTTCAACAGGAAATTCTCAGTAAGATGTAATGCTGCCATGTCAGATGATTACATCATCAGGGCCGGTGTTCCTCAAGGCAGCGTGTTAGGACCAACACTCTACCTTATCTACACCGCGGACATCCCAACGAGCATGAGACTAACCACATCCACTTTTGCTGATGACACAGCGATCCATAGCCGCTCGAGATGTCCCAAGCAAGCAACGGCGCAACTTGCAAAATACCTAGTGGCAGTGGAGAAATGGCTATCCGACTGGCGAATCAAAGTTAACGAACAAAAATGCAAACACGTAACGTTCACACTTAACAGGCAAGACTGCCCTCCACTTACTCTAAACAACACAGTGGTTCCGACAGCAAATGAAGTAACATATCTTGGCGTACACCTCGATAGACGTCTTACTTGGCGCAGCCACATTGAAGCCAAAAGAACACATTTAAAGCTCAGAGCCAACAGCCTCCACTGGCTTATCAATAGCCGCTCGCCCCTTAGACTGGACTATAAGGTACTTTTTTACAACACCGTTTTAAAACCAATCTGGATGTACGGCTCTCAGTTGTGGGGGAATGCCAGTAACAGCAGTGTGGATATAATGCAAAGAACTCAATCAAAAATTCTCAGAACCATCACCGGGGCACCGTGGTACATTCGGAATGTAAACATTCACAGGGACCTCCACATATCACTCGTCAGAGAAGAGATAGCACAAATCACAACAAAGTACTTCAACAGGCTATCCGTACATCCAAATCATCTCGCGAGAGCCCTCACGCGAGTTTCCAGCAGTTCTCGTTTTCGTCGCAACGACCATCCAATCCAGCGCTAATGATTAGGACCATGTAGTCTCTATTCAGTTAAAATTAAACTGTTAGATAATGTATTATTTTAAGATTTGCAACCTTATTGTTAGACTCATAAAGAGAAGATCCAATAAATAAAACCAAGCTTTAAAAAAATTTTTGTTGAATACTGAAATATGACTACATTAGAAGTATTACAGAAGGTTTACATTAAGAAACCAAATTTCCGTGAAAGGATTCTGACTTTGGTCTCATCGACCCCGAGGAGCATATTAGAGCTCTAATATACCTATATGGAAATATATAGATTATACTTCTCTCCATTAATACATTGCTAAAGTACAAAAGCAAACATTCCCGGTGTACAAGTAATATCAGTCATAGACGATCATGAAATACTTGGTAAAAAATTTCCCTTAAATAAAGAACTGGATTGAGGAGTTAAATAAATTAAAACGTGATTTTGACAAATCTTTTAAGTCATTAACATAAAACCGTAAAATACAGCAAATTACTATGAATAAACATGCTGAAATATTAGTTACCCGCTTTAACACAACGCGTTTACTAATATATATATATAAAACAAAGGTACAATTTAACTATTTCGGTACCAACTATCTTGAATACTCCATTGACAGGAGAAATTGGAGACGAACCAAATTCATCAGATTCGCCATCAGTCGATCCAGCAGAGACAGAAGACTCTGATTCTACAGGTCCCGAAATAGAGGAAAAGACCTTAATAACCTCACCATTCCCGCCGTCCTTATGCAATCTGAATTATCAGATCATTACTTAACAGACTCCGATATAAACGATAGCGTTATAGAAGAAAATTGACCATAGTGGCCGATGAAACCGTTGCCCAACGGGCATACATATAGGATATAACAAGCGCCATACCCGAATTCAATGGCCAAAAACTGAATCTACGAAGATTCACAACAGCTCTCAGTTGTTGACTTGACAAAAGGCCCATTTGAACACTTGGCTTTCGAAGTAATTAAGTCGAAAATAGTAGTTTCAACATTAAACAAGGTGCAAAATGAAATCACTATTGCGGCAATAATTGCGAAACTGGAAGCCAATTTATTCGGTGAAACATCCGACGTACTAAAGGCTAAAATGACTAATACAACGAAGAACGGAAAAACTGCTGCAAATTTTACCACTGAAATATACAATTTACCTAGTTCCAACGTGATTATGTCCCACCTACTTGACCAAAGTAAAATTACTTTACGATTATTCAGTCTCTGTCGCATAAATGATTTAGAGTTAAATATATTCATTTTGATTTTATAAATATGCAACAACAAATTATACAAAAAGAAGCGCAGGCTATCATCTGCTAAAGTATGGATTTTTTATTTATGATTTATAAGAGCTTAAAAGCGTCTGCCCACAGTTATCCATCTACCATACGGTTTTGCCGTTCCGCATTTGCCATGGGGGACTCATTCAAATTTGCCGGACTCTTTTTTCCGATAGTTAGGCGATGCAAGGTGCAACTTTGGGTTCTTGTTCTTAACAGTGAAAACTGAAACATCCACTACGAAAACATAAGAAATAATGACTAGGAACTTTTGAAATTGAATGGCTCCAAATTAATAAATGCTGCTTATATTTTTAATAATTCATTGGTTACAATTTTATGGCCCCGTCCCTAATAAAAGGTGGGTGGCTTGTGTGTGTAAGTACAGGTAACTTATATGAAATTATTCTTTGCAGGGAGAAAAAAAGTGTCCCCAGGCTTATAATTCTGACTAACAATTAACTAATAAAATATATTTATTGGAGTACTTTGTGAAGTTCTTAGATGTGGACCCCATGACATGGAAGTCTCTGCAGAGGAAGTCAACGCTCAGAAAGCTCTGCACCCCCTGCAAAGCACGCAAAGATGACCACAAGGCCAAAGACCATCCTTGACATTATAAAAAAAGGAAATATGAAATTATAATAAATCAAAAAACAAACATTTATATTTAATGAACTTGATTTGTTACTATTTAGACAATATTGGGCTATAGCTTTTCTTACTTTTTCCGCAGGCTGGCAAAAATCTGCAGACATATTAGTCTGATCTGCAGACATATAAGCCACAGTTGTTCAGATCATCTGTAATGGATGTGGTCTGCGGGATTCGGAGTTTTACATTTGTCAAAAATTCCAACCGTGGACTCTATGGGAAAAGGATATAAGGTTGACTTTTTAAATATTCTCATACGAGAAGAACTTCATATCCTCTGGGAATTCTCCATATAACGAAATAGCTTTTAGTAACTAATTTCATTTCATTTCATTTCAATTTTTATTTTTTTTTACTAATTTCAAATGCCACTGCGCTGTCATATATTTGCTTAAAATTTAAAATGACAATACATTGTATTTCGTTTTTTGGTACGCCACAAATACAATACAAACCTTTCTCTCAAAAGCTCAGTACAAGAAAAATTTACCCAAATATCAAATAATACAAAAAAATTCAAAAACTACAACGAAACAGTCATACTTAACATTAGATTACCAGATTTTCTTGCGAGTATTTTTAACAACTATAACAAATTTTAACTCCTTACAATTCATGGTATTTTCAAAAACTATAATAAACGTACACTCCTTTTAAAAGTCCACGCAAAACACAATCGCCAAAGAAAGTATTGGTGTCCTTATTAATGTTACTGTTACCGCCCAGCACATTTTGAAACGTCGATTAATTTACAGAAATTCATCGTTTGGACCCGAGATATCTCGCTGAAAATCGAACGACCAGACAGTTGCAGTGCGATCCTCAATAGGAGAGGAAGATTTTGTAAAGCCTTTAAATTTATATTAATTTTGTAATTTGGTTTACATAACAACATAATAAAGGGTCGGCTGTAAAATTCTTTTAAAAATCTTAAGAAATCAAAGAAACAACAAAACACCAAAAGTTGCTGCTTCTGAACAATAATGTAGTAACAATAAAATTACCAAACACCATAAGTTGCTGCGTGTGAACAATAAAGTTCCGTAGTAACAATATTACCTATCGCGGGTTATCTATTAATTGGAGCTCGACTGGTCTTTAAGAACAGGAAAGTTCCGCATTATCCGTTATTGTGTCACGAACTTTAATTTAACTGCGACATTTATAATCAGTGTATACACACAAGTGAAGACAGAAACTGACAAATAAATTCTTGCGAGGACACTCCACGTATTGGTGTGAGTGTTTCGTGAAAAAAAAAACAATTAACGCTGTGAGTAGGGGCATAGCTTGCAAAAGCAAAACGAAAAAATGCTTCCACGGGGAAATGATATTTCGGTATGCTGAGCTTGCAAAAAGATCAACCCGGGTTCGTCTGAACGAATTCTGGATCGCCTAATTGAGAAATCTATAAGAATTTTGGTAAGCAAGGACAGGCTGGATTCATGCTACCATGGCGGCCTGCCAACTAGATGCATTAAGGCAAGCAAAATATTAGCCAATAATAATCGTCGTTATAATGGTTGGAAATTCGTTTTTTCTTAAATTAAAACTTGCTTATTACGATTATTATTAAAATATAACAACAAATTAAAAAAAAATATATTTTTATACCCGTTACTCGTAGAGTAAAAGGGTATATTGTATTCGTGCAAAAGTATGTAACAGGTAGAAGGAAGCGTTTCCGACCCTATAAAGTATATATATTCTTGATCAGGGTCACTAGCCGAGTCGATATAGCCATGTCCGTCTGTCCGTCTGTCCGTCTGTCCGTCTGTCCGTCTGTCTGTCCGTATGAACGCTGAGATCTCGGAAACTATAAAAGCTAGAAGATTGGCATTTTGCATGTAGATTCTAGGAGTTCCTACGCAGCGCAAGTTTGTTTCAAAAAGGTGCCACGCCCCCTTTAACGCCCACAATCGCTTATATACGATTTTAAAAATTTAAATATTTCGGAAAAGTAAAAATGCAGTTTTATTGTGTTTATCAATACCTATCGAAATGTAGAAGAAATTTTTCAAATCGGACCATTCGTTAAAAAGTTATGCGTGATCAAAGTTTCTATCTCCATCTCCCTCGCACTCCTTTTACCTGAGTAACGGGTATCTGATAGTCGGGGCACCCGACTATAGCGTTCTCTCTTGTTTTTTTCAAAAACAATACAATAATTTCCAATATTTTATTTATTTTTGTTGAGAAAAGAAATGGGCCGGTGCAGTGTAACAATTGTCAGGAATATGGCCACACAAGGTTTTATTGCACGCTTCGTCCAGTATGCGTTGCTTGTGGAGACCTTCATGACTCTCACAAATATGCCCAAAAAATAAAGAGGATCCCAGAGGAAACTGTGGAGGTAACCATACGGCTAACTACAGGGGCTGTCCAGTCTACAAGGAACTGAAAAGTCGTACACACCAAAGAGGACCACTGCTCGCCAACATATAACACCTATGAAATCTACGCGTGGTGTCTTCCCCCCCTACAGCCGTGAAATCTTCAACTAACAATGAGTTCACCGACAAACCCGAAAGCTTTGCAAATGCTCTAAAAATGGGTCTGAAAAGTACCGCTCCCACCAAGCCACGATCATCAGTTTCCCCTCATCAACCAGGAGAACAGTCTACGAACAAAATTGAAACAATGATATGTAATCTTCAACAAAGTATGATGGATTTCATGTCATTCATGCAGACAACTATGCAAGATCTTATGCGTAACCAGAACGTTTTGATTGAGCTGCTTGTTGCTCAAAAACAGAGTAAGTAATCAATGGCTCCACTCCGTAAATCACTGTGGAACGCCAACGGCGTCTCACAGCGCAAACTCGAGTTAACTCAATTCCTAAATAATAACCATAACGATGTAATGCTACTCGCAGAAACTCATCTTACAAATAAATACAATTTCCAAATTCGAGACTACTTCTTCTATAACTCGAATCACCCAGACGGGAAAGCACACGTAGGCACTGGGATTCTGATTAGAAATCGCATTAAGCACTGCTTCCACAATAGCTTCGCCACTAACTACATGCAAGCTACATCTATAGATGTACATATGGATCACCGTTCTTTAAATCTTGCCGCCGTATACTGTCCTCCTCGGTTTTCAATATCCGAATCCCAAGTCATGGACTATTTCAACTCTCTGAGCGAACAATTTATAGTAGCAGGAGACTTTAATGCCAAGCATACGCACTGGGGATCTCGACTTGTTACTCCAAAGGGAAGGCAGTTGTACAATGCAATAATAAAAGCAAGCAACAAGCTAGACTGTGTGTCACCTGGGACACCTACATATTGGCCAACAGATCCCAGAAAACTGCCAGACTTGATAGATTTTGCAGTCACAAAAAACATTTCACGCAACCTGATAAGCGCCAACTCCTTATTAGATCTATCGTCTGATCACTCGCCTGTACTCCTTCAACTAAATCTACATACAGTTGCGGTAGATAAACCATTCAGACTAACAACGAATAAAACCAATTGGCTTAAGTACAAAAAATATGTAAGTTCGCATATTGAGTTGAACCCACGTTTGAATGACGAAGCTGATATCAACTTATCCACAAACACTCTTGAATCCGTCTTGGTCGCAGCAGCTCGTATGTCAACTCCACAAACGCAAAAAACAGCGTACAATCATAGATACACGAACGTTGAAATAGAACAGCTTGTTCTAGCAAAGCGACGCTCACGGCGAGACTGGCAATCCAACAGATCACCATCTGCAAAACAAAGGTTAAAAGATGCTACACGGAGGCTCTCAGTTGCATTACGTCATGAAAAAGAAAGGTCCCAAAAACATTACATAGAGCAGTTATCCTCAACGAGCTCCAAGTTCCCACTTTGGAGAGCACACTCATCACTCAGTGCACCATTAGAATCTGCAATGCCAATAAGGACATCCACAGGCACCTGGGCGCGCAGCGACGGAGAAAGAGCCGACAGATTTGCAGAACATCTTCAAAATGTATTTCAGCCCAATACAGCATCAAACGGGATCTCACTGCCAGCAACATCAGATATCGACACATCTACGTATGAACCAATTGTATTTAGACCACATGAGTTACTCAAAATCATAAATGAACAACTCAACCCAAAATATCTCCAGGATGCTACCTAATATCACCAAAAATGATTATTGAACTTCCTTTCTGTGCAGTTCGAGCTATTTGCCAACTCTTCAATGCAATAACGAGACACGGACACTTCCCAGAGAGATGGAAAAAGTCGATAATCATAATGATACCAAAACCTGGCAAAGACCGCACAATTGCTTCATCATATAGACCAATTAGTTTACTAACGTGTCTATCAAAACTTTTCGAAAAATGCTTCTTGGCACATATTACCCCATATCTCAGAACACACAACAAAATCCCGACTCATCAATTCGGTTTTCGAGAAAAACATGGAACCATCGAGCAAGTCAACCGCATAACTTCAGAAATCCGAAATGCATTCGAACAAAGGGAGTTCTGCACTGCGATATTTCTGGACGTATCACAAGCTTTTGACCGAGTATGGTTAGAAGGTTTAATGCACAAAATAACAGAAATGCTCCCAACCAACACTCACAAACTTCTGAAGTCATTCCTTTTCAACAGGAAATTCTCAGTAAGATGTAATGCTGCCATGTCAGATGATTACATCATCAGGGCCGGTGTTCCTCAAGGCAGCGTGTTAGGACCAACACTCTACCTTATCTACACCGCGGACATCCCAACGAGCATGAGACTAACCACATCCACTTTTGCTGATGACACAGCGATCCATAGCCGCTCGAGATGTCCCAAGCAAGCAACGGCGCAACTTGCTAAACACCTAGTGGCAGTGGAGAAATGGCTATCCGACTGGCGAATCAAAGTTAACGAACAAAAATGCAAACACGTAACGTTCACACTTAACAGGCAAGACTGCCCTCCACTTACTCTAAACAACACAGTGGTTCCGACAGCAAATGAAGTAACATATCTTGGCGTACACCTCGATAGACGTCTTACTTGGCGCAGCCACATTGAAGCCAAAAGAACACATTTAAAGCTCAGAGCCAACAGCCTCCACTGGCTTATCAATAGCCGCTCGCCCCTTAGCCTGGACTATAAGGTACTTTTATACAACACCGTTTTAAAACCAATCTGGATGTACGGCTCTCAGTTGTGGGGGAATGCCAGTAACAGCAGTGTGGATATAATGCAAAGAACTCAATCAAAAATTCTCAGAACCATCACCGGGGCACCGTGGTACGTTCGGAATGTAAACATTCACAGGGACCTCCACATATCACTCGTCAGAGAAGAGATAGCACAAATCACAACAAAGTACTTCAACAGGCTATCCGTACATCCAAATCATCTCGCTAGAGACCATGTAGGACCGCTTAGGACCATGTAGTCTCTATTCAGTTAAACTGTTAGATAATGTATTATTTTAAGATTTGCAACCTTATTGTTAGACTCATAAAGAGAAGATCCAATAAATAAAACCAAGCTTTAAAAAAATTTTTGTTGAATACTGAAATATGACTACATTAGAAGTATTACAGAAGGTTTACATTAAGAAACCAAATTTCCGTGAAAGGATTCTGACTTTGGTCTCATCGACCCCGAGGAGCATATTAGAGCTCTAATATACCTATATGGAAATATATAGATTATACTTCTCTCCATTAATACATTGCTAAAGTACAAAAGCAAACATTCCCGGTGTACAAGTAATATCAGTCATAGACGATCATGAAATACTTGGTAAAAAATTTCCGTTAAATAAAGAACTGGATTGAAGAGTTAAATAAATTAAAACGTGATTTTGACAAATCTTTTAAGTCATTAACATAAAACCGTAAAATACAGCAAATTTCTATGAATAAACATGCTGAAATATTAGCTACCCGCTTTAACACAACGCGTTTACTAATATATATATATAAAACAAAGGTACAATTTAACTATTTCGATACCAACTATCTTGAATACTCCATTGACAGGAGAAATTGGAGACGAACCAAATTCATCAGATTCGCCATCAGTCGATCCAGCAGAGACAGAAGACTCTGATTCTACAGGTCCCGAAATAGAGGAAAAGACCTTAATAACCTCACCATTCCCGCCGTCCTTATGCAATCTGAATTATCAGATCATTACTTAACAGACTCCGATATAAACGATAGCGTTATAGAAGAAAATCGACCATAGTGGCCGATGAAACCGTTGCCCAACGGGCACACATATAGGATATAACAAGCGCCATACCCGAATTCAATGGCCAAAAACTGAATCTACGAAGATTCACAACAGTTCTCAAATTAGTTGACTTGACAAAAGGCCCATTTGAACACTTGGCTTTCGAAGTAATTAAGTCGAAAATAGTAGTTTCAACATTAAACAAGGTGCAAAATGAAATCACTATTGCGGCCATAATTGCGAAACTGGAAGCCAATTTATTCGGTGAAACAACCGACGTACTAAAGGCTAAAATGACTAATACAACGAAGAACGGAAAAACTGCTGCAAATTTTACCACTGAAATATACAATTTACCTAGTTCCAACGTGATTATGTCCCACCTTCTTGACCAAAGTAAAATTACTTTACGATTATTCAGTCTCTGTCGCATAAATGATTTAGAGTTAAATATATTCATTTTGATTTTATAAATATGCAACAACAAATTATACAAAAAGAAGCGCAGGCTATCATCTGCTAAAGTATGGATTTTTTATTTATGATTTATAAGAGCTTAAAAGCGTCTTCCCACAGTTATCCATCTACCATACGGTCTTGCCGTTCCGAAAATTTGCCATGGGGGACTCATTCAAATTTGCCGGACTCTTTTTTCCGATAGTTAGGCGATGGGCTTGAAGGTGCAACTCTGAGTTCTTGTTCTTAACAGTGAAAACTGAAACATCCACTACGAAAACATAAGAAATAATGACTAGGAACTTTTGAAATTGAATGGCTCCAAATTAATAAATGCTGCTTATATTTTTAATAATTCATTGGTTACAATTTTATGGCCCCGTCCCTAATAAAAGGTGGGTGGCTTGTGTGTGTAAGTACAGGTAACTTATATGAAATTATTCTTTGCAGGGAGAAAAAAAGTGTCCCCAGGCTTATATTTCTGGCTAACAATTAACTAATAAAATATATTTATTGGAGTACTTTGTGAAGTTCTTAGACGTGGACCCTATGACATGGCAGCCTCTGCAGAGGAAGTCAACGCTCAGAAAGCTCTGCACCCCCTGCAAAGCACGCAAAGATGGACCACAAGGCCAAAGACCATCCTTGACATTATAAAAAAAGGAAATATTAAATTATAATAAATCAAAAAACAAACATTTATATTTAATGAACTTGATTTGTTACTATTTAGACAATATTGGGCTATAGCTTTTCTTACTTTTTCCGCAGGCTGGCAAAAATCTGCAGACATATTAGTCTGATAAGCCACAGTTGTTCAGATCATCTGTAATGGATGTGGTCTGCGGGATTCGGAGTTTTACATTCGTCCAAAAATTCCGACTCTATGGGAAAAGGATATAAGGTTGACTTTTTAAATATTCTCATACGAGAAGAACTTCATATCCTCTGGGAATTCTCCATATAACGAAATAGCTTTTAGTAACTAATTTCATTTCATTTCATTTCAATTTTTATTTTTTTTTACTAATTTCAAACGCCACTGCGCTGTCATATATTTGCTTAAAATTTAAAATGACAATACATTGTATTTCGTTTTTTGGTACGCCACACATACAATACAAACCTTTCTCTCAAAAGCTCAGTACAAGAAAAATTTACCCAACTATCAAATAATACAAAAAAATTCAAAAACTACAACGAAACAGTCATACTTAACATTAGATTACCAGATTTTCTTGCGAGTATTTTTAACAACTATAACAAATTTTAACTCCTTACAATTCATGGTATTTTTAAAAACTATAATAAACGTACACTCCTTTTAAAAGTCCACGCAAAACACAATAGCCAAAGAAAGTATTGGTGTCCTTATTAATGTTACTGTTACCGCCCAGCACATTTTGAAACGTCGATTAATTTACAGAAATTCATCGTTTGGACCCGAGATATCTCGCTGAAAATCGAACGACCAGACAGTTGCAGTGCGATCCTCAATAGGAGAGGAAGATTTTGTAAAGCCTTTAAATTTATATTAATTTTGTAATTTGGTTTAAATAATAACATAATAAAGGGTCGGCTGTAAAATTCTTTTAAAAATCTTAAGAAATCAAAGAAACAACAAAACACCAAAAGTTGCTGCTTCTGAACAATAATGTAGTAACAATAAAATTACCAAACACCACAAGTTGCTGCGTGTGAACAATAAAGTTCCGTAGTAACAATATTACCTATCGCGGGTTATCTATTAATTGGAGCTCGACTGGTCTTTAAGAACAGGAAAGTTCCGCATTATCCGTAATTGTGTCACGAACTTTAATTTAACTGCGACATTTATAATCAGTGTATACACACAAGTGAAGACAGAAACTGACAAATAAATTCTTGCGAGGACACTCCACGTATTGGTGTTCGTGAAAAAAAACCAATTAACGCTGTGAGTAGGGGCATAGCTTGCGAAAGCAAATAAATTCTCCCTCCACAGGCAAGGTCACAGCCGAAATCAATTTCCCGAAAACCAAAAATGCTTCCACGGGGAAATGATATTTCGGTATGCTGGATTCCCTATCGACTACGCCCATGCTGTTCGCAGTGTCTGTGCCACCATTGCGGCCTGCCAACTAGATGCATTAAGGCAAGCAAAATATTAGCGTTGTCGCGTCTCACCAATTCAAATCAGCTGAAGTTGAACAATATTTTCGTATTGTGCCAATATAGATCCAAGGCGAGAATTTTGAAGTTGACACCTTTGCTTTCCTGGACGAAGGCTCTTTGGTCACACTGATAGACGAATCCGATCTGTATGCAACCAATGCCAGTGCAGCTGGGACGAGATTGAAAAGAGCATTAAATAGAGTTTTTGCGTTGAACTGTTTCTCCAAAAACGTTTCGTTCTGTGGATGACGAGAAGGCCCTGGAAATATTGTATAAAACTTGTTTAAAAAATTAAGACCATTATCAAGTAGGACCTCTTTGGCGAAAATTATCCAGTTCTTCCGGAAAACTACAACAACGCAATAAAACGGCTAAGCTGTCTAAAGGCTAAGATAAGCCGAGAACCTGAACTTTTTGGCAAAATTGAGATGCAAATAAATCTACACAAAAAACACGAACTTGTTAAACATCCTGAACGCGTATGGCACCTTCCAATATTTATAACCCACAATCCAATTAAATCCCAAAGGTCCGAAACGTCTGGGGTGCGGCTGCTAAATCTCATGGGAAGTCACTAAACGATTTCGTGTAAGTTATATAGCACATTACTTAGGGCCACTTACCCGATTTATAAACAACTTTGAGCCCAGCCCAATTTCCAAATAATTCAGATTTGACTCCAAGATAAACCCGTAGTCAGCTATTTCAGTCAACTACGCCTTCGACTGGTTCCCACCCATATCATTTCACACTCCGCATTAAACGGATTCTGTAAACATCCTCAGCCGATATTCTAAACATCGGAGACCCAAAGCGACCCTCGAAGCTCGATAATGTAAACACCGATTTCCGGCAGAATCTCGATTTCAGATTTAATTGCCAAATTTCATCATCCTATTTTTCCGACTCTCTTGAGTCAATCTCTTAATCAATTTTTGAAGATAAAATCTCTTAAGCCGAGGTTTGATTATTAATCTTTCAGCCCAAGTGCGGCAGTCCGTTTTTTATATCCGAAAGAATAAGACCGATAAAAAGTAAATTAAGTATAAGATCGGAGCAGTGAACTATTTTAAGTGCAACCTATGAAATGTTAGTGATAAGTGAAGTTAACTAAATAAAAATAAATTTTTTTAACCGAATCATTAAGGAGAAAGTTAATTGGCGCCCAACGT
Source organism: Drosophila fuyamai (assembly GCA_018153365.1). Taxonomy (NCBI): domain Eukaryota; kingdom Metazoa; phylum Arthropoda; class Insecta; order Diptera; family Drosophilidae; genus Drosophila; species Drosophila fuyamai. The sequence goes on from JAECXW010000114.1 coordinate 266,365, forward strand.
GGGGCCGCATAGTTAAAACATATTCTAAAGCAAGGCATAAAAATTAAAAAAAAGTTCAAAAAAGTTTTTATGTGAAAAAGGAATTTAGTGCGGCCAAAAAAACCCAGATACAACCCGCTGAAAATAAAAAAAAAAAGTTGTGTTATAAAAAATAGGGCAGGAAATCAATAAATGTAATAATCCTCCTTAAATCAAAATAACCAACGAAAACCAAAAAAAAGTGAGTGTTGATCTAAATAAATCTTTAAAAGTAGAAATCAATAAATGCTATAATCTATTTTTTAAAAAAAAAAAAAAATATAAAAACCTCCCTAATAAAAGTAGTGCTTGCCAAAAAATTTTTACTGCTCCGGACACATAAATTTATAAAATTAATAAAAATAAAATTACCAACCAAAAATTTACAAAAGTGAACAATAAAATAAAAAAGAACCAACATCAGCAAACAATTCAAAAAAGTGAACAATTAATTATACAAAAGGAAAATCTACAAAATAAAAAATTCAACTAATACGTTGAATACAAAAATCTACAAAAAATCATCAAAAAGAAAAAACAAAAAAAATACCAGGCTGTAGGGCAATCCCTCGCCAAATAAAAGAAGGAAGACAAGCCAAAATAAAAGGAAGACAAATTAATTTAGAAGGAAGACTAATAGAAGACCCCAACAAGGATCATCGGCTAGAAGAAGGACAAGTCGTGAGCGAGAATATTTTTTTTTATATATATTAATAAAGAAAAATTATAAGAATACAAAAGTGGAAGAGTTAATTAAAGATTTTGAAAATATTCTAAAAATGAATCCAGAACAAGCTGGTCCAAGTAATAAAAGGCCTCACAACGTAATTACCCCTCAAGAGCCTACAAATGCAAATAACACAATGATAAATATAGGAGAATTAATTAAACACATTGTTAATTGTGAATTGAATCCATTAAAAGAAGAGATAGCAAGTTTAAAATTACAGCTTGCTAATAAAATAAAGGAAGTTGAAGATTATCAAGTAGAAATAGTTGATCCAAATATTAATTGCGAAACATCTTATGAGATCATCAAATCTGTTAGAGAGTATAGGGGTGAAGAAGACAAATATGTTAGCTGGAGGGAATCAGCTGAAATAGCTATGGGTCAATATACCAGAGGTAGCGAAAAATTTTATTCAGCATTATCAATATTAAGAAACAAAATAACAGGGATGGCCAATGACGCCTTAACCCATAACGGTACAGTTTTAAACTTCGATGCCATAATGGCCAGACTAGACTTTGTCTACAGTGACAAACGTCCTATCCATATTATTGAACAGGAGTTAAGTGTTCTCAGCCAGGGTAAATTATCCATAATGGACTATTATGGAACAGTCAATAGTAAATTGACTTTATTAATTAACAAAACAATTATGACTTACGGACGAAACAAACCGATTACTCAAGAAATGAATGAAAAACATAGAAAAACCGCCCTTCGAGTTTTTATAACTGGCCTTAACGGTCAAATTTCCGACACAATCTTTTCTATGAATCCCCAAGATTTACCTAATGCTATGGCTATAGTACAGGAACTTCAAAGTAATAGCATGAGAGCACATTTTGCAAATTCGTTTACAACTACACAGAAAAAAATTACCGAGCCCAACCAAGGTGGTAACGGTATAATATTTTTAAACAACAAACCAAGACAACTAAACAATTACAACAATAATCAAAGGAACAATAACAACTTTAGATTTAATCAGGAAAATAATAACTTTAATAAAAATTGGCAAAATCAAAACAATTTTAATCAGAACCGAAATAATAATTTCAATCAGGGAAGACCTTTTTATAATCAACAAAATCAATGGAATTCATACAGACAACCTCAGAATAAGCCAGAGCCTATGGAAATAGACGAATCCTTGCAGATTCAGAATAGGCCCAATAATAACTATAATCAGGGAAATAATTATCAGAATAAAAATTATAATAAATGGAATCAAAATAGGAAACCATACAATCAGCAGGAACAAGTACAAAATAAAAGAATGCCCGCAGGAACTGTTAATCAACCGGTTAACAAAACAATGAGGCCCAACAATATTGAGGAAGATCATTTTTTAGGCGAAGCTCAGGAGTAGGCTTACCCTACTTAATTCGTACAGATAAAACAATTAATAAAAAATTAAAAATATTAATTGACACGGGGGGCAACTTCTTGTTATATAAAGACAGGAATATATAAAAATAAGAATGAACTTCCAATTTATAAAAGGGTGTCCACCGTGAATGGATATTCAATAATTAAATATTATCATATGATAACTATATTTAATATGCGATACACGTTTTATGAAATAGAGGGACTAGAATCAGATTTATTAATAGGATATAATCTATTAAAGAAAATTGGAGCTGTAATCGATACAGCTAAGGGAATACTAAAATATAATGGAAAAGAAGAAAAATTGAATTACGATAATGGGAACTTTTTAAAGCAACATTCTTTATCTGAAGAAAATACCATTCTTCCGTTAAGAGAATTTATCATAAAAAAATATTTTGATAAAGAGACTCAAGTCAGATCCGATTCTGAAGTGGGCAATCAAAGTGAAAACAGTTTGGGATACAAAAATCCTGAACACGCCGTCGTAGAAGTATCCGACAAAGATTTAATAAACAATATAAAAATATCATCTTCCAATCAATTAAATGATTTGGAGAATGAGATTCAAAACATTATCAACAAAGAACACTCGAAAATAAATATGCAGATTCCATTTAGAACTGATATTCGAGGTGAAATAAATACAGAAAATGATAGACCCATATATAGTAAACAATATCCTTATGCTTTGTCAGCATCAGATTTTGTAAATTCGGAAATAAACCGAATGTTAAACGAAGAAATTATAAGGCCAAGTAGGAGTCCTTATAATTCCCCTGTATTAGTAGTACCAAAAAAGGGCTTCAACGAAGATGGAACTGCAAAACTCCGTCTCGTAATTGACTTTAAAAAATTAAACGAAAATACAATACCTGACAGATACCCAATGCAGGATCCTTCAGTAATTTTGTCAAACCTAGGAAAGGCAAAATACTTTTCAACAATTGATTTAGAATCTGGATTTCATCAGATTCTAATGAAAGAAACAGACATTAAAAAAACCTCTTTTTCAATAAATAATGGTAAATACGAATTCCTTCGATTGCCATTCGGGTTAACTAACGCTCCCAGAATTTTCCAAAGAGCAATGGATGATATATTAAGAGATGAAGTTGGTAAAATTTGTCATGTCTATATGGATGACATTATTATTTTTTCAAATACTGTTGAACAACATTACAAAGATTTAATTGTCATAATTAAAATTTTGCTAAACGCAAACATGAAAATTTCTATTGAAAAATCAAAGTTCTTTAAATTAGAAACAAATTTTCTTGGTTACGTTGTATCTCACAATGTGATCAAAACCGATCCCGAAAAAATTTCTACCATTTTAAAATACCCAATTCCAAAAAATATCCGAGAGCTTAGAAGCTTCCTAGGCCTAACAGGATATTACAGAAAATTCGTGCAAAATTACGCCAAAATTGCAAAACCATTAACCAAATATTTGGAAGGCGAAACTGGCAAAGTATCTAAAAAAGCTTCACGTAGAACTTTCATACAGTTGGATGATTCAGCTGTAAGAGCTTTTAACGAGCTCAAAGATAATTTAATCGCACAAATAGAATTAGTACAACCGGATTATAATAAAAAATTTACTTTAACCACTGACGCATCTGATTTAGCAATTGGAGCTGTTCTCTCTCAAGAAGGAAAACCAATTACTTTTATTTCTAAAACTTTATCCAAAACTGAACAATTATATGCTACTAATAAAAAGGAACTTTTAGCCATAGTTTGGGCATTTAAAAATTTACGGAATTATTTATATGGAGTTAATAACATTGAGATCTATACAGATCATCAACCTTTATCATTTTCCATTTCTCAAAAAAACCTAAATATTGAAATGAAGAGATGGTATTCTTTTATTGAAAGTTATTCACCAAAAATTATTTATAAGCCAGGAGTAACAAATGTTGTCGCAGATGCCTTATCAAGAATCCAAATAAATAACTTGACAGAAAGTAATGAATCGGTCTCAGATCAAAACACTCAGCATTCAGCAGAGAGTAGTTTTGAGAATGTTATACAAGAAACCCGAAAGCCCTTAAACCAGTTTAAGCAACAACTGCTAATAGCAACGGGGAGGTATACAATACATGAGTCGATAAACTCATTTGGAAATACAAGGCATATAATAGAATATGATACTCCAGAAAATTTGGTATCAATTCTAAGGGAATATATTCCACCAAATATAACTATAGGAATTCATTGTACTTTAGAAGATTTATATAGAATACAAAAACCACTTAAAGATAATTTTATTAATACATTTTTATATACGAAAATATTTGTCCAAGATGTTGAAAATGCGGAAGACCAGGCTCTTATTATCACGGAAACTCATTGTAGAGCTCATAGAGGGCTTGATGAAAATTATAAGCAAATATGTAGATTATATTATTGGCCAAATTTATACAAGAAACTTAAAGAATATATTAAAAATTGTCAAATCTGTAATCAGAATAAATACGATAGACACCCAGTGCAAATTCCTATCGGAGAGGCTCCTATTCCAGAAAGAGAGGGTGAAAATTTACATATTGATATATATTATGCTCAAAATTTAATATTCATTACTTGTATAGATTCCTATTCAAAATATTTAATAGTTAAAGAAATCCAAAATAAATTAAATATAGAAAATAAAGTTTCGGAAATTTTACAACAATTTCCACTAGCCAAAACTATAATGTTAGATAACGAGCCGAGTTTTTCATCTTCCCAATTTAAATCTTTTGCACAAAGAAATGGGTTATCATTATATTTCGCCGACCCACGACATAGTACCTCCAATGGACAAATTGAAAGGGCACACTCGACACTGACAGAAATTGCCCGTTGCATTAAAGACGAGCTTAATTTAGTCGATTATTCAGAAATTATTATTAGAGCAGCACAAGAATATAATTTAACCATACACTCAATTACTAATCAAAGACCATATGACATATTATTTAATAAAATTAAGCATGATACAACTCCCCAACTGCTTAAACAAGCTCAGGAAAAAATGTTAGATTTTCACAATAAAAATAAACGAGGGAAAAACTATCACGTAGGTGAGGTAATTTTTGAAAAAAAACACGGGGAAAGAAACAAACTTAATTCAAGATACAAAAAACAAGTAGTAAAGGAGAATCATCCTAATAAGGTTATTATTAATAATCGAAACCGTACGATTCATAAAGACAATATTAAATGCTAAATAAAAAATGTTTAATTTCAAATTCCAGATAATGATATCATTAACATTCTTATTATTGATGGTGGCTATATCCAAAGCCGAAATTATGGATTATACAAACCATGATTTCTTCCTTTACAAGGATACCAAAGATGCTCTTATTTATGAATCATACGCGGATTTATTTCATATTACTAATATAAGTTTTTATAAAGAAATAATTAATCTTGAATCTGAATTTATAAATACTGACCAGAATTTACATTGGGAAATAGCACAGGATTTAAAAATAATTAAAATACTTATCGCACAAATTATACCCAATAGATCAAAGCGAGGAATTAATGAATTAGGCACTATTTGGAAATGGTTAGCTGGCACTCCAGATCATGATGATTTCATAGCTGTTCAGAATAAAATTGATGATTTAATACAAAATAACAACGATCAATTCGTTATTAACTCTAAATTATTTAAAGAAATAAAAACGTTATCTGATGATTTCAAATCTGCATTTAAAAATCAAGAAAATCCACTTAGAAAATATCGTTTACGTTTGCTTACTTACGATCTTACAAATTTAATGGATACAATTACACTTGCAAAAATTGATGTTTTTAACACCAAAATTTTAAACAATGAGGACCTACAAGAAATTTATAAACATGAACAAAAGCCTGTAATTATAACTGACCTATTGGATATATCTGAATTTAAAATTGCTTTGCACCAAGAACTTTTTATTATATACATAAAATACCCCATTATTACCGATCGTTGCGAAGTATACAATTCAAGATCAATTTCACATAAAGATGGAAAATTATTAATCGACAATCACGTCGCAAAATGTAAAAACAAGTATTATGTAATGTCTAATTTTAAGAAAGAATTGTTTAATAATTACTGCACAATAAATCCAGAAGGATCGTGTTTTACAAATTTATTAAATGGAAAAAAAAACAAAATGTAAAAAAATCAGAGAAAAAATAAAAATGTAGATGTAATCCAAGAAGGAGCCATTTTTGTAAACGGAAAAAATGTAATCAATGACACCCATTTAGAAGGGTCGTATTTAGTAACTTTTAATGGCACTTCTATAATTAATAATGTAACCTACACTAATGTAGAAAATAAGATATTGGAATACATCACTGCTCGTAAACATACCAATTTTTTAGTAACCGAATATATAATGTCAAATAATTCGGAACTTTCATTCGATAATATTAACATACTAAATCCTTTTATTCAAATCAAACAAACCCAAATACCAATTTCGTTAATATTGGTAATACTTACATTTATATATTTAATGATTATGCTTATAATTAAATACAGAAATTTTTTAATATTCAAACCACGGCAAACCCATGTAGAAATTAATGAAGAAAATATTATACCCGAAAATGAAAATACCAATATTCCCGACAATGAAAACACCCTAGAAGAAAATATCATTGTCGAACTGACTAATCAATTACAGTCAATATACCCTTCAGTTCCAATGAATCGGGGCGATTCAATTTAGGATGGGGGAGTTATATAGCACATTACTTAGGGCCACTTACCCGATTTATAAACAACTTTGAGCCCAGCCCAATTTCCAAATAATTCAGATTTGACTCCAAGATAAACCCGTAGTCAGCTATTTCAGTCAACTACGCCTTCGACTGGTTCCCACCCATATCATTTCACACTCCGCATTAAACGGATTCTGTAAACATCCTCAGCCGATATTCTAAACATCGGAGACCCAAAGCGACCCTCGAAGCTCGATAATGTAAACACCGATTTCCGGCAGAATCTCGATTTCAGATTTAATTGCCAAATTTCATCATCCTATTTTTCCGACTCTCTTGAGTCAATCTCTTAATCAATTTTTGAAGATAAAATCTCTTAAGCCGAGGTTTGATTATTAATCTTTCAGCCCAAGTGCGGCAGTCCGTTTTTTATATCCGAAAGAATAAGACCGATAAAAGTAAATTAAGTATAAGATCGGAGCAGTGAACTATTTTAAGTGCAACCTATGAAATGTTAGTGATAAGTGAAGTTAACTAAATAAAAATAAATTTTTTTAACCGAATCATTAAGGAGAAAGTTAATTTGTATACTGGTCCCGATTTACTACATCTACTTACCGAAGTATTAATGGAGTTGACCGTAACACAATCACGAGCCCTGCCTTGCAGACCATAAGTGCATAAGTCAGCATAATCCCATGCCTTGACTGCACATACACTTCCAGTACATACAAACTCTCTCGAGCTAGCCGCTGTCAGCAGCGAAGAGCATATTTATATATAAAAATAAATAAATGCGGCCGCTTCGCTGACGGCGTTCACGGAAGCGCAGTTGCCCTTTAAAGTATGGTGCTCTTAATTGAATAAAGAGATGACTATGAAAGTGAAGAGGGGCGGTTCTCCAATGGGGTTGATTTAGTCCAGTAAAATTATTTCGTTTCAATTTAACGTAGAGTTTATTTCAAAGAAAAACTAGTTCACTTCACTTCCTTCTTCATACACTGGTAGATTAGAACTAACTTAATGGTACGGGGTGGATGTTCGAAGAGGCCGCTTGGAGAGCGGAGTGGAGACACTTAACAGTGCGAGAGAACGAGATGCGAAGATCTGGAAAAAACTGTTCTCTCGACTGTTAGGACTCCAGGGTTCCGGTTCACCCGAAACTGGAAGCGCCGCTTGGCGCGAACATTCTCCCCCCCCCTGCGGGAGAGTTCCTTGAAGCAGGACATCAGGACTGACGGCAGGCTCCTGACACGATCCATCCAAACGCCGAGCTCTGAGCGACGGGCAGCCCATCTTGAAGGTTTAGAAACCCGGGTTGGATCACTTTCTTTTTTTTTTTTTTTTTGCGCGGAGTCCCACGGCCCACTTACCCGCCCAACCGACCGAGGGGCGCAGCCGTGTATCGTACGGCACGATTCGCGATAAGATAGACGCGAGATAGGAAAATAAAGGTAAAGGTCCGGGGAAAAAAGTAATAGTTAGATCAATCTTGTGCCAATGAAGCAAGTATTAATCGTTTTAGGAGCGGCAGAGAGTCAAGATTTGATATTACAGGAAAAAGTCTATTATAGTCAGAACATAATACTCTGAAAGGCTCATGCAAGGCATAGTTAGATCTACAATGATTTAAAGTTAGGGGAATATAATTTCTGGTTAATCTACTTGGCACAGAAAAGTTTAGCCGACTTAACAAGTCGGGGCAGTCAATATCACCATGTATAAGGTTATAAATAAAGATAGTACCAAGCATCGTTCTACGGTTGGCTAGGGATGGTAAATTAATCAAAAGAAGTCTACTAGAATAAGAAGGTAAGATAAGATTTGCATCCCAGTTTAGGCGCCGTAAAGCAAAAAGAAGGAAGTTTTTTTGTACAGATTCAATACGACCAATATGTATTCCGTATTGTGGACTCCAGACGGGAGACCCATACTCCAGAATCGGACGGACTAGCGAAATATATAAAGTTTTAGTCAAATAAGGATCATCGAATTCTTTTGACCACCTTTTAATAAATCCAAGCACTCCTCTGGCTTTATTAACCATGGACGAAATGTGATTAGAAAATTTTAGTTTGGGGTCCAAGAGAACGCCAAGATCGTTTACAAGAGTTATTCTATCCAAAGAGCTGCCACTTAACGTGTAGGTCGCGTATATCGGATTGACCCGATAAAAAGTCATCAGCTTGCACTTGGAACCGTTTAAATTTAGTAAATTATCTCGGCACCAGTTTTGAAAATTATCTAGATCGGATTGCAAGTCTAAATGGCAGGAAATGTCCTTATACTGCAGGCACAACTTAACATCATCTGCGTACATAAGTACGCGAGAATGACTTATAATTGAGGGAAGATCATTAATAAATAATGTAAAAAGTAACGGACCCAGATGGCTCCCTTGTGGGACACCGGAGGTAACACGGAGAATTTCAGAAATTGAATTTTTAAAAAGGGCCCTTTGTGACCTGCCATTCAGTTAACTTGAAATCCATTTAAGCAGATCAACTGGAAAACCTAAAAGGTCAAGTTTTTGAATGAGAAGTAAGTGATTTACAGAGTCAAATGCTTTACTAAAGTCAGTGTAAATGACGTCTGTTTGAAAACTACCATTGAAGCCATTTATCACTAATGAAGTGAGCTCTAGAAGGTTTGTGATTGTGGATCTACGTTTAATAAATCCGTGTTGACACGGAGAAATGATTGATCTGCAAAGGTGCTGCAAATGAGGAGTAATAATTTTTTCAAAAAGCTTAGGAATAGCTGACAACTTAGAAATACCTCTGTAGTTACTGGCTTCGCTTGCAGACCATAAGTGCATAAGTCCTCATATATCCATGCCTTGACTGCACATACACTTCCAGTACATACAACCTCTCTCGAGCTAGCCGCTGTCAGCAGCGAAGAGCATATTTATATATAAAAATAAATAAATGCGGACGCTTCGCTGACGGCGTTCACGGAAGCGCAGTTGCGGTTTAAAGTATGGTACATTGTTAGATATAACCCAATTTAATTAAATAAAGAGATGACTACAAGTCACTTCGTTGTTCTTTTAAACCTTTCTTAAATAAAAACTTCATATAATTAAATACAAATGAATTGAATAAAATATCTTTTATATGGCGACCGGGACAAAGTGACTAATTGAAGTGATAACAAGAAAGGAAAGCTAACTTCGGGCGGAACCGAAGTTGATATACCTTTGCAGAATATTCTGTAAATTATATTCTCCAAAATTATTCATATGATGCATTCTTAACCCTCATAAAAAATCCCAACTTCCGAACTTTACAAACACCAAAGTTATGGCATTTCCAATCGTTCAGTTATATGGCAGCTATAGAATATAGTCGGCCGATTCTTATGAAATTTGGTAGGTCGGTTTGATTGGCCAAAAATAAACCCCACAGAAAATCCCAACTTCCTAACTTTACAAACACCAAACACCAAGAACTTTACAAAAACCAAAGTTATGCCATTTCCAATCCAATCAGTTATATGGCGGCTATAGGATATAGTCGGCCGATCCTTATGAAATATAAATATAAAACCCATTGAAAATCCCAACTTCCTAACTTTACAAACACCAAAGTTATGGCATTTCCTATCGTTCAGTTATATAGCAGCTATAGGCAGCCGTTCCGACTATTAGATACCCGTTACTCAGCTAAACAACTTAATATAAATGTATGTCTGCTTTGGGTAGCAACCATTCCACAATAAGTTTACCCTAGACAACAACCTTTTTGAGCTGATCGAGACGAACGACGCAAAGCAAGGACGATATGACGAAGTAAAGAAGGAAGACGAGAAGTAAGAGAGATAAAAGACGAACGACGAGAAGACGACGAGAAGACGACGCGAAGACGACGAGAAATGGCGGAGTTGAGTTCGAACCTTTGAAGAGAACGGTCCCAAGACGTTGGCCAAAAGACGAAAAAGACTAGTGAAATTCTAATTTATCAATGTTAATTTCTTTATATTATACTTAACTAAATCTAAACTACCAATAAACTTTAATATTTAAATAATAAAATAATTAAAAATCCCACATTTTGGAGCTCGTGCAGGAATAAGTAAAAAAAGTTAAAAGTAAAACCGAAGCCGGGTGCGATGTGCGATGTGAACCAGCAAAAAACGAAGAAGTAAAAAACAAAAAAAAAAATTGCGAAAAGACGAAATTACACATATAATTTAAAACAATAATTCGACGCCTTAACATTTAATTTTTCACCACCATGAGTTGTTTAAATGCTTTCATAAGTGAACATTTGCGCAATAGCAAGAGGGAGAACATTGTAGCCCTTCACAAGTACGTGTTTGAGAACGAGGGTGATAGAAGCAACCGCCAACGACTTCGAAATTTTTCCGGTTTCGATTTCGACGAAAGCTCGGAAAATTACTTAGCGAAGGAAAGGTATGTGCAGGAAAATCTAAACGAACGCAATCTGGCTTCAATTTGCAATGCGTTGAACATAACCTACAACGTAGACGACGTGCAAAATAAACTCCTCGCACACAATCAAATTGATTCCTCAGACGACGAAAATGAAAATGATGATGTATTTGTAAGCGGAAGATCCACACGAACCGACGAGTTTGTTGCAAAACAAAACGAAATGCAAAATGCGCCTAATTTTGCCAAAAATGCAGAGAAAGAGAAGTCGTCAAAATTTGGCAACGAAGTGGCATCACCAACATTTTCTTTTAGTTTTCGCGACATGGAAGATTCGATTCGCACCTTTGACGGTACTAACTCAATTTCCGTCGTGTCGTGGTTAACTGAATTTGAAGAGCAAGCCGTAATAATGTGCTGGAATGACGTTCAGAAGTTGATATTTGCGAAAAAATCGCTTGGAGCACCTGGAATGCGCTAAAGATGAGTTTAAAACTATTGTAAACAGCAAACAAATCCACGAGCAGTTGAGCAAAAGCAAACGCGCAAAGGGCGAGTGTTGTTTCGCATACTTGTACCGAATGAAGGATCTGGCAATTTGTGGAGACATTTGTGATTCGGTTTTGATACAGTACGTAATTGATGGCATAGACGATTACTCTCCTATACGGTGCCCGAAATATTACTGAATTCAAAGAGAAGATGAAATGTTATGTCACTAAAAATGAGCGAGAGAAAGGAGAGGTGAGAAGCCAAAGCGAAATGACGATGTGCTTTATAGCAAGAAAGTGGCAACACCTAACCAGAATTTTAAAAAAGAGGTTTCTTGTTATAACTGTGGCGAAAAAGGACACCTGTCCAATAATTGCAAGAACAAAGAGCGCGGCACTAAATGTTTTAAGTTTAACCAGTACGGACATATTTCGCGCAATTGTAAAGAAAACGAAAAGACGGAGAGCAACAAAGTGAACACCCATCGAGTGCGGTCTAAAAGTAATTTTGCAAGCAAAGAAGTTGTTCTCGCTAACGAAAAGTGCGTAGCTCTGTTCGACACCGGAAGCAAATTCAACTTTGTTCGCGAGGATCTCTATAACGGTTTACGTCGTCCGAGACTGCGAAACTGTAGTGTGGCTCTAATTGGTTTCGGTAGCGAGCGCGACGCAAACAAAATAAATCCTATTGAACATTTCAGAGAGACCATTCTCATCGACAATAACGAGTTCGAGTTGGATTTCTATGTTGTGCCCACCGGTTGCATGGATTTCCAATTGATTGTCGGCGAAGAAATTATTTTGCATGCTGAAATTATTTTCAATCGCGACGGTTTGCAAGTGCGTAAGATGCCGAGTCAGGTAGAAGAAAGTGATTTTATAAGCTTTATGAAAATCAACGTCGCAGAGAATGACAATGAACTTAATATCAACGAGCAAGCAAGTATGTTTGCCAAAAACGAAGTACGCAAAATCATAAGCAACTGCAAACAACTTCACCTGAAAACCACCAATATCGAGATGCGCATTATCCTGAAGGACGAGACCCCAATATTTGTCAGACCAAGGCGTTTGCCTTTTGCTGAGACGCGTTTGGTAGAGGAGCAGGTTGACGAATGGCTTCAAACTGGTATCATAGAAGAGTCTGACTCCGAGTTCACAAGCCCAGTGGTAAAGATCAAAAAGCGTGATGGCTCTCCAAGACTTTGCATCGATTTTCGTAGGATCAATAAGGTAATCGTTAAAGATCATTTCCCCTTGCCTTTAATCGACGACCAGCTGGACAGACTCCAGGATGCCAAGATTTTCCACACGATCGATTTGAAAAATGGATTTTTTCATGTTCCTGTCTCAGAGCCCAGCCGAAAATACACATCCTTTGTCACTCAAAGTGGACAATATCAGTTTTTAAAGGTACCTTTTGGACTTTCAAACTCTTCTGACGTTTTTCAGCGACATGTTAAAGCAATTTTTCGTGAGCTGACTCGCAAAGGCATCGCTCTGCCTTACATCGATGACGTCATCATACCGGCTATGGATGAAGAAAGCGCATTGCTGAACCTGAGGTAGGTTATTGACACCTGTTCAGAATATGATCTGAACGCGTGTACAGTTCCTCGGCCATATTATAGAAAATCAGAAGATTTATCCAACCCCTGAGAAAATTGATGCTGTGGCAAAATTCAAATCACCACGTCAGTTCGAAATTTAAAGAAGATATTGACCGCAAATCCAGTTCTGAGCATCTACAACCCGAAGCTCGAGAAAGAAGTGCACAAAGACGCTTCCATTGACGGATTTGGTGCGATCCTTTTGCAGAAGTCCTTAGACGACGGTCAGATGCATCCGGTATACTTTATGAGTAAAAAGACAAGCGACGCTCAAAGAAAGTACACAAGTTACGAGCTTGAAATTCTTGCAATCATCGAAGCACTCACAAAGTTTAAAGTATATCTGTTAGGCATCCACTTTAAAATCATTACCGACTGTAACGCCTTCACAAAAACTTTGGAGAAGCAAAATCTTTGCACACGTGTCGCTCGCTGGGTCCAATTTTTACGGGAATACGATTATGAGGTAGAGCATCGATCCGGAACTCGTATGAAACATGTCGACGCCCTCAGCCGTTACCCAATCATGATAATAGTTGACCAAAGTATTTCGATAGGTATTCAAAAAGCGCAGGAGCAAGATGATTATCTCAGAGCGATATGCGATATTCTCAATGATGGAAAAGATTCCTACAACGACTACTTTCTCAAGGGCGGGGTACTACACAAGCTTGTCAACGACACTGAGTTAGTTGTGGTGCCCAAAGGCATGCAAAGGGAAATCATCATAAAAGCTCATGAGAAGGGTCATTTCGCATCGAAGAAGGTCAAGGAACTGATTTGCACAGAGTATTACATTCCAAGTCTTGAGGAAAAAATTCAGAAGGTCATAGATTGCTGCATCCCGTGTATTCTGAGCAATCGTAAGAAAGGCAAACAGGAAGGACTACTGCATCCTCTGGACAAAGGAGACGTCCCTGTGCATACCTTTCATGTGGATTTCTTACGTCCGTTAGATTCCACAAATAAAGAATACAAACACATCTTAGCCGTTGTAGATTCGTTTACCAAATTCTGCTGGCTGTACCCGACTAAATCGACTTCCTCGAACGACGTAATCACAAAGCTGCATAACCAAAGTGTAGTATTTGGCAACCCTGCCATCATCATTTCCGATAGAGGGTCTGCATTTACATCGCAGGACTTCTTAAAGTATTGCGACGAGGAAAACATCAAACCCATCAAGACGACCACAGGACTTCCACCCGTGAATGGGCAAGTCGAGAGATTGAACGCCACTATAATATCAGTTCTCTCAAAACTAAGCACTGACGACCCAACCAAGTGGTATAAGCACGTCGACAAAGTTCAGCAGGCGATCAATTCCACATTTGCTAGATCGATCGCCTCAACTCCATTCGAGCTTTTGATAGGCACCTAAATGCGTACCAAAGAGGACGTCAAGCTACAAAACTTGATCAACAAAGAGGCGATAGCAGCGTACAGTGACGAGCGAACCGATATGAGAAGCAAAGCTAAGACTCAAATTTCTAAGGTCCAGGACGAAAATAGAAAGACCTACAACTTGCGTCGCAAGCAAGCCAATCAGTATCACGTCGGTGATATTGTCGCAATTAAAAGGACACAATTTGGCAGCGGCCTGAAGTTGAAACCTAAATACTTGGGTCCGTACAAGATTGTCAAATCCAAAGGCAATAACTCGTACGATGTCAAGAAGATCGGCAATTTTGATGGTCCTATTAATTCTTCGACTTGTGCTGAATATTTAAAGTGCTGGTCAACACCTGATGACGACGAATGTGTGGTGTGTCTGCTTTGGGTAGCAACCATTCCACAATAAGTTTACCCTAGACAACAACCTTTTTGAGCTGATCGAGACGAACGAAGCAATGCAAGGACGATATGAAGAAGTAAAGAAGAAAGACGAGAAGTAAAAGATATAAAAGACGAACGACGAGAAGACGACGAGAAGACGACGGGAAGACGACTAGAAATGGCGGAGTTGAGTTCGAGCCTTTGAAGAGAACGGTCCCAAGACGTTGGCCGAAAAGTCGAAAAAGACGAGTGAAATTCTAATTTACCAATGTTAATTTCTTTATATTATACTTAACTAAATCTAAACTACCAATAAACTTTAATATTAAAATAATAAACTTAAAAATCCTACATAAATATGCCTTCTTGTATGTTTTTCGCCGCTCGAATTAGCTCCCGATTTTTATGGCGCTATTGGATTGGGCCATCTACCCCAAGACCTTGTTAAATGTAGGAAATGTGGGCGCTAGCCAGACTTAAGCGTTTAATGGGTTTTTGGGCGTTGGAATGAGCGTGGCAAACTTTTATCAAGCCAATCGATAGGTATTGACGAAACAAATACATATCAATTAAAATTTTCATAATAGCATCAAAACTGTGGCCTCAGCTTGTGGCTTGTGGCCGTCAGAGGGGGCGTGGCACCATTTTGAAACAAACTTGAGCTGGGTAGGAACGCCTAAAATCTACATGCAAAATGCCAATCTTCTAGCTTTTATAGTTCCGAAATCTCAGCGTTTATACGGAGAGACAGACAGACGGACAGACGGACATGGCTAGATCGACTCGGCTAGTGATCCTGAACAAGAATATATATACTTTATAGGGTCGGAAACGCTTCCTTCTACCTGTTACATACTTTTGCACGAATACAATATACCTTTTACTCTACAAGTAACGGGTATAAATATGTAAGTGGTCTTATCTTATTAATGCAGCTTCAAATTTTGAAAAAAAAATACATTTTAAACAATCTAAGGGGAATAATAATAATAATAATACACAGTTCCCCACTTCTCAAAACCCATTAAGACCAAACTCGTCTGAAAGAATGACTGGTCAGAGGCGCCAACGGATAAACAACGTTGAGCAAGCTGCTGAGGAAGACCAGGATTATAAAGACGCGGCCGCAGCCACACTGAATGCAATTGAGCAGAATAACGACTTACTTGACTCGAACGATCTTCTCGATTTGTTAGAGGAATTATGTTAAGCCCGTAAAGGAGCTAAAACACATAATGCCTGTCGACTCCCCATTCACTGTGAGTACCATACATGGCTCCAGTAAAATAAAAAACAAATGCTTAATGCATATATTTGGTCTAAAGGCGTTACGTTTGATGCTATTATAGGTTTCAATTTGCTAACGCAGTCGGGAGCGGCATTAGACTTACGTGTCAACGGAAACGTAACCAAACTCTGTGAAGGCTGAATTTAGGATCCTTAAGAGGAGTAAAGTGTTTTTGAACTCTAACTAGGCGCTTCCATTTAACACCTTGGTCATTGCTAGAATTCGTACGGAAAGTAAGGAACCCGTTTATACTAAACAATATCCGTATCCCATGGGAGCGGCTGAATTTGTTAATAAAGAAATTAAACAGTTTTTTAAGGACGGTATTAATCGCCCTTCTAGGTAGCCATTCAACAGCCCAACATGCGTTGTTGACCAAAAAGTCTCCGATGCCGACCGCAGCAAGAAAATACGACTGGTTATCGATTTCAGTAAACTGAATGAACGGACTATTGCTGATCGTTACCCTATGCCAAGTATTCCTATGATTCTAGCGCACTTAGGAAAGGCAACCTTTTTCACTACCCTAGACCCAAAGTCGGGGTACCTCCATAAATGGAGGAAAATATTCTGCCGTCTACCCTTTGGGCTAAAAAATGTAGGAAGCATTTCAAAGGGCGATTGTCGATGTGTTACGCGAGCAGATCGGGAAAATCTGTTATGTTATGATGTGATAATTTTTTCCGAAAAAGCTGCCGACCATGTAAGACACATCGACACAGTTCTCAAATGCCTGTGTGAAGCCAACATGGGAGTGACACAAGAAAAAACCAAATTCTTTAAAGAGAGTGTGAAATTTTTAGGCTTTATAGTCACAACAGACGGAGCCAAAACAGACCATGAAAAGGTAAAAACCATACAGGAATACACTGAACCGAAAACTTGTTCAGCCTTAGATTTTCTCCAGGATTGGTCAGTTATTACCGAAGCTTTGTCAAAGACTTCGCTTCTATAGCAAGACCACTTACGTCCATACTCAAGGGAGAGAATGGCTCGGTAAGCAAACATATGTCAATAAAGGTTGCGGTAGAATTTGATAAGAGCCAACGCAGCGCATTTGAGCGCCTGCGAAACCTTTTATCATCAGAAGAGGTCAAATTAAGGTATCCAGATTTTAAACAGCCTTTCGACTTGACTACCGACGCTTCAGCAAGTGGTATCAGTGCCGTCTTATCCCAAAATGGACGGCCAATCACGATGATATCTCGCACATTAAAAGACAGCGAAGTCAACTAGGCTACAAACGAAAGGCAATTGTTTGCTGTTGTGTGGGCCTTAGGGAAATTACAAAATTACCGGTAAGGCTTCAAAGAAATTCGAATTTTTACAGACCATCAACAAGCCTTGGTGCTGGAATTCCCGGCCACTAAGTTCTGGCATTGCAAGAAATTCGTGATTGATATCACAGATACAAATGAACAGACAGAAATTATAATTTGTGAACACAACCGTGCCTACTGGGCTGCCCAAGAAAATGTGAAACAAGTCCTTCAGAATTATTATTTTCCAAAAATGACTAGGCCAAAAATGACTAGGTCATTAACCGCAAAACATGCACCAAAACGAAATACATCAGACACCCCAAGAACCAGGAATTGGGGGTCACACCAATCCCATCATATGTGGGCGATATGCTACATATCAACATTTTCGAGGGCTGCTATATACATATATTTCTGGCCTAGGCCATACTAAGTGTTGCCTGGCGCCATCTGACGTTTTCATTGGGAAGTTTGACACGTTTTCGCAGAAACGTGCTCAGAACGTTTTGACATACGGCAATAATTTGTGTTGTTTACAGTGACTTGAAAAAATCAATTTGGCAGAAAATGGAATTAACTCGTAAACATTTTCGCGAAATCATTTTTCACGGCTTTCGACGTTCATTAACGCGACAAGAGTGCATCGATGAACTTAAATCTTTGTGTGGCGATGGAGCACCATTTTATAGCACTGTAAAAAACTGGTATAATGAATTCAATCGTGGCTGGCGCTCGCTCAAAGTCGAAAGTCGTGAAGGTCGTCCAAAAACAGTCGTTGTTCCAGAGAACATTGACGCCGTGCATGAACTGATAATGCAAGATCGTCATGTGACATACCATGAGATAGAGGCATCCTTGGGCATTTCTTCCACCAGCATACATTCGATATTGCATGAACACTTGGTCGTAAAAAAAATTTGTTCTCGTTGGATCCAGCACAATTTGACAATCGCTCAAAAAAAGACTCGTGTGGATTGGTGCAAAAAAAAAGTTGAAAAATACAATCGCGGTGTTTCAAAAGACGTTTATAAGATCGTCACAGGTGACGAATCATGGATCTATGCTTATGAGCCCGAATCAAAACAGCAATCGACCGTGTGGGTCTTCGAAGACGAGCCAAATCTAACGAAAGTTGTTGTGGAAGAAGCACTTCGAAGCAAATGGTGGCCTGTTTCTTCGGTAAAACAGGTCATATGCCGACTGTTCCACTTGAGCAACGTAGGACGGTCAATTCTGACTGGTACACCATAATTTGTTTGCCTGAAATCTTCGGAGAAATGACTTCCTTTTATTCCGCACATCAAAAGAAAAATGCGTGGTCAACGATTTTCGACGCTAGAAGATGCTGTTGAAGCGTTCAAAAACCATGTTTTGGAGGTGTCTCAATCGGAGTGGACAAAGTGCTTCGACAATTGGTTTGAGCGCATGCAAAAGTATATAAGTCTTGCTGGAGAATACTTTGAAAAACAATAAAACCATTTTAATCATAAATATTCGCATTTCCATTATTAGGTCAGAAATTTATTTAGCAACCCTCGTATTTCACAGATAAAAAATCATTTTTAACCTGTGTGGACAAATTTTCTAAGTTCGCCGTAGTGCAACCATTGCCTTCTAGAGCCATAGTAGACGTGCGTGGACCCATCATACAACTCGTGAACATTTTTCCTAAAACCAAGACAATATACTGCAACAACGAGGCATCGGAGACCATAAGTTCATTGTTGAAAAATCAGTATGGCATAGACATCGTTATCGCACCTCCTTTGCACAGTAGCTCCAATGGGCAAGTGGAACGGAGATAGCGAGGTGTATGAAAATTGACAAACAAATTAGTGACACCGTCGAGCTCGTCATGATAGCCACGGTAGAGTACAACAAAACGCTACACTCAGTCACAAATTTGCAACCAGCGACGAACAAAGGTTGACAATAAGACGTCAAATCCAAAAAGCTCAACAAGGATATTTAGATAGGTGCAACCCAACTAGACAAAATCGAATTTTTGAAGTAGGAGAAAAGGTATATCTTAGAAATAACAAAAGGTTAGGGAACAAACTAACCCCACTGCACACAGAAGAGCGCGTACAAGCAGACATAGGAACGTCTGTTCTCATTAGAGGGAGGGTGGACCATAAGGAAAACCTCAAATAAAACCCTTTTTAATTTTTCTATCGGTTAGCACGCACCCTACACTTACACTTTTAACCATTCGCTTTCTTACAGGATCGAAGGGATTGTATTAATAACGTTAGCTGTAGTCAACGCTAGAGTGACAGACTACTGTGTGGGAACAGAGACATGTTTTGCGGCACTCGAGCAATTTAACGGAATTCTCAGTAATGATAGACGAAAATGCCAAGTTGTCCGATTTATTCCCACAGTCGCACATGCGAAAACAGCTAGAGGTCGACACTGATCATATTAGAAGCTTATTGTCCGTATTAAAATACACCATAGGATGGCCAGAAGTCTAGACTTGTTAGGTACCGCACTTAAGGTAGTAGCAGGCACTCCTGACGCATCTGACCTTGAAATGCTTGAAATGTCCGAGTACCGACTGATAGAGTCAAATAACAGGCAGATAATAATCAACACTCAAACCCAGGATAAAATCAGTAAGCTCACAGATACTGTAAATAAAATTATTAAAGTAAAACAAAACAATATAGTTGACACTTCACACTTATACGTTGTTATTTTGGCCAGAAATAGAATATTAATAACCGAGATTCAAAATTTAATGCTAACAGTCACACTTGCTGAAGCCAATATTACAAACCCGGCCATTTTTAACATCGATGATTTGAAGTCTGTATTAGAGGATCACAATACAGAGGTATCTATCATAAGCTTATTAGAGGCATCTAAAAATTAAGTCCTTCAGTCCGATTATATCATCCATGTGCTAATCGCATATCCTAAAATTAAAATTACATTTAAAAAGGTCACAATCTTTCTCGTATCACACCAACACACTGTTTTAACCACGATGATTTGAAGTCTGTATTAGAGGATCACAATACAGAGGTATCTATCATAAGCTTATTAGAGGCATCTAAAAATTAAGTCCTTCAGTCCGATTATATCATCCATGTGCTAATCGCATATCCTAAAATTAAAATTACATTTAAAAATGTCACAATCTTTCTCGTATCACACCAACACACTGTTCTGCAACTACAGGACAACGTAGTAGCCGAATGCAACAATGATGTCCTAGAAGTCACTGAATGCGCATTAACCACTTACGCATCCTTCTGCAAGCTGGCAACCCATGATACTTGCGCTCGAGGCGTACATGCGAGGGGTACAGCACAATGCGAAACGCAGGCCAGCCATTTAAGCCCCATTACATTGGTGGACGACGGAATACTAATTATCAACGAGTGTCCAGCTCGGGTCAACACTGACGATGGCCCTGAGATAACTACCAACGGCTCACATCTCATTACGTTCGAGCGAGTAGCTGTTATCAATGGCACTAAGTATTTAAATCAACGAGAAGCTATCAGGAAAACACGCATCGCCATTGCTAAACATTATTGGCCATAATCCAGTGCTAAGTATGCCACTTCTCCAAAGAATGAACAACCAAAACTTGGAGGTTATCCAAGGGCGTAATGAGTGAGTAAATTCGGCTGGAGTCACAAACATGTGGTTCGCCGTCGGCGTGGGAATCAGCATCCCTATCAGCTGCTCTATCCTACTCCTCCGAGTGTTGAACAGGTCGTCGATAAATTCCAGATGACCGAGGACGGTCATACTTCAAAGTAGGGAGTAGTTAACACAGTTAAGGAGTAACTTATAAGTCGGTACAAATCTTGGGTATATCTCGGATCACCCTAGTGCCTTTATGTGCAGACTAAGCATAAGTCGCCTTTAGGGGCCGTGCCTCGTTCTTGGCATGGTGAGTTATGCATTTTCTGCTAGTGTCAGCATTTTTGTATGACAAGCGATCGGCTTGCCGGGCACGTATAGCTCATACGTTTTGAGTTTGATATGAATAAAAAGCGCATTGCTCTATTAAAAAACTCCAGCGAAAGCTGTCTAATTATTGAATTGGTTATCGAGCCTTAAGGGCCATTAATAACGGAGAGAAGTTCTCCCATCATATTTCTGCAATATTCTAGAATGGCGTTGAGCGGAGGCGAGCGCAACACCTGGAGAAGGAGTTCTCCAACACACGTCACCAGGCAGCCACGTTCACCCACTCCTCACGGACAGCGGCCAGGAACGACGCAAAGACTACAAATATAATTTATATACTTTGTTACGAACCTTTTTTTGGCAGTGGCGCTAGCTCAGTCTTCTCTTGGGGCGAATTCCTCTTAATGCCACAGCTCGCAACATAACATCGATGACTACGCTGTCTCACATCACAAAACTATCGGTCATCACTAACAAATAAAGAAACAAAACGTTAACAACGCAAATAACTATAAATGACGGGAAATACGGAATGGTTTGGTGGCTATTGTTGACCAAGCCAAGCACGTCCACCCAACCAAGGATGCCCCGTAGGATTCTTCAGAGGCATCACCCATACTAAGTTGGTCAGAGTCACTCCTCGCGACTATAACAGTTCCATTTCCCCCACAGCGACAACTCACTCGCACATCTCGGTTTAAATACATTTAATAATCACTTTAAGTGCTGATGTTTAACATTATAATGGCTCTCCTTTTAACTAATTTATCTTTTTCTTTTCATGTGTCGGGTCACCTAATCCTGAGGAGCTCCTGGGAAAAAGAAGGGACATGCCAAACGGTACTTAATATGCGCTGTAATCTACCCCGCCGAAAACTAATAATCGCGACCTTTTTTTTACAGGCAACAACGCGGACAACTAAGGTTTTCGAGTCTAAGTACGGATAAATTTACAAATAAATAAGGAAAGTATAGCAATTAAGCAACAAATGAATTATAATTTCCAGCTACTCCTGGGTTAGGCACCGAGCTAGATATGCCCCGGCCGAGGAGTACTATGACGGAGGCCATCGGCAATAAAGGCCTGGAACACCACGTGGACCGGTGGTTAAGGCGAACACGATGGCGGTGCCTCTCAACGCGGCGCGAATTGGCAGCCAGATGACCCCAAAGCGAGTGGGACTTAATAGCCCGGAACGGACTCACCGGGGAATTTTAGATGGCATTGGCGTTGTAGCTGGGCTGAACGAATGTGTGTATATACAATATGTATATATACGCCAATCTCCAAATTAAATCTCCAAATTAAATTTCCCGGCGCCCTTTGTGTTGGGACCCCGGTTGCCCTATAGATAGTTATTTATAAATATAATAAACTATTAAACCTAACACACTAATTCCTCTAACACTCACTTTTTCTTATATTTCGGCACAAACACTAATTTAATAACTCCCGCTCCGTCTAGCTGGACAATATGGCTACGACTAATCCAATATCTGCTTATCATCCCTATATCGCCATATTCCCTTGCCTCTCTCGTAACTGGGTCATTGGACATATCCAAAGCCAAAGTAAAGTACTCCCTGAGCGAACCGGGATTATTTTAAATGGCCAAATTGTCCGCCAGATTCCCCAAAGGGGGGCACCACGAAATCCATCGCTCTATCGATAAAGTCCATCCCATTATCGAATCCAACTGCAATACCAACCAAAGATTTCGAGAGGCGCTACCCGGCGTCTAAGCAGAACAACGAAATAATTGGCAGCTTTGGGATACGGTAGGATTCAACAAAGCACTGATATCATCCTGCACCCTTATGCACCCTCCAGTTGCTTCTGAACCTTGGCATGGATTATTCGAAGCTTGTCCTTGTTCTGCATTCCCGCCATCTCGTGGTCGCACAGAGAGCTGTTTGGCTAGCTTTTAATTGGAACCGTTGAGAAACATATGATGGTCGAACGGCGCTTCTCCTGTAGCTGAGTGGACAGTGTTCCGGATGGCCACTTCAAAATCGGGCAGATGTGCATCCAATTCCCGGGGATCTTCGTCCAAGAAGCTGCGAATCGCTGTCAAGACACTACGATTGACCCTTTCCGCTGCATTACTCTGGGGTGAGTATATCCATCATCTCCTCAAACGTCTTGGACGTGAACTGCTTTCCGCTATCCGAATGTATTATTTCAGGCACACCGAACTTGTAAAATACCTCGTTTATCAGGAAGTTCACTACGTCGTCGCCTTCTTCATGGCTTTCAGGAAGGTATACTTGGAGAAATGGTCCACTACGATAAATATCCACGGGTGACCACTCTTGGACCTCGGATATTTGCCCAGGAAATCGATGTAGAGTTTATAGAATAGGCGCTTTGGAGTCCTTGCACGCCTCGCAAGTTCGGACGTATTCACGAACCTGGATCGTCATCTCCGGTCGCAGGATCTCCAATGACTTCGCCATTTCACCATGGCCAGCCTTGGGGTCCGAATGGGAACGCACCACCAAGCTGTGCGTCAGGCTCTGTGGGATCCACAGCTTCCACTCGGATTCGGGGTCCCCATGCGCTTGAAGACTCAGAAATTAATTGGCCTGTAAATCAACATTTCGAACTGCCGACCGCAGTAGAGTTGTTGGAATTAAACAAATCGGCATTAGCTCTCGTAGTCAGCCCAGAGTCAAACTATCTGCTTAAGAAAAGAGAAAACTTTTCGTCGCACCTTAAGAGTTTTCGTATGGATTTTTCACCTTTTTCAAAGGTGCAGAAAAGCGACGAAGTCGCCAAGAGAAGAGAATTTCGATTTTGAGAAAATTGTTGAAGTTATCCAATTCAGTGACGATATTAGTAAAATTCGGAAAAATATCCCGTACGAAGCCAAATTCCCGTTGTTGCTGTCTAAGAGCTCACAATTCATGAGATCATATGTGTCATACCTGCACGTTACGAATTGTCACGCTGGCCCTCGACCTCTTGCAAGTCGTCTGCGCGAGAAAGTATGGCTAGTCAATGCGCAAGAAGTCTGCCGACGAACAGTTCGATCGTGCATTCGCTGCTTTTGCTGTAAGCCGCAACTCTTGACGCAAATCATGGGGAACTTGCCAGCAGATAGACATCGAACTGTGGCCCCTTTAGCGTATCGTATCCGTGGTAAGCCACCGTACAAGTCGTACGTGGCCTTGTTCGTCTGTTTTGCGTCCAAAGCGGTCCACTTGGAGCTTGTGTCTGACCTAACCACGGTCGGCCAAGGCCTCTTGACCACGGAGGAGCTATGACTCTCCTCACCAGCGTGGAGACCGTGCTGAACTCAAGAAGTCTGGGAACCCTCAGCAACGACCCAAATGATGGCGAAGCCCTGACCGGACATCTGATCATCGGCGGACCCCTGTTGGACCCACCGTCGGAAGCACTCCCGGACCAAATCAACCTGACCTGCTTGCGTCGATGGAGAGCTGTCTTGTCGCTTAAGCACAGGTTTTGGCAGCGATTGTCCCTGGAGTACATCTCCAACTTACAGCATAGTGGCACAAGAAGGAGCCACATCTCGTCGTGGAAAAAATGATCGTCGTGGCCGAGGACAACCTTCCACCCCAGAAGTGGTGGATCGGGCGAGTGGAAGCGGTCCACACCGGCGCCGATAAAAGGGTTCGGGTGGCGGACGTTCGGACCCAGGAAGGAGTGTACCGGAGAGCTATACATCGGCTGGCTGTATTGCCTATGTTGGGACGAAGAAGGTCGTCCCTTCAGAGGGGGCGGTGTTTGCGCACTTGGCGCGTTTTTTTTAAGTTCTCTAGTTTTAAGGCGAGAGCGGGAGCCAAGCATAGCTCTAAGCACAGCTTTAGGCATAGCTCTAAGCATAGCTCTAAGCATAGCTATAAGAGATGTTTGTTTGAAATTAAAATGCAGTGTTCAATTGAATATTAGTTTAACCGCACTCCCTTTCGCAATAAAATTAGCCGCTTCCAATAAGGTTCGCGTTTTTTTGCACCCGGCACTTCTTTATTTCTTTGTTGTTCGACTGTGCAGCCTCTTCAGAGAGCTCTCCAATTGACAGCAATGCATTCTCTATCACTTTCGCACCGTGAATTAAAATTGTATGCACTGTTGTTGGAAGATAGTACCAATCATTCCCATTTTATCGCGAAACTCCTTCTTTTCTTTGCAGTACATTATGTTAATGTTATGCTGATCTTGCTTGCCACATTTTTGAGTCCAACTTATATGAAATGTGAAAAGAGTACCCAAAAAAGCGTATGTAAGAATGAATTTGGACCTTACAGTCAAGTGCGAACTTGTTGAGTGGTGCGAGAAGCCAGGCCATCCGAGAAACTTTGGTCCTTTAGGAGAGTTGGATACAAGTAATGTGCCTGCCAAAAGTTTGTTTTTTGTCCAAAGTGACACCAAGGTACTTGTATGCAGGAAGGGCTTTAATTGAGGCTGACTCCAGGGCAGCTACTTCGACAATTTTTGAACGTTACATTGGCACCTTTGTCTGCGTTTACTCGAATGTTCCAGTTCATTGCCCATCGGTGAAATGCGTCCAGATACTCTTGTAATGCAAATGTGGCAGCCAAGATACTTTTGCTTTTGGTCAGGACAGCAGTGTCATCGGCGTCATTAGCACGTTTTGTTCATTAACTTCAGTGATTGGAGTTTGTGTAGGCATATCTAAAGAATAAATAGAGTATAAAATAGGGCCGAGGACGCTACCTTGGGGAACTCCGGCAGAGATCAGTTTGGTTGACGACTTGTACCCATCAGAGGATATGTGGAATGTTCTCTCTTCTAGGAAGCTTTTCACGAGCTGGAACAGCTGATTTTTCCCAGGGATGGTAGAAGACTAATGGCCCTGTATGAGTCCACGCCAGTCGGCGATTTACCTGGTTTTGGGATCATGAATATATTCGCCGATTTCGAAATATTCGGGAAGTATCCAAGAGTTAGTACGCTGTTGAATAATGACACCAGAAATTGCAAGGCTTGATCCGGTAAAAGTCGAATCATCCTGTTGTCCAGGAGGTCTTCACCGGGAGTTTTCTTCCGTGAAAGTTTATCTAAAAGTTTTTTAACATCTGCCAGTGAGACAGGGCTAGCAGGCAGGCTCATTTGAAATGGGGATTCCAGAAACTCTTCAACTTGTCGACGTATGCTAACAGGTGAATAGTCGTAAGGCTTGAAACGTTGTTCAAGGTTGTTAGCGAACGCTTCAGCTTTCTCTAGGCTCGTACGGCGACAGCCTCCTGATGGGTTCTTAATTGCTGATTTTGGGGTGGACTGAACCTTGTACCGCTTTGTGATACGACACAGCGAGTAGTTAGAACTAGCGTCTGTGCCCAGATTTTCCAAAAAGCTGTTTATAGAATTTCGTTTTCTTCGGATGATCGCCAGCCGACTATGTATCTGATGGATTCGGACGTCTCCCGTTCTTGCATGAGAAGTGCCCCAATTCTGGGTGGTAGCTGGAGATGTCTAGAGGTCTCCGTATTTTAGTGATTCCTGGGTGCAGCTATCTCAGCAGCCTGGTTTATCATGCGCATGAAAAGGCTGATGGCCAATGTCAGAAGGTTCCTGGACAAGTCCAGCTGTTCCAGATAGGCTTTGGAAGCGTTTATATTAGCACCTCTGGCAAGGAATCACGAGCGCTGTGGTTTTTCCACAGGTGTGGCATGCAGTTTTGCCAGGATGGGAGTGTGGTTCGAGGAGAGCTCATGGAGTGTTTTTACTTGTAGCCTGTCTATAGCGTATCCGTTGATTATGAAAAAGTCAAGCGTTGTCGGTGTTAACAGGGGGTTATATGAGTGAAAAGTGGGTTCACCCGTGGCAAGTACTTGGTAATGTCCGGCCAGCAAGGACTCAAATTCTGATTGGATGCGGCGGGCAGGGGATTCTGACTTAGGGAATCCTTTATAATGACTACAGAGCCACCTTTGCTGTTACTGGGGTGATAAGCATGGTAGATAAGACAGCCTGGCAAGTAGATCGCGCATGTGAATTTCTGTGGCAAGCATTATGTCTATGCTATGAGCGCTGAGGAATAATCGAAGCTCTTCAGATAATCTGATTAATCCTCGAACGTTCCACAATCCGATATTTAATGCTGGTTGAATCATTTCGGCAGTCGCGCAATGAGAACGTGGACCAGCTCTAAAAGCCTTGTTGGACTCTGCATTTTCCTGCATCATCTTAAATAGAGTGTCCAGTTTGTTATTAATGTCGCAGATGGCATTATCTATCACTGTGAACTTATGGCTGAGCCTAGGGTCAGAAGGAGAGCTTGCGTCACTCTGCATGGTTAAGCCAGTCCTTGCTTTCATGTCCTTGGGTCGAGCTATATCAGCATACGATATATTCGTTCTTAATGCCTCAGCTGGTATGAACCCATGCGATGCGCGTCCTAGATCATTAGTTATCGGAAGTCTAGACCTCGGCTTTTGTTTTTTATTCTGAATATTCTGACTGGGCATCCTTTATCTGTCGAGACGTGGTTACCGCCACAGTTTACGCACAAGCATGTATCGCTTACACAGAGTATGGAACCAGTAACATGAAGACCACTACATTTACCCTGTTTGTCCAGCACACAGAAGTTTTTAGAGTGCCAAAAAATTTGGCATCCTTGAAATTGAAGTAATTCCTTTCTACGGGAAGCATGATCGACATTGACTCTGTATCTCCCAAGTTGCGGAATTTTTAGGGACTCTGCTACGTTTGCACCCTGCTTAAGGTTGATATAAAAAAAATTTCTGCCAAGTTTTATAATTTGCCGCAGCTTCGTTATCATCCTCGTTAACCTGGATGTTCTTCCAAGCAGTATTTTTGGGGCAGTATATGTTAAGGACCTCAAGGCCGAATTCAGTAAATCCCTTTATTATCTGTGATTTCAGAACGTATGTATGGAGTCCTTTGAGCACTACTCTTTAGGCCTTGTCTTCTTTTAACTAATAGTGCCAAAATTGACAGTTAAGCGTTGTCAGTGTTTTTACAGCTACCCGAAAAGGGTCTGAGTTGGCTGTATATATTCTGGAAACACCAAATTTGGAAGTGCGATTATTGTAGTTTGATGGGCCAATGCTAAGATCAAGTGATTTTTCCAATAAGACCGGATCTTGTAAGCTTTTGCGGATTGATCATCACCACCGCCATTGGTAAAGTCAGCATCCTCCAGATCCTGTTCTATTTGATCTGCTTCAGCAGCCAGAATCGCGAATCGATTCGATGAGCAGCATTGTGGCCTGAAACTTAGTTTTGCGGATCGGGGGCGGAGTAAGAACAGGTAAAGGGCTGAGCCACGCCTTTACGTTTTCGATTGACATTTCTGTCAGGAGCTTGAAACGGGCATTTCGAATTATTCGTTTTGTTCGTCAGTGGAGTTATTACATTTGTCAGCGGAGTCATGGTCGAGCAAATGCTGCTGGCCGCAGTTGCAGCCAGGGTGTAAGAACTGGCCAAGATTGTTTGAGCGTTTGAAATGGTGCAGGTAACTCTAGTAGTAAAGTAACTGCTAATTGTCACCATGGAGCTGGTGATCGTTAATTGATCGGGCATACCTGCAAGGTGGACAGATAAGCCTGGATGACGGGCGCGGATTTGGGATCTTATTTCCTCAGGGTCAGCACCAGCTATATTTCTCATCTTCTCAAATTTATCGCTCCTTTTGCTATTGCGTTATATCAATTGTCTTTACACTTCTGATCGTCTTTGACTATCAAAGTGAACGGTCGTGCTTTTTTTCTGCGCTCTGATTTTGTATTTTTGTTTCGTTTAATCCCATCGGTGGGTTTTATCAAAATAATTTTCATTTTCTTCCGGTAATTCAAACATACATTAAAATTCCGTTCGCTTCGCGAGTGAACTATAAATCTTTGTGTACTTGTGTAACAATACTAAATTAAAACAATTTCATAATTCTGTTCTGTGTTTTCTTTTCTTTTTGCCCCGCCGTTTCTCTTTCGTGCGTTGATCGTCGTAAGTCGTAGTGCTGTTTTTAGTGTTGCTTTTGCATGCACTTTGACTAATTTACGCTCCCGCTCTCTCGCTCTCTTTGCTTTGAAAGTTTTAAGCGTGCAGTTTCTGGGCTCTGGCGGGCTCTGCGCAAAAAAACTAAAGGCGGCCTGAGGGGGATGATTAGCTGTTTCGGTGTTGCTAGAAATAGTTTTCGCCGAGCTGATGATCTCCTCTCTGCGCTGGATTCGCAGTTTAATAGTCGTAAGCTGTTAAAAGAATCCCCTAAGCGCAAAAAAGCCGCTGGTGGTAAGCAGCAAAGGGGGAACACCCCGCAACCGAAATCAAAAGAACAACAGAGCATTCCGGCGGATCAGCAGCTGATTGCAGCAAACCCTCAAATGTTGCTAAGATCAGCAGCTAAAAAAGATTCGGTATCCGAACAATCCGTAACAGATTGCATGCAACCAGGGACTTCTAAGAATTCCGATTTGTCCGAAGTGGTTTCACAATTAGTGGATCCACCTATCTCTCAGAATGTAGCATCACCATCACAAGGGACTACTGAGTCCGGACAACCGGATCAAGTTGGTTTTGCAGAAACAATGTCTGCTCCACCAAAATCCCTTTCAGTGGTTTCACTAAAGAAACAAATTTTCATTTCTCGGCTTGGCCCTGATCAAACATCTTCTGATGTATGGTTCTATATACAAGACATAACTAAAGCAGATTGTAATAGTGTAAAGGTAGAAAAGTTTAAGTTTTATTATGCTAGAGACATTTCATCTTTCAAGATAACTGTCCCGAACGAGCTTTTTGAAGCCATATGCTCGGGCGACTTTTGGTCGGATAATATGGTTGTAAAAAAGTTCGAAGCTAAGATAAGAAGAAGGGGCCCGTGGGAGTAAAACTTCCTAGTCGAGGCCAAACCATTGTACCAATTTCAAAAACTAACTTCTAACCTACTTCTTTCCTATCAGAATGCAAGAGGTTTGCGTAGCAAGCTCACTAAATTGAATTCCGATTGCCTTTCCTTTGCATCTCATATTATTGTGTTCACAGAAACCTGGTTAAAGCCGGAGATCTTTAGCTCCGAAGTTTTTCCAGGTAAGTACACAATATATAGGTATGACCGTCCCTCTAGACGGGGAGGTGGAGTCTTAATTGGAGTTGATTCAAACCTCCCGTCTGAGGAGTTATTTTTTGATGAATTCAATACCATTGAATTTATTTGTGTAAAGTTATCGCTTCCTGGTAACTTTATATACATAACATGGTCATATATTCCGCCGTTGTCTGAACTTCCTGGTAATTTAAATCACCTTTCCGTTATTAAGTCTTTTGCAAATAAGCTTTCCGATACGGATCAGCTAGTAGTTTGAGGTAATTTTAATATACCTGGAGTTACATGGCCCACTGAGGATGAATCGAATATCTTACAACCTATAGCACAGCATGACTTTATTGACGGCCTGCTTGACATATCTTTATCTCAAGTAAACCATGTTCGAAATTCATTAGGTCGCCTACTTGATTTGTGTTTGGTATCAAATCCGGAAGGTGTGTTTCTGTCCAGAGTAGCACCTTTCAGGAAACCTGAAGATCCAGTAGGTAGAAAAATCAGAAAAATCATCCAAACGAATACATTGTTTTCGCAAGGCAGACTTTCTGAGGCTAAATAATTTTACTTCTGGCTTTAATTGGTCTGATCTTTACATATGCAATAATACTATCCGTCAATTTCCAATAAATCACCTTTTATGAAATATAAAAATACCGGTTCTCAATCTGTTTTTACTAGATATTTAAGTGCTGGGTCAAGGTGTTATAATAGTTACTTAAACCGTTGTAAGGTCCAGTTCTCTCAGGATCCGGAACAGTTTTATAATTTCGTAACTACCAAGCGTAAATCAAATTATTTTCCTTCCTCGCTGTCGTTCGAAAACATGACGGCAACCACAGATCAGGCAATAGCCGATTTATTTGCCCAATTTTTTCAAACGACTTACTCTACTTCAGATTATTATTCATATTAGCAATCAACTTCAGCTGCGTGCAGACGTGTTTTCTTAACGCTCCGGAAAAAATAAATAATAAATAAAAATAAACGCGAGGTTTGCGTTTCGCGATGCAAATCGCATATCGTAATCTAAAGTTTTAATTAATTAAATAATTAATCTTTACGCACTAACGATAAACAAATGAGTAAGAACGTGGATCAGCGCACTCAACGACAAAAACAACAAGAAAAATTTCAGAGAGAGCAAGACAAACGTCGTCTTTTTTGGCCCGTAACAATGCTTATTTTACGGTGACGAGTAATACCCTAGAACCGAAAGTGCTTCAAGGTGCAAGTTTACTGACCGCCGAAAACCAGAGAGCTAGCTCTTGCTCTCCCGCCCTGCTCTTTGCCGCTCAAACGCCATGGAGTGAGCAATGCAAGACTCCAACAAAGCTTCTGCCGCCTAGCGCAACAACAACAGCAACTACTACGACTACTACAACGGTCTCTGTCGCCAACAATGCAATAACGACTCCACCCTCTTCTTGTGCTGCAGGTAAAGCAACAACACAACCAAGTGGAAAGCTACGGTAGAAGACGACTTCCGAGCAGTGTCGAAGTACTTAAACGATGCCAAAAAGAATTACTACACGTCTGGTACGTACTGAAAAGTGTTAAAGGTTTGCAAGTTGTGCTCAAGGGAATAGAACCCGATGTGACCCGAAATTACAGAGGCCTTAAAAGAAAACGGTTTTTGCGCAAAAAATGTTATAAACATTTAAACACATTACAGCAGAGCTTTGAAAAAAAACGCAGTGCACCCGATCTACAAGTTGGAGTACCTTCTGCACCGTAAAATCACAGTGGAAGAGTCGCACAAGCGGACCGGGCCAGTGCAATGCACAAATTGCCAGGATTGTCATACCAGGGCTTACTGCACCCTCAGGTCAGTATGTGTAGCTTGTGGAAACTGCCACGGCTCCGAACCCTGCCCTGCCAGCAAGGAAGACTATTTCACTAAAAAGTGTGTGAACTGCCAAGGAAACCATACCGCAAACTAAAGAGGCTGTCCAGTCTACAAGATGATGAAAAGTCGGATGCAACGAGCGACAACATGAGATCACAAACGACACCGGAAGTTTTCTTTGCAAAAGCAGCCAGATTATCATTTGGCCCTTCAATTACCAAAAACTTAATTTGTTACTCCAGATCAGGCACAGTTCACATAGAGCCGAAAATTGATAACATCCACAAAGTAACATGGAATCTAAGATGATTACTTTGCAACAAAATATGATGGAATTTATGTCCTTCATGAAAACCAGAATGCAAACCCTTATGCAAAACCAAAATATCTTGTTACAAATGCTTGCAGCTCAGCAGTCAAAATAAACCATGCCTAGCCTTCGAATAACTATGTGGAACGCCAACGGTGTTTCACGGCATAAACCTGAAATAACTCAATTTCTGAACAAAAACCACATCGACGTTATGTTGCTGGCAGAAACGCATCTCACCAGCAAATATAACTTTAAAATTCGGGGATACACGTTCTACGACACCGATCATCCAGATGGTAAAGCGCATGGCGGAACTGGCATCTTAATAAGAGAACACCACTTTCACCAACGGTTTGCAAAAAATCATCTGCAAGCTACTTCGATAAAATTACAGTTGGGCAACTACAATCTTGCCATTGCCGCTGTCTACTGCTCACCCCGCTTTAAAGTCTCCAAAGACCAATTCATGGACTTCTACAATTCACTTGGTGAGCGATTCATAGCAGCAGGAGATTACAACGCCAAGCACACGCACTGGAGATACCGCCTTGTGACCCCCAAAGGAAGGCAATTATATAATGCACTCATTAAAACATGGAACAAACTGGACTACGTTTCACCAGACAGCCATACATACTGGCCTACAGATTCTAGAAAACTACCTGATTTAATTGATTTTGCTGTGACAAAAAACATTTCTCGCAATCTGATATCAGCAAAATCGCTTTTGGATCTATCATCGGACCACTCACCTGTGCTAAT
Source organism: Drosophila fuyamai (assembly GCA_018153365.1). Taxonomy (NCBI): domain Eukaryota; kingdom Metazoa; phylum Arthropoda; class Insecta; order Diptera; family Drosophilidae; genus Drosophila; species Drosophila fuyamai. The sequence goes on from JAECXW010000114.1 coordinate 299,957, forward strand.
AACACTTCTTCAAAGCCCGGAAATATTCGAGCACCCTTGCAGGCTGACGTCGCATAGAACCAACTGGCTGAAGTTCAAAATGTACGTAAGTTCCCACATTGAACTAACTCCACAGCTCAACATCAAGGAGGACATCGACTGATATGCCGATGCACTGGACTCTGTACTCGTCGCAGCAGCCAAAGTCTCAACACCGCAAGGGTGGGACAGGCATACACACCAACACAAAACTAAACTTGAAATCGAACAGCTTGTTCTGGAGAAAAGACGTTTGAGACGTGCTTGGCAAACCAGCAGATCGCCATCCTCCAAACAAAGTCTTAAGGAAGCTGGTCGCAGACTGACCAGGGCTCTAAGGCAAGAAGAAGTAAAAGCACAACGCCAGTACATTTTGAAACTTTCACCCACCAGCACTAAGCATCCCTTGTGGAGGGCCCACCCAAATCTAAGTGCGCCGGCCGAAACAGTAATTCCCATAAGAGACTCTTCAGGCAGCTGGGCCAGAAACGACAAAGACAGAGCTTGTACATTTGCTTTGTACCTTCGAAATGTTTTCCAGCCAAACCCTGCAACTAATTCATTCGCTCTACCGTCGCCGTCAATTCTGTTTCAACCAATTGAAGTTGCAAAAGTAATCAGCGAGCAACTGAAACCAAAAAGGCCCCAGGCAGTGATCAAATAACTCCCAAAATGTTAATCGAACTTCCAAACTGTGCAGTTGAGGTTATTTTTAAACTCTTTGACGGGACTACACGACTTGGCTATTTTCAAAAAAAATGGAAAAAATCGGTAATAAATATGATCCCAAAGCCAGGAAAAGATCACACAATACTAGTTTCGTACAGACCGATAAGTTTACTCTCATGTCTGTCAAAACTGCTCGAAAAATGTCTTTTGACAACACAACGTTATTTCAGCACACCATTTGGCTTTCGAGAAAGCCATGGCACAATAGAGCAAGTCAACAGACTAACAACAGAAATACGGACTGCATTCGAGCTTCGGGAATACTGCAGTGCGGTATTCCTTGACGTTACACAGGCGTTCGAACGAGTCTGGCTTGATGGCCTTATGCATAAAATCAGAACGATCCTGCCGGGAAACACTCACAGAATACTTGAATCGTAGCTTTACAACAGAGCCTTCGCCGTGAGATGCAACACTACAACATCCAACGACTACGCTATAGAGGCTAGAGTTAACCAAGGTAACGCCCTTGGCCCAACTCTATTTCTCCTCTACATCGCAGATATCCCCACGAACGAGCGGCTAACTACTTGTACATTCGCAGACGATACCGCGATCATAAGTCGGTCCAAATGCCCAATTCAGGCAACAGTACTACTAGCTGATCATCTCGTTGTAGTGGAGAGGTGGTTATCAGACTGGCGTATAAAAATAAATGTGCAAAAGTGTAAACATATAAAGTTTACTCTTAACAGACAAACGCGTCCCCCGCTAACCCTGAATAACACGCCACTTCCACAAGCTGACGATGTAACGTACCTTGGCATCCACCTAGACAGGAGACATACATGGCGGAGACATATCGAAGCTAAGAAAATTCACCTAAAACTAAAATCAAACAGTCTCCATTGGCTTGTAAACGCGCGCTCCCTCTGCCTGGACTTCAAGGTCCTGCTCTACAATTCAACGCTTAAGCCAGTCTGGACCTACGGCTCCCAATTGTGGGGAAACGCGAGCAGAAGCAACATCGACATTATTCATCGAGCACAATCAAAAATCCTGAGAACTATCATTGGGGCACCTTGGTATGTTCGGAACGACAACATCCACAGAGATCTTGGCATTCTACCCGTAAAAGATGAAATATCAAAACAAAAAGCGTCCTACCACACCAAGATAACTTCTCATCGAAACCAGCTCGCCAGGGGCCTAGCCAGAGTTTCCAACCGGACCCGATTGCAACGCAATGACCTTCCAGCTCAGCAATAGTTATTAGACTCCCCAAATCTCGCGCCAGTCACCTTGACTGTCAAATAGTTTTTTAATTTAAGATTCTATATACTTATTGTTAGTCTCAATTCAGAGAAGATCCAATAAATAAAATGCAAAATGTTAAAAAAAAAAAGAAAAGATTATTCATCACAGCCTTATTCTTACACCATATCCAAGTCAAACCTCAAATTCTGTCCCACTTTTACAGAAAGCTCTCTTCTTTTGGATCTTCGCCAGGGCCCTATGGTATTCCTGGGTGCGTGGTTAGGTATTGCGCTAAGGCCCAGTGCAAACCTCTTCACAAGTTGTTTACCTTATTTCTAGAAACTTTCCAATTTTCAAATATTTGGAAGGAATCATTTGTTATTCCTCTTTTCAAAAAATTTGACAAGTTAGAAGCCAGTAACTACAGAGGTATTTTTAAGTTGTCAGCTATTCCTAAGCTTTTTGAAAAAATGATTACTCCTCATTTGCAGCACCTTTGCAGATCAATCATTTCTCCGTGTCAACACGGATTTATTAAACGTAGATCCACAGTCACAAACCTTCTAGAGCTCACTATATTTGTGATAAAGGGCTTCAATAGTAGTTTTCAAACAGACGTCATTTACACTGACTTTAGTAAAGCATTTGACTCTGTAAATCAATTACTTCTTATTCAAAAACTTGACCGGTTAGGATTTCCAGTTGATCTGCTTAAATGGATTTCAAGTTATCTGAATGGCAGGTCACAAAGGGTCCTTTTTAAAAATTCAATTTCTGAAATTCTCCGTGTTACCTCCGGTGTCCCACAAGGGAGCCATCTGGGTCCGTTACTTATTACATTATTTATTAACGATCTTCCCTCAATTATAAGTCATTCTCGTGTACTTATGTACGCAGATGATGTTAAGTTGTGCCTGCAGTATAAGGACATTTCCTGCCATTTAGACTTGCAATCCGATTTAGATAATTTTCAAACCTGGTGCCGAGATAATTTATTAAATTTAAACGCATCCAAGTGACCTTTTATCGGGTCAATCCGATATACGCGACTTCCCCAAATAAGTGAGAGCTCTTTGGATAAAATAACTCTTGTAAACGATCATGGCGTTTTCTTGGACCCTAAACTAAATTTTCAAACCACATTTCGTCAATGGTTAATAAAGCCAGAGCAGTGCTTGGATTTATTAAAAGGTGGTCAAAAGAATTCGTCTAAACTTTTCTGTGCCAAATAGATTAACTAGAAATTATATTCACCAAATATTAAATCATTGTAGATCTAACTATGCCTTGCATGAGCCTTTCAGAGTATTGTGTTCTGACTATAAGCGTTTATGCCGCTCCTAAGCGTTTAATACTAGCTTCATTGGCACAAAATTAATCCTACTATTACTCTTTTCCCCGGACTTTGACCTATATTTCATTATCTCGCGTCTATCTTCTTGCAAATCGTGCCGTACGATACCCGGCCGGTTGGGCGGGTAAGTGGGCCGTGGGGCTCGCCGCGAAAAAAAAAGCAGAGCGAGGGGTAAAACCAACACGCTTTAAGTCACGCTTTTCGGTGTTGGATTTCGCGACAATAACAGCCATCGCTTTGCAGTGGCCAAAAATATTCTTCGTGTGCAAGGTGTACAAACGAGCGGTAACGAGGTCTAAACTGTATTACTTGAGGTAATTATCGAAAACACGTCTTTACACCACCCATGCTGGGGGAACTGAGGACAAATTAATGAATACACACAAATTAGCAAATGTCAGCAGCTACACTTAACGTTTTTATTACCTTCAATTATTGACAAATACACTGATAATACTCATAAACGTGCGATATGGGGTTACATATCTGATCACATAATACATAAAGAAAGTATAATTAATCAAATATATACAAGAAACAATAAATACATCAGATTAATTTCACAAGAAGAATTTATTAATTGCGAACGTTAGACCAATTTGAAATGCACTTTAGATTTGAGGACAAGCCAACGAAACGCTGCTGCTCTGCAAAATTGAACTTCAGAACTTTTAGAAAGTCCCGTTAGATTTCCAAAAAAATCTGGTTTGCCATTGAGAAGCTTAGACCTTTTTTGAGACAATTTTTTTACTTGTCTCAAATTTTTGGTATTGGCGATTTTTATACCTTTGCAGAGGGTATTATAATTTTGGTCAAAAGTGTGCAACGCAGTGAAGGAGACATCTCCGAACATATAAAGTATATATATTCTTGATCAGGATCACCTCCTGAGTTGATATAAGCATGTCCGTCTGTCTGTCCGTCTGTCCGTCTGGATCGGCCGACTATATTCCAAAGCTGCCATATAACTGAACAATTGGAATTGCCATAACTTTGGTGTTTCTAAAGTTAGGAAATTGGGATTTTTATGAGTGATAAGAATGCATCATATGAATAATTTTGGAGAATATAATTTACAGAATTTTCTGCAAGGGTATTTAAGTTAGCTTTCCTTTCTTCTTTGAATTTTTATTGTTAAGGTATTAATAATTTGTGATAAAATAAATCGGGACAGTGCAACCACGCCCACGATTGCCGCCCCTGCAAACTGATTGATAGTAGATTTAGAATATATATGTATATATATATTATTTCCTGTTCTATTTAATTACTTTCATATTTTTTAAATGCAATTTTCTAAATATCCTCATCGCCATCTGCACTGCAGATCGTTTTCATTTACAGGAATCTATAGCTCTGTGTTATCAGTCATAGTATTGAGCCGACTATTTTTCCTTAAATGCGACAATCTATCTTATTTGTAAACTTTGTTGCTTGCTTCAGAAGCATTTTCGCCTATTAATCTGGTAACCATGAACCAATATTTTATAAATTGTTGGTGACATCGGATGCCATGAGTAGCTACATATATATAATGAAAAAGATGTTTCTGAATATGTATAATAATTAACAGAAATGGCGAATAAAATGGCGTGAAATTCTAAAAACTTGATCCAGGCATGCAATGGACTTACTCCAAACTGCAAAGCTCCAGGCTCTGGACAAAAAGTTCAGAATTAAAATCTTTTATTTCTAATATTTTTGTTAGACTGACACCACAGATTGGAGTAGGTTTGCCATCAATAAATGTCATACATGTAACATTAATAATAATATTGGGTATAGTTTATAAGTTTAAGTTGGGAAAAACAAGTTTTCTGCGTAGTTTTTAGCTTTTTCCATTCTGCATCGTTTTTCTGCTTCTGTATTGCTACTGTCGTCTCCGCCAAATGTATACGGTCCTTTTTCCTCTCTGTTAGCCTCCTGTTGCTCTCCTGTCGTATTGCTCTTTTTCTGCTGCTATACTCCTGTTCATCTGTTGTTCTTCTGCTGATGTGTTTTTTACTGCTGTTCTGCTGTACCTGCTACTACTGCTGTTCCTGTAGTTCGTTGCTGATCTGCATTTTACTGCTGTTCCTGTAGTTCGTTGCTGATCTGCATTTTACTGCTGTTCTGCTGTTATTATTATCTATTTCTCCTACACAGTCTTAAATTCTTAATTACTCATCTGTCCCGGATGATCAAGCATACCCATTGTCCTTCACGTAACGCCACAACTTCATGTCATCTCAGATGGAGGAAGTTTTAGATGGACTTTCTACATCCGCTACCTTCTGAACCTCATATCTGCTATTTCTCTTGACTCTTGATATTTCATACGGTCCCAAATAATCTCCAGCCAGCTTTTTTCCTGTAACAAACTGTGTCCGGCGTATAGCGACCACCGGTTTCCGCTTTTGGTCAAAGTGCTTCTTGTATAAATCCTGTGCACGTTGCATCTCGATCTTTGCATATACTCTAAGTTGCTGCTGTTGCTCGTCAAAGCTTAATTACATCTCTTCCTCCAAAAGCTAAATAATACGATGAACTGATCGTTCACATTATCTCAAACGGTGACTTTTTCGTTGACGCATGTAAGTGGGAATAAACAGCTGTGCAACTCTGGTACTGCCTTAAACCACTTGGCTGGATCATCTGCCGAAATCTTAGAAATGGTTGACAAGATCGTGCTAATATGTACTTATATTGCTTTTCAGTGGCATCGATGGGGCCCAGATGATCAAAGTGCTGCGTATGAAGTGGCTGATCACCTTTATCGATGCAGTTTAAAAATCGTTATTTCTTGCCAAGCTTATTGTTGTTAATGATGCATCTCACACAGTTGTCCACAATCTGCTGAACTTTTTGCTTCAAATGAGGAATCCAATAGGATTGTTGCACATTATGAACAGTTTTTTGTAGCGCAAAATGACCCGCACTGAGGGCGTCAACAATAACTTATCTTTCCATCGCTTTCGGGATTACGAGGAGATCATTGCCGTTCACCTCCGTACAGACCAGTCCTGCTTTCAACTTGTACCCCTCATATGGACAGCTGGCTGAAATTGCCATATTTGCCTTCAGCATCTCATCATTTCCTGGAGCGTTTTGAATGCGAGCTGTGATCTTTTACGAAACAAGCATAACGCGGTCGGGATAACGACTGAGACAGTCAACATGATTTAATCGTTATCCTGAAGATAAACAATCCACTGCGTGGCTGCTCTTGGTATATATTATATGTCTTCTATAAAGTTTTCTTGATCGCGGAGCAATCTGTTATCAACTTAAACGGCGATCTCAGCGGATACTGTCTGAATTTCTTCACCGCTAGATACCCGGCATTTGTTTCCAGGAGTAACTGTGGCAGCTTTGCAGTCCTTGCGGGGGTAATCAGCAGATCCACAATTAAACAATGACTCTTTCTGTTGTCTGCTGCTTCTTCTGATTCGGCGTCCATTTTCCATCGTTCCATCGTTTCCATCGCTGAAATGGCTTATTTCCCTTTTCGCCGACGCGTTCAAACACCTCATACTGCTCCTGCAGCTCTTTGAAAGACTTGCAACTGTAGAGAGTGTATTTGAAGTCATTACTTAAGTTTAATCCGTCCACTATGTAGCTAATTGCAGAACGTGCATCTATGCTGCCAAGAGCTGCAATCTTCCTTATCTGCAGAAGGTACCCGGGAAGCGGGTCCTGCTTGCGTTTTCTGCGATCACGGAGCTGCTCATGAACACCAGCGGTGCACACATGTTGACGACTAAACTCTGTCTGCAGCAACATACGCATCTCTGTGAATTTATGTACGTAAGTAGAGTCCAAAAGTAATTTAGCTGTGTTCGTCATTTTGGCACGTGCCTGTACACACATCTACTTTATGTTCAGACAATAAGCTGCTGCATTTGCATGGCATGGATTCTCCGTCAAACTCCGGAATGATTTTCGCGAGGCTTTCCGCCGTAATTAAGCAACCAATGTTTTGCTCTTCTGCTCCCATCTTTATCGTCAGAAGCTGGACAAGCTCTTTCAGAGTTTTTGTATTCTCGTCGATTGAAGAGATTTCACTTGTTCCATCTGCGGCATTTTGCCCCACACCTGTTTCCACACGATTCTGCATGCTTCGAAAAGATTCTGCTCGCTTCTTTCGGATTTAATCATGTTGTGTTTTTTCTCTGCGTAACTTATTTTGTATAATACGGCTGCCTCCCTTTCCCAATCGGCATGTTCTTGCTTTATTGGCTACTCACTTATCTGCTTATTCCCTTTTGCAATCAAGATTCTCGGCATCAGTTAAACTCTGTGCTTCTTGACTTCTCGGGACGGCGTCCTTTTCACTTGCGATTTCCAAGTGAGGACGAGTCTGCTTCTTTACTGCTGTTGTCATCTCCGCCGAATAAATCAGCTCCTTCTTTCTCTCTTTAGCCTCCTGTTGCTCTCCTGTCGTATTTCTCTCTTTCTGCTGCTATACTCCTGTTAATCGGCTGTTCCTCTGCTGATCTCCTTTTAACTGCTGTTCTGCTGTTACTGCTACTACTGCTGTTCCTGTTTTTCTGCTGCTGATCTGCTTTTTACTGCTGTTATTATTCTCTATTTCTCCTACACAGTCTTGTGATTATTAAATTGAGAACCTAAAAGGTTCTTTTTTATCATTGTTGGGGCAGTAGTTTCTTTTACTAGTTCAATTTTCAGAGGTTGGCAAAATCTATTATTCCATAAGTTGTGATCAAAAGAGTAGTAACAAAAATTGAGTGATCTGAAAGCTGTTCGCCAGGTGTATTGGTAGCGAACTTCTGCTTGTATATGAATGACCCGTTGAACCATAAAATCCATAGATCCTTATTAGTTTAATTTCAAAACTATTTGGAAACTGGTTTTTATTACCTTCAATTATTAACAAATACACTGATAATACTCATAAACGTGCGATATGGGGTTACATATCTGATCACATAATACATAAAGAAAGTATAATTAATCAAATATATACAAGAAACAATAAATACATCAGATTAATTTCACAAGAAGAATTTATTAATTGCGAACGTTAGACCAATTTGAAATGCACTTTAGATTTGAGGACAAGCCAACGAAACGCTGCTGCGTTTTTTGAGACAATTTGTTTACTTGTCTCAAATTTTTGGTATTGGCGATTTTTATACCTTTGCAGAGGGTATTATAATTTTGGTCAAAAGTGTGCAACGCAGTGAAGGAGACATCTCCGAACATATAAAGTATATATATTCTTGATCAGGATCACCTCCTGAGTTGATATAAGCATGTCCGTCTGTCCGTCTGTCTGTCCGGCTGTCTGTCCGTCTGTCTGTTTCTACGCGAACTAGTCTCTCAGTTTTAAAGATATCGAATTGAAACTCTGCACACACCCTTCTTTCCTTTGCACGCAGTAAATAAGTTGGAACGGCCGGGATCGGCCTACTATATCCTATAGCCGCCACATAACTGATTGATCGGAAATGCCATAACTTTGGTGTTTGTTAAGTTAGGAAGTTGGGATTTTCTATCGGTTTTATTTTTGGCCAATCGATCCGACATACCAAATTTCATAAGGATCGGCCGACTATATTCCAAAGCTGCCATATAACTGAACAATTGGAATTGCCATAGCTTTGGTGTTTTTAAAGTTAGGAAGTTGGGATTTTTATGAGTGATAAGAATGCATCATATGAATAATTTTGGAGAATATCATTTACAGAATTTTGAACACCAGCGGTGCACACATGTTGACGACTAAACTCTGTCTGCAGCAACATACGCATCTCTGTGAATTTATGTACGTAAGTAGAGTCCAAAAGTAATTTAGCTGTGTTCGTCATTTTGGCACGTGCCTGTACACACATCTACTTTATGTTCGGACCATAAGCTGCTGCATTTAGCTCGAAACCAATTCTTGACTGGCATGGATTCTCCGTCAAACTCCGGAATGATTTTCGCGAAGCTTTCCGCCGTAATTAAGCATCCAATGTTTTGCTCTTCTGCTCCCATCTTTATCGTCAGAAGCTGGACAAGCTTTGTTTATTCTCGTCGATTGAAGAGATTTCACTTGTTCCATCTGCGGCATTTTGCCCCACACCTGTTTCCACACGATTCTGCACGCTGCTTTCAGTCTCTTTTTGTTCACCACATGCTTCGAAAAGATTCTGCTCGCTTCTTTCGGATTTACTCATGTTGTGTTTTTTCTCTGCGTAACTTATTTTGTATAATACGGCTGCCTCCCTTTCCCAATCGGCATGTTCTTGCTTTATTGGCTACTCACTTATCTGCTTATTCCCTTTTGCAATCAAGATTCTCGGCATCAGTTAAACTCTGTGCTTCTTGACTTCTCGGGACGGCGTCCTTTTCACTTGCGATTTCCAAGTGAGGACGAGTCTGCTTCTTTACTGCTGTTGTCATCTCCGCCGAATAAATCAGCTCCTTCTTTCTCTCTTTAGCCTCCTGTTGCTCTCCTGTCGTATTTCTCTGTTTCTGCTGCTATACTCCTGTTAATCTGCTGTTCCTCTCCTTTTTACTGCTGTTCTGCTGTTACTGCTACTACTGCTGTTCCTGTTTTTCTTCTGCTGATCTGCTTTTTACTGCTGTTATTATTCTCTATTTCTCCTACACAGTCTTGAGATTATTAAATTGAGAACCTAAAAGGTTCTTTTTTATCATTGTTGGGGCAGTAGTTTCTTTTACTAGTTCAATTTTCAGAGGTTGGCAAAATCTATTATTCCATAAGTTGTGATCAAAAGAGTAGTAACAAAAATTGAGTGATCTGAAAGCTGTTCGCCAGGTGTTTTGGTAGCGAACTTCTGCTTGTATATGAATGACCCGTTGAACCATCAAATCCATAGATCTTTATTAGTTTAATTTCAAAACTATTTGAAAACTGGTTTTTATTACCTTCAATTATTGACAAATACACTGATAATACTCATAAACGTGCGATATGGGGTTACATATCTGATCACATAATACATAAAGAAAGTATAATTAATCAAATATATACAAGAAACAATAAATACATCAGATTAATTTCACAAGAAGAATTTATTAATTGCGAACGTTAGACCAATTTGAAATGCACTTTAGATTTGAGGACAAGCCAACGAAACGCTGCTGCTCTGCAAAATTGAACTTCAGAACTTTTAGAAAGTCCCGTTAGATTTCCAAAAAAATCTGGTTTGCCATTGAGAAGCTTAGACCTTTTTTGAGACAATTTGTTTACTTGTCTCAAATTTTTGGTATTGGCGATTTTTATACCTTTGCAGAGGGTATTATAATTTTGGTCAAAAGTGTGCAACGCAGTGAAGGAGACATCTCCGAACATATAAAGTATATATATTCTTGATCAGGATCACCTCCTGAGTTGATATAAGCATGTCCGTCTGTCTGTAAGTCTGTCCGTCTGTCCGTCTGTCTGTTTCTACGCGAACTAGTCTCTCAGTTTTAAAGATATCGAATTGAAACTTTGCACACACCCTTCTTTCCTTTGCACGCAGTAAATAAGTCGGAACGGCCGGGATCGGCCTACTATATCCTATAGCCGCCACATAACTGATTGATCGGAAATGCCATAACTTTGGTGTTTGTTAAGTTAGGAACTTGGGATTTTCTATCGGTTTTATTTTTGGCCAATCGATCCGACATACCAAATTTAAGGATCGGCCGACTATATTCCAAAGCTGCCATATAACTGAACAATTGGAATTGCCATAGCTTTGGTGTTTTTAAAGTTAGGAAGTTGGGATTTTTATGAGTGATAAGAATGCATCATATGAATAATTTTGGAGAATATAATTTACAGAATTTTCTGCAAGGGTATTTAAGTTAGCTTTCCTTTCTTCTTTGAATTTTTATTGTTAAGGTATTAATAATTTGTGACAAAATAAATCGGGACAGTGCAACCACGCCCACGATTGCCGCCCCTGCAAACTGATTGATAGTAGATTTAGAATATATATAAATTAAATTTTGTGTTATTCGATGAATTAAAAATATACAATTTTTTTTTATTATATTTATTTGGTGATAAACCTTTTATTCTTAAACACTTTTAATACAAGACACTTTTTACTTTCTAATTTTTTTTACAACCGATCGCGGTCACGATGAAAATAGGACTGACGCTTTATTTCAAAATCTAATCCAATGAACCTCGGCCAGGAGCTTTTCTTTTTGAACTTTAGAACTTCAATTTATGTTTAGATTAAAAGCTTAGGATGAAACTGTTGCATCTCATTGTGAAATTCAATTATGCTGACCGATGCAATTTGGTGGGAACTTGAAACGCAAAAGGGCGCAATTGATTGGAAGCTGATGTTTACTTTAATTTTAATTTGCGGTCAAGATGAAACTATCGCATTTCATTGTGAAATTCAATTAGCAATTGATTGGGCTTCGAACAGAAGCTGATGTTTACTTTAATTTTGATTTGTTTAACTTAGTTGGGGAACAAAGATCGGACCTCAAAGCCAAAGGCAAAGACAAAGGCAAATGCAGAGTTTGAAAATATTGTTTATAAAAGCCATAAGTGGCCTGGTTTCACGGGTTGGATAACTCTCCCCCTTCTAAAATGGATCGTCCCGATTCAATATGAAATTCATTTAATTGCTCTCTTAATTCTGTTATAAAATTTTCTTGGTTAATAGATTTTTCTGGTTCTGGCCGTTGTTTTTTGGTTACAAATAATATAGCATTTTTGTATTTTATAATAAGTAAAAAAATCAAATATATAATGATTAAAATTAATAATATAAAGGTAAGTGATATTTTAGTATTATTAATTTTAATAAATGGATTTAAAATGTTTATATTATCTAAAGAATGTTCCGAGTTATTTGATAGTATATAATCGGATATTTCATAATTTTTGAAGTGATTCGTAGTTATGTAATCAAGAATTTTGTTTTCCAAATTGGTATATGAGATATTATTAATATTGGTTGTGTCATTAAATGTTATTAAAAATGAACCGTTTAAATGGGAGTTGTTAACAATATTGTTACCATTTATAAGAATGGCACCATCTTGTATGATGTCAATTTTTTTATTTTTTTCTCTTATTTTTTTACAAGTCGATTTCTTTCCATTTAATAATCGGGTGAAACAACTTTTTTCCTTAATTAAAGTGCAATAATTATTAAAAAGTTCGTTTTTAAAGTTAGACATTTCATAAAACATATTTGCGCATTTTGCAACTTCATTGCTTAATACTAGTTTCCCATCTTTTTGAGATATCGCTCTAGCGTGATAAATTTCGCATCTATTTTTAATTATTGGGTATTTTATATAAATGATTAAAAGTTCTTTATGGAGTGCGATTTTAAAAACAGAGATGTCCATTAAATCAGCGATAATTACTGGTTTTTGTTCATGTTTTAATATTTCCATGATGTTATCATTGTTAAAAATTTTGGTATTAAAAACATCAATTTTTGCTAGTGTAATTGTGTCAATTAAATTTTGCAGATCAAATGTTAGTAATCGTAAACGATGTTTTCGCAGTGGTAAATCTTGATCAATAAAAACATTTTTAAAATCATCAGAAAGAGATTCAATTTCTTTGAACAATTTGAAATTGATAATAGATTGCTTATTATTATTTTCAATTAATTCATTGATTTTATTCTAAACTTTAATAAAATCATAATGATCCGGGTTCCAGCTATCCATTTCCATACAGTGCCTAACTCGTTTATACCTCTTTTTGATCTAGTTGATATTAATTGTGATAAAATTAATTCGATTACTTCTATGTCATATTTAATTTCCCATTGTGACCTTTTATTAGAATCCCTTTTTATATTATCTGATTCCAATTTTATTATTTCTTTATAAAAACTTAAGTTAGTTACGTGGAATAAATCGGCGTATGAATCGTACGTCAATACGTCTTTATTGTCCTTGAATAAAAGATACTCGTGACTTGTATAGTCAATTATTTCTGATTTTGTTAATAAAATAAGGTGTAATATGAGCACCTGATAAAACATTTTCTGCAAAAGGTAAAAAAAGTAATATATAAATATTTAGAATTTTATATTATCTTTGTGAATAATCCTATTTCTATTGTTGATTATTATTTTGTTAGGTAAATTTTCTTTAACTACTTGTTTTTTATATCTAGTTTTAAGTTTATTTCTTTCCCCGTGTTTCTTCTCATAAACTACCTGTCCTACATGATAATCTTTGTTTTTTCTGTTTTCATTATGTATTTCTAACATTTTTTCTTGTGTATTTTTTAAAATTTTAGGAATGTTATCGTGCTCTATTTTATTATATAGTACGTCAAAAGGTTTTTGGTTCGTTGTTGAATGAATGCTCTGATTATATTCTTGAGCGGCTCTTATTACTTTTTCGGAATAGTCTGTTAAATTAAATTCTTCTTTTATGCATCGAGCTAATTCTGTTTCTAAAGAGATTTAGAATGTGCCCTTTCAACTTGTCCGTTTGAGGTACTGTGCCTCGGGTCTGCGTAATGTAAAGTTAAACCGCACCTTTGTGCAAAAGATTTAAATTGGGCCGAGGTAAAGCTCGGTTCATTATCGGTCATTATTATTTTGGCTTGCGGAAATTGTTGAAGAAGTTCCATTACTTTATTTTCGATATTTAATTTATTTTGGATTTCTTTTACTACTAGAAATTTTGAGTAAGCGTCAATACAAGTTATGAAAGTAAGACTTTGCGCGTAATATATATCGATGTGTAAATTTTCGCCTTCTTTACTTGGGATTGGGGCTTCTCCAATTGGAATTTTAATTGGATGTCTGTTATATTTGTTTTCGTTGCAAATTTTACAATTTTTTATATATTCTTTTAATTTTGTAAGTAAGTTTGGCCAATAATACAATCTACTGATTTGTTTATAATTTTCGTCTAGTCCCCTGTGCGCTCTACAATGTGTTTCTTCGATTATAAGTGCTCTGTCTTCAGAATTTTCTACATCTTGGACAAATGTTCTTGTATACAAAAATTTATTCATAAAATTATCTTTAAGTGGTTTTTGAATTCTATAAAAGTCCTCTAAAGTACAATGAATACCGACTGTTAAATTAGGAGGAATATATTACCTTAAGATTGATATCAAATGTCAAATTCTATTATATGTCTGGTATTTTCGAATATATTAACCGACTCATGTATTGTATACCTCCCCGTTGCTAATAGCAATTGTTGCTTAAACTGGTTTAAGGGTTTACGGGTTTCTTGTACAACATTCTCAAAACTACTCTCTGCTGAATGCTGAGTGTTTTGATCTGAGACCGATTCGTTACTGTCAGTTAAGTTGTTGATTTGAATCCTTGATAAGGCGTCTGCAACTACATTAGTTGTACATGGCTTATAAATGACTTTTGGTGTGAAACTTTCTATGAAGGAATACCAGCGTTTCATTTCGATATTAGGATTTTTATCAGAAATTGCGAAAGATAATGGTTGATGATCAGTTTGAATTTCAATTCCAATCACTCCGTATAAGTAATTTCTTAGATTTTTAAGGGCCCATACTATGGCTAAAAGTTCCTTCTTATTTGTTGCATAAACTTGTTCTGTTTTAGTCAAGGTTTTTGAAATAAAAGTAATTGGTTTACCTTCTTGGGATAATACTGCACCAATTGCTACGTCCGAAGCGTCGGTGGTCAGGGTAAATTTTTTATTATAGTCCGGTTGAACTAGTTCTACTTGAGCAATGAGATTTTCTTTCAGCTCGTTGAAAGCTTTAATAGCTGAATTAACATTTTTGTTGACATTCTTTTTGAAATTTTGCCATTATGACCTCCAAGATATTTGGTTAGAGGTTTCGCTATGAAGGCGTAATTTAAAACAAATTTTCTATAATAGCCCGTAAGGCCTAGGAAACTTCTTAGTTCCCGAATATTTTTTGGAAGCGGATACTTATTAATGGTGTCAATTTTTTCTGGGTCTGTCTTGATGACGTTATAAGATACGATGTACCCTAGAAAACTGGTTTCGCGTTTAAAGAATTTTGATTTTTCTAAAGAGATTTTCATGTTTGCCCTTAATAATATATTTATAATTTTGTTTAAGTCTTCATAATGTTGTTCAATCGAATTTGAGAATATTATTATGTCGTCCATGTAGACATGACATCTTTACCCTATTTGTTCTCTAAGGATGTCGTCCATTGCTCTCTGAAAAATTCTTGGTGCATTTGTTAGTCCGAATGGCATTCTTAAAAATTCGTATTTTCCATTATTTATTGAAAATGATGTTTTTTCGACATCAGATTCTTTCATTAATATCTGATGAAAACCTGATTCTAAATCTATTGTTGAAAAATATCTTGCTTTTCCCAAATTGGATAGAATTACTGATGGGTCTTGCATTGGGTACCTGTCAGGTATGGTACTTTCATTTAATTTTTTATAATCAATGACGAGTCTTAATTTACGGCTTCCGTCTTGATTTTCTCCTTTCTTTGGGACTACCAGAACTGGTGAATTGTAAGGGCTTCGGCTAGGCCTTATAATTTCTTCTGATAACATTCTACTGATTTCACTATTCACGAAGTCCGTGACAGATAAAGCATACGGATATTGTTTCCCATATATTGGCCTGTCATGAATAAGATTTATTTCCCCTTTTATGTCTGTTCTAAAAGGAATTTGCATATTAATCTTTGAATGCTCTTTTTCAATATAGTGAACTATTTTTTCCTTTAGTTCGTCTAATTGATTAGTACCTAAATTATTTATCTGTTGTTTGTCGGATAACTCAACGACGGCGGGCTTGAAATTTTTACATTTCAAACGATTTTTATTTATTTGATTTTTGACGGTATTTACTTCGTCGGTACTCTCAGGATTTTTAATTCCCAAGATATTTTTATTTTTATTGACGGATATTTCTACGTCGGCATTCTCAGGATTTTTATTTCCCAAGATATTTTTATTTTTATTGACGGATATTTCTACGTCGGCGTTCTCAGGATTTTTGATTCCCAAGATATTTTTATTTTTATTGACGGATATTTCTACGTCGGCGTTCTCAGGATTTTTATTTGCCAAGATATTTTTATTTTTATTGACGGAATCCCAAGCTTTTCTCACTATTTTCCACAAATAATGAATCTGTTTTTTCGCTACTTTTATCATCGAAATATTTTTTTATAATAAATTCTTTTAACGGAAGAATATTATTTACTTCAATTAAACTTATTTTATTTTTTTTCCTCATTATCATAATATTTTAACTTTTCTATTTTCCCTTTATATTCCAAGACTCCCTTTTCTATATTTATTATAGCTCCAATTTTTCTTAATAAATTGAATCCAATTAGAAGGTCAGATTCTAATCCTTCGATTTCATAAAATAAATGTCTTGTTTCAAATATATTTATAATATGATAATATTTTATAATTGAATACCCATGAACTGTAGTTACCTTTTTGTATATTGATAACTCATTTTTATTTTCAAAAATTCCCTTTTTTATATAACATGCAGTGGCTCCTGTATCTATTAAAATCTTCAACTACTTTTTTGTTTTCCTGTCTATCCTATTTAAATAAGGCATTCCCCTGTAGGGGTCTGGTCTAAAAAATGATCTTCATTAATATTATTTAATCTGGTTATTTTATTAGCTGGTTGATTTACTGTTCCATTTGGTTCCCTTTTTTGAGCTTGAATTTGCTCTCTATTTTGATTTGTGTGATAATAATTAGAACGATTATTATTTTGATAATAATTATAATTATATCTTCCTTGATTATTATTTGCCTGCCAATTATTATTTCTTCCTTGATTATTATTTCCCTGCCAATTATTATTCGGCTGCCGATTATTATAAGGTTTATTCTGGAGTTGAATCGATGGATCAACATCCATTGGCTCGACGGCTTGTTGCTTTTGATTGTTATTTTGATTATTGTTTTGCCAAAAATTTCCCCTTTGTGGCCAATTATAATTTTGGTTATTACTAAAATTATTTCCCATTTTATTAGAATTATTATTTTGTCGTATTTGATTAAATCGTAAAAGGTTTCCCTGATATTTATTTTCATTTTTAAATCCATTAAACCTATTTGCAAATTGAGCACGGAAATTATTTAATTCTAATTCTTGGACCTTTGCCAAAGCATTGGGCAAATCTGGTGGATTTAATGAGAAAAGTGTTTCTGAGATAGATCCATTTAGTCCGGATATAAATATTCGTAGAGCATTGCTCCTTATTATTTTGTTTGTTTCCTTGGTAACTACGCTCTCCTTTCCGTATGTCATTATGGTTTTGTTTATTAATAAAGTCATTTTTTTATTGACTTCATTATAAAATTCTGTAACTGTCATTCGTCCCTGCCTGAGGATACTTAGTTCTGACTCGAGTATATGTATTGGTCGTTTATCGTTATATATAAAGTCCAATCTAGATAAAATTGCTTGAAAATTTAAAACGGTGCCATGATTGGTAAGAGCATCATGGGCAGCTCCCATAATTTTATTTCGTAAAATTGTTAAGGCAATAAAATATTGTTCGCTTTGAATTTTATAAAGACTCATTACAGTTTCTGCAGCTTCCCTCCATCCTACATATTGTGTTGGTTACCCGGTGAATTTTGGTAAAGGTTTTTCCACTTCAAGTGTGGTATCGCATTTTATAGTTGGGTCAACTGCTTGAATTTTATATACTTCCAAAGTGTTTGCATCTGTGGCTAACCTTCCTTCTAAACCTTCTATTTTCCTGGTCACTTCATTCAACTGAACAACATTTATTAATCTATTTATTAATTCCACTGTTAAGCCGCACGCTGTGGCTATATTACCTGCAGAAAAATTTGGTGCTGAACCTCCGGTTGCCATTTTTAAATTTAATTCACCAAAGCTATTTATTAAATCTTCCAGATTGTTTCTTTATTAATTATTAAATCTAGGTTCGCGATTTAACTTACTATTTTTATCAATGTTTAAATTTTTTTTTTTTTTTAAATATTTTTTCTCAATTCCCTAATTTTTAATTATAACCTTTTTAAAATAAATAATTTTTTGTTATTATTGAAAATTAATTCCTCACGAAACTGTCCCGATGGGGTCTTCCTTCTATGATGTTGAGGGTATCTTCCTTCTTGGATTCAGCGAAGATTAATGGCGTGAGAATGGCCTTCCTTCCTTCTTTAATTTTATTGTTTCAGCGTGTTGTTTTTTTTGTTGTTGAAAGTTCTTGTTTGATAAAACAGTTTTTTTTTTTTTATATTTTAATGCGTTTTCGGTTTTTTTTTTTTTTTTTTTTTTTATTTAATTTGTATTTTTGTGTTCTTGTATTGTTTTGTTTAAAATTTTGGTCCACCTTTATTTTAAATTCACCTTTAAATGGATTATTTCATTTATTAATTTCCATTTAATTTTTTTTTTTTTTTTAACGATCACAGCCACTTGGTTGTGCCGTTTGGTGCATGTTTTAATTTTTCCACTAAAAATGAAGAGTTGTTGGCCGCGCGAGCTCCGTTTATATTTAACTTATATTTCATTAAATAATTTTTTGGAACTTTTTTAGACGCGGCCCCACGTTGGGCGCCAATTAAATTTTGTGTTATTCGATGAATTAAAAAAATACAATTTTTTTTTATTATATTTATTTGGTGATAAACCTTTTATTCTTAAACACTTTTAATACAAGACACTTTTTACTTTCTAATTTTTTTACAACCGATCGCGGTCACGATGAAAATAGGACTGACGCTTTATTTCTAAATCTAATCCAATGAACCTCGGCCAGGAGCTTTTCTTTTTGAACTTTAGAACTTCAATTTATGTTTAGATTAAAAGCTTAGGATGAAACTGTTGCATCTCATTGTGAAATTCAATTATGCTGACCGATGCAATTTGGTGGGAACTTGAAACGCAAAAGGGCGCAATTGATTGGGATTCAAACGGAAGCTGATGTTTACTTTAATTTTAATTTGCGCTCAAGATGAAACTGTCGCATTTCATTGTGAAATTCAATTAGCAATTGATTGGGCTTCGAACAGAAGCTGATGTTTACTTTAATTTTGATTTGTTTAACTTAGTTGGGGAACCAAGATCGGACCTCAAAGCCAAAGGCAAAGACAAAGGCAAATGCAGAGTTTGAAAATATTGTTTATAAAAGCCATAAGTGGCCTGGTTTCACGGGTTGGATAACTTATATATATATTATTTCCTGTTCTATTTAATTACTTTCATATTTTTTAAATGCAATTTTCTAAATATCCTCATCGCCATCTGCACTGCAGATCGTTTTCATTTACAGGAATCTATAGCTCTGTGTTATCAGTCATAGTATTGAGCCGACTATTTTTCCTTAAATGCGACAATCTATCTTATTTGTAAACTTTGTTGCTTGCTTCAGAAGCATTTTCGCCTATTAATCTGGTAACCATGAACCAATATTTTATAAATTGTTGGTGACATCGGATGCCATGAGTAGCTACACATATATATTGAAAAAGATGTTTCTGAATATGTATAATAATTAACAGAAATGGCGATTAAAATGGCGTGAAATTCTAAAAACTTGATCCAGGCATGCAATGGACTTACTCCAAACTGCAAAGCTCCAGGCTCTGGACAAAAAGTTCAGAATTAAAATCTTTTATTTCTAATATTTTTGTTAGACTGACACCACAGATTGGAGTAGATTTGCCATCAATAAATGTCATACATGTAACATTAGTAATATTGGTAATAACAAGTTTTCTGCGTAGTTTTTAGCTTTTTCCATTCTGCATCGTTTTTCTGCTTCTGTATTGCTACTGTCGTCTCCGCCAAATGTATCCGGTCCTTTTTCCTCTCTGTTAGCCTCCTGTTGCTCTCCTGTCGTATTGCTCTTTTTCTGCTGCTATACTCCTGTTCATCTGTTGTTCTTCTGCTGATGTGTTTTTTACTGCTGTTCTGCTGTACCTGCTACTACTGCTGTTCCTGTAGTTCGTTGCTGATCTGCATTTTACTGCTGTTCTGCTGTTATTATTATCTATTTCTCCTACATTCCTAAATTCTTAATTACTCATCTGTCCCGGATGATCAAGCATACCCATTGTCCTTCACGTCACGCCACAACTTCATGTCATCTCAGCTGGAGGAAGTTTTAGGTGGACTTTCTACATCCGCTACCTTCTGAACCTCATATCTGCTATTTCTCTTGACTCTTGATATTTCATACGGTCCCAAATAATCTCCAGCCAGCTTTTTTCCTGTAACAAACTGTGTCCGGCGTATAGCGACCTCAGGTTTCCGCTTTTGGTCAAAGTGCTTCTTGTATAAATCCTGTGCACGTTGCATCTCGATCTTTGCATATACTCTAAGTTGCTGCTGTTGCTCGTCAAAGCTTAATTACATCTCTTCCTCCAAAAGCTAAATAATACGATGAATTGATCGTTCACATTATCTCAAACGGTGACTTTTTCGTTGACGCATGTAAGTGGGAATAAACAGCTGTGCAACTCTGGTACTGCCTTAAACCACTTGGCTGGATCATCTGCCGAAATCTTAGAAATGGTTGACAAGATCGTGCTAATATGTACTTATATTGCTTTTCAGTGGCATCGATGGGGCCCAGATGATCAAAGTGCTGCGTATGAAGTGGCTGATCACCTTTATCGATGCAGTTTAAAAATCGTTATTTCTTGCCAAGCTTATTGTTGTTAATGATGCATCTCACACAGTTGTCCACAATCTGCTGAACTTTTTGCTTCAAATGAGGAATCCAATAGGATTGTTGCACATTATGAACAGTTTTTTGTAGCGCAAAATGACCCGCACTGAGGGCGTCAACAATAACTTATCTTTCCATCGCTTTCGGGATTACGAGGAGATCATTGCCGTTCACCTCCGTACAGACCAGTCCTGCTTTCAACTTGTACCCCTCATATGGACAGCTGGCTGAAATTGCCATATTTGCCTTCAGCATCTCATCATTTCCTGGAGCGTTTTGAATGCGAGCTGTGATCTTTTACGAAACAAGCATAACGCGGTCGGGATAACGACTGAGACAGTCAACATGATTTAATCGTTATCCTGAAGATAAACAATCCACTGCGTGGCTGCTCTTGGTATATATTATATGTCTTCTATAAAGTTTTCTTGATCGCGGAGCAATCTGTTATCAACTAAAACGGCGATCTCAGCGGATACTGTCTGAATTTCTTCACCGCTAGATACCCGGCATTTGTTTCCAGGAGTAACTGTGGCAGCTTTGCAGTCCTTGCGGGGGTAATCAGCAGATCCACAATTAAACAATGACTCTTTCTGTTGTCTGCTGCTTCTTCTGATTCGGCGTCCATTTTCCATCGTTCCATCGTTTCCATCGCTGAAATGGCTTATTTCCCTTTTCGCCGACGCGTTCAAACACCTCATACTGCTCCTGCAGCTCTTTGAAAGACTTGCAACTGTAGAGAGTGTATTTGAAGTCATTACTTAAGTTTAATCCGTCCACTATGTAGCTAATTGCAGAACGTGCATCTATGCTGCCAAGAGCTGCCATCTTCCTTATCTGCAGAAGGTACCCGGGAAGCGATTCCTGCTTGCGTTTTCTGCGATCACGGAGCTGCTCATGAACACCAGCGGTGCACACATGTTGACGACTAAACTCTGTCTGCAGCAACATACGCATCTCTGTGAATTTATGTACGTAAGTAGAGTCCAAAAGTAATTTAGCTGTGTTCGTCATTTTGGCACGTGCCTGTACACACATCTACTTTATGTTCGGACCATAAGCTGCTGCATTTAGCTCGAAACCAATTCTTGACTGGCATGGATTCTCCGTCAAACTCCGGAATGATTTTCGCGAAGCTTTCCGCCGTAATTAAGCAACCAATGTTTTGCTCTTCTGCTCCCATCTTTATCGTCAGAAGCTGGACAAGCTCTTTCAGAGTTTTTGTATTCTCGTCGATTGAAGAGATTTCACTTGTTCCATCTGCGGCATTTTGCCCCACACCTGTTTCCACACGATTCTGCACGCTGCTTTCAGTCTCTTTTTGTTCACCACATGCTTCGAAAAGATTCTGCTCGCTTCTTTCGGATTTACTCATGTTGTGTTTTTTCTCTGCGTAACTTATTTTGTATAATACGGCTGCCTCCCTTTCCCAATCGGCATGTTCTTGCTTTATTGGCTACTCACTTATCTGCTTATTCCCTTTTGCAATCAAGATCAAGATCAAGATCAATCAGTTAAACTCTGTGCTTCTTGACTTCTCGGGACGGCGTCCTTTTCACTTGCGATTTCCAAGTGAGGACGAGTCTTCTTCTTTACTGCTGTTGTCATCTCCGCCGAATAAATCAGCTCCTTCTTTCTCTCTTTAGCCTCCTGTTGCTCTCCTGTCGTATTTCTCTCTTTCTGCTGCTATACTCCTGTAAATCTGCTGTTCCTCTGCTGATCTCCTTTTTACTGCTGTTCTGCTGTTACTGCTACTACTGCTGTTCCTGTTTTTCTTCTGCTGATCTGCTTTTTACTGCTGTTATTATTCTCTATTTCTCCTACACAGTCTTGAGATTATTAAATTGAGAACCTAAAAGGTTCTTTTTTATCATTGTTGGGGCAGTAGTTTCTTTTACTAGTTCAATTTTCAGAGGTTGGCAAAATCTATTATTCCATAAGTTGTGATCAAAAGAGTAGTAAAAAAAATTGAGTGATCTGAAAGCTGTTCGCCAGGTGTTTTGGTAGCGAACTTCTGCTTGTATATGAATGACCCGTTGAACCATCAAATCCATAGATCCTTATTAGTTTAATTTCAAAACTATTTGGAAACTGGTTTAAAACATCGACTTGCATTTTAATAATTATGTGCGCAGTCTGATGAAAAAGATTTTGGGCAGCTATTTCTGTTATTATACCCGTTACTCGTAGAGTAAAAGGGTATATTATATTCGTGCAAAAGTATGTAACAGGTAGAAGGAAGCGTTTCCGACTCTATAAAGTATATATATTCTTGTTCAGGATCACTAGCCGAGTCGATCTAGCCATGTCCGTCTGTCCTGTCTGTCCGTCCTAGAAGATTGGGATTTTGCATGTAGATTTTAGGAGTTCCTACGCAGCGCAAGTATGTAAGCATTGCACTCAAAAACATAAACATAAACACAGCTGTTGGTGCAGGACAAAAGCTACCTGCGCTAAAGAAGCGCTCGTGCTGATGCTCGTGCTGTAAAGCTGCCAGCTCTAAGAGATCGCTGAATTCAAATTGATAATTTTAACTGAGTAACGGGTTTCTAATAGTCGAGGCACTCGACTATAGCGTTCTCACTTGTTTTTATTGCATTGTACAGTCCCTTGCCATATTATTAGACTCATGCTGCAAATCTTTTTTTACTTGATATTTCTTGTTGTTAATGTGAACTTTTTGTAGATATGTTGGTAGAACTTGGGTTTTTGAATATCGCGACTGATGACTGGAGGAAGGTAAGTAAATGCTATATAACTATATTCAAGTTGTTCTTGTACTGTAGATATTGTTAAATCTAAATTCTATGACATTTTTCAGGTATGTTTTTCGGATGAGTCGATTTTCCAGGTATTGGTCGACAAATCGTAGTTTGTACGGCGAACGTCAAATGAGAAATATAAGACTGCATTGTACCGACCATTAAACATCCTCCGTCGGTAATGGTATGGTCAGTTATCAGTTATAAGGGGCGCGTGGCCTTATACGTTGTCGAAGGTACAATGAATGCCGAAAAATACCAGAAAGTTTTGGAAAGTTAGCTGCTTCCTCAAGTGAAAAAATGGTTCAAGATTTTCTATGTCACATTTATTGTATTTATAATACATTTTGACGTTTCATCATGAAATAGCGTTGTTAATGTCTACTGACGTGTTATAAGCCAGAAAAACTTCATTTTTAAGCATGAGTCTAATAATATGGCAAGGGACTATAATTTAAATTCCATTACTAGACTATAGGTTGGATAAATGTTACTGTGGTGGCTTTTATTTATTAGCCTAGTGTTTATGTATTGGTGTTTTGTTAGAGAATTTTCCAGGAAGTAAGCCAAAGCTTCGTCGGGTGTAAGTTAAATGGGTTTTTTGTATATCAAATTGCTTTCTCGATGCAGTCGAGTATTCGGGTGTTATGTTTTGCTTTGCTTTGTTTCTTTACAGAGACTGCTGCAGATTGTGCAAGTAGATTTGTGTCACAATTTTTTTAATCTAGTACCCGCATTTGTGTAAGATAAAGTTTGACGTCCTATTTGATGGGGTGTTTTGCAAGTTTCATCAATAGTAATTTATATTTTAGACGCCAACCATACAGTATGCTTAGGCATAGTTCAAGCATGTAGTTGCTTTTGGGAAGATAATTACTGATTTTTTGTCTATTTTCTTAATTATCTTTCATTCCACAGTGTTTTTATTATTTTTGGTGTATATCCAATCTGATACACATTGAATTTATTAATTATAGGTGCGCCATATTTCGAAAAGTTCGCTGTGACTAAACTCAAACGTGCCCATGAAATGAGTTTTTGGGTTGAGGCTAAAGACAAAACTCACAAGTACAATCTGGACTAATTAGTTGCTTTCAGCATGGAACAGCTTATTAGTTATATTTCACGAAACACGGAGAATGCATGTTATTTTTTTTTTAAATACAATACTTAGTCCCTAGAACTACACATAAAGTAACAATATACATTAAAGGGTATGCACCCTTTAGATTACTTTCAATATTGTAAGCATCCCTTTGTTTGACATGTTCTGCTGTGGTCTTACTGCTAAAAAATCAAAATCTTCGGCACATCAAAAGATATTGACTTTCAAAGTGAACGGTCGTGTTTTTTTCTGCGCTTCGAATTTTGTATTTTGTTTTCGTTTATTCCCATCGGTGGGTGTTATCAAAACAATTTAAATTTTCTTCCGTGTTATTTAAACATAAATTTAAACTCCGTTCGCTTCGCGAGTGCACTTTATATTTAATACTAATTAATTGTTTTATTTTCGTAATTCTTATCCGTGTTTTCTTTTCTTTTATCCACACCGTTTTCTCTTTTGTGCATGCACTTTAACTTAGTTACGCTCCCGCTCTCTTGCTGTCTTTGCTTTGAAAGTTCTAAGCGTGCAGTTTCTGCGCTCTTGCGGTACTTATAACTGCTCGCTTATAAATTTCAATTCGCTTTCTTGGTACATAGGTCCCAATAAATAAAATGAATAATAAAAATTTAGTCTGCTTCTGCAAGAAATGCAGAATAATATGGTGCACACCAAGTGCGCCGGTTATACTGGCCGGACAAGTGATGACCTATCAAAGGGGCCCAATTTGCAGTTTTGTTGTGATGCTTGTGTCGAGGTTGCGAACGAGATGAAATCGTTCATGCGCCAAACTAAAGGCGGCCTGATGGGGCTGATTAGCTGTTTCGGTGTTGCTAGAGATAGTTTTCGCCGAGCTGATGATCTCCTCTCTGCGCTGGACTCGCAGTTTAATAGTCGTAAGCTATTAGAAGAGTCCCCTAAGCGCAAAAAGGCCGCTGGTGGTAAGGAGCAAAAGGGAAACACCGCGCAACCGAAATCAAAAGAACAACAGAGCATTCCGGCGGATCAGCAGCCGATTTCAGCAAATCCTCAAATGTTGCTAATCGGCAGCTAAAAAAGATTCGGTATCCGAACAATCCGTTACAGAATGCATGCAACCAGGGACTTCTAAGAATTCCGATTTGTCCGTAGTGGTTTCACAACCTATCTCTTAGAATGTAGCATCTCCACCACAAGGGACTACTGAGTCCGGACAACCGGCTCAAGTTGGTTTGGCAGAAGCAATGTCTGCTCCACCAAAATCCCTTTCAGTGGTTCCACTCAAGAAACAAATTTTCGGTTCTCGGCTTTCCCTTGATCAAACATCTTCTGATGTATTGTCTTATATACAAGACAAAATTAAAGCCGATTGTAATAGTGTAAAGGTGAAAAAGTTTAAGTTTTCTTATGCTAGAGACATTTCATCTTTCAAAATAACTGTCCCTAACGAGCTGGATAATATGGTTGTAAAAGAGTTCGAGGCTAAGATAAAGAAGAAGGGGCCCGTGGGAGTAAAACTTCCTAGTCGAGGCCAAACCAGAGTACCAATTTCAAAAAACTAACTTCTAACCTCCTACTTTCCTATCAGAATGCAAGAGGTTTGCGTAGCAAACTTACTAAATTGTATTCCGATAGCCTTTCCTTTGCATCTCATATTATTGTGTTCACAGAAACCTGGTTAAAGCCGGAGATCTTTAGCTCCGAAGTTTTTCCAGGTAAGTACACAATATATAGGTATGACCGTCCCTCTAGACGGGGAGGTGGAGTCTTAATTGGAGTTGATTCAAACCTCCCGTCTGAGGAGTTATTTTTTGATGAATTCAATACCATTGAATTTATTTGTGTAAAGTTATCGCTTCCTGGTAACTTTATATACACAACTTGCTCATATATTCCGCCGTTGTCTGAACTTCCTGATTATTTAAATCACCTATCCGTCATTAAGTCCGTTGCAAATAAGCTTTTCGATAGGGATCAGTTGATAGTTCTAGGTGATTTTAATATACCGGGAGTTACTTGGTCCACTGAGGATGGATCGAATGTCTTACTACCTAAAGCACAGCATGATTTTATTGATGGCCTGCTTGACATATCCCTATCTCAAGTAAACCATGTTCGAAATTCATTAGGTCGCCTACTTGATTTGTGTTTTGTATCAAATCCTGAAGGTGTGTTTCTGTCCAGAGTAGCACCACCCACGCAACCTGAAGATCCATATCACCCAACATTCGAACTTTCATTTGATACGGGTAGAGTTATAGAAGAAAAATCAGAAAAATCCAAACGAATACATTGTTTTCGCAAGGCAGACTTTCTGAGGCTAAATAATTTTATTTCTGGCTTTAATTGGTCTGATCTTTACCTATGCATTAATATGTCCGATGCGGTTAATGTTTTTTACACTGCAATAAACTCATTTTTTAATTCCTGTGTTCCGTGGTACTATCCGTCAACTTCCAATAAATCACCTTGGTTTAGCAAAGAGTTGACACACTTAAGAAATGTAAAGTCCAGACTTTTTAGGAAATATAAAAATACCTGTTCTCAATCTGTTTTTACTAGATATTTAAGTGCTGGGTCAAGGTGTTATAATAGTTACTTAAACCGTTGTAAGGTCCAGTTCTCTCAGGACCCGAAACAGTTTTATAATTTTGTTAACACCAAGCGTAAATCTAATTCTTTTCCTTCCTCGCTATCGTTCGAAAACATGACGGCAACCACAGATCAGGCAATAGCCGATTTATTTGCCCAATTTTTTCAAACGACTTACTCTACTTTAGATTATTCATCACAGCCTTATTCTTACAACATATCCAAGTCAAACCTCATATTCTGTCCCACTTTAACAGAAAGCTCTCTTCTTTTGGATCTTCTTCGCATTAAACCTGTTTATTCGCCAGGGCCCGATGGTATTCCTGGGTGCGTGCTTAGGTATTGCGCTAATAGACTTTTTCCTGTAATATCAAAACGATTAATACTTGCTTCATTGGCACAATATTGATCTAACTATTACTTTTTTCCCCGGACCTTTACCTTTATTTTCCTATCTTAGGTCTATCTTATCGCGAATCGTGCCGTACGATACACGGCTGCGCCCCTCGGTCGGTTGGGCGGGTAAGTGGGCCGTGGAACTCCGCGCGAAAAAAAAAAAATAAATAAATAAATAAATATAGTGTCACCGCTATACAAAATACCAAACTAGTATGCAAATTAATTCTCCAAGAAAAAGTCAGCTCTCCGGTAGACGACTTAAGCCTACGGCGCGTAGACGTCCATCTGGTCCATGACAAGCTTCCAATACACGGGCTAGTATCCAACCTGCTGGTGGGATATTTAAGTGTTTGAGACGTACCACACTGGCTACTAAACCTAATTGCAAGTGCTGCCAATAGTCCAAACGGCTTAGATTACACTTTGGGCAGGTGTAGATATTGTGATCTTTTCAATTACATTTTACACAAGCCCTTTCTTCCGTTAATACTAAAGTGCATGACGATCGCTTGGTTTTGATTTGCTATGGGCTAAAAACTTAAGTAGATCGTCTTCGGATGGGGTTTCCAGTTCTCAAATTTTTTTTAATCCATTTGTGTCAAGTTTTACCGTCAATCTTGGCGAGAATAAAATGTAAAATCCAGGAGTCCCTGTTTATTTGACCTGCTACATTAAATCGAGTAGAATGTCCATAATTCCGTATTTTGTTATTATTATTTGAATTATTGTTCGACTTCATTTGCTACATTACTAAGTAATTAGTAAATTACCTATTTTTTCAAACCATAAGCCTTAGTTAATAGCCTTCCAGGAGCCATGCCGCTTTAACTCTTAGCGTCGCAACGATCTGCCTTTTAATGCAATGGATTTAGATAAATTTACTGAATTGAGTTCTGTATCAACTCAATCAGTTTACCGCAAAAGTAAATACCATTCTGAAATCAACAAAAAATTTAAAAATTGACACTGGTCACTTATACGAGACATTGCTTGTTCGAAATAGGATAATCGCAATAGCGTTTGCAAAAATTAATATACCCCAAATATCCTAGAAATTGCAGACTTAGAAATTTCAATGAAGGAATCATCATTATCAATGACCGGTCACCGCAGGAACAAGTGCACAACGGAACCATCATCTGAATACATGTAATGCACCTAATCACCTTCGATGAACCGTTGACGAAACCTTGTTTAATAATCACTGCCCTCCCTTAATAATACCATTAGTCAAAATATTCTGAGTTTTCCTTACCTTCATCGTGAACGTATTCTGGAATATATTCAGAAATTCGAAGAGGAAATTAATACTAATCGGACAAGCATAGTAGTGCTTATTGCAGGAGCAATATTATGTGCATTGACCTGTGTCGGTCTCACCTAGGGACCAGAAGATTAATGATCCAGTGTAGGCCGAGAGCGGCCTCAATCTTCAGCACATTTGCGTTGCCGCTATGAATTTACAACCTCTGTTAGCTTTAAGTAAAAGAATTGTATTCAGTTTATTTTTGTTTTCCGAAGAATAAAAAGCACTAGCTCATAATATCAACTCGAGTTGGGGAAAGGCAAATTATTTGTATCACAAACTATACGAGCATCGCCCAGGCAAGGCGGTATTGGGTATTCAAATCAAATGGTAGGGTTAAACGTTCAAAAATTGATAAATTTTGTCTAAGGCGAAGAAAAATAAATATGTTAAATAGGTCACTTATAATAGTCCATGACATTCCAATTTTATCTTCTCGGCAGACGCGGAAAACAATAGATTCGGTCGACATATACTCTCACTCAAGAGACAAGCCTGGATGGAATGGAATTGGACGAGAAAGCCATATCGCTCGGGAATCAGGTCTACACTACTACAATTAATAAATTAAACATAGTAAAAGAAAAATAATGGAGTAGGTCAAGTATATGTTGGAACTTTTGACTCACAACCTTGAAAATGAGGTATCGTTTTTGCTAGGCCCGCGACTTAATTTGGAACACGGAAATGAGGAAGACGACAGTCAGACGGAACTTTTGATAATTTTCCTGCCGCAAGTAGCTATTCTGTTTTTGTTTGAAGAGGAGGGAGGTGTTCTAAGAACCCACTCCCCTTATGCCGGTACCGCGTTAAGAAGAAGAAGATTTACCAACCACCGTGAAACACATAAATGGCGTGTCCGGCAAGTATCAGTTGGTTCGAGCACTTCTAGATTATTGCTCCGAGGTCAATCTAACCGCTTAACGAATAAAACGAGGAAAACAAAAGTTCGCGAAATCAATAATACATTTAAAGTGAAATATAGGCAATTCAATCCTAACTCTTCACAGAATCATCTGAATTGAAAAAATCAAATGTTATTATTTAAAGGACCAATTTCCCCATGTAACGCTGTCGAGTTTTTATTTTTTTTTTTAATTTTAAAGGCACTTGAAAGTCAAAAACATTGATTTTCTGAGTTATTTGTTGTTGTGAAATTTGTGTCTAAAAACAAAAAAAAACGACATCGTTTTAAAGTTGGACACCAAAAATCGAATACAAAACAACAAACTTACCTATATTCGACTGCCCATAATTACAGAAGTTTTACTAGGATAAATAAACAATTTTAACACAATATTCTTGAAATGCTGTGCACTCAGAATATTAAAAAATGCAATAAATGGAATGCAGAATTGAACAAAAAGTGAAAAAAATCAACTTTTTCGCAAATTAAAAAAAAATTATTTGGGTGGTAAAAAGTGAGTTAATCAAAGCTTTTTAATTTTTTTTTTAAGCTTAACTAGAAGTGAATTTAATCCAATAAACTTTGTCTCGTTTCGACGTTTAATTTTTTCCATATTTTTTCCGCCATTTCGGGTTAAACTTAAAAATGAAAAACCGAAATATCGCACGTCAAAGTTTTCGTATATGTATTTATTCTCCTAAAACTTTAAAAATATCCAAAAAAAAAACTTTATTTTTTTAAGCCTCTAAAGCAGGCTTACCTCTTAAGGCGTTTTAATATTCGTGATGAATTTTGTGTGTACTTGAACGATCGATTTTTCATGCACAAATTTTTATTTCGCCGAAATGGATTTTTTGTAAAAATTCTAGCGACCAAAAACACAGAAATAAAACTATAAAAACGATCGTTCAGATATACGGAATTGCACTAAACTAAGGAAATTTTTTTATTTTTACGGTTTCAGTTGACCAGTTCGTCATGAGGGGTTTTAGGGAAACAGTCATTCCTTAAAAACTATTCAATATGTTTTCCCAAAGTTTTGCACAAATATTATCAACGAACTGAACTTTCAGAAAATAAAACAAGAAAGGAAAGCTATCTTCGGGCGGAGCCGAAGTTGAAATACCCTTGCCGAATATTCTGTAATTTATATTCTCCAAAATTATTCATATGATGCATTCTTAATACTCATACTTCTTTTGAATTTCACATATCTACCTTTTTTAGCATCTTTTATAATGCAAGGAGTAAAAATAACGGACAGTAAAGGTCATAGAATTAATTATATAGGATATTGTCGGCCGATCCTTCTGAAATTTGGTATGTCGGATTGATTGGCCAAAAATAAAAATGAAGAATATATATACTTTATAGGATCGGAGTTGTCTCCTTCACTGCGTTGCACACTTTTGACCAAAATTGTAGGGTATAAATATACTGGATTTTTTTGGCTATAGGCTATTTCAAAGAAGTATTCCATTTTTCTGAAATAGGCTTAGCTGGCAATACTGCTTGTATATTTATATCTATCTAGTCTCACCCAAAACTGAATTTAAATAACATCCGAAATCAACTGTAGAACTATGAGCTTTCACACTCACCAAATGCATTTTAATACACACATACACACTTATCATGCACACTTATCACTGCAGTTTCTTGTATTATGTTACTATAGACCTAAGGCAACTATCATAAGGAAGTGGGCGTGCCTTCCAAAGTCTCCCTGTTTAGGCTTATCCACTTTCTAAGGGAACTTCTTCCAAATTTGTTGAATATTTGCCTTACGTTCCTACATCGTTTTCTTTTCGCATGTATTAGGAATTTTGCCATTTATTGATGCCCATCTTATATAAAAAAAACTCAAAATATTGTATCCAGCAATGGTAAAAACTTAAAGCACTTATAATTGTTGTTTCCCAGAAAATCTTTTTGGTTTGACATTGGACATTGTTGAAATGATTCGTATCTGTCAAAGCGCATTCAGCTTTATAGAACGATTGTTCCGCAACAAATTTCCGGATGAGTCAATCAGTCGAGGAGGCATTACATGACATGAATCTGCATCAGACGATCTTTTATCTGAGTAAGCCTGGTTATAATAAAATTGGAGGTCGTCCAAAAATGTTTTGCCATTTGTAATGCAAGCAGATTATCTGGCTTTTTTGAATGGCGTCGAAAAAGCATTGTATTGCCTTCTCTTGTTCACGCCGACCCTTCTCGCTATTCCATACAGCAAACAAACAAATAAAACAAATGTTGGTATAAACACGCACAATTTAAACAACTAATAACATTTAACATATACTAATAACCTGGGAAATCCATATTTAAGGGGAAAGGCAAATTATTTGATGTGTTTGTTTGTTGAGTGATATGTGAATAAATGAAAAACTAAGTCCACGGCAAAAAATATGCAACTTTGGCGTGCGTGCTTTGGGATGCAACAGCAGCCTTTACAGTTGTTATGCTAAATGATAAATAAATTTTTTTAAATAATTTTATATTAATATTTTAAGCTTAGGGCATAATAGTGTTATGTTTTCTTAATACGTTCACACTAATTTTAATCCGATTGGAAAATTAAAAAAAAAAGCCTTAATGCCAGATAAAGTGGTCATTTACCCCATAGTGCATTGTGGCATGACAATACACGAGGTGACCGTGACAGGACTGTACAGCTATATATTATGGAGTCCACCACAGCGATGGATTATATCAACATCGTGGGACTTAAAGTTAACTATACATACTTGTAAATGTATGAAAATGTCCATTTATATATATATATATATATATGAACGACGGCCACCGTAAGCTGCATCAACTAATCAGAGTACGGCCATATTACTATTTTTTGCCGTTTAGAGCTGCGAGTGATTTGTTTTTTTTTAGTTGCCTATATAGAGTCGCTCACAGCTTATTTTATTTAAAATCATATATCTGGCAAACTAAATGAACTATGAAAAAGATGTATATGCATTTATGTTTGTTGGCATTTATTGAGGCACTTCATTATATATCCTATAGCTGCCATAGAACTGAACGATCGAAAATTCCATAACTTTGCTGTTTTTATACCCGTTACTCGTAGAGTAAAAGGGTATATTGTATTCGTGCAAAAGTATGTAACAGGTAGAAGGAAGCGTTTCCGACCCTATAAAGTATATATATTCTTGTTCAGGATCACTAGCCGAGTCGATCTAGCCATGTCCGTCTGTCCGTCTGTCTGTCCGTCTGTCTGTCTGTCTGTCTGTCCGTATGAACGCTGAGATCTCGGAAACTATAAAAGCTAGAAGATTGGCATTTTGCATGTAGATTTTAGGAGTTCCTACGCAGCGCAAGTTTGTTTCAAAATGGTGCCACGCCCCCTCTGACGCCCACAAGTCACAAGCTGTGGCCACAGTTTTGATGCTATTATGAAAATTTTTTTTGATATGTATTTGTTTCGTCAATACCTATCGATTGGCCAAATAAAAGTTTGCCACGCCCACTCTAAGGTCCAAAAACCCATTAAACGCTAGCGCCTACATTTCCGCCTTTCATGGCACAATAGCGCCATCTAACGGATGACTTTGGAACAGCTGGCCAAGGTGCTCAACAGAGTCAACGTTAATTCTCGATAAGGATTTCTATTGAAGGAAAATGCGATGGCTTTCATTTGTCAATACCGAACTATATCCCAAGAACTATGCAAATCAAAACAAATTAGCCAAATTGGAGGGTTTCCCTGGGTACCGATTTTAACATAAAAATCGGGAGCTAATTCGAGCGGCGAAAAACATACAAGAAGGCATATTTATATTAATTTGTTTAGCTGAGTAACGGGTATCTAATAGTCAAGGCACTCGACTATAGCGTTCTCTCTTGTTAAAGTTAGGAAGTTGGGATTTTCTATGGGTTTAACTTTTGGACAATCAATCCGACCTCCTCGTGATCCTGATCAAGAATATATATACTTTATTGGGTCGGAAATGTCTCCTTCTCTGCGTTGCAAACTTTTGACTGAAATTATAATACCCTCTGCAAGGGTATAAAAAGGTAAATGTTGAGAATTGTGAAAAGTTATAATTCCAGAATTAAATCCCCGGCAAATTTTCTGCCGCGTATTTTACTCAAATTTTCCTCGCTTTTCGCCATTTCCCGCGCTTTTAAGCGTCAGGTTTATATATTCATTGCCCTTAGTTATCGGTCAGTGCATCATTATCCATTAGCATTGCGTTGAGCACCGCCAGCCGTACACACATACACAACAGAGATCTGCAACGAGTATGATCGAGTCAATTTCGCTCAATTCAACTCAACTTAACTGCAGAAATGTGATCGTGAGTGATGCACACCCGAAATAAAAATTCGAAAAATAATCATGCTCTTGCATCATTTTGCTTTTTGAGTTCTTTTAGCTCATCGTCGCGCTTTCGGGTCGATCAACATGCTCATTTTTAGCTTTTTATTAGAGTCCATGAAATGAACGTTGCCGAACTCACAATCATCTCGAATAGATCGTGATCGATTCGATTTAGTAAACGATTTGAAGGAGTTGATTGTGAGTCAGACTAAAATACTCGAGTTGATTGCGATCAACAAATTAAATAAAAAAGAAAACTATTTGGAGGATTAAATGAACAAGTTTTTATTTTTCATATTAGGTTCAAATTCAAAATTAAATTAAAAAATAAATAACGTTTTTCATTCCAATCAATTGCGCCTTTTTGCGTTTCAAGTTCACACCAAATTGCATCGGTCAGCATAATTGAATTTCACAATGAGATGCAACAGTTTAATCCTAAGCTTTTAATCTAAACATAAATTGAAGTTCTAAAGTTCAACAAGAAAAGCTCCTGGCCGAGGTTCATTGGGTCAGATTTAGAAATTAAGCGGCAGTCCTATTTTTATCAAGACCGCGATCGGTTGAGAAAAATTAGAACGTAATCTGAAAGTGTCTTGTATTTAAAGTGTTTAAGAATAAAAGGTTTATCACCAAAATAATAATATAATAAAAAATTGTATTTTTTTAATTCATCGACTAACAAGAAATTTAATTGGCGCCCAACGTGGGGCCGCGTCTAAAAAAGTTCCAAAAAATTATTTAATGAAAAATAAGTTTAATATAAACGGGGCTCGCGTGGCCAACAACTCTACATTTTTAATGGAAAAATTAAAACATCCACCAAACGGCACAACCAAGTGGCAGTGATCGTTAACAACAATTAAATGGAAATTAATAAATGAAATAATCCATTTAAAGGTGAATTTAAAATAAAGGTGGACCGAAATCTTAAACAAAAAATACAAGAAGACAAAAATACCAATAAAATAAAACAATTAAAAACCGAAAACGCATTAAAATAAAAAAATCGTTAGAAAACAACAACAAAAAAGACAACACGCTAAAACAATAAAATTAAAGAAGGAAGGAAGGCCATTCTCACGCCATTAATCTTCGCTGAATCCAAGAAGGAAGATCAACCCACAAAATCATAGAAGGAAGACCCCATCGGGACAGTTTCGTGAGGAATTAATTTTCAATAATAACAAACAAAATAAATAAAGATTATAATTTAAGATTATGGAATTGAGAAAAAATATAAAAAAAAATAAACATTGATAAAAATAGTAAGTTAAATCGCGAACCTAGATTTAATAAATAATAAAGAAACAATCTGGAAGATTTAATAAATAGCTTTGGTGAATTAAATTTAAAAATGGCAACCGGAGGTTCAGCACCAAATTTTTCTGCAGGTAATATAGCCACAGCGTGCGGCTTAACAGTGGAATTAATAAATAGATTAATAAATGTTCAGTTGAATGAAGTGACCAGGAAAATAGAAGGTTTAGAAGGAAGGTTAGCCACAGATGCAAACACTTTGGAAGTAAATAAAATTCAAGCAGTTGACCCAACTATAAAATGCGATACCACACTTGAAGTGGAAAAACCTTTACCAA
This sequence comes from Drosophila fuyamai, assembly GCA_018153365.1. Lineage (NCBI taxonomy): Eukaryota > Metazoa > Arthropoda > Insecta > Diptera > Drosophilidae > Drosophila > Drosophila fuyamai. The sequence goes on from JAECXW010000114.1 coordinate 335,865, forward strand.
AATTCACCGGGGAACCAACACAATATGTAGGATGGAGGGAAGCTGCAGAAACTGTAATGAGTCTTTATGAAATTCAACGCGAACAATATTTTATTGCCTTAACAATTTTACGAAATAAAATTATGGGAGCTGCCCATGATGCTCTTACCAATCATGGCACCGCTTTAAATTTTCAAGCAATCTTATCTAGACTGGACTCAACGATAAACGACCAATACATATTCTCGAGTCAGAATTAAGTATCCTCAGGCAGGGACGAATGACAGTTACAGAATATTATAATGAAGTCAATAAAAAAAACAAGTGAGAACGCTATAGTCGAGTGCCTCGACTATTAGAAACCCGTTACTCAGTTCAAATTATCAATTTGAATTCGGCGATCTCTTAGAGCTGGCAGCTTTACAGCACGAGCATCAGCGCGAGCGCTTCTTTAGCGCAGGCAGCTTTTGTCCTGCACCAACAGCTGTGTTTATGTTTATGTTTTTAAGTGCAATGCTTACATACATACACACATACGCCATTGTTTGACTCAGACCTCCAATTTGGCTAACTTGATTTGATTTGCATAGTTCTTGGGATATAGTTCGATATTGACAAATGAAAACCATCGCAATTTCCTTTAATAAAAATCCTTATCGAGAATTAACGTTGACTCTGTTGAGCACCTTGGCCTGCTGTTCCAAAGTCATCCGTTAGATGGTGGTATTGTATTGCATTGGTACCACGGGCCATGAATGGCGGAAATGTAGGCGCTAGCCAGGCTTAAGCGTTTAATGGGTTTTTGGGCGTTAGAGTGGGCGTGGCAAACTTTTATTAGGCCAATCGATAGGTATTGACGAAACAAATATATATCAATTAAAATTTTCATAATAGCATCAAAACTGAGACCACAGCTTGAGGCTTGTGGGCGTCAGAGGGGGCGTGGCACCATTTTGAAACAAACTTGCGCTGCGTAGGAACTCATAAAATCTACATGCAAAATCCCAATCTTCAAGCTTTTATAGTTTCCGAGATCTCAGCGTTCATACGGACGGACAGACGGACAGACGGACATGGCTAGATCGACTCGGCTAGTGATCCTGAACAAGAATATATATACTTTATAGGGTCGGAAACGCTTCCGTCTACCTGTTACATACTTTTGCACGAATATAATATACCCTTTTACTCTACGACTAACGGGTATAATGACTTTATTAATAAACAAAACCATAATGAAATACGGAAAGGAGAGCGTAGTTACCAAGGAAACAAACAAAATAATAAGGAGCAATGCTCTACTAATATTTATATCCGGACTAAATGGATCTATCTCAGAAACTCTTTGACGTATCTTGACGTATTCACATCTCCGCAGCCCTATTTGTTTTGTACTTATTGCGGCGACCTTTGTCACTGTTTCTGTACTTGCGGCACGCAACAAAATATTTTCAGCAAACAGATTTCGGTAGAATTCCTACATTTGGTGACCCCCGACTTTGAATCGCAACAATTCTAAATAGGGACTCAAATTTGAACCCGCATCATCGATCATAGTTTGATCAACGAAAGGTCAATTTGGTAAAAATTTGAACCGCATATTTTGTTCAAATAAAAATTTCCAATTGATTCTGCATCATTAATTACAAGTGTGATATTAAAAAAAAAGAAGAAGATGCAGTCATAAAAATACCCACAATACAAAAGATGTGGTATTTAAAAACTAATGTTAATGGAGAGGCAGAACGTTTAATTCGCCATTTATCATTAACCGAAGCTAATTATTCAACTGCTTGGATAACACTTGAAGAACGCTTCAACAATAAAAGAGTATTAAGCAATACGTTAATTAAAAATGATTGGATGATTAAATTATAACAAATGATTTCAAAACAATTAAATCGTTGCATGAAAACGTAAAAGAAACATTATCAGCTCTAAATAACATCGGCATATATACAGAGAAATGGGATCCAATTCTACTCTGTCTTCTAACGAAGAAGCTCGATTGACAAAATTACTTGTTATATGAGCAATCCGTTCAAAGTACAAGGCAAATACAACCTTTGAACGAATTGTTAACCTTCCTTGAACAACGGTTTCTCAATCTTGAAGCCATTGGATCAGAGAAGAACAAAAGGCAAAATACCTATGCATCAGTTTGAGCTGAAACGCAATTTAACTGTTTCCTTTGTAAGAAACCAAATCACAGCATATATAAATGCAAAGATTTTTTAAAGAAAACCCCAGCAGAACGTCTGAAATGGGTTCAAAAACAAAAATTACGTGTTAAATGTCTAAGTCAAAATCACCCGCCGAGGACATGCACAAAGAGAAATTGCTTTAAGTGCAACAAAAAACATAATACCTTGTTGCAAACAAAACCTTTGGATAGCATCACGGCGGCATCTGCGGAAAACAATCCAGTAATATTCTCCTGGCGACTGCTCGAGTGATTATTCAAGGAAACAATGGTCAAAATGCAGAATTAGAGCATTGCTTGACAAAATGCTCCCGCTTAAAACCACAAATTCAATGCTTAAAATAAATGGCATTGCCGGAAAATCGGACACTTCCATTGCAAGGATCAATGTGCAGCTAAAATCAAACCAGGGCGATTTTAGTTCACGGGTTGAAGCAATGGTTTTGCCTCACATAGTCGCTGATCAACCTACATATACAATTTCGACTGATAATTGGAAATTACCTAAAAATATTACATTGGCTGACCCTCAATTTGGAAAACCAGGAAAGGTTGATATTCTTCTTGGAGCCGAGCACTATTTCAATATAATGCAAGCTGAGTGCAGGAATTTGAAGAATGGACTCCCCAAGATACAGAATACCAAGCTTGGATGGATTGTAGCCGGTAAAATTTCGGAGAGAGCACCTTCATCATCAGTATGTGCTGTACTTACGGAAGGAGAAAAAGTGGACGAGCAACTCGCCAAATTATGGGAACTGGACAATTTTCAACCAGAATCAAAATTTTATTCACCAGTGCAAAAACAGTATGAAGATCACTTTCTGCAAAATATTCAGAAGGCTCAGGACTGCAGATTTGTAGTAAAGCTATCATTTTTGGAGCATACATCAGCGCTGGGGAAAAGTCGTGACATAGATGGTTTTTATCGCTAGAGAAACGATTGCAAAGGGATCAAGCTATCAAAGAAAGTTACATAGAGTTTATGAAGGAGTAAGAAAATCTTGGACATATGAAGGAAGTTCCCCAGACACATCTTCCGAAGTCTCATTACTTCATACCGCATCATTGTGTTCTTAAACCCGACAGTCAGACAACCAACTTAAGAGTTGTATTTGACGCATCTACAGTGACATCTTCCGGGAAATCATTAAACGATTTGTTGCACAAAAGTCCTACAGTGCAAAACAGTTTAATGTCAATACTGCTTCGATTTAGAATGCATAAATACGTGCTTACCGCTGACATTGAAAAAATATACAGGCAAATTTGGATAAATCCAATTGATCAACAATACCAAATGATCGTATTGAGAAATGATCCTTCAGAAAGGCTCAAGTACTATCGGTTGAAAACAGTCACATATGGCACAAAGTGTGCACAATATCTGGCAACGAAATGCTTGGAATATTTAGCAAATAAGCAAATGCAAAAATATCCTATTGAAACTTCTGCACTTAAAAATGATTTCTATGTCGACGACTGCATCACCGGAGCCGATACAATTCCTGAAGCGCTTCAAATTCAAAAGGAGCTTATCCATATTCTTTTATGTTCCGGATTCAAATTAAGCAAATGGTGCGCAAATAATAACCATCTTCTGCATGGATCGAATAAAGATGATATAATTCCTAATGTACAATTTGAAGATGCTGCTTATAAAGACTTCAGTATTAAAACATTAGGAATCACATGGAATCCTCCACAGACAAACTCTGTGGAAAAACCCAAGCTGTGACCACAGACCAAATAACGAGACGCGATGTAGTTTCGGCAATATTCAAAATATTCGATCCTCTTGGACTATTTTCTCCAGTAGTCATACGGGCCAAAATATTTATGCAAGGCTTGACAAAAGAAAAATTCGAATACAACGAAGAATTGCCTACGCATTTACAGCAATTCCGGGAAAACTTAAAAACGTTGAATGACATTAAAATTCTTCGTCATGTTTTTGATGGAAAAATTCAGGTATCGAAGGAGATACAAACTTTTGTCGACGCATCAGAAAATGCATATGCTGCAGCCATTTACCTTCGTGCAGTTCACAAGGATAAACGAGTGACTGTACAATTATTATGTGCAAAGTCGCGTTTAGTAAATGCGATCACACTCCCGAGATTGGAATTGAAGGCAGCAGTTTTAGGTGCTCAATTAACAGCTACCATAAAGGAGCAATTGTCACTGCAAGGAACTACAACTTATTTTTGGGCTGATTCTGAAATTGTGTTGTCCTGGATAAATAGCCCAAAAACAATAAAGGACAAATTTGTGGCTACAAGAATCACCACCATCCAAGAATCATTTTTACAAGGGGAATGGCGCCATGTAGCATCGGAAAACAACGCTGTAGATATAGCCTCCAGAGGAATAAGTGGTTCCAAATTCACCAATTTAAGTTTTTGGTTCTATGGTCCATTGTTCTTGTATGGTCCACCATCAAAATGGCCACTACCATTTGTGGCTGAAAAATCAGAACAGCATGCAATTCACCACGAATGCTCAGAAGTCGTCTTAGCTGCAACGAGAAGTCCGAATTGGCTTTATGGAATAAATCATGGCAATTCGTTCGATAAGCTATTAAGAATTGTAGCCTACATCATGCGCTTTAAAAATAAATCATCAGAAACAAAGGCAACGGTTAAATTTGAAGAATTAGAACAATCTGCAATAATAGTTCTTCGACTAATTCAGCAAAATAATTTTAGCGCTGAAAACAAAGATTGAAGTAGGACGCAATAGCAATCTCAGCACGTGAACACCCTTCTTGGATCAGGATGATCTCATTCGAGTTGGAGGCAGATTGGAAGCATCTGAACTTTCATTCGATGCAAAACATCCCATTCTATTACCATATAATGATCCTGTAGTAAAACTAGTGTTTGAAAAAATCCACAAAGAAAATATGCATTGTGGTGCTCAAGATATACTAGCCACATCAAGGCAAAAATATTGGGCGATAAAGGCAAAAACCATAGCTCGAAATGTCATTTTAAAATGCGTCAAATGCACAAGAGCTAAGCCAAAATTAATGGAGCAAATAATGGGACAGCTACCACCACTAAGGGTAACACAAGCTCGACCGTTTCTTAATTCTGGAGTTGACTATTGTGGAACCTTTAATATTCATTACAAAATTCGTGGAAAGAAGCCACATACTGCTTACATAGCAATATTTTGTTGCTTTGCGACTAAAGCCGTACATTTGGAACTGGTTAGCGATTTATCTACGTAAGCATTCTTGGCAGCTCTTCGTCGATTTATAAGTCGTCGAGGAAAATGTCAGACCTTACACTGCGATAATGCTCCCAATTTTGTTGGTGCCAGGAATAAGCTTCAGGAATTGGAAGAGGCTATCTTTTTAGACAAGGCCAGAAAGTCTATGGTGGAGACTGGTTATAATAAAGGCGTCAATTTCAAGTTTATTCCACCAAGAGTACCTCATTTTGGAGGACTTTGGGAAGCGGCTGTAAAATCAGCTAAACATTTATTACACAAAAATGTTTCTACAGCTAATTTGACGTACGAGGAGTTAGAAACTGTGATAGTGGAAATAGAAACTATCATGAATTCAAGACCCTTGGTTCCAATGTCAAGCGATCCAAATGATATTACGGCACTTACCCCTGGTCACTTTCTTATTGGAGAACCGTTAACCGCACAGGCAGGCAGTGAGCCATCTCAGCAACCACAATCATTGGGGCAGAGATGGCAAGCCGTATCAAAATTAAAGCATGCGTTTTGGACTCAATGGTCAAATGACTATCTCCAACAACTTCAGCATCGCCAAAAATGGAGAAGATCTTCGGCAAACGTAAAGGAAGGAGCTTTAGTGCTGATAAAGGAAGATAATACTCCAGTTATGCCATGGCCAATGGGACGAATAGTTAAGACAATACATGGCAAAGATAATTTTGTCAGGGTTGTAGAAGTAAAAACGAGTAAAGGAATATTTAAACGAAATATTCAGCATGTCGCTCCATTCTTCCTAGAGGAGGAGCCTTTCCACTAAGAGGAAGGTGAGAATCCACCTGATGAAAGAAAAGCAAAGAGGCCTAAAAATTCAGCATTGCCTTCGCTGACAATGACATTAGTTGTTATGCTTCTTCTGCTACCCTTAGTAGCAGCACAATCAATCAAAATTACCCAATTTGCCTCAAAGCCAGGAATATTTTTTGAAAAGATTGGAAAGAGCCAACTTGCTAAAACGGATTGGACTTTAATTGTGTACTACAATTTGCGACCTTACTGAAAGGATATGAGTACCTTTTCAATAGGCTTTTCAAAAATTGGACACGTATGCAAACAGTTTCCCGAAACAGAGGCATGTACACTGCCGCTCAACTGAATAGGTTTGACTTCTTTTTTAGACTTAGAACATAATATCTTCATTAGGAGCACTCGGATTTAAGCCAAATAAATTTTTTTAAGTAAAACGATTCTTTAATTCTTTATAAAATACAAAAGTTTTTTTTTTTTTTTGGTTTGGTTTTTTTATATTTTTTTATCTTTTTTCAAAAACATAGCTGAAAACCTACATTATTTTTGGCTCAAGTGAATAGGTTTGACCAACAAAACTATTAAAAAAAATTATTCACAGCAATATTTCATGGTACTTGGTAACTTAAATAATAAAAGACATTATTTCTGAATTATTTAATATTTGGTATGACCCCCCCTATTCTTAATTATTTCAAACATTCGATTTGATAAGGAATCGTAATATTTTTCAATTTCACTCAGTGAAATAGTTGCCCAGGCTTTTTTAATCGCTTTAACCAGGGTCGCCGAGTCTTGAAATTGTCTTCCCCCTTCATACACTCTCCTGGATAAAAGTCCCCAAATGTTCTCGATAATATTTATGTCTGGGGAGTATGGCGGCCACTCGAGCAAGTTCACATTCTGGTCCTTAATCCACTGTTTTGTAACCCGGGCTGTATGGATGGGGGCGTTGTCTTGTTGGTACGTCCATTGAATAGGTCCAAAAATTTCGGAAAACTGGGGAAAAGCCTTTTGGAGCACAGTCTTGTAGACATTTGCATTCATCTTTGATGAAACAAACTGCAGCTCGCAAGTTCCATAAAACGATATGGCTCCCCAAACCATTACGCCTCCTGTACAGGAGTGATGACGACTCAAAAAGCATTCCTCTTTTCGCATATCGTGAAAATAATAGTTGTAGCCATCCGGTCCGTCGAGATTGAACTTTTTTCATCGGAGAAGACCACAGCCTTCCACTCCTTGTTCCATGTCATGTGATCCCGCGCAAATCGACGTCGCGCTTCCTTCCGTGCATCATTGAGAGGAGGTTTTTTTTTTATTTTTAATCTCTTTAAGTGTTTAGCACTCCGAATAACTCGTTTTACCGTTGCCAAACTAGCATTTCCACCGCATTCATCCCTGATTTTACTGGCAGACAGGTGGGAATTCGAAGCAGTTCGAAGGATTAATCGCCTCTCTGATGCCGTCGTAGCATATTTTTTTCCTCCTATCATTTTTTTCCCGTAACCGGCTTCATTACGAAAAAAATTGCTTACCACGTTTTGACTTCGACCAATCTTCTTTGCTATTTTATTATGTTTTAGGCCAGATTCAATATAGCCTTTAATGTGACCTTTTTCAAAATCGGTTAAAGATTTTCCGCGACCCATATTAAAAAAAAATGGTAGCAATTACTTTAGATTTAAGTAAACAAAAGAAATTATATGTTTTCAATCACGCAGTCAGTCACAAAGTGAAGTCAAAGTTGTCCAACCTAATCAGATGAGCCAAAAATAGAACACACATTTAGCGAATTTCACGATGAAAGCAAAATTCTGATTTACCGTTGCATACAACCCGTTAAATTTTTGTTGTCATATTATGAGAAAACAAATGAATGTTCAAAACAAAAAAGAAAGAAGGCACAAATGCCATAGGAACAAAGAGAGAAGTAAAAATAGAAGAAATAATTTTCAAACCTATTCAGTTGAGCGGCACTGTACAAGCATGTATCAGCATTTTAAACACATCGAAGAGGATCTTCAAGCTGAAAACATGCTGATAGTAAAGTCGGTTAAGCAAAGAGCACAGTTGGACATCGTTGGAAATATTGCCAATAGTCTTTTTGGTGTATTAGACTCCACGTACGCGGATAAAATGGTGCAAACGATCTCAAAGGTTAAAGCTAATGAGAAGCATTTACTTACGTTGCTGAGAAATCAAACGTCTTTGATTGACTCTACAATCAATGTCATCAAAAGGGATGAAATCTCAAACTCCAAGCGGTTAAAATCAATAGAAAACAAGAGAGAACGCTATAGTCGGGTGCCCCGACTATCAGATACCCGTTACTCAGGTAAAAGGAGTGCGAGGGAGATGGAGATAGAAACTTTGATCACGCATAACTTTTTAACGAATGGTCCGATTTGAAAAATTACTTCTACATTTCGATAGGTATTGATAAACACAATAAAACTGCATTTTTACTTTTCCGAAATATTTAAATTTTTAAAATCGTATATAAGCGATTGTGGGCGTTAAAGGGGGCGTGGCACCTTTTTGAAACAAACTTGCGCTGCGTAGGAATCTGCATGCAAAATGCCAATCTTCTAGCTTTTATAGTTTCCGAGATCTCAGCGTTCATACGGACGGACAGACGGACAGACAGACAGACGGACAGACGGACATGGCTAGATCGACTCGGCTAGTGATCCTGAACAAGAATATATATACTTTATAGGGTCGGAAACGCTTCCTTCTAGCTGTTACATACTTTTGCACGAATACAATATACCCTTTTACTCTACGAGTAACGGGTATAATTATATTGCAGAAACTACTGGTACTGCAAGTAGATTTAATAAATTTTCATGGTATATAACTCAACTATCTCTATTAGCTTCTAGTCTGCAGCGAATGCAAACAGAGATCGTAAACGTTTTAACAGATATTCTGCATAACACAATAAGCCCAATGTTGCTGTCACCAAGGCAATTAAAAGATCAGTTAGAACAAATTCGCAACCATTTGAAGTTTGGACAAACGCTTCCACTCTGTCCTGATAATATTTTAATGGCATACCAGATGATGAGAGCTGAGGGAACCATCATAAAGGAGCATGTTATCATCAAAGTAAAATTGCCTTTGGTGTCTACTCAGATTTTGGACATCTATAGATTGACACCAATTCCATTTTTGACTGAATATGGAATCAGTATGTTTGCAATTAAGACACCATATATCGCAATCAACAATCATCGAGATGAATACCTTGAGATGTCGGAAAATGATTTTAAAGCTTGTCAAGAAAGAGCAAAAGATGATTTTATATGTTATATCAAACAAGACATGTTTTCTTCGGAAACTAGCTGTGAAATGCAAATATTTCATAATAAAACGGATTCTTCTTGCAACTTAATAAAGGCAAAAAGACCTTTTGTCTGGTTAAGCACACATGCCAGAAATCAGTGGATCTTTACAACAAGATCCACGCTAACATTATCTGCAGTTTGCTTAGACGGAACCTCTAATATAAATTTAAAGGGTTCAGGATTTATGATTGCAAAACCTGGATGCACCATTCGAAATTCCTTAATGACAGTTACAAGTCAAGATGTGCTCGAAACCGAATTACGTACATCGTATGCTCGCTTCGGAGAAGGTGACCTCACTGAAAATCTACGACTGAATTCAACAAGATCTACCTCTACAAGTTCGAAGGAAGACCCAAACCTTAAATACAAAGAGTTGTATCAACGAGAAGCGCAACTCTTTCCTCCCAATAGTTTTAAATTACCACATAATCTTGAGACTATTGAACATCATCAGATTGCTATTTATATTGCATTACTTTTTATAATAATCATTGTCATTACTCATGTTATAAAAAAATGGGGAAAACCTAGAAATAACCTTCAGCTGAATCAGATGCCGACCACAACTGTAAATAGAGACGGTTCTTCGATTCAGCCCTTCACGATCAACATTAACGATTGTTGAACATCAGTTCAACGGCCGGGAGTATGTACGATTTCGACTTAGCAGAAATTCGTTCGTTGCTGATAGCTACTTTGACCTAAATAAATATGTAGCTGATATCCTGGTCTGTGCACATCTGCATGTGATAACGGGTCATAAACCATATGCACCCAGCCCACTGACGTGCCTTCACACCATCTGTCATAACCCTTGCGAAATTTTAACCCGACCATCGGGTAGGCTATTATTGCTGTAAACTGATAATAAACCTTGTTGTCCATTTTATCTAAACTAGACCTAAGTAAATATCCTTGTAAACCCAAATCATGTATATAAACCCGGATCCATGCTCAATAAACTTAGTACTTAAAGAAATCTTGACGTATTCACTTCTCCGCAGCCCAATTTGTTCTGTACTTATTGTGGCGACTTTTGCCACTGGTTCTGTACTTGCGGCACGCAACAAAATATTTTCAGCAAACAGATTTCGGTAGAAATCCTACAATATCCGTCAATAAAAATAAAAATATCTTGGGAATTAAAAATCCTGAGAACGCCGACAAAGTAAATACCGTCCAAAATCTAATAAATTAAAATCGTTTGAAATGTAAAAATTTCAAGCCCGCCGTCGTTGAGTTAACCGACAAACAACAGATAAATAATTTAGGTACTAATCAATTAGACAAACTAAAGGAAAAAATAGTTCACTATATTGAAAAAGAGCATTCAAAGATTAATATGCAAATTCCTTTTAGAACAGACATAAAGGGAGAAATAAATCTTATTCATGACAGGCCAATATATGGGAAACAATATCCGTATGCTTTATCTGTCACGGTCAGAAGAAATTATAAGGCCTAGCCGAAGCCCTTACAATTCACCAGTTCTGGTAGTCCCAAAGAAAGGAGAAAATCAAGACGGAAGCCGTAAATTAAGACTCGTCATTGATTATAAAAAATTAAATGAAAGTACCATACCTGACAGGTACCCAATGCAAGACCCATCAGTAATTCTATCCAATTTGGGAAAACCAAGATATTTTTCAACAATAGATTTAGAATCAGGTTTTCATCACATATTAATGAAAGAATCTGATGTCGAAAAAACATCTTTTTCAATAAATAATGGAAAATACGAATTTTTAAGAATGCCATTCGGAATAACAAATACACCAAGAATTTTTCAGAGAGCAATGGACGACATCCTAAGAGAACAAATAGGGAAAACATGTCATGTCTACATGGATGACATAATAATATTCTCAAATTCGATTGAACAACATTATGAAGACTTAAACAAAATTATAAATATATTATTAAAGGCAAACATGGAAATCTCCTTAGAAAAAACAAAATTCTTTAAACGCGAAACCAGTTTTCTAGGATACATCGTATCTTATAACGTCATCAAGACAGACCCAGAAAAAATTGACACCATTAATAAGTATCCGGTTCCAAAAAATATTCGGGAACTAAGAAGTTTCCTAGGCCTTACGGGTTATTATAGAAAATTTGTTTTAAATTACGCCTTAATAGCGAAACCTCTTACCAAATATCTTGGAGGTCATAATGGCAAAATTTCAAAAAGAATGTCAACAAAAATGTTAGTTCAGCTGGATGACCCAGCTATTAAAGCTTTCAACGAGCTGAAAGAAAATCTCACTACACAAGTAGAACTAGTTCAACCGGACTATAATAAAAAATGTACCCTGACCACCGACGCTTCGGACGTCGCAATTGGTGTAGTATTATCTCAAGAAGGTAAGAAGGTAAGGCAAGCGAAACCAAATTCATTGGATCAGCTTCTGTGGCCCCAACTCGAGCTCGACTTCCCAATTTGGCATTGCCGAAATTCAGCGGCAAATATTCGGAGTTTAAGAATTTCATTAGCCTTTTCGAAACTCTTGTTCATCAAGACGACAGCATTCCCGTCATAGAAAAATTCAATCACTTAATTTCTTGTCTTTCTGGTGAAGCTTTGGGAACTATTAAGGCCTACCAGGTCACCGAGAGCAATTATGAAAAGGCTATGATCAGCCTGAAAAAAGGTTATGATAAGGAATGTTTAATTTTTATGAATAATATTTCAACATTGTTTAGTCTTCCGAAAATAACGCAACAGTCAGCTTCGTCTTTAAGAAATATTATCGACACCGTTTCATCTATATACGGTTCTTTGTTATCGATAGGAGACGACACCAAGATTTCAAATGCAATGTTGATCTATCTTGTTCTGAACATAGTAGACCCAGTGACCAAATAAAAATGGGAAGAACAATTAGATTATGAAAGGTTACCGCTTTGGTCCGATTTTGAAAAAATGTTAAACCGCCGATACCAGCATTTATCCGCTGAAGAATCGACGAAACCAAAGCAAGATAAAGTTATGTCGAGCAAGCCATATAATCGCAGCTCATTTTCTTGTTCTTCGTCCAACAGTAAATCCCAGCAAAGTTGTAGCTATTGCAATGCAGGAGACCATATCCTAACGAACTGTGGTCCGTTTGTCGCCTTTCGATAATGCAACGGTTCGACTTTGTAAAATCTGCTTCCTTATGCATCAATTGTATGCGAAAGGGTCACACTGTTTCAAAATGCAAGTTTAATAAATGTCGAGTTTGTGACCGCTCGCATCACGTTTTACTGCATAGATATACAGTGTCCGAAAATAGTTTAGCGTTGCCACCACCCCAAGAAATTCTTTCTCCCTCTTTAACTCAAGATCAGCGTTCCACGTCACATATTATGCATGCGACATCATTGGACAGAGTGATATTAGCCACGTCGATCGTAAGTGTAAGAACTAAAAACGGTGAATATATTTGGGCCCGAGCACTTCTTGACTCTGGGTCCCAAACGAATTTTATAACAGAGGACCTTGCTCACCGCTTACAGATCCGTAAAGAGGAGTCGTGTATAAACATACTTGGTATTGGCGAGTCCAATTCTCAAGTTAAGAAAAAGGTACACACAATGGTGAAGTCCCGTTTATATGGTAGTGAGTTCTCTTTCGATTTTTGGATTTTGAAATCAATATCAGGATATCATCCTAACCAGTCGGTCAATATCAATGACTGGAAAATTCCAAAGAACCTACCACTAGCAGACCCCTATTTCTACAAGCCACAAAAAATAGATATGCTAATAGGAGCAGAATCATTTTTCGAATTATTAGCTGTTGGACAAATTAGACAAGGTTCTAACTTTCCAACTCTGCAGAAAACGCTGTTCGGCTGGGTTGTATCGGGTAGATATAAAGCATCTTTCCCTACAGAAGTTGTTAAAAGTTTCAGTTGTAGTGAAGAGATTTTAGTGTCTATTGACAGCACACTACAGAAGTTTTGGGCACTGGAAGAAATGCCATCTCTAAAGAAAATTCTGTCACCTGAGCAAAAGTTATGTGAAGAACACTACCGGAAGACTACTCAGGTTTTGCCATCAGGTCGGTTTGAAGTAAGACTGCCGTTTAAATCGGATCCAAATGAGTTAGGCAACTCTTTTGAAGTTGCAAAACGGCGGTTTTTGTCGCCTGAAAGAAGGCTGTCTCGAGACCCTGAGATGAAGGAAATGTACCTAGAATTTATGGAGGAGTACCTTTCCTTAGGTCATATGTCTCTTAGAGGTAAACTTCCTTCTGCTCCACATTATGTTATCCCACATTAATGTGATCTGAGACCCCAAAGTACGTCAACCAAGTTACGTGTCGTTTTCGATGCGTCTTGCAAAACGTCAACTCAGAAGTCTCTAAATTACATTTTGATGGTTGGGCCGACAATCCAAGATGAGTTGTACTCAACGTTACTGCGCTTCCGGCTGTTTGCCCTGACCGCCGATGTTAAGAAAGTGTATCGTCAAGTGATGGTGAATGAAGCAGATAGGCAGTTTCAACTTATAGTGTGGAGAAGAGACCCCTCTGAGTCCTTGAGATTATACAAGCTCAACACCGAAACATATGGTACTGGACCAGCCCCGTTTTTGGCTATTCGGTGTTTAAAAAGGTTAAGTGAGTCCGCCAAAGTTTCTGTTCCTAGAGCTGATAAGGTTATTGGATCCGACTTTCATGTCGATGATATGTTGACTGGTGCTGCATGCGTAGAGGAGTTAAAGACTATTAAGTCTGAAGTATCACAGGTTCTTCAAACTACAGGTTTTTAATTGACAAAGTGGTTTTCAAACTCACCTGACGTTACCGCATCTGAGAGCACAGTTAAATCCATACCAATCTCGGACTCAGAGTCAACTAAGGCGTTAGGTATATCGGGGTTGCCTAACGAAGATGCCTTCAAATTCCAAATTGACACTGCTGTCATGGGTCTCCGAGCGACAAAACGGGACATACCATCGGTGACATCGAAGCTTTTTGACCCCATCGGCTTATTAAGTCCTATTGTAATTAGAGGAAAGATCCTATTGCAGGAACTTTGGCTTAATAAGTTAGATTGGGATGAGTCGATTCCTATTCATTTGGAAACAGCCTGGAATATGATAAAAATTACATTGTCTAAATTAGAGGAAATATCTATTCCCCGGTTTGTGCATACCGAAGGCTTGAGTTATGTGCCGCTCACCTTCTCGCAGATCTCTGCCACAGAATCAAGCCCCTATTAAAGGTACCTATCGAACGGATTGTTTATTGGTCGGATTCTGAAGTTACGCTTCATTTTATCCGGTTTCATCCATCTTCATTATCCACATTCGTATCGAATAGAGTTGCGGAGATTTAAGAGTGGTCAGGTGAAGCTACATGGCGGCATGTTCCAACGAAACAGAACCCAGCAGATATTGTATCAAGAGGTTGTGACGTCGATATGGTCAATATGGTTTACTGGACCTGCGTTTTTAAAAGAGGAAGATGCAAACTTGCCCCAGAATGCACACTTTGACCTAGATGAAGAAGTCATACTACAAGAATCGAGGAAGACTGCGGTCGGACTGACAGCTTCTGTAAGAAATTTGGATTTGGTAGATGTCATCGAGGGATTTTCGTCACACCTTAAACTGATTCGGGATTCGTTTATATGTTCCGCTTCCTAAGAAAATGCAAAGACAAAAGTATGGTATTTGAAAAAACTTTGTTGCCGACTGAATATAATGAAGCTTTTCTAAAAATTGTCGGATATTACTGAAGCACGAGTATCATGAAGAAAGAGAACAAGTTCGTAAAGGATCCAGAGTTGGCCCAAGTCTTCAGCGATTGAATCCATTCATCCATGAAGACAAGGGGACTTGGTGTCACTTTTCTTTGTTGCGAGTTGGGGGGCGACTAGCTAATGCTCCTATATCATACGATGCCAAGTTGCATAGCTATGTTCGGCATCTTCACCATTCCAATTTTCATGTTGGTTCACGAGCCCTTGTGAGTCTCCTTCGATAGCGTATTTGGATTGTAAACGCTCAGGAGGTCTGCAGTCAGATAGTTCGATCATGCATACGCTGATTTAAGTGTAAGCCTCGACTAATGACACAAACTATGGGAAATTTACCCGCAGATCGTCTCCGTGCTCTAAGCCCATTTGCTATATGTGGCGTCGATTTTTGTGGCCCTGTCTATAAGACATTGAAAATTCGTGGTAGGCCTCCGTATAAGTCCTACATTGCGCTCTTCGTTTATTTTGCGTCCAAAGCGGTTCATCTAGAAGTTGTTTCAGATTTAACCACAGATTCCTTTTTATTGGCTTTTCAAAGGTTCGTTGGGCGCCGAGGATGTCTCCAAGTCGTCCATTGCGCCAACGAGACGAACTTCGTCGGAGCGAGTCGTAGATCTTCGCCTTATAAATCCATGTTGACATGGAGATATAATCGATCTACAAAGATGTTGCAAATGGGGTGTAATAGTATTTTCGAAAAGCTTTGGGAAGGCGGATAATTTGGATATGCCTCTGTAATTACTTGTATTGCCTTTATTTCCTTTCTTATGAAGGGGAATGACAAATGACTCCTTCCAAATAAGTGGGAAATGAGATGTTTTTAAAGACAAAGTAAACAATTTGTACAGAGGTCTACACAGAGCTTCAGCACAGTATTTAAGCACGCAGCCTGGAACTCCGTCCGGACCCGGTGAATAGACTGGCTTAACTTTATGGAGATCCAAAAGAAGGGAGCTTTCGCTTAATCTCGGACAAAAAATCAAGTTCGACTTGGGTATGACATTTGAATAAGACGGATTTGGACGGGATGAAACAGAATATGTTGTCTGGAAAAACTGGGCAAATAGATCGGCAATTTCCTTATCAGAGTTTGCCGTAGAGTTTTCAAATGATAGCGATGAAGGGTAACAGGCTGATTTACGCTTAGTGTTAACAAAATTATAAAACTGTTTTGAATTTTGTGAAAATTGGACCCTACAACCAGTCAAATAGCTTTTATAACACCGGGCGTTAAGCACGATAAAATTTGACCGAGCCCTTATGTACCGAGAGAAGGCAGATTGTGAACCGCACATTTTAAATTTATTGAAAAGTCTGGACTTCATATTTTATAGGTGTGACAACTCTTTGTTAAACCACGGAGGTTTATTTGAAATTGACGGATAGTATAACGGAACACACATATAAAAGAAGGAATTCAATGCATTATAAAAGATATTAACGGCCTTAGCCACGTTAGTGCATGAATAAAATTCGGACCAGTCATAGCCGGATATAAAAGTATTTAAAAGATGAAAGTTTGCCTTACGAAAGCAGCGGATTCGTTTAACCGACTTTTCGGATTTTTTATTGAGCTCTGTTCTTACGTCTACAGTCAGCTCTAGAGTTGGATGATAAGGATCTTCCGGCTGTGTGAGTGGTCCCGTTCTTGATAGGCAAACGCCTTCTGAATTTGAAACAAAACACAAGTCCAGTAAACTTCCTAAGGAGTTCTTAACATGGTTCACTTGGGATAGCGCAATGTCAAGCAAGCCGTCAATAAAGTCATGCTGCGCTAAAGGAAGCCACATGTTAGAGTTTTCGTCAGGGGACCATGTCGCACTAGGTATATTAAAATCACCCAATACTATTAACTGATCTCGATTTGACAGTTTTTTGAAAATTGACTGAATACAGGAAAGGTGATTCGCGTAAATAGGGAACACAGATGATGGTGGAATATATGAACAAGTAATAAATACAAAACTATCGGGAAACGATAATTTTATACCTAGGAATTCGATGTCATAAAATTCTTCGAAAGTTAGTAATTCAGACGAAAAGGTGGAGTCGACAGCAATCAGGACTCCACCTCCTCGTCTGGACTGACGATCAAGCCTATAAATTGTATACTTACCCGGGAGAATTTCAGAACTAAGAATATCCATCCTTAACCAGGTCTCTGTATATACCATAATATTATATGGGAAAGAAAAACTATCCGAATACAATTTAGTCAGCTTACTAAGTAAGCCTCTTGTATTCTGATAGCAAAGAAGAAAAGAGGAGGCTAGTTTTTTTGGGACAGAAGAGAATGTGGAGGGCGCTGGGGATGGTTCTTGAATGGTATTTTCCATTTCCCCTGAACAATTCTTTTTTCTCTTAGCTTCGTACTCTTTTACAAATATGCCCTCGGCCCAGAAACTGGTGGAACACACAGATGCAAAAAGAGCACAAGGAATACCAATCTTAAATGATGATACTTTCCTAGCATAAGAAAATTTACATTGTTTGACCTTCAAATCATCGACTTGGATTTTGTTACGGATATAAGCCGTAATATCCAGTGATGAGAGGTCTGGGGCGAGCCGTGAAACAATTACGTGTTTTAGCTGGGGCACCCGAACACAAGTAACCGTTTTTGGTACAACACATGCTTCATGTTTGGTACTACAGAATTTGTATCTGTACTACCAGTATCGGCCGGTAATCCGGACGTTAAGTCTTCATGAGGTGTTGGGGCCACTACTTTATTTTGATCGGACAGAGCGGAAGTACATAGCGGAGCCACATCGATTCCGGCAACTTCGGATACCAAATCACTTTTTGCCCCCGATCTTAGTACCATTTGAGTGGCACCTAAGATTGGCAGCTGAGCTGGAATCGAATCGCGGGCAGTAGGTTGCATGGCAACTGCCATAGAATGCCCACCGACCGCGACTTTTTTGCGCTTTGGGGAATCGGGCTCAGCTAGCATTCGACTAGTGTGCTGCGATTCAAGCGCCTCGAGCAGGTCCGTATTTTTACGGCAGTTCCGGATTAATTCCGTAACACTGCTTTTCGTGAGCCGCCTAATAGTTATTGCCTTGTTCTCATATACAATGCATTCATCGGAGTAGTAGCGATGGTATCACGAACCAGGCCAGAATAGCCAAGACGCTTTGCGTGATAAATTTTATCACATGTATGGCAGGGAATACTTTGCTGTCCAGCTGAGATACCTTTCTTACAATTTTTTAATGAACAGAAAGCCATTTTCGCTGACCACGGACCACTGTGCACTATAGCGGACAAAAAAATCGAAAGCGCTCAAGAACTTTTTAATGCGAGATCAAGCAGAGCGACAGAGCGGGAGCGAAACACCGTATAACTTTGATGTTAGGCACCACGAAACAAAATAGAAACGAAAAGAGAGAGAGAGCGGGAATATTAAGCGATTAACTCCGGTATAAAACACCTCAGAGAGATATTACCGTTGGAGTGCGTGCCGTTCCAACAGCGCTCAACGACGAAGAGAAAGACTGAAAAAAGGGGCAATAGAAAACAATAACAACAAACCAGCACAACAAATTGTTATTAAACACAAGTTAATCACGATGCACTCGCGAAGCGAACGGAAAGTTGTTAGAAAACACTTAAAGGTGTAGAAACGTTAAAGAGATTTAAGTAAACCCCGATGGTTTCAATAAGAAAAATGAAAATTCGGAGCGCAAAACAAAAACACGACCGTTCTCTGTGAAGACGCACAAATCTTTAGATAATATAAACATTTTAAATCCTTTTATTAAAATTAATAATACTAAAATATCCCTTACCTTTGTATTATTAATTTTAATCATTATATTTTTGATATTTTTACTTATTATAAAATACAAAAATGCTATATTATTTGTAACCATAAAACAAAGGCCAGAACAGGAAAAATCTATTAATCAAGAAAATTTTATAACAGAATTAAGAGAGCAATTAAATGAATTTCAAATTGAATCGAGACGATCCATTTTAGAAGGGGGAGAGTTATCCAACCCGTGAAACCAGGCCACTTATGGCTTTTATAAACAATATTTTCAAACTCTGCATTTGCCTTTGTCTTTGCCTTTGGCTTTGAGGTCTGATCTTGGTTCCCCAACTAAGTTAAA
This sequence comes from Drosophila fuyamai, assembly GCA_018153365.1. Lineage (NCBI taxonomy): Eukaryota > Metazoa > Arthropoda > Insecta > Diptera > Drosophilidae > Drosophila > Drosophila fuyamai. Next base: position 355,270 of record JAECXW010000114.1, read on the forward strand.
CAAATCAAAATTAAAGTAAACATCGGCTTCCGTTCGAAGCCCAATCAATTACTAATTGAATTTCACAATGAAATGTGACAGTTTCATCTTAAGCGCAAATTAAAATTAAAGTAAACATCAGCTTCCGTTTGAATTCCAATCAATTGCGCCCTTTTGTGTTTCAAGTTCACACCAAATTGCATCGGTCAGCATAATTGAATTTCACAATGAGATGCAACAGTTTCATCCTAAGCTTTTAATCTAAACATAAATTGAAGTTCTAAGGTTCAAAAAGAAAAGCTCCTGGCCGAGGTTTATTGGATCAGATTTAGAAATTAAGCGGCAGTCCTATTTTTATCGAGACCGCGATCGGTTGAGAAAAATTAGAACGTAATCTGAAAGTGTCTTGTATTTAAAGTGTTTAAGAATAAAAGGTTTATCACCAAAATAATATAATAAAAAATTGTATTTTTTTAATTCATCGACTAACAAGAAATTTAATTTGTATGTAGTCTTAAATCTAAACTAAGTATTATAAGTATTATTATACTCAAAAAGTGGCACGAGCCAAAGACGATCTAACCGATCTCAGACGAAAAGTACCGTACGAAAAAAAACTCATGTAAACCATCTGAACACCAGCGAACCCAAATATTTGATCACAACAATCATGTATGGGAAATGTTGCACTCACAAACGATCATGCCTGCTGTTGAGAACGATCACACACGGTCGTTGGTAAGCTTTGATCGTTTGATGCAACAGAAATGTTCACTCACAACGTTTGCTCACCGCTCATAGTTTTTGGATAAAGCAAAGTGATTGAATCATACCAGATACGAGTCAATGATCGGTTGTACCCAAAAACGTTTGATTCGTTGCAGATCTCTGATACACACACACACAGACAGCGCAGCCCGTTCTTTCGAGTTCTCTTTCGTCGTTTTCGTTTTCGATCGCTGGAACGGTGCAAGTGTTGCCGCTGCCTAAACGCTTGTTTTTTTTGCTGTTTGAGCTTGGCGTGTGCCTCCCTACACTACGTGTGCTCGGCTTATTATAATTATTGAATTATAAAAATAAATTAGGATTCCTTAAATTAATGCCTTAATTAATTTTAAATAACTCCCCTACACTGCTTGCGTTCAGCTTATTCCTCTTGTTGGTAATTACTTTTAAATTTAATAAATTTAAAAACAACATTTTTTTTGTACACATTTACATACATATAATTAGAAAAAAAAAACTAAAATAAATTAAATTTAAAATTCTTCGATACCAAAACAAACAAAAAAATAATGCGAAAATCAGAAAGTAACAACAAGGATATCGAAGAGTTGAGAAACCAACGAGGTGGATATATGAGGAGTATAGAGCGAACGCAAAGATATTTAAATGAAGGTTGATTCTCTTTAAATACGGTTGAGTTAGAATGTCGATTAGAAATCCTAAATGCGCACATCGAAAATGCTTCGCTTATACAAAATAAACTTGAAGCGAAAGATGGATATTATGTGTACCACGAAGAGTTAGAAGAGAATGCGGTAATAGCAAAATCGTTGCTAATTTCCCTAATTGCGGAAACAAAGCGTAGGAGCGGTGACAGTTTCGCTCCGCCGTCAACGCGCACACCCCAATGCCGTTTGCAAGGCGTCGCTCTTCCAAGCGGAAAACATTCCAAATTTAAAAATTTTATAAGTCTTTTCGAAAATTTTGTTGACTAAGATGACACGCTGCACGATATCGAAAAATTTAACCATTTAATATCGTGTTTGGCTGGAGACGCGCTAGGAACAGTCAGGGCATTCTAAGTTACCGCGGATAGTTATCCAAAAGCTCTGGCTAGCCTAAGTCGGGTGTACGTTAATGATTTAATTTTCTTTGACAATATATCGACACAGTTTAATCTGCCAAAGTTTTCCCAGCCATCAGCTACCGCCTTGAGAAACCTGATCGACACAATCACAGCGCTGTACGATTCTCTTTTGTCCATTGGGGATGACAAACGTATTACGAATGCCATCCTCATCCATCTAGTAATGGACAAAGTCGATGCAGGAACTAAAAGAAAATAGGAGAACAGTTAGATTATACCTCGCTTCCTCTTTGGAGCGAGTGTGAGTCGGCCCTGAACAAGCGCTATCGGCATATGGTTGCCGAAGAAGCGTGTAAGCCAAAAATTGTTCAGCAGAGCCAGGCTTATCCTAAGAAGAATGGAAACAGGAGTTTTTCGTTTGATGCTGCCATGGACGACCGCGAAGTATGTGTGTTTTGCAACTCAGCAGAACATCAAGTAGAATATTGCACTGCTTTTGCTGCCCTAACAGTTCAGCAAAGATTCGATTTCGCAAAAAGGCTCCCTTATGCATTAACTGCCTCCGTAAGGGCCACACCGTAAAAAGATGCAAATCGAAAAGAGGCAGGGTGTGTAAATCTCGCGTTGCTACCTCCTCCTCAGCCCACGCTCTTGCAGAATACTCCATCCACTTCGCATGTTTTGCATGCGACTGCATCGGATAGAGTTATTCTTGCCACAGCCATCGTGAGCGTTCAAGCAAAAAGTGGCGAATTAGTTTTGGCTCGAGCGTTGCTCGATTCTGGTTCACAAGTAAATCTTGTGACCGATGAGCTCGCTCAGAGACTTCAGATTAAGAGAGTGGACGTGTGTTGGAGCTTGCGGGTCATTGGTGGAACTAATGCTCAAGCAACCAAGAAAATACACACGATAGACAAGTCGCGAGTGGATAGCAGTCAATTGTCGTCCGAATTTTATATATTAAAAAATATTTCTGGTTATCATCCGGATCAAACGGAGAAGACCAGCGGCTGCAGGGTGCCTGAAAATATTCAATTGGCATATCCATTCTTCTTCAAGCCCCAAAAAAGATATGCTTATAGGCGCAGACTCGTTCTTTGAACTATTGTCAGTCGGCCAGATAAAGCAAGGGCCTGAGTTTCCCATTTTGCAGAAAACAGTTCTCGGCTGGATAGTGTCAGGGAGATGTTCCTCAGAAAAAATAAGAAATGCTGGAAAGTTGGTAGATCTCAGCTGCCAGAAGGAAGTGTTGGAGTCAATAGACACAACCCTGCAGAAATTTTGGTCTGTAGAGGACTTGCCGCCCAAGGCCAAGGTCCATACTCCTGAGCAGTAACTTTGTGAGCAACACTTTAAGAAAAATACTCAAAGATTGTCGTCCGGGAGATTTTAGGTTCGTCTGCCTTTCAAATCTGACCCAAACCCTCACGGTTCATCATATGAATTTGCGAAACGTAGATTTTTGTCGGTTGAAAGAAGATTATCCAAAGATCCTTCTTTAAAAAAGATGTATCTGGAATTCATGGAAGAATATGAAGCCATGGGCCACATGTCTTCCACTAACAATAAAATTCCAGACAGTTCGCACTATTTCATTCCGCACCAATGCGTGCTGCGACTGGTATTCGACGCCTCGAGCCGTACATCGACGCAGGTCGCGTTGAATGACATCTTGATGGTTGGCCCCACCATTCAAGAGGAGCTGTATTCGACCCTTCTTCGGTTCAGACTGCACAAGTTTGCGCTTGCAGCAGACGTAAAAAAGATGTATCGTCAAGTAATGGTTGACGAAGCTGACCGAAACTTTCAGCTCATAGTGTGGAGACGAGATCCATCTGAGTCTCTAAAAATCTTCAAGCTGAACATCGTGCCTTATGGAAGGAGAAGGAGTGGTGCGACAACGCGACGAACTTCTTCGGAGCCGATCGCCACATGAGAGAGTTCCGGGCCCGTCTGGTGGAGCAGGGGGGCGGTATCGCAACATTCACATCAAGAAAAGGATGCGAGTTTGCGTTCATACCGCCCAGAGCACTTCACTTCGACGGAATTTGGGAGGGAGGTGTAAAGTCTCCAAAGCACCTGTTCCTTCGGACGGTCGGCGAAGACATCCTGACCGCGGAGGTGAAACTCTCCTCATCAGCGTGGAAGCCGTTCTCAACTCCCGGCCCCTCGGAGCGATCAGCACAGAGCCCAACGACGGCGAAGCCCTAAGCCCAGGCCATCTCCTGATCGGCGGGCCCCTCCTAGCTCCACCCTCAGCAGCGCTCCCGGATCAAGTCAAGCCAGGTTTTGGCAGCGATGGTCCCGGGAGTACGACTCGAGCCTCCAGGCGAAAAACAAGTGGCACCAGGAGGTTCCAAACGTCGACGTGGGAGCTCTCGTCGTCGTCGCCGAGGACGTGAGGTGCACGTCGGCGCTGACGGCAAGGTCCGAGAGGCGGACGTGAGGACGAAGGATGTAACGTGTCGGCGAACGGTCCATAGGCTGGCGGTGCTGCCTGTGGCATGCTGAAGACGGTGGTCCTTCAGAGGGGGCGGTGTTCGCGCACTTTTCGCTTTTTTATGATATTTTTGAATAGTGTAAGGCGGGAGCGCAATAAAGCTTCTCTCGCCCCTTCGTTAAGTTAGGCTTAAGCGTTTTATAATGAGTGTGTTAAATCGAACCCGATCAACGTCACACTCCTTTTCGTCGTCGCTACTTTTCATTAAATTTCGTCGCTTTCCAGTCTAAGTCCCGTTTTTATTAATACAAATTTGTTATTGTGTTATTTTTTCAGTCTTTTTTTGTTAGCTTTAAGTTTCAGTTTAGATTTGACTTTATACGAATAAAACACTGTCTGAGTCCCTAGGCCAGCAGGTAAAGAAGGGCAGTCACCCTTCCAACGTAATCTTCGTAATTCATCTTGGAGAATTCTCCGGCCAGCTGGCCAACTACCACAACGGCCACTACCTTGCCACCCGCACCCCCCTGGATAATCAGCAACTGTAAGGGACCACCCGCGGTATCAAATTAATTAATTGGCGCTCAACGCAAAAGTACCCACAGCGGTGTAATAGGGATAAAAAAAAGTAAATCACTGTTTGCATTTTTAATTGCTAAAAATATAAATATATCAGACATATAGAAATCTCAGTGCTGCGAAATAAATAAATTGTTAATTTATTTAAATAATTTTATTGGCGACAGAGCTGTCTCATCGAATTGTGGGCATTTAATTTAGCACTTTTGTGTCGTTGTTTTTTGCTTTTACTTAAAATTTCCTGTATTAGCTTTGCAACAATCTTAGGGTTATTTTCCTTTGTTTTTTTACTGCTTCCCCGCTCCGCGCCGGTACGCGAACCCGACACCGCGCATTCACATTTCGACTCTGTTAGCTTCGCTTCTTTGTTTACCAAAGCGGCAGCTCAGCCGCCCCTTTGCATTACAATTTTATTTATGTAAGGCTGCTTAGACATGCAACTCTTGGTAAATGGAATTTAAAATTGCTGTCCATGTCATTCCTAAATTATAGGATATTAAACAAAATAGTGACTCAGAGTCAGACTCTGAGTCAGACTCTGAGAGGCTTCTAATTACTACACCGAGGCAGGCGGCTACCAGTGCCGCTCCCAATACAAACATGTCCATAAACGCGGAACAGCTCCAAGCTGTCATCCAGGCGGCAATCGCCAACGCCCTAACAGAAAAGGCTGGCGAGGACCAGCGCAGGGAGGATGAAATGAGCAAAACTATAGAGAACTTAGCTAGACAGGTGGAAGAGGCGCGGACATTACCGAGTTCCCACAAACACATATATCCATACGCCCATACATACACACATATAACCCTAATGTACGCTTATTTATGTAAGTACATATCTACATATCAATTTCAACATATGCACATAAGGGGAAAAGTCGTAGAGTAACGTAAGGCAACGTAAGCACGATAACCCACTTACGTTCTTTCGCGGTACACCCTACAAACATTTCGAAATCGACATTTACAATACAGTCCACATTATTTATAATTTCCAAATATAAGAAGTACTATATACACACATATAATCCTGATGCATGCTGATTTAGATACATATATTAATATATGTGTTTGTAGTTTTATTTTTATTATTTATAGGAATGGTTGCCCCTAGAACATACTCTAGTGACGATAGGTTGCTAAACCAACACTTAAATTGGTTTAACTCGGAGGGATCATGCGTATGAAGGCCAAAGACACAGCGATGCTCACTCGTAGAACGCAGAGTAGTTGAATACACAAGTATTGCTTGCGTACTGATATTATTAGGGCAAGAGGTCGGGTTTATATACACGTTTTCAGAGTCAAGGGGGGCACCATAGCAAAGAAATGGTATGGGGTTGTTAGTTAAAAATACATTGCATTGCTTATGTTCTAAGATATACAAAGGTACAGAGTCATCATAATTGTCTCCCATACAAGGAGTTAATAGGCTAGAGTTAGTAAAAATAGAAAAGGTAGCTCAGACAGAGCTGGTGCTGTAAGTGGTCATCAAGGGGCTTAGCGACTCAAGTGGTACGCTAACATACTCCCGGCCGTTGAACAGGTGTTCAACATCATCCAATGTTGATCTCAAAGGCGTCAGATACAGGCGTCTGGGGATGTCTTCTTGGGGAGTTGGTTAACGCTGGCCTCTCTGGCAAGTCGATGTCCTTTGACGATGGCGAAGTTAATTGATGTGACTTCTTTTGGAAAAGTCTCCATACATAAAATATTATCACCCCAAGTGATAAAATTAAGGAGACATATGCACATATGTGGTGATGTTGTAGATCGACGATCTCGTTTGGCATTTTTATTTTTATTCTCGAAATCAATTCATTACTCATTTAATTCATTATAACTTAGCTTCAATTAATTATTTGGGTGTGAAACTTTAGAAAGCGGTGTTAAAGATTCATTCAGACTGCCAAATCGAGCATACGATAATTTCAATGTTCCAGTAGAGGTTACCTGATGGCCAATTACGCTCAGAAAAGGATTTCTTAGAGTGCACTTCGGATCCAATGACAAGAGTCCGATATTACCAGTTGTAATTGTTGATAATTGATCATCACATACTGCTGATAACTCCATTGGTGATTTAATTGAAAATATTCATTGATTTTTTGTTCTTAATCTTTGCCATGAGAATGATTTCGTCTAACTTTTTGTTTGGCACAATGACGATGATTTGTTATTAAACATTTGAAACTCGCAATGATTTTCAATAGAAAACATAGATTGCTTATCTGAGCAAATATACTCTGCGTCATTAATTGAATTACAAAGGTCAAATTCACTTGATGGCATAGTAATGAATTGATCTCGGTGTTGATTCACAGCCATGATTGGAAATTCAATATCAATGGAAATCATTTTATTATTGATGATTACCGGTATTGGAATCAAGTTATACTTGTATATTTCAAATAACTGTGTTGATAATAATAGCAGTCTTAATTTAAAGATTACATAATCCTTTACCACTTTTGCTTCAGCCTTCATTAACTTATATAATTGAAGTATATGAGAGGGAGCATTTTTCCTTGAGGCATGTGAATTTTTAATTTGTTTAAATGTTGTCGAAGTTGCTTGGGAGAAACGAGCAGAGGGCTAATTTCATTGTGATGGACGTTTGTCAGAACATGTGAAATCTCTGTCTGAATTCTTTGAAGATTTGCCGCCAATATGGATAATTGATTTGTCAATGCAATATACCATTGAAAGGCTTTGAGAGTATCTAGACGAGCATTGGCTATATCCTCCATTTGCTGAGTCATTATTTTAATCCTTTTATCGATGGTAGCTTCATCTCGTTTCATGATGTTTATCGTAGAATCAATTATTGAAGTCTGATTCTTTGCTAATTCTAAAATGTAATCTTCATTCGATTTCACCTTTTGAATAGTTGATGACATCTTCTTGGCATACTCTGTGTTTAATACGCCAAATAAGCTGTTGGCAATATTTCCCTCTATGTCCAAGGGAGAACGACGAATTCTTGACATGTGGAGTAAATCATTTTCAATTTTTATTTCTTCGTAAACGTGTTGAAAATGATTATATACAGCAGCACATGCTTGGACTGGTTGTATATGTGAACACATTTGACCAACCTTAAGTGTCCCCGTGTAAAATGTCTTTACATCTTCGAGATACGGCTTTAAATCATAATAAGCTATGATTGTCCAGTCTGCAGTTGCTAGTCGAGTAGATCCAATTTTTTCGTAATTAATTCCTGGCCTCGAACCAAACCTGGTTATGTTAATTGGACCGTCGGTAGCTAATGGTAATAGCAGCAGCAAGATTAATAATGGCATCGATATCATTGGTAAGGATGGGCTTTTCCTTCTTTTTGGCTCTTGATCTTCCTTTATTTCTTCTTCAGTATTTTCTTCATGAATTTCCTTGCGTTTTTCTTCTGGATCTTCTTGACGGAATAGTGGAGCAAGCTTATGAATTGCTCTTTTAAAGACTCCTGTTGCAGTTTTTACGTCTGCAACTCGCACATATCCATCTTGGCCCGGAAAAATTTTTATTATTCGTCCTATAGGCCAGTGAAGCATAGGGACATTGTCTTCCTTGACAATAACCATCATGCCTTCTCTTACATTTTATGGGCCTGTTTCCATTTTGAGTGTTGTTGCAGGCTTGTTAAATATTCTCTGGACCATTGCGTCCAGAATATGTGCTTGAGTCGCAGCACCAGTTCCCATTGTTCAGGTAGTGATTAGGTTAGCCTTTCAGCAGGAGTTGACTCCTTAAATTTCTCGCATATGTATTTGCTATGCCCTTTTTGACAAAACAGGCATGCCAATGAACTTGTTGTTGCTGAATAACTTGTTTTTCGTTTTTCTTTATGCATTGCACTGCCGAAGGCTTCAAGTGTGAGAAAACGTTGTTCTAGAAACCCAAGGAATTCGTTTATTGGTTGAAATTCCCTGGTATCTAAAATAGTTTGCTCATACAGTGTGTGTGTAAGCCGATCTAATTTTCTTGTCATATGGAACAGAAGGACTGGATTCCATGTATCTGTTTTTATTCCAATATTTTTCCAGGCTTGCAAGGAATCATTGATCATGCAGATTTTTTATTGACTGAGAATCATTCGTCACATTAGGGTGATCAAATAATTTTTCAAATATTGCAGTCGAAAGGACCCGCTTATTATTAAAACCTTCTTTAAGCATGGTCCAGGCAATGTCATAATTAACTTCTGTAAATTCTAAATGCCTAACTAACTTTTCTGCTTCGCTAGAAAGATTAGCCCTAAGATACCACATTTTTTGAATTTTTGGTATCGCTGATTCATGAACCATTTTATTAAAAATGTCATGAAATTGTTGCCATTTTAGATAGCTTCCATCAAATTTTGGAATGGAAACTTTAGGCAACTGTATCGAAGAGATTGTAGAAACCGCTTGATTGGTGGCTACTGAAACGGGGTCTGCATATGGATGGCAGAATTGCAACATTGCCTCTTCCGCGGAGATAAATCGCTCCATACCATAGCCCACTTCTTCAGGTGTTATACATAACTTGTGGATTTCAAAATGAAGACTTTCAATTTGTTTCCATAAATTATCAATTACCGATTTATAGGTAAATTTGTTTTCTAGACATATATATTTCATGGTTCTTGACATAGATTCCACAACTGCTGCTTGGTGTCTAATCAGTTTTTGTATGTGATCCACCTCTTCTGAAGATTTTTCTGTTGCCGGTAAATAAAGAATTTTTGCGTTAAATTCTTTGCTAGCTTGATAAACAATCGTCTGCATTTGATTGTAATACTGTTTTTCAAAATACTCATGCGTATGTGGAGTACCCTTTAATAATTCTAGGATACTATTATTTCCTTGGTCGAACTTTTTGCAATGCTCTTCAATTTGTCGTTTTCTGTCTTCAAAATACGACGCCTTTTCCTTTCGTTTGCAGAAATCCTTTTTGATGTTCCGCAGTAAAATTTGGATTTCTTCTCCAATTTGGCTTTGTATGGCAATCAAATTTTCAACCTCCATTTTGCCTTATAAATTGCCTGACCCGTTGGAAGATAATTGATTTGCTTATATAAGCTGGATACGCTTCTACTCGCAACCGATTTATGGTCAAAGACAATTAAGGATTTTCGGATTAGAAAAGAGAGCCCACAAATAGTTTAAAACCTTTTTATTTAAAAAATATTTTTTATTATTTTTTTTTTTTTTAATATGTGTGTTAAATAAATGTTTTTAGTTTTGGATGCAAACGCTTCCAGAAATGTTCTAGAGCCGTCTTGTAGACTACTCAGCGAGTTAATTGACCGAGCCAGTTCACAGCAACCGATTCCGAGCACCAACAATCAGTCCGCGTACATTCCGTCTGGGTGCCGGTTGCCTCCATGTGATACAGAAGTATTCGAGGGAGACTATCTGAAATGACCAACATTCAGAGACCTTTTCACTGCCGTCGTTGTTGACGTAACACACGGTTGACGCCGGTCGAGAAGTCATTCCATCTCAACGCGAAGACGAGCGGTGAGGCAAAGGCGATTGTTGCCAAGTTTCGCTTCCGCTTGGGAGGCGCTTCGAGACCGTTTCGAAAACAAAAGACTTTTAGTGAACAGCCAGCTCAAGCTCTTATTTAACTTGAGTTCCGTTAATTCCGAAACTGGCCACTCCATAAAAGAGCTTCAGAGCACCAAGGGTGCCTGACAGAATTGGCCCATTCCAAAATATCAACAGAAAATTGGGATTGCTAGCTGGTATCCCTGTGCGCCAGTAAGTTGCCCAGGTTGACCCTTTCCTTGTGGGAACAATCCCATACATCAAAGTCCGATATTCCTACATGGGATGAGATGAACGCGTTCCTTAGCCATAGGTATAGAACCTTAGAAGCCATTGAGGATATGAAGAAGAGTCTTGGAGGTCCGTCAACTTCCAAAAATACCCAGGTTACGAAAAAGCTTCACTCCTTTGAAGCCAAAGTGAGTGTCAAACCAAAGAGCTGCGATTTGTGCTCTAAAGAGAGTCATCCAGTGCGGTTGTGCCCTCGCTTCATTTAGATGGCAATCGAGGCGCGGGAAAGCTACATAAAAAAGAAGCTGTTATGTTTGAATTGCTTAGCGAGAGGCCATCAGCTCCGGGATTGTTCCAGTACGAACAGCTGTTCGGTATGCCGAGGGAGACATCACACGCTTTTGCATCGAGGCACCCCTTTTTCCAACAATCCAAGTCCCTCTGGAAATGCGAGACCAAGAGCCAATCATCCGGCGGTAGGCTCAGACATTCCCGATGAACATTCAAATGTACAAGTCTGTTTTGCATCAGGCTCAAAGGCAGTTCTTTTGGGCACAGCAATGATTGATATCTGCCACCTCGGTACCCACTTCAAAGCACGCGTTCTGATCGACTCGGGATTTGAAGCGACGTTTATTACGGAGCGTCTTTTCAAGTTGGTCAATCTACCGCTCCGCCCTATTCAAGCTCAAGTGTCTGGTTTAAATCAGACAGTTTCTGCCCAGTCAACACGGCTTTGCCATTTCGCCATTCGGTCTTCTACCAAGCCGGAATTTTGCCAAAATTAGCAGGCAGATTACCCTCACATTCCATTCCACAAGATGTCCTGAGAGATTTGCCAAACCTTCAATGGGCAGATCCCACATTTCTCCACATTTCTTCCATTCGTGCTGCTGAGCGGCACAAAGACCAACATCTGCGGATCTCTTTTTGGGCAAGAGACCATCTTCGGGTGGGTGCTCACTAGTCCAGTATCCATGTCCACAAGCAACCGAGTCTCAGCCTTTACGACTCAAGTTACAAAGCCAACTGAGGCGTCCTTAGACAAACTTCTTACTAAGTTTTGGGAGGTGGAAAATCTACCATAAAAAATGGTAAAAGAGTCCGATTCCGTCTGTGAAAGTAATTTTCTACGAACCACAACTAAAGACCCGAGCGGGAAGTACGTAGTGACGTTACCGTTCTGCGACCCAGATAATTGTGGATCTGAGTTGGGATACTCAAGGTCTATAGCACTTGCTCAGTTTCTGAAAAACGAGAATCGTTTACGAAGAGACACTCCATTAAATGAGCAGTACAACTCCGTCATCAAAGAATATTTGGATTTAGGCCATATGAGAGAAGTGTCGCCCACTCACAATCATGCGGTAATAAAACCCGAAAGCACCACCACGAAACTGCGGGTGGTATTCAACGCATCCAGCCCTTCAGCAAATGGGACTAGCTTGAACGATGTGCTTCGTGCCGGTCCAGTTCTCCAATCTGACTTAATGATTCAGATTTTAAAGTGGCGCTATTTCAAGTATGTCTTTAGTGCGGACATCACTGAAATGTATAGGCAGATCTGGGTCGATCCAAAGCACACGCCCTTTCAAAGGATTCTATTCCGAAACAAAGAAGGTGACATTCAAGATTACGAGCAGAAAACCGTAACATTTGGCGTCAATTGCGCGCCCTATCTCGCCATCCGAGTGCTGCAACTGGCTGATGACGTAGATCAGCAGTTTCCGAAAGCCAGTCACATAATCCGCAACTTCATGTATGACGTTTTAGCAGGATCGAATTCTCAACAAGAAGCTCAACTTACCATCCAGGAGTTAGTAACCGCTTTGAATTCTGCCGGTTTTCCGCTTAGAAATTGGACTTCCAACCACAAGGGGGTTTTAAAGGACATTCAAAATGAGCATTTTCTCCATGCTGAGTCCCTGAATATTGATGCCGAAAGCACAGCTTTCTCTCGGCGTTCGCGGGAGAGCAGCCATCGCCGAGTTTTACTTCGTGCCCCCAGAAATATCCGTCAAATCCTCCTATACGAAAAGAGAAGTTCTCTCCAGATCGTAAAGCTATTCGATCCCGCTGGATGGCTTGCCCCGTTCATCGTCCGGGCCAAATTTTTTATGCAGGAGATCTGGCTGCAAGAGTTAGGCTGGGATGACAATCTTCCCGACGAATTGAGCCATAGATGGCAAATGTTCCTGCAAAGTTATTCCGATCTCGATCAAATCCGTATTCTGAGATGGGTCGGTTACCAGCCCCAGGTAAAAATCGATCTTCACGGTTTCTGTGACGCTTCCCAAAAGGCCTATGGGGCTGCGCTGTATGTCAGGGTTGAAGTCGGTCAGCAGATATTGACTAATCTGCTTACGGCAAAGACCCGGGTTGCCCCTGTGAAAACTGAATCCCTCCCCCGACTCGAGCTATGTGGTGCCCTATTGCTGGCAGATATGGCATCCAGCATCCTTCCAAATGTGTTGTCAGACAGCTCTGAGATTTTCTGCTGGACAGATTCCACCAGTGTCCTGGCATGGTTAAAAAAAAACCAGCCTGCTCCTGGACCACATTCGTAGCCAACCGCGTAACCAAAATAGCTCAGGCTACAAAAATTGAGAATTGGTCACATGTGCAATCAGAACACAATTCTGCCGACCTAGCTAGTCGCGGCGTGTCCCTGCCAAAGTTGAGCGATAGCACCCTCCTGTGGCAAGGGCCCCAATGGTTACAACTGCCCAAACTTCAATGGCCAGAAACTTCGGATCCACACCCAGTCACTGAGTTAGAGCAGCGCGCGGTGAAGGTTCATTTCGTAAAGCTCCCCGCTGATGATTTCCTTGAACGTTTCTCCAGACTAGACAAGGCATTACGAGTCCTAGCTTACGTCCAAAGGTTCCTAAATCGCTGTCGGAAGGCTCCGGTAAGTCCGGGTAGGCAGCTCAGTAATCGGGAAATCCGGGAAGCTGAGAAGACCTACATAATACTTGCCAAGCGTGAAGAATACGCGCTCGAGCTTCGATTGTTGCGAAGTAAAAGTTAATACTCCCGTACAGCTGTCGGCTATCTCGTCTGCTTGTACAATGCACGCACCAGTTTACACTTCATGGCGGCAACCAATTGATAGTGCGCTTGGTGCGATCCAAATATTGGATTCCTAAAGTCAAGAATCTGGTAAAGGGAGTGGTGAATTCATGCAAGGTGTGCACCATTTATAAAAAAAAAATACTGCAAACCCAATTGATGGGCGATTTTCCGACTGATCGAGCCTCTTTTTCCAGGCCATTTACTTTCACCGGCGTCGATTACGCCGGCCCCTTTGAAGTTAAAAACAAGAGAGAACGCTACAGTCGAGTGCCTCGACTATTATATACCCGTTACTCAGCTAAACAACTAAATATAAATATGCCTTCTTGTATGTTTTTCGCCGCTCGAATTAGCTCCCGATTTTTATGTTAAAATCGGTACCCAGGGAACCCCTCCAATTTGGCTAACTTGATTTGATTTGCATAGTTCTTGGGATATATATCGGTATTGTCAAATGAAAGCCATCGCAATTTCCTTTAATAGAAATCCTTATCGAGAATTAACGTTGACTCTGTTGAGCACCTTGGCCAGCTGTTCCAAAGTCATCCGTTAGATGGCGCTATTGTATACGCCATGAAAGGCGGAAATGTAGGCGCTAGCCAGGCTTAAGCGTTTAATGGGTTTTTGGGCGTTAGAGTGGGCGTGGCAAACTTTTATTTGGCCAATCGAAAGGTATTGACGAAACAAATACATTTCAAACAAATTTTTCATAATAGCATCAAAACTGTGGCTTGTGGGCGTCAGAGGGGGCGTGGCACCATTTTGAAACAAACTTGCGCTGCGTAGGAACTCCTAAAATCTACATGCAAAATGCCAATCTTCTAGCTTTTATAGTTTCCGAGATCTCAGCGTTCATACGGACAGACAGACGGACAGACGGACATGGCTAGATCGACTCGGCTAGTGATCCTGAACAAGAATATATATACTTTATAGGGTCGGAAACGCTTCCCTTTACCTGTTACATACTTTTGCACGAATACAATATACCCTTTTAATCTACGAGTAACGGGTATAACAAGTGAGAACGCTATAGTCCAGTGTCTCGACTATTAGATACCCGTTACTCAGTTCAAATTATCAATTTGAAATCGGCGATCTCTTAGAGCTGGCAGCTTTACAGCACGAGTATCAGAACCAGCGCTTCTTTAGCGCAGGCAGCTTTTGTCCTGCACCAACAGCTGTGTTTATGTTTATGTTTTTGAGTGCAATGCTTACATACATACACTCATACCATTGTTTGACTCAGACCTCCAATTTGGCTAACTTGATTTGATTTGCATAGTTCTTGGGATATAGTTCGGTATTGACAAATGAAAACCATCGCAATATCCTTTAATAAAAATCCTTATCGAGAGTTAACGTTGACTCTGTTGAGCACCTTGGCCAGTTGTTCCAAAGTCATCCGTTAGATAGCGCTATTGTATTGCATTGGTACCACGGGCCATGAAAGGCGGAAATGTAAGCGCTAGCCAGGATTAAGCGTTTAATGGGTTTTTGGGCGTTAGAGTGGACGTGGCAAACTTTTATTAGGCCAACCGATAGGTATTGACGAAACAAATACATATCAATTAATATTTTCATAATAGCATCAAAACTGTGGCCACAGCTTGTGGGCGTCAGAGGGGGCGTGGCACATGCAAAATGCCAATCTTCTAGCTTTTATAGTTTCCGAGATCTCAGCGTTCATACGGACAGACAGACGGGCAGACGGACATGGCTAGATCGACTCGTCTAGTGATCCTGAACAAAAATATATATACTTTATAGGTCGGAAACGCTTCCTTCTACCTGTTACATACTTTTGCACGAATATAATATACCCTTTTACTCTACGAGTAACGGGTATAACTACACAGGGAGAGCATGTCTCATCACTAAGGGATATGTTTGTGTGTTTGTGTGTTTTTCTACTAAGGCCATCCATTTGAAACCCACCTCCGACCTTACAACTGAGAAGTTTCTAGCAGCGTTTGCGCGTTTTGTAGCTAGACGAGGTTGTCCTCAGCGGGTCCATTCCGACAACGGCAAAACCATTGTTGGTGCCTCAAGTCTTCTTTCCCGTGACTTTACGCAAGCGCTAAAGGAGTCGGTGACTGATGCATATAGCCATCAGGGCCTCGTGTGGCGTTTCATACCCCCAGGAGCTCCTCATATGGGAGGCCTGTGGGAGACAGGAGTAAAGAGTTTTAAAACTCTGTTTTACAAATCCACGTCCGCTCGCAAGTGTACCTTCGAAGAGCTTTCCACGCTTCTTGCCAAGATTGAAGCCTGTCTTAATTCCAGACCGCTTTCTCCAATGTCAGAGCACCCGACAGACTTGCTGGCACTGACGCCAGGCCATTTTCTGATCGGGGGTCCGTTGCTTTCCACGGCGGAACCTGAAATCAAAGGCGAAGCCAAGTCGATTATAAATCGATGGTAACATCTCAAGGCCCAGCATCAACAATTTACTTCGCGATGGAAAGAAGAGTATCTAAAGGAACTCCACAGGCGCAACAAGCGGCTAAGGCCATCCAATCTGCAAGTCGACGATATGGTAGTCATTAAGGAAGATAACTTGCCATCAAATGACTGGCGGCTCGGCAGAATCGTAGCTGCTATCCCAGGAGCTGATACAAGAGTACGCGTCGTAGATATTCTTTCTTCTCGTGTACCGTCCGGTCCACAAAGTATGGAGGCTAAGGCAACCTCTAAATCTCCACAATAATGATTTCTGTTCGAGCTGCCCACCCTGTAAACATCACTATAGCGACTCCTTTTCTGATTTGTTTGTTGTTTAGTGCCACAATTGTTTGGCTCATCAGCACTCCGGAGGGGATCGTCTGCCCCACCGTCTATTGTGGCCCCATCCGTGACCTCGCTCCTGCAGCACAGGAGTATACATATTCTGCCGACGGTCATTGTGGTCATCGACACAGGGGCCAAATGCTATGAGACGGGCGCGGTCATCGACCCGTGTACCCCCGTGAACAGTATCGATAGCTCGCCAGCAGAAGCTTTTCGGCTGCCGACCACGAATGTTGGAGACGAACGAGTGTGCTCAACGACCATCCGGTCGAGGTCGGGCGATTTTAACATGGATATGGTCCGGAAGATCGACAACAGTCTGCGGATCCGAACACCGATTCGTGCGCTGAGCGATGAGGTTCGGGCCAATCTCGATACCATCCGACTAGCCGATGACCAGTTCCATCGTCCAGCCACCATCTCCCTGGTGTTGGGATCCGACGTGTACCCGAAAGTGATCCAACCCAGGTTTCTAAACCTTCAAGATGGGCTGTCCGTCGCTCAGAGCACGGCGTTTGGACGGATCGTGTCGGGAGCCTGCCGTCAGTCCTGATGTCCTGCTTCAAGGAACTCTCCCGCAGGGGGGGGAAGAATGTTCGCGCCAAGGCGGCGCTTCGGGTGAACCGGCCCTGGAGTCCTAACAGTCGAGAGAACAGTTTTTTCTAGATCTTCGCATCTCGTTCTCTCGCACTGTTAAGTGTCTCCACTCCGCTCTCCAAGCGGCTCTTGAAACATCCACCCCGTAGCTTTAAGTTAGTTCTAAATTACAAGTGTATCAAGAAGGAAGTGAAGTTCAACAAGTTGTGAAATAAAGTGAAAGAAAATATAAATCATTTTACTGGATTTATTCATCACCCGTTGGAAAGCCGCACCTCGTCATTTCATAATGCTATTCTACCAATAACAAAATTGGAAAAATAAACTTTTATATTGTTTTAGTTTTCGATTGAAATTTAAATATATAATAATCATTAAAAGCTTACTTCTTGATTTAAAAAAGTAATACAAATTTCAGAAATTCTAATATTTTTGTCTGTACTTTATAGTGATTAAATAATTTGATATTTTTCTTAATTAAAATTTCTGTGCCAAGTAGATTAACTAGAAATTATATTCCCCTAACTTTAAATCATTGTAGATCTAACTATGCCTTGCATGAGCCTTTCAGAGTTTTATGTTCTGACTATAATAGACTTTTTCCTGTAATATCAAATCTTGACTCTCGGCCGCTCCTAAAACGATTAATACTTGCTTCATTGGCACAAGATTGATCTAACTATTACTTTTTTCCCCGGACCTTTACCTTTATTTTTCCTATCTTATCGCGAATCGTGCCGTACGATACACGGCTGCGCCCCTCGGTCGGTTGGGCGGGTAAGTGGGCCGTGGGACTCCGCGCGAAAAAAAAAAAATAAATAAATTATACAATTATTATATGTATGTATATTTATCGATAACTAATCCAAGCGGCGACTTTTAGGATACATAAAAATATATACAACTAGATCATTAAATAAAAACATGAAACAAAATTACACTGCGAATAAAAAAAAATCAGCCAAAGCTCATTAAACATAACATTCAAAACAAGTGTCCTAAAAAATGACAGCACCTCTAAAATTCAATCGTCGGTAGGGTATGCAGGCACCATCCGCTCGCAGAACAACAACCAAAGCTGATTTGGTTTGAAGTTTTCTCAACCACTAAGCGAAGACACCGACTGCGATGTGCCCTGTTCCCATCTCATTAGATTGATTTATTATACCCGTTACTCGTAGAGTAAAAGGGTATATTGTATTCGTGCAAAAGTATGTAACAGGTAGAAGGAAGCGTTTCCGACCCTATAAAGTATATATATTCTTGTTCAGGATCACTAGACGAGTCGATCTAGCCATGTCCGTCTGTCCGTCTGTCCGTCTGTCCGTCTGTCCGTCTGTCCGTCTGTCTGTCCGTATGAACGCTGAGATCTCGGAAACTATAAAAGCTAGAAGATTGGCATTTTGCATGCAGATTTTAGGAGTTCCTACGCAGCGCAAGTTTGTTTCAAACAGGTGCCACGCCCCCTTTAACGCCCACAATCGCTTATATACGATTTTATTTAAATATAAATTTAAATATTTCGGAAAAGTAAAAATGCAGTTTTATTGTGTTTATCAATACCTATCGAAATGTAGAAGAAATTTTTCAAATCGGACCATTCGTTTAAAAGTTATGCGTGATCAAAGTTTCTATCTTTATCTCCCTCGCACTCCTTTTACCTGAGTAACGGGTATCTGATAGTCGGGGCACCCGACTATAGCGTTCTCTCTTGTTTTAATAGGAATACATACAATATGCAAAAAATTTTCTGCTACCACTGATTTGAATTTGCAAACCAAAATGAAATATATGCGGAAATATTACAAAATATACTATAACATATAATATTCTTATTTTAATCATTAACCCAATAGTGAATACGCCCATATTGTTAGGGTACCAAGTCTGAAAAGTAGCAAAAGACAAAATATTCTTGCTGCATCGAAATGAAATGATCCCACACATGCACCCTTTTATGAGAATGCATGAACACGCATACATACAAAGCCCAATTCAAGCGCAGGACAACCTTCTTTAAAATGCGTGTCTCTGCGACTGAACGATCGAACTCGCGCAATGAGCGCAAAATGAGAATAAGAATGAGAGCGAAAAAACCCGAAGGCACACAAAGTGACCGGGGCCTGCCGCTACCAGCTGTGGGGCCTCCCGAAAAGATTTTTAAGTTTCCATATTGCTTGTATGAAATTACCAGTCTATATGTTGTATGGTTAGTGCTTCGTCCCAAGAGGTGGAGGCAAATCACGAGAGGTATTCCTTCGCGGCTTCGTTTGCAAAAAGCCAGGAGGATAAGGATAGGAAACAATATCCAAAGACGCAAGAGCGCCAACAGGCCACTCCTCATAACAATTTTCAAACAGGTGCTATCAAGAATTCATATTTCACAAAGCAGCACAAAGTTCAAGTCCACTCTTCTCCACGTAGTTATTGGCTTCGTGTGAATACTCCCGAGCATCGACTCTTCGCTGTCCAGGATGTTCACGCCATCTCAGGCGCCGGCTTACCAAAACAGAAAGCCGGCCGTGTCCGAGCGATCTGGCCCGCACAAGATTCAGAGGTTTAGAAACATCGCGCAGAGTGCAGGCGAAACTGAGGAAAAATACACCGCCGCAGCCTCAGACGCGGTCCAAAAAATCAATGACGACGCTATTCGGACTTTATTAATTTTGTAGGGGAAAATCCCTTCTACCCGTCATCATACGAAAAGTAGTGGGAGTAGATATGAAGCTTTTGGTAGATGCGGGCGCGGCGAAAAATTTCATCCGTCCATACGAATGATTGAAAGGCGTCAACCCGTAGAATCACCATTTACGATACATTCTATCCATGGCATCACCACCATCACTAAGAAGTGCTTTGTCTCCCTATTCAATTGAAGGCCACATATTCCTCCTTCGATGCCGTAATTGGCATTGACCTGTTAAAACAGGCAGGGGCATCGCTTTGCCTAGCTTCCGGCCACCTCAAATGGGGCTCCGAAGTAGAACAGTTAGAATTCCAATCGTGCCCCGACGTCAATTTTACCAACATTGATTGCTCGGACGCGCCGCTAGAGAGGCCTTTATAAAAATGCTCGGCGAACGAAAAAAAACCATTTGCAAACCCTAACGAGGCCCTACCTTACAACATGTCGGCGGTAGCTACCATCAGGACGGTTAGCGAGGAGCCCATTTATGCCAAGCTTTACCCATACCCAATGAGGGCAGCTGATTTTGTCAATAACGAAATCCAAGAGTTGCTAAAAAATGGCGTAATACAAAAGTCAAAGTCCCCCTACAGAAATCCAATATGGGTAGTAGACAATACGGGCACTGACGAAGCGGGCAACCGCAAAATGCGGTTCGTATTAGACTTTCGCAAATTGAACGAGAGGACGATACCTGATCGCTATCCTATACCAAAGGACTAAAGATTTAAGATTTTCTTACGCGGCGCAAGTGTATCGCCGCACCAGTTATTGGGCCGAATATGTCAAAACTAGCACTAGAATACTTACACAGTCAATATAGTATTTATCAACACTACAAATATTTTCCGAATAATTACTTACTTTACATGTTATTAAGTGCCTTATAGTGGTGGCACTCGCCTAGAGCGTTTCTTATTTTTTTACACAATTTTCGATCACAAAGTATTTGTACTTACTTCCTTAAAAACACTCTATAATTTCCAAGACAAAATACACTGTTGATATTAATTACTCTTGCAGTTAGATCACGTAGTTAGCCGTTTTTGATCAAGGGAAGACGTTTGCCAACATTCCAAATCTCTGTTTTTACCTGAGCTAGTAAATATATGTCATCTGGCGAAGTTTTCAAATTGAATATGTAATCAAATTTAAGTCGCTTAAAATTATTTCTACTAACTTATTTATCCCAAAAAAAGCCGAAATAATTATTATTAATTATCTCTCCACATTTCTTTTCATGCCGCTTATTCCAACATTTTAGATAGCGGAAATGTTGAAGCTTATAAGTCAAGATATAAACATATATTAATTAGACCCATTAGAAGTTTTCGTTGAACTGTTTCCACCGAGAATATACATGGATTTGTTTCCGTCTCTTTCACTGCCATAGATTTTTCCAGCCTTTTTAGCCATCGATCCCAAAAGGTCCTGTGAAATTTTGTGTGCTGATCTTAAAGATGATGCCCATTCTTTTAAGCCTATTTCATCCTAAAGTAAAGTAAAATGTTATTTCGTCAAAATATTCAATGTACATATTACATCTTACTGAGTTTGTCAAAATGATTCTTCCATCTCGGCTACCATCATTGATCCGAATTTGAATGCAATTCTCGTTTTTGTGTAGAACAAAATCGGATGAGATATCTTCTACTTGGTCCATAAATATCAACTCTGGTTTATTATTTCCACTTTCAGAATGTAGCTCTAGTCTAAAATAAAATGTTAGAACAAAAGAATACACGCTTTAAGATTGTAAATGGATAAAAACCGGAGATGAGGTCCTAGGAGCGATATATCAAAACCAAAATAAATTCAGTTTTTACACAATTCACAATGTAATTACAGTATATAAGTGACGTATACGCAAATACCCTAGCTACCAAACCCAACATACAACCTGTATATCCAGAGATACCCATTATTCCAATTGTCAATAACATAAGCCCCTCAGACATAAATCTTTCCCACGCCTTCGATCGGCGGCATCCGAATTATAAACACTTCACACGCCTTTATCGACGACGGCAGACATAAACAATATTCAGACCTTTAAACAGAGGGTCCAGCCTGAGAACCCATTCGTCAGCATAAAAGCTTTGGCCAATCCAAATTAATTAAACAAAAGATGCAGCCTAGAAACCAACCCATCAGGCCACAGTTTTGACCAATCAAAATTATCTAATCAAAGTCCACTTTCGCTGCTCGCGCGCTGTCACCGGTAGAAGCCATAGTTATAAGAATAATGCATTTTGTAAAATCAGTTTAAGATTGGGGATCTAACTTGAAAGAACTTTACCAATAAAGACTCCGCTATATATTAAAATAAAAAATCGTTTTTTTTTAATATATTCCGAACCGAAAAACATAATTGGCGCAGCCGGTAGGATACAAGTAATATCCTCGCGAGTGACTACCTAAAAAGGAATTAAAAAATTACTTCGCGAAAATAAAACATTATTTGTATCCGCAAAACAAACTTACTTAAAAAAAAAAAAAAAAAAAAATTTTTTTTAAAACAACATTAGTTAAATAACGAATGAGGATTTCTAGTGTCTAAACCAGTGAAAATAATCCAAAATTATTTCGCCTAAATACAACAACTAAAAAAAAAAAACATTAAATATGGATCTGCCATCAACATCAGCAGCAGCAGCCGTAGCCGCAGCATCAAAAGCTGCACAAACCCTTTCAGATGTATCAATGAACCATTTCCTCCTGCAACTGAAGCAGATAAATAAATTTAATGAAGACCCACTTTATTTGGCTCTCTTCATAAAAGAAGTCGATGAATTAGTCTACCATTATCCTACAACATCAGAAGGCCAAAATCAAATTATACAAGCAGCCATCAGGAACCTCCTAGTTGGACAAGCCCGATCACTCTTGATGAGAAATGTACCACAGGACTGGAAGGAATTGAGAAGCCTACTTATCAGCGAGTTCAACAGCGCAACGCCTCCACATCGAATGATAGCCGAATTACGTGAGACTAAATATAAAAATAATTTACGTAAATTTATTGAAGAATTAGAAGAACAGACAAGTAGAATATGTTGTAAACTTAGCTTAGATAATAATCCCTCAAACACAGTTCTAGTTTCGAGGACATTGAGTGATACATTAGCTGAAGTGATTCGTGAAAAATTACCAGTAAAAACTTTTATTACGTTGAGCAAATTTGATATTTCAACTCCTCTTAAATTAAAACAAGCTGCCCAAACTGTAGGAATGTTTGAAGAAAAATCCATAAATAATCGTTCGTATATGTCCCAAAACTCTCAGGAAGACAATGAATTTCAAGATTTTAAAACATCAAAATCATTCTCAAATACAAAACCCAACTATCATTCAGATAATAACCAAGGGGGTAGATTCCAAAATAATAATTATCAAAACAAATATAACAACAATCAGCAGAGACAGAATAAGTTCGACTCTAATAGAAGTTTGGGTAACAACAATAATTATAATAATTCAGGAAATAATTATTATCCTAAAAATTCTCAAAATAATCAAGGACAGGGTAACCAGAGTACTCAAAGTACCAATATTCCCCAAAAACGTCCCCGAGTTTCAGAATCAGATCAACAACGCAAGTCTGAACCAATGGACACATTTGAAAATTTTCAGACAACAGCCTCGGACGAAACACAACAGCCATAAAAATCAAAATTGATAATAAACTATGCCTCTGTCTTATCGATACAGGATCAAGCATAAATTTAATTAACAAAAACTTCTTTGAATTAAAAATAATTCTACTAAAATTGAAACTATAGGTGAATCTGTAACTTTGAATAAATATATCCAGTTTAGTATCCCAAAATTATTTTCATCTAAACAAACATTTTATATAAACAACTTTTCAAATCATTATGACATTCTTATTGGAAGAAAAATTCTACAAGAATCATCAGCAAAAATTGATTTTATGAAAAATACTATTGAATTAAATAAATATGAATTCCCAATGGTAAATATAACGGAAAAACCTAAATAAACTTTTTCAAATATAGTAGATGATGAGGAATATATTTATGCCTTACAAACAGATTTATCTGACAATAACATAAGAGACGATCACTTAAATAATGAAGAAAAACTGAACTTCATTATTTAATATCAAAATATTTTGATATTCAGTATCATGAAGGTGAAAATTTGACTTTCACGAACGAAATCAAACACATTATTAAAACAAAACATGAAGAACCAATTTATAGGAGACCATATAGCTATCCTTATTGTTTAGGTCAGTGGCCCACTGCATTGGCGCTGGTCACTGAGCTCTCCGAGCTTTCGCTCTCGCCCCTCTTGCGCTCCCTCGCTCGCCTCTCACAACGTCCGCGCTCCAGAGTGCGAACTTCGGGTTTCGCATCCGAACTCCTCGGACGGCCGCTGCCGATCTCCCGCTCTCGCATGAACGGAGTAAAGCGGGCGGGAGCGCGGTTTTAGTTTTAAGTTTTAATTAGTCTCATGTATAACGCTGAATAAACAACACTGAAATATACCACGACGCCCCCGACTTCTCACTTTCGTCTGCCCTTTGCGTTTGCGCCGTGGGAATTTTTGTGATTCAAATTCGCTTCTTTTGTGGAAGGATCGCCCCCTACGATCATTTGGTCCTTCGAGCCGGATAAGGATATCCATTCGACCAGCAGCTCCTGTGATTTCTTCCGCAAAAAAGATAAGTACGAGCATTTTCCGACTCCCTCTCGCTGCCGGTCTTTAGCAGTGGTTCGAACATTAAATTTCGTTCACACTGCAGTAAGATTTTTTTTCGTGTCAACTCCACGTCCGAGTTTTCCCGACACAACGGCAGTCGAGAAATTTAACATTCCTTCAATTCCAAAAAATTTTCTATCCGTCTCCGCTTTGTGTGCGTCGCCATACTCCTTGCCGTTTTCCTTTCGTTCCCCGTTGTACATCAACTTGCCAACGGTCAAGGCATACATATGTGCATCCAGACATACACATACACGCGCGTGACAACTTGTGTACATAGTGCAGTGCAATTCTGCCTCCAAAAAAATACGACAAAAAGTGAAATTGTGTGGTGGAAAATATAAAGGCATAACTAATATCAGCCACTCGGTGTGAAGTAATTTCGGGAGTTTCCCTGTTCGCCGTACAATCCGCCGCTGTCGAGATATTTTTTTTGCCTTGTGTTTTTTTTTCTCTCCACATAATTTTATTTGTTCCGTCACTTCAAATACAGTCCACTCTTCGACGCTCTACTGTACCGATATACACTTACACATAAACGCATGCCTGCCCATACCTACATAGAACTATTTTCTGCCTCCACATACAGGAACATACACATATCCATAAACGCATGCATGCCCATATCTACATAAATATATTTTCTGCCTCCACATACAGGAACATAAAATAAAATAAATTCAAATCCACACGGGTGCGACCGTGATTGTTTTTCTCCAAATTGCCGCAATTAATCGCCCCAACGGCTGTGTTATTATTGTTGCTGATTCTTTTCATCTGTTCCGTCATTTCAAATACAGTCCACTCTTCGACGCTCTACTGTACCGATACACACTTACACAAAAACGCATGCATGCCCATATCTACATAGAATTATTTTCTGCCTCCACTTACAGGAACATACACATATCCATAAACGCATGCATGCCCATATCTACATAAATATATTTTCTGCCTCCACATTCAGGAACATAAAATAAAATAAATTCAAATCCACACGGGTGCGACCGTGATTGTTTTTTCGCCAAATTGCCGCATTAACCACCGCAGCGGCCGTGTTGTTATTGTTGCTGTTTTTTTTCTTCTCTCTCTCTACCGCGCCCTCACGCATGCACTGCTCTGCCGACCGGCATAACCCAGTGAACGCTTCTCCCGAACCAAAGCCAAGGTTTTTTAATTCCACCATTCCGGCTCCGAAAAAAAAATAAGTATTTATAATTATAATTATTATTTAAATATACAAATTATTAATTCATAATTATAATTACTATTTAATTATAAATATTATTTAATTATTTCAGGCAAAGTAATTAATTTATTTAATGGATTAATTAATTTATTTTTTATTGCGGTTTTCCGGATTTTTTTTTGCAATCAAAGATATTTTCCAAATCCAAAAAAAATAAATAAAAACCTTAATACAATAAAATTATATTTTCTTCCGATTCTTCCCGTTGTTTATGGCACTGTGCTTTCTACTCCGCACAAATTAACAGTGTGACCGTTCTCTGGGGCTTTCTTTTCTTTTGCGTGCGTTCATTGGCAGCGACGACCAACTCGTTGGCGACTCAGATCGCGCCGAGAGCTTAACGGTGAATATCCTCACGTTCTGAACGAGACGCCCCTTGCTCAGGTCAGTCGACAAGAGCTGATCCGCAAAGTTCGAGTCCAAGAATGCCCACGGGAGACGACAAGAAACCGAGGTCGATCCCATCTATCCGTTTGGAAAGGTCCCAATCCGCGTCTCCGCGGCCGACTCAATTAACACCAAAGGCTGCCATTGCCATTCCAAGGGCAAAAAGCGACGAGTCCGTCGAGACTATCTCCGGTCCCCCGTCAAGGCTTTCTCGGTCGGTGTCCAAGATGGCTCAAACTGCGATAGACATCGCCCTCAAAAAGTTTATTGCCACAACAGACCGGGTTAGCCAATTTCCATCGGGACCAAATCCGGGCCTTGTGGGAAAAGGTGGAGAAGAGCTATGAAAGTTGCTCCGATCTTCTTTCCGCGTCCACCGACAGTACGGCCACCTCGACAGTGCTTGAATCCAAGTACAGTTACTGCTACTCCGTATATTCGAGATGTTTGGTCCAACTTCAGGACATAATAGACAAGGCCGCCTCCCAGCCCATTCAGGCTGCTGTCAGTGTTCCAAAAACTCCGTCTGCGGGCTGTCGTTTGCCACCAGTCGACACCGAAGTTTTCGCTGGTGATTACCTGCGGTGGCCCACCTTCAGAGATCTTTTTATATATACATACATACACAACTCGCGTCTTACACCGGTGAAGAAGTTGTTCCACCTATTATCCAAAACAAGTGGCGATGCGCACGCCATTGTTTCCAAAGCCCCGCTGACCAACGAAGGGTTTATCTCCGCGTGGCGAAGCCTCACCGACCGCTTCGAAAATCGGCGGTTATTAGTCAATAGCCAGCTAAAAATCCTCTTCAACATCCAGGCAGTACCCCAAGAGTCCGGAGCCGCTCTGAAGGAGCTGCAAGGGACACTCCAAAGTTGCCTGACAGCCTTAGAGATGTCCTCTATTCAAGTCGAGACTTGGGATTGTCTCCTGGTTTACATGGTTTCCTTAAAGCTTCCCAAAATCACGCTTTCAATGTGGGAGCAATCCATTCACAACGAGGCTGAGATTCCAACATGGAATGAGTTAGACTCGTTCCTGACAGAGCGTCATCGCACTCTGGAGGCTATCGATGACATCAGGCCTAGCAGTTCGGGTCAGGTTCCGCCAAGGTCGACACCTGCGAGCGCCCCAGCGCGTAGGCTTAATTCTTACGAGGCCAGAGTGACTCCAGCCCCAAGAGGGTGCGATCTCTGCTCCAGAGAGAATCATCCTGTTCGCTTATGTCCGCGCTTCCTTGAGATGGATGTAAATGGTCGCTCCGACTACGTTAAGAAAAAGCAGCTTTGCCTGAACTATTTTGCACGAGGGCACTTGCAACGGGATTGCACTAGTGCCCATAGCTGCTTCACGTGCCACAGCCGTCATCACACCCTCCTGCACCGCGGTAATCCATTCGCGGCCGCTCCAAGTCCGTCTGCGCCATTCAGGTCTCGACCCGCGCCTACTACAAGAGGCACGAGCCCCACAGAGGATCATTCTGATGTGCAAGTGTGCTTCGCTTCCGGCTCAAGAGCCGTCTTACTAGGCACAGCCCTCATTAACATTTGCCATTTAGGGTGCAATTTCCAGGCGCGTGCCCTAATCGACTCTGGTTCCGAGGCAACCTTTATTACGGAGAGACTTTTCAACCTCGTCAAACTTCCATTCAAGACTATCCAGGCCCAAGTCTCTGGTCTTAATCAAACCGTTGCCGCTCAGTCCACGAAACTCTGTCATTTTTCTATTCGATCGCCTTCCAGACCCGGGCTGCATTTAGAAACTTCAGCTTACGTTCTTCCGCAGCTGGCCGGGAATCTGCCTTCGTATCCAGTCCCTCGAGATCTTCTTAAGGGAATTCCTGACATCCCCCTTGCAGATCCCAAGTTCTTCGAGAGCTCCCAAATCGATGTCTTGATAGGAGCCGATATTCTTCCGTCCATCCTCCTCGGCAACGCCAGGGCTAACATTTGCGGTTCACTACTCGGCCAGGAAACCATTTTTGGATGGGTGTTGACAGGCCCCATATCTCCAGCGGCCCCCCGCAATTTTTCCGCCTTCTCCACTCGAGTTACCTGCGGACTCGACGACTCGTTGGATCATCTCCTTACCAAATTCTGGGAGGTGGAGGAAGTGCCCACACAGATAGTCCCCGAGTCTGATTCCGTCTGCGAACACAATTTTGTCCAGACTACAAGAAGGGAAAATCGTGGCAAATACGTTGTGATGCTCCCCTTGCGCGATCCCGAGCATAATGGTTCCGAGCTCGCATCTTCACGATCCTTTGCTCTGGCTCAATTTCTGCGTAACGAGCAGCGCCTAAAAAAAGATCCTCCCCTGAAGGCCCGGTATGACTCTGTAATCCAAGAATACCTCGACTTAGGTCACATGGCCGAGGTCCCTTTGACGAGCAGTTCCGCCACGTACTACCTTCCACATCACGCCGTTCTTAAGCCCGAGAGCACAACCACTAAAGTGCGGGTGGTTTTCAACGCCTCTAGCCCTTCCGCAAACGGGACCAGTCTGAATGACATACTTTACGCGGGCCCGGTCTTACAATCCGACCTCACGATTCAAATCCTGAAGTGGCGGTACTTTAGGTTCGTTTTCAACGCCGACATCGAGAAGATGTATCGGCAAATTTGGGTAGACCCCCAGCATACTCCTTTGCAGCGCATTCTATTCCGCAATTCCGATGGGGAAATCCGCGACTACGAGTTGAAAACAGTCACCTTCGGGGTCAATTGTGCCCCGTTCCTAGCGATCCGTGTCCTGCAACAGCTCGCCGACGACGAAGAGTCAAGGTATCCGCAAGCGAGTCGGATTATCCGACAGTTCATGTACGTCGACGGCGTACTCGCGGGGGCAGACTCCAAAACCGAAGCGCAAGCGGCTATCCGCGAGCTCCAGGAAATCGACGCAGAGAGCACGGCTAAAACTCTCGGAGTGCGGTGGAAGGCGACGTCTGACGAGTTTTTCTTCATTCCGCCCGAATTGACCTTGGGTTCTCATATCGCCAAACTATTTGATCCAGCGGGTTGGCTCGCCCCCTTCAAAGTCCGGGCAAAGATGTTAATGCAAGACATTTGGCTCCAATATCTAGGATGGGACGATGCCCTCCCTCGAGATTTTTGCCAAAGTTGGTTTGACTTCCTGGAAAATTAGTCCGCTCTTGATCAGATCCACATTCTCCGATGGGTCGCTTTCCGACCACATTTGAAAATTGAGCATCATGGGGAGGAATTGAGCAATTCCGATGGGGAAATCCGCGACTACGATTTGAAGACAGTCACCTTCGGCGTAAATTGTTCCCCGTTCCTAGCGATTCGTGTCCACGAATTGACCTTGGGTTCAACGTTCATAAAGCGTCAAGTCCTATCTCAAATCGCCAAACTATTTGATCCAGCGGGTTGGCTCGCACCCTTCATAGTCCGGGCAAAGATGTTCATGCAGGACATTTGGCTCCAAAATCTAGGATGGGACGATGCCCTCCCTCGAGATGTTTGCCAAAGATGGGTTGACTTCCTGGAAAATTACTCCGCTCTTGATCAGATCCACATTCCCCGATGGGTCGCGTTCCGACCACATTTTAAAATTGAGCATCATGGGTTCTGCAGAAGGCGTACGGCGCAGCCATCTACGTCCGAGTTGAGGCTGGGTTCGCGGTAATGGTGAACTTGCTAACGGCAAAGACACGGGTGGCCCCAGTAAAAATGGTGTCGCTCCCGCGGAGCCTTGTTATTGTCCGAAATGGCCAACGCCGTTCTTACGAAGATGCCCAGGCAGGCGTCCGCCCTGCACTGTCTCTCAATTAACACCAAAGGCCATTCCAAGGGCAAAAAGGGGCGAGTCCGTCGAGACTATCTCCGGTCCTCCGCCAAGGCTTTCTCGGTCGGTGTCCAAGATGGCTCAAATTGCGATCGCCCTCAAAAAGTTTATTGCCACAACAGACCGGGTTAGCCAATTTCAAGCGGATATTCATACTCCGAGCGCCGTTGAACCAGAACGACTTTCCCCTGGCATGTGCCAAGTCCATCGGGACCAAATCCGGGCCTTGTGGGAAAAGGTGGAGAAGAGCTATGAAACTTGCTCAGATCTTCTCTCCGCGTCCACCGACAGTACGGCCACCTCGACAGTGCTTGAATCCAAGTACATATTCGAGATGTTTGGTCCAGCTTCAGGACATAATAGACAAGGCCGCCTCCCAGCCCATTCAGGCTGCTGTCAGTGTTCCAACACCGCCGTCTGCGGGCTGTCGTTTGCCACCAGTCGACACCGAAGTTTTCGCTGGTGATTACCTGCGTTGGCCCACCTTCAGAGATCTTTTTACCGCGATATACATACACAACTCGCGTCTTACACCGGTAGAGAAGTTGTTCCACCTATTGTCCAAAACAAGTGGCGATGCGTACGCCATTGTTTCCAAAGCCCCGCTGACCAACGAAGGGTTTAACTCCGCGTGGCGTAGCCTCACCGACCGCTTCGAAAATCGGCGGTTATTAGTCAATAGCCAGTTAAAAGTCGTCTTCAACATTCAGGCAGTACCCCAAGAGTCCGGAGCCTCTCTGAAGGAGCTGCAAGGCACAATCCAAAGTTGCCTGACAGCCTTACAGATGTCCTCTATTCGAGTCGATACTTGGGATTGTCTCCCGGTGTACATGGTTTCTTTAAAGCTTCCCAAACTCACGCTTTCGATGTGGGAGCAATCCATTCACAACAAGGCTGAGATTCTAACATGGAATGAGTTAGACTCGTTCTTGACAGAGCGTTATCGCACTCTGGAGGCTATCGATAACATCAGGCCTAGCAGTTCGGGTCAGTTTCCGCCAAGGTCGACACCTGCAAGAGCCCCAGCGCGTAGGCTTCATTCCTACAAGGCCATCTCCTTGAGATGGATGTAAATGGTCGCTCCGACTACATTAAGAAAAAGCAGCTTTGCCTGAACTGTTTTGCATGAGGGCACCTGCAACGGGATTGCACTAGCGCCCATAGGCGCGAGCCCTGATCGACTCTGGTTCCGAGGCAACCTTTATTACGGAGAGACTTTTCAACCTCGTCAAACTTCCATTCAAAACTATCCAGTCCCAAGTCTCTGGTCTTAATCAAACCGTTGCCGCTCAGTCCACGAAACTCTGAAATTTTTCTATTCGATCGGCTTCAAGACAAAACTTTAGCTTACGTTCTTCCGCAGCTGGCCGGAATCTGCCTTCGTATCCAGTCCCTCGAGATCTTAAGAGAATTCCTGACATCCCCCTTGCGGATCCCAAGTTCTTCGAGAGCTCCCAAATCGATGTCTTGATAGGAGCCGGCATTCTTCCGTCCATCCTCCTCGGCAACACCAGGGCTAACATTTGCGGTTCACTTCTCGGCCATGAAATCATTTTTGGATGGGTGTTGACAGGCCCCATATCTCCAGCGGCCCCCCCCCCAATTTGTCCGCCTTCTCCACTCGAGTTACCTGCCCGAGAGCACAACCACTAAAGTGCGGGTGGTTTTCAACGCCTCTAGCCCTTCCGCAAACGGGACCAGTCTGAATGACATACTTTACGCGGGCTCGGTCTTACAATCCGACCTCACGATTCAAATCCTGAAGTGGCGATACTTTTGGTTCGTTGTCAACGCCGACATCGAGAAGATGTATCGGCAAACTTGGGTAGACCCGCAGCATACTCCCTTGCAGCGTATTCTATTCCGCAATTCCGTTGGGGTAATCCGCGACTACGAGTTTAAGACAGTCAGCGGCTATTCGCGAGCTCCAGGGGCCCCTGGATTCAGCAGGATTCCCCCTTAGAAAATGGACATCCAATAGCAGGGCGATTTTGGCCAACATCCAGAGTGACCATCTCCTTCGCGCGGACTTCCTCGAAATCGACGCAGAGTGCACGGCTAAAACTCTCGGAGTGCGGTGGAAGGCGACGTCTGACGAGTTTTTCTTCATTCCGCCCGAATTGACCTTGGGTTCTCATATCGCCAAACTATTTGATCCAGCGGGTTGGCTCGCCCCCTTCAAAGTCCGGGCAAAGATGTTAATGCAAGACATTTGGCTCCAATATCTAGGATGGGACGATGCCCTCCCTCGAGATTTTTGTCAAAGTTGGTTTGACTTCCTGGAAAATTAGTCCGCTCTTGATCAGATCCACATTCTCCGATGGGTCGCTTTCCGACCACATTTGAAAATTGAGCATCATGGGGAGGAATTGAGCAATTCCGATGGGGAAATCCGCGACTACGATTTGAAGACAGTCACCTTCGGCGTAAATTGTTCCCCGTTCCTAGCGATTCGTGTCCACGAATTGACCTTGTCTTCAACGTTCACAAAGCGTCAAGTCCTATCCCAAATCGCCAAACTATTTGATCCCGCGGGTTGGCTCGCCCCCTTCATAGTCCGGGCAAAGATGTTCATGCAGGACATTTGGCTCCAAAATCTAGGATGGGACGAGGCCCTCCCTCGAGATTTTTGCCAAAGATGGGTTGACTTCCTGGAAAATTACTCCGCTCTTGATCAGATCCACATTCCCCGATGGGTCGCTTTCCGACCACATTGGAAAATTGAGCATCATGGGTTCTGCGACGCCTCGCAGAAGGCGTACGGCGCAGCCCTCTACGTCCGAGTTGAGGCTGGGTCCGCCCTGCACTGTTGGACGGACTCTACGATTGTTCTCGCCTGGTTGCATAAGCCAGCGTGCCAATGGACAACGTTCGTGGCAAATCGTGTGAGCAAGATCACCCAGCTCACCGAGGTGGAGAAATGGGCACACTTCCGATCCGAGCATAACCCGGCAGATCTCGCTAGCCGGGGGGTGGCGCTTCAAGACCTTGCGGACAGCCAGCTGTGGTGGCATGATCCTGCCTGGCTGCAGTGGCCTCGCAGCGAGTGGCCCACTCAAGGCTATGAACCCCCTGTGACTGAACTCGAGAAGCGAGCAGTCAAGGTCCATGTTGCGAAGGCCCCCCATGAAGACGTTCTGGAGCGTTTTTCCACACTCAAGAAGGCGTTGCGAGTCCTCGCTTACGCTCATCGGTTCATCCAGCGTTCGCGAAAACTCATGTCCCCGTTTGAGGATCTCTTGACAGCTCCTGAAATTGCGTCGGCCGAGCGGCTCCTGATTTCCGTCACGCAACGCAGGCACTTTGCCCTTGAGATGGGCTGCTTAAGCCAGAAACGGCCAGTGCCAGCATCCAGCCTGGTCCAAAACCTGAACCCGTTCATTGATTCCCAAGGGCTCATGAGAGCATGCGGCCGAGTCACGGCTTCCGAACTTCTCCAGTATGATGAACGGCATCCTGTCATCCTTCCATACGACTGCCATCTGTCCCGACTCCTCGTCCATTTTACGCATCGTATAACGCTGCACGGTGGCAATCAGCTTATGATCCGTCTGATCCGTTCCAAGTTCTGGATCCCGAGGGTAAGGAATTTGGTCAAGTCCGTCATATATTCATGCAAGGTCTGCATCATCCACAAAAAAAGGTTGCAAACGCAACTGATGGGAGACTTAACCAAAGAACGAACGTCCTTCTCGCGCCCTTTCACATATACCGGTGTGGACTATGCCGGTCCCTTTGACATCAAAAACTACACGGGACGAGCCTGTCTCATTACGAAAAGGTATGTGCTGGTGTTCGTGTGCTTCGCCACTAAGGCCATCCATTTAGAACCTACTTCCGACCTTACGACTGAGAAGTTTCTCGCCGCCTTCGCCCGTTTCGTGTCCCGAAGAGGATGCCCCCGTCAAGTTCAGTCGGACAATGGCAAGACCTTTGTGGGTGCGGCTGCCTTACTCTCCCGCAAGTTTCTCCAAGCTCTCAAGGAAGCTGTGACAGGTGCCTATAGTCACTAGCAGCTGCTCTGGCAATTCATTCCTCCGGGAGCACCCCACATGGGAGGTTTGTGGGAAGCAGGTGTTAAGAGCTTCAAGACCCTGTTCTACAAGTCTACGGCGACGCGAAAATACACATTCGAAGAGCTGTCCACGCTTCTAGCTAGGATCGAAGCATGCCTGAATTCGCGTCCGCTCGCGCCGATGTCCGAAGACCCCACTGACCTGTTGGCACTTACGCCTGGGCACTTTCTTGTTGGAGGGCCCCTCCTCGCCATGGTCGAACCCGAGATAAAGGGGGACACCACATCTATTATAAACCGCTGGCAGCATCTGAAGGCTCTTCATCAACAATTTCGTCTGCGATGGAAAGAGGAGTACCTCAAGGAACTCCATAAGCGGAATAAGTGGCGAACCCCTACAAGAAATCTCCGTGCCGGGGACATGGTGGTAGTCAAGGAAGACAACCTTCCGTCCAATAAGTGGCGATTAGGCAGAATCGCCGCGGTGTTTCCAGGAGCCGATGGCCATGTTCGTGTGGTCGACATCCGCACTGCACGGGGACTCATTAAGCGTCCCATAGCGAAGGTCGTCCTTCTTCCAATGGAAGAGTCCGTCTGCCCGCAATAAACAGTCGACCCTTCACTCCGGTGGTTCAATTCATCACTTCGATTCGTAGCGTCAATTAATAGTTCCAACCCGTAGTTCCAATTCACAGTTCTTATCACTACTGATCCAAATTTTTTATTTTGTCCTATTCCGCCAACCAGATCTCACACGATGTCTCCACGTCCGCGCAGCGCCATCGCTTTGGAGCACAGACGAACTCGAGGTATGCAATCCTACCGTTGCCGAGTCTGTAGCGGGATCCATCCACTTCGGAAGTGTCGTCGGTTCCTCCGTCTGAGTGCCGAGAAGAGGCTCCGGGCTGTCCTTGCCAACCGGTACTGCCATCGCTGTTTGGCCCACGAGCACTCCGACGGAGCGTGTCGGCGAGGTGATCGCTGCAAAACTTGCGGCCAGGATCACCACACTCTGCTTCATCTCTCGGAACCACCGATGGCATCACGGCAGTCCCGCCCGGCAGCACGCCGGTCGCAGAGATCCGCTGCCACTCCGCAACACTCTTCAGCCGCTCCTCGGCCCTCGTCCGCCACTCCACGGCATTCTACAGCCGCTCCTCGGCACTCGTCCGCCACTCCACGGCACTCATCTGACACTCCGCGGCAATTTTCTGCTACTCGGGGTGCCACGCAGCTTGCGGTCACCGCTCCGTCCTTAACGTCCCTCCTACAGCGGCACAGCGTCAACCTCCTACCGACGGCTTTGGTGCGTTTAGAGACCGGGAGTCGAGTCTTCGACACTGCGGCGCTCATCGACCCGTGTACGCCTATGAGCTGTATCGACGCTTCGCTAGCGTCGAGTTTCCGCTTGCCGACCACCAACGTGGGAGGCGAACAGATTTGTTCGGCAACCGTGGGGTCCAAAATCGACAGCACTGTCCGGCTCGACACAATTTTTAAAATAGAGCCTCACGTGCGCATCCGCACTCCAATCCGGGAACTGAGCGACGCGGTAAGGACCCACTTTCGGGACATTACGCTGGCTGATGAGCGGTTTTATCTCCCCGCGACGATCTCCATCATCCTGGGCGCGGATATGTATCCGAGTGTGATGCGGCCGGGCTTCCTGAAAATTCAGGATGGATTGCCAGTGGCCCAGAGCACCGTGTTTGGGTGGGTCGTGTCCGGAGCCTGTCACCAGCCGTGAGAAGAGCAACCAGGCTATGTTGCAACCCGAGTAGTTGCAAGGGGGGCGGAATGTTTAGGTCAGTGGCCCATTGCATTGGCGCTGGTCACTGAGCTCTCCGAGCTTTCGCTCTCGCCCCTCTTGCGCTCCCTCGCTCGCCTCTCACAACGTCCGCGCTCCAGAGTGCGAACTTCGGGTTTCGCATCCGAACTCCTCGGACGGCCGCTGCCGATCTCCCGCTCTCGCTTGAACGGAGTAAAGCGGGCGGGAGCGCGGTTTTAGTTTTAAGTTTTAATTAGTCTCATGTATAACGCTGAATAAACAACACTGAAATATACCACGACGCCCCCGACTTCTCACTTTCGTCTGCCCTTTGCGTTTGCGCCGTGGGAATTTTTGTGATTCAAATTCGCTTCTTTTGTGGAAGGATCGCCCCCTACGATCACTTATATTTACGATACAGAAGTAGAAAAACAAATTGAAGAAATGATAAGACAAGGTATTATCAGAAAATCAAAATCTCCTTATTGCAGTCCAATTGTAATGGTACCCAAGAAAAGGGATGCATCGGGCATACCCAAATTTCGTATGGCTATCGATTACAGAGGATTGAACGAAGTAACTATTAATGACAAATTCCCTATTCCGAACATGGACGAAATCTTAGACAAGTTAGGGAAATGTCAATATTTTACAACATTAGATCTTGCTAAAGGGTTCCATCAAATTGAAATGGACCCAGACTCTATTCAAAAAACTGCATTTTCCACTAAGAAAGGTCACTATGAATATACTAGAATGCCCTTTGGTCTTAAAAACGCACCCGCTACATTTCACCGTTGTATGAATAATGTATTACACGACATAATAGGTACCCATTGTCTAGTATATTTAGACGACATTGTTATATTTTCTACCTCTTTACAAGAGCACATTCAATCTCTTAAAAAAGTATTCGAACGTCTTCGCAGATCAAATCTCAAACTACAATTAGATAAATGTGAATTTATGAAACGAGAAACGGAATTCTTAGGTCACATAATTTCAACCGAAGGAATCAAAGCAAATCCAAATAAAATTCAAGCTATTCAAGATTTTAAAACTCCAAACTCTCCAAAACAAATAAAATCATTTTTAGGCCTTTGTGGATTTTATCGAAAATTTATAAAAGACTTCGAAAAAATTGCAAAACCAATGACTCTTTGCTTAAAGAAAGGATCAAAAATAAATATAAGCGATCCTAATTACAATGAAGCGTTTGAAAAATTAAAAACTTTAATAAGTAACGATCCAATTCTCATTTATCCAGATTTTGAAAAGAAGTTCGATTTAACAACAGATGCAAGCAATTATGCATTAGGTGCAGTTCTATCCCAAGAAGGCAAACCCATTTGTTTTGCCAGTAGAACATTAAATGAACATGAGTTAAATTATGCAGCTATTGAAAAAGAATTATTAGCTATTGTATGGGCGACTAAGTATTTCCGCCCCTATCTCTTCGGAAGAAGTTTTAAAATATGCTCTGACCATAAACCGCTTGTTTGGTTACATAACATAAAGGAACCTAATATGAAATTACAACGTTGGAAAATAAAACTTAGAGAGTTTGACTATGAAATAAAGTACATTAAAGGAAAGGAGAATTACGTAGCAGATGCTTTGTCAAGGATTACAAAGAAAGAAACTAAAGATAACAAAATTGAAGAAGTATTTCAAAATGAAGACGATTTAGATACTACTGCAGCAACGGTACATAGTGCACAAGAAGATAACGGTGATTGCATACAAATTACCGAACGACCAGTTAACGTTTTTAATCACCATCTTATATTTGAAAAGGGAAATCAAGACACTAACGAACTTACTCACTACTTTAATAAAACTATTAATAAAATAATTTACAGTGACATGACTGAAATCTTGGCAAAGGACATAATTATAAAATTTATATGTGGACACAATTTTTTTTATGTACATTAATAATGACGAAGACTTTGCTATTTTTCAACGAGCCTATATGAAATTAATTAAACCAAATTCTGGAACGAAATTAATGAAAACTTCAGTTATACTTCCCAACTTGCCCACATATGCAGACTTTCACGAGAAAATATTCGAAATACATGAAAAGACAATACATCAAGGTATAAAAAAAACTTATGACGATTTTAAAACTAAATACTATTTCCCAGACGCACAAAAACTTTTTCAAAACATTATCAATAAATGTGAAATTTGTAATTTATGCAAAGCAGAGCATAGAAAAGTTGCTCTTCCTTTTGAAAAAACTCCAGAAACCAAAAATATTCGCGATAAATATGTTATAGACTATTATTTTATTGACCAACGTAAATTTTTAACATGTATCGACATTCATTCAAAATCATAGCTCGCAAATAACTGTTGACCGTTTTTCTTCCTGCGCTCTCGTTGCGAGCACAACCGAAAAAGTTCATACTGTCTCGCTCTCGCTCTGAGCAAGAGACTCTTGCTGTCTTCATTTATGTTTTCTGTTGAGCGCTTTTCGTTGAGATTTTTGTATATCGCTCTTTCAATGAGCAGTGCGTAAAGAGCGGAACGAGAAACGGTCGCAAAATGAGAGTCAGCAAAAGACCGATTGACCGAAAAACTCAACGCAAACGGTCTTCACATTTACTCTCGTTGTTGTGAAAAAGAAATAATATGATTTGTTTAATTTAAATTTATTTTCAAATATTTTTGTTATAAAGTTACATTTTGATTTCATATTTCTTATACATATTTCAAAAGTAAAAAAAAGTTTCAGAAAATGTTTTTAATTTAAAAGACCAAAAGACCTTTTGCTTCACTCAACACAACAAAACGGTCTTTGAACAACCAGAACAAAACAGTATAGAAATAAACGGTTTCGCTCTGAGCGCGAGCGAGCTCATTCAAGAACCCATAAATCGGTTGCTCTCTGAGTCTTTTCGTAAAGAGTCAGGAGAAGACACTTATTTGAAGACAACGAGTAACGGTTGACAGTTATTTGCGAGCTCTGTTCAAAATTCATTTCTATTATTGAAACCAAAACGACAGATTGGATTGAAAGTAAAAAAGCTCTTCTAAAAATTTTTAGTATGATAGGTAAGCCAAAAACAATTAAAATGGATCAAGATCCTGGCCTAATATCTAAATCATTACAAAATTGGTTAAAAAAGGAAAATATCAATATTGAAATAACAACAAGCAAGAATGGTATAGCCGACATAGAAAGGGTCCATAAAACAATGAATGAAAAGCTTAGAATTATCAATACACTTACAGACGCAGAAGATAAATTAATAAATATAGAAAAAGCAACATACGTTTATAATCATGAAATAACTCATGATGCCACAGGTAAAACTCCTGCCAAAATATTTCTTTATGGAATAAAACCGAACAAAAATATACAAAAAAGGAAAGAATACAAGATAGATAAAATTAATAAAAACCGCGAGGAACATGAAATAGATTTGGAATACACTAAAGTTGAAAAAGAAATGAAACGTAAAGCTAAATTAGTAAACCCATTCAAAAAGACAGGAGCATTAGAACAAAAAGATGAAAAGCACTGGCAAGAAACTAATAGGGGTCATAAAGTAATAAAACACAGAAGCAAATTCAAAAAAGCTAAAAAGCATAATCTTTCTCATCATTCCAGGGAGACTGACAGTACTAACTCTGATACTGAAATTGATCATGATACTGACGTGGACGAAAATACCATTGATAACAGCTCAACAAATTAGCATTACACCCATTACTTCGAACAACGGTTATTTACTTCTGAACACAGGGACTATAAAAATACCTCTAAATTATGAACACCATATGATTAAAATAAATCAAACTAAAATATTTGAAACTTATCAAGATTTTATAAAATACGAAAACCAATTCAAACACGTACCGGACATTGCTTTAACATTGAAACAATTAAAACATGAAATCAAGGGAATTACTTCGTCACAAAGACAAAAACGGGGATTAATCAACTTCGTAGGAATAGCTTACAAATATCTATTTGGAACATTAACTGAAGATGATAAAAAGGAGTTGGAAGATAAGCTAGAAAACTTACAGGAAAAAATAATTGAAAACAAAGAATTTAATGACATAATTCAAATAATAAACGAGCAATCCAAACATATCAACAGACTCGTAAAAGATGAAGAAGAGGAAGATGCTTTGCACATTTTTAGATACTCCCTAAATATATTTCTAGAATACATTGAGGATTTACAAATGAGTTTACAATTAACAAGAGTAGGAATATTTAATCCTAAAATATTAAAACATGAAGAGTTAGAGAACATAAACGAAGAAAAATTACTATCAATCAAAACTTCAGCTTGGTTAAGCAGTCAAACTAAAGACACTTTTATTCTAGCCCATATACCCACTTCATTTAAAGAAACACAAAAATATAGAATTATAAAATACCCAGATAATATCGGACGACAAATTGACATTAATGACAATTATGAATATTTTATAAACGACGAAAAAAAGGTATTTTACTTGGAAAATTCACCAAATTCATTAACAACTATATTAGACCAAAAATTTATAATCACGGATCAATGTATCTCTCAAATCCTTACTAATCAATTAGCAAAATGTCAACACACTTTTGTATCAGAAAATGACTCTGTAAAATACATTGAACCTAACATAATTATTACCTATAATTTAAGTGAAACACAAATTAAGCAAGATTGCGAAATGTTCAACAAAACAATTCAGGGTAACAATCTAATACAATTAAGTCAATGCTCCTTAGAAATAAGAGATATAAAATTTACAACTTCAAAGATTATAAATGAATATAAAATTATATTATCTAGCACTAATGTTACTTTATATGAACCAATACGATTGTTAAAACTTAAAAATTCTATTACCCATCAACAAAAACAAGAATCAATCTATAAGTGGATTGTTTTTACGATATTAATAATTATACTTTTAAGCATCACAACTTACATCATATTTACCTATAGGCGCCCAGCCAACAAAAACGAAATTTTGTTTAAATTCAACAAGGATATTGAATCTTCTAAAGGAGGGGCGAGTGACGTATACGCAAATACCCTAGCTACCAAACCCAACATATAACCTGTATATCCAGAGATACCCATTATTCCAATTGTCAATAACATAAGCCCAGAGCCTACTATTGCAGTTATTCAAATCAATCCAACATAAACATTTAACCCCTCAGACATAAATCTTTCCCACGCCTTCGATCGGCGGCATCCGAATTATAAACACTTCACACGCCTTTATCGACGACGGCAGACATAAACAATATTCAGACCTTTAAACAGAGGGTCCAGCCTGAGAACCCATTCGTCAGCATAAAAGCTTTGGCCAATCCAAATTAATTAAACAAAAGATGCAGCCTAGAAACCAACCCATCAGGCCACAGTTTTGACCAATCAAAATTATCTAATCAAAGTCCAATTTCGCTGCTCGCGCGCTGTCACCGGTAGAAGCCATAGTTATAAGAATAATGCATTTTGTAAAATCAGTTTAAGATTGGGGATCTAACTTGAAAGAACTTTACCAATAAAGACTCCGCTATATATTAAAATAAAAAATCGTTTTTTTTAATATATTCCGAACCGAAAAACATAATTTATATTTATTTTGTTTTGGTAACCTAATTTATTTTTATATCAAATAAATTAGGTTACCAAAACAAATTATAATTAGTAATATATTAAATTTTATCCTAGCAGCGATTAATCAAAACCAAAATAAATGGAGTTTTTATACAATTCACAATGTAATTGCAGTTGTTTGAAAACAAATTAGATTACAAAAACGAAATATAATTCAGAATATTAAATTTTAGTTTTAAAATAAAACGATTATTATACCCGTTACTCCTAGAGTACAAGAGTATATTGTATTCGTCCAAAAGTATGTAACAGGTAGAAGGAAGCGTTTCC
Organism: Drosophila fuyamai; assembly: GCA_018153365.1. NCBI lineage: Eukaryota > Metazoa > Arthropoda > Insecta > Diptera > Drosophilidae > Drosophila > Drosophila fuyamai. The sequence goes on from JAECXW010000114.1 coordinate 396,859, forward strand.
GACCCTATAAAGTATATATATTCTTGTTCAGGATCACTAGCCGAGTCGATCTAGCCATGTCCGTCTGTCCGTCTGTCTGTCTGTCCGTATGAACGCTGAGATCTCGGAAACTATAAAAGCTAGAAGATTGGAGTTCCTACGCAGGGCAAGTTTGTTTCAAAATGGTGCCACGCCCCCTCTGACGGCCACAAGCCACAAGCTGTGGCCACAGTTTTGATGCTATTATGAAAATTTTAATTGATATGTAATTGTTTCGTCAATACCTATCGATTGGCCTAATAAAAGTTTGCCACGTCCACTCTAACGCCCAAAAACCCATTAAACGCTTAAGCCTGGCTAGCGCCTACATTTCCGCCTTTCATGGCCCATGGTACCAATGCAATACAATAGCGCTATCTAACGGATGACTTTGGAACAACTGGCCAAGGTGCTCAACAGAGTCAACGTTAATTCTCGATAAAGATTTCTATTAAAGGAAATTGCGATGGTTTTCATTTGACAATACCGAAATATATCCCAAGAACTATGCAAATCAAATCAAGTTAGCCAAATTGGAGGTGTTCCCTGGGTACCGATTTTAACATAAAACAAGAGAGAACGCTATAGTCGAGTGCCTGGACTATTAGATACCCGTTACTCAGCTAAACAACTTAATATAAATATGTCTTCTTGTATTATCTTTGCCGGGGAATCGCAACTGTGTACAATGTAAATACATATGTATAGATGTATATACTTACATACATACACACATACGCCATTGTTTGACTCAGACCTCCAATTTGGCTAACTTGATTTGATTTGCATAGTTCTTGGGATATAGTTAGGTATTGACAAATAAAAGCCATCGCAATTTCCTTTAATAGAAATCCTTATCGAGAATTAACGTTGACTATGTCGAGCACCTTGGCCAGCTGTTCCAAAGTCATCCGTTAGATGGCGCTATTGTATACGCCATGAGAGGCGGAAATGTAAGCGCTAGCCAGGCTTAAGCGTTTAATGGGTTTTTGGGCGTTAGAGTGGGCGTGGCAAACTTTTATTAGGCCAATCGATAGGTATTGACGAAACAAATACATATCAATTCAAATTTTCAAAATAGCATCAAAACTGTGGCCACAGCTTGTGGCTTGTGGGCGGCAGAGGGGGCGTGGCACCATTTTGAAACAAACTTGCGCTGCGTAGGAACTCTTAAAATCTACATGCAAAATGCCAATCTTCTAGCTTTTATAGTTTCCGAGATCTCAGCGTTCATACGGACAGACAGACAGGCATACGGACAGACAGACGGACATGGCTAGATCGACTCAGCTAGTGATCCCGAACAAGAATATATATACTTTATAGGGTCGGAAACGCTTCCTTCTACCTGTTACATACATACTTTTGCACGAATACAATATACCCTTTTACTCTACGAGTAACGGGTATAAATAGGGACCTAATTCGAGCGGCGAAAAACATACAAGAAGGCATATTTATATTAAGTTGTTTAGCTGAGTAACGGGTATCTAATAGTCGAGGCACTCGACTATTGCGTTCTCCCTTGTTTTTATATGTGCTTTTATTAAATATTAATATATTGAATAAAAATGGCCATCTGGCAGTCGTCAAATCTTTTTCGCCTTACTCACCGGTATATTTTCGTCCGGCATGATAAAAAACTTTTTTTCTATGCAAATATTAATCTGGCTTACTCGCAATACACTGCTCGGTATGCAGGGTAATAGACTTCTTTCTACCTCCCAACAGATCTGTCTGCAATACAAGGGTGGTCCGATAAGTCTCCAACTTCTTTAACCCGTCTGAAAAATACGTTTTCTCGAGGTCTACAAAATAGGCCTCTGTGGCGGCGACGACCTCCTCATTCGACACAAATTTCTGTCCAGCGAGTGACTTTTTCAAGTTTCGAAACAAAAAGAAGTCACGCGGGGCGAAATCTGGAGAATAAGGTGGATGCGGTAGCAGTTCGTAGCCTAACTCGACCAATTTGGCCTTGGGGAGGGCGGAAGTGTGAGACGGTGCGTTGTCATGATGGAAGAACACTTTTTTCTTCGCCAAATGGGGCGGTATTTTCTGCAATTCGGCGGCGAATCGGCCCAATAATTCGGCGTAGTACAGCCCTGTGACCGTTTTGCCCTTCTCCAGGTAGTCGATGTAGATCGATGGGACAGTCATAGCCTTCTTCGGAGCAGGTTCGCCGGGTGAAGTCCACTGTTTCGACTGTTCCTTGGTCTCTGGTGTGTACCAGTGGATCCATGTTTCGTCGACGGTCACGAAACGACGCAGAAACTCCTTCGGAAACTCCTGGTCTCACGGTTACGATTGTTGTCCGGAGTGAGCAAACGCGGCACCCATCGCGCCGACAGCTTTCTCATGCCCAAAATTATATGATTCACCCAGGATATGACCCACGTCTTTTGACATGCTTACTGTTTCAGCTATCTCGCGTATATTCAATCGGCGGTCTGCCAATACGAGATCGTCGATTTTTGTCACGTTATCCTCCGTGGTAGCCGTTTTCGGGGCACCTGGGCGTGACTCATCAAAAACCGACGTGCGACCACGTTTAAACTCGTTAAATCAATTTTTGACGATCGCCATTGAAGGAGAAGAGTCACTGTACACAGCATCCAAGCGCTCTTTGATTTCGCTGCGCGATTTCCCTTCCAAAAACAAGAATCGAATCACAGACCGATATTGCTCTTTCCGCATTTTCCTAAAATCCGCAGACACGTCCTATTTCACACGCAGTCAAAACAAAACTACGAGTCCGATTCGGCTGAAATTTTGACAGTAGCCGTCTACGAGAATGTACTACACGATAGTAAGTGACGCCATCGGACTGCCCTCGTATCGGACTGCCCTCGTATCGGACTGCCCTCGTATTTACTTCGGTTTTAAATTCAACTTGGCGTTGTCCTTAGTCAACTGACGGTACATTAGTTCGACTCAATAAATACAAACACTTAATTGGCGCAGTCGGTAGAATACAGAAAGTATTCGCAAAAAAGAACCTCGAGTGAAAAATAAATTAATTTTTAAATTCAGTTCTCGAATATAATAATACGCAAAACATTTAAAACCCGTCAACTTGTATTATAATTCCAATTCGGTTATCCAATAAAAGTGGAAGAATAGAAACAAAACAATAAGTCCAAAGGCACCTAAAAGTGAATAAAAACATATAAATTGTAAGAAAAAATTAATTTAAACAAACACGTAAACTAAAACATAAAAGTTAAATTTTAAGAAAAAATTAATCTAAAACAAATTTTTAGTGTACTATAACAACAAAATTTACTATAACAATGGCACAACCAGTTATCGCCGCACCCCAAATCGTTGCGCTAAACGACAACAACCTTGCTGAAGCTCGTCGGCAGCTAAAAGACATCATGCCATTTAAGGGAAATCCAGAAACTCTCTACACTTTCGTCAGCAAAGTGGACTTTGTAATTTCACTCTACCCAACTAATGATGTGCGACAACAGAGGATTCTTCTTGGAGCCATCGTAACACGATCATTGGGCCTTCCGAACATTGAAGATTGGCCTACCCTTAGATCGAGACTAATTTTAGAATTTAAACTTCAAACACAAAACTACAAACTACTGGAAAACTTCCGGGAGACACCTTACAAAGGAAATCTAAGAGCATTCTGCGAAGAACCAGAAAGACGACGTCAAGTACTGATTTCGAAATTGCTTCTAGAAGGTAACCAGTCAGATTTTCTTATTTATGTTCAGGCAATTAAAGATTCCATTAAAATATTGATCAGAAAATTACCAATACAATTATTCACTATTTTGGTTCATCATGACATTACTGACTTAAGATCATTAATTACTATCGCACAAAATGAGGAAATTTATGAAGAACAAATTAATTATACCCGTTACTCGTAGAGTAAAAGGGTATATTGTATTCGTGCAAAAGTATGTAACAGCTAGAAGGAAGCGTTTCCGACCCTATAAAGTATATATATTCTTGTTCAGGATCACTAGCCGAGTCGATCTAGCCATGTCCGTCTGTCCGTCTGTCCGTCTGTCCGTCTGTCTGTCTGTCCGTCTGTCCGTCTGTCCGTCCGTATGAACGCTGAGATCTCGGAAACTATAAAAGCTAGAAGATTGCCATTTTGCATGCAGATTCTAGGAGTTCCTACGCAGCGCAAGTTTGTTTCAAAAAGGTGCCACGCCCCCTTAAACGCCCACCATCGCTTATATACGATTTTAAAAATTTAAGTATTTCGGAAAAGTAAAAATGCAGTTTTATTGTGTTTATCAATACCTATCGAAATGTAGAAGAAATTTTTCAAATCGGACCATTCGTTAAAAAGTTATGCGTGATCAAAGTTTCTATCTCCATCTCCCTCGCACTCCTTTTACCTGAGTAACGGGTATCTGATAGTCGGGGCACCCGACTATAGCGTTCTCTCTTGTTTTGAATTAAATAAAGTTCCAGAAAACCGTAATAAAAACTCAAGCCCTCAGAAATCAGAAAATCAGAATTCTAAACCATACAAATTCAATACAAATACTCAAACCCAATATCGACCAAATTACCCACAATATTCTAAACCATTCCAACCTAATTTTAATCAATACACGCAACCATTAACACCCACCTATACACACCGAGCTTTGTGGCACGCATCAAATCATTTCGGACCCAACCAATACATGAACACACAACCATTTACTCAGAAAAATCCTTTTCCACAATATTCAAATAAAGTTCAAAATCCTCAAACAGCATATTTTAAAGGAAATACATACCCTCAACAACAACAACTCTCCACATCTAAAAATACTAACTTCCCAGTTCCCAAACGACTAAGACCAAACCAAAATGTCTGTTGACGAATTGAGATTTCAAGATGCACACGAATACGAACATATACAACCTAATTATTATGAACAACAGTATTATGACCACAATCAATACCATGGGTTGATTAATGAACAACAACAGGTACAATACACCCAAAATAAAGATGAACAAAATCAAAATAGCTCAGAACCAAACGAAAATTTTCGGTTAACAGCACCGGACAACACAATAAATATGATCAATAAAAATATATTTTGTCTTCCTATTCAAAATACTATATGCGAAGTTTTGACATCAAATGGTCCTATTACATTGAAAAATTTAATTATGTTACCAAGCAATAGTATTTTTTAAACAAATGAACCATTTTATTTACACAATTTTTCTAATAATTATGATATACACATTGGCAGGAAATTGTTAAAAAATGCACAATCAATTATAAATTACAAAAATAGCACAGTTACTCTTTTTGATCAAACATACAAATTAATAACTTCAAAATCATTAAAAAACCAAAATTTGTTTATCCAAAAGACACTAGAACCAATTAAAAATCACCTCAGGAATCAATAAAAAAATAGATTTTGGATTGTTTCGATTAGGTCACCTGAATCAGGAGGAAAATTTAAGGTTAAAAGGTTTACTAAATAAATTCAAAAATTTTCAATATGAAGAAGGAGACAATCTAACATTTACAAATACCATTAAACACGTACTAAATACAACACATAACTCCCCAATTTATTCAAAACAGTACCCACTTGCTCAAGCGCACGAAATCGAAGTCGATAACCAAGTACAGGAAATGCTTAATCAAGGATTAATTAGGGAAAATAATTCACCATACAATAGTCCTACCTGGGTAGTACCCAAAAAAACTGATGCTTCTGGTAAAATTAAGTATAGAGTAGTAATTGATTATAGGAAACTCAATGAAATAACTATTCCCGATAGATATCCAATACCAAACATGGACGAAATCCTTGGTAAACTAGGTAAATGCCAATATTTTACAACTATCGATTTGGCAAAGGGATTTCATCAAATAGAAATGGACCCAGAATCAATATCTAAAACTGCATTTTCCACCAAAAGCGGTCATTACGAATACCTTAGAATGTCATTTGGCCTTAGAAATGCACCTGCTACTTTTCAAAGGTGCATGAATAATATCCTTCGACCGTTACTCAATAAACACTGTTTAATTTGTTTAGATGATATCATCATTTTTTCCACATCCCTTACCGAACATTTAAATTCATTACAGCTAGTTTTTTTTTAAACTTGCAGAAGCAAATTTAAAATTGCATTTAGACAAATGTGAATTCTTAAAAAAGGAAGCTATTTTTCTTGGTCACCTCGTAACCCCTAATGGTATAAAACCAAACCCCCTTAAAGTTAAAGCCATAGTTTCATATCCAACTCCAACAAAAGTAAAAGAGATCAGAGCTTTCCTTGGATTAACCGGTTATTATCGTAAATTTATCCCAAACTACGCAGACATAGCAAAACCAATGACCAAATGTTTAAAAAAAGGAGCAAATATAGATATACAAAATCTCGACTACATAGAAGCATTCAAAAAACTTAAAGCTTTAATAATTAGAGAACCAATTATCCAATTACCCGATTTCGAAAAAAAATCACTTTAACCACAGATGCCAGAAATCTAGCCCTTGGGGCCTTACTTTCTCAAAATGGTCATCCTAAATCCATTAATTAGCAGAACACTTAATGAACATGAATTAAATTTCAGTGCTGTCGAAAAGGAATTACTCGCCATAGTTTGGGCCACTAAAACTTTTCGACATTATTTACTAGGACGACATTTTCTCATTGCTAGTGACCATCAACCTCTTAGATGGCTGCATGCCTTAAAAGAACCGAATGCCAAATTACAAAGATGGAGAGCCAAGTTAAACGAATACCAATTTAAAATCGACTATATTAAAGGGAAAGAAAATTCAGTTGCCGATGCATTATCAAGAATTAAAATTGAAGAAAATCACCACAGTGAAGTTACTCAACATAGTGCAGAAGAAATTAGTAGCTTAATTCATTTAACAGAAAAACCAATAAATTATTTCAAAAAACAAATAATTTTCATTAAATCCGACAACAATAAAGTAGAACTTTCAACAATATTCGGTAATTCCATCACCACAATCCAGTATAATGTAATGACACTCGACAAGGCCAAACAAATTTTACTTGATCATTTTATTCATAGAAACATTACCATTCATATTGAAAGCGATGTAGATTTTGAAATCATTCAAAAAGCACACAGGGAAATTATTAATACCACTTACACTAAAGTAATTCGCAGCCTACACCTATTAAAGAATATTTGTTCATACGCCGAATTTAAAGAAATTATACTTCAATCACATGGATAACTTTTACATCCAGGCATACAGAAAATGACAAAATTATTCAAAGAAAATTACTTCTTTCCAAATAGCCAACTATTAATTCAAAATATAATAAATGAATGTAACATATGCAATTTGGCTAAAACAGAACACAGAAATACCAAAATGCCTTTTAAAATCACACCCAACCCTGAACATTGTCGAGACAAATTTGTGGTAGATATTTATTCATCTGAGGGAAAACATTACATCAGTTGCATTGACATTTATTCTAAATTCGCTACACTTGAACATATTAAAACAAAGGATTGGGATAAAATGCAGGAACGCGCTAATGCGCATTTTTAATCAGTTAGGTAAACCCAAAATATTAAAGGCAGACAGAGACGGAGCTTTCACCAGCTTGACTCTAAAGCGATGGCTTGAAGCAGAAGGAATTGAATTACAACTTAACACGGCAAAAACCGAAGACAATAAATGAAATACATTAGACAATAAATGAAAAAATCCGAATAATCAACTCATCCGATAATGAAGAAGTAAAATTAAGCAAGATAGAGCCAATTCTTTACACATACAATCATAAAATAAAACATGACACCACTGGACAAACATCTGCTCAAATATTCTTATACGCTGGACATCCAATATTAAACACTCAAAATATTAAAGAAAGGAAATAGATAAAATAAATACAGATCGACAGGAATTTAACATTGACACTAGATACAGAAAAGGTCCACTTCAAAAGGGAAAATTAGAAAATCCATTTAAGGCAAATAAAAATGTAGAAAAAATAGACGAAAACCATTACAAAATTACTAATCGAAATAGGGAAACCCAATACTACAAAACACAATTTAAGAAACAAAAGAAAACTAATGCCGTTAAACTTCCACAGGAACCTTCTGTAAAATGATGCTGTTTTTATTAACACAGACTCCGACCTTGGCTATTTACTCTTCTCAAGCATTCCAATTCAAATACCGGTAGTGTATGAACATCACTGTTTAAAAATTAATTTAACGGAAATCAATATTATCACTGAATCTTTTGGTAACAAAATCAAAAACTCGCCCAGAATTAAATATTTATACAACAAATTACTGAAAGAATTAAATGGTATAACTATTCATCAGCAAAATAGGCATAAACGGGGACTATTTGACATAATAGAATAATCTTTTCACATATCCCCATTAACCACAAAATCATTAACACCATTAAAATAATTCCTTATCCCTACCATAATGGGTATCAGTTAGACTATTCAGATCAACAATCATATTTCGAAGATGAGAATAAAATTTATAATCAAGACAATAAAGAAGTTAATAATGAATGCATTAAAAATATAATTAAGCGCAAAAATCCATTTTGTAATTTTATACCAGTTCTTTCAAAAGAAATGATTAAATATGTTGAACCAAATATTATACTTACATGGAATCTAACTGAAACTACAATCGAACAAAATTGTCAAGAATTAAATGGCGATATAAAAATAAATGGAAGCAAAATTATTAGAATGATACAATGTAAAGTTAAAATTGGAAATGTTATTTTAAGCAAAAATTCGTTAAGTCCAGAATTGTATTTAACAGCATTGTCTTCACCGATTAATGTAACTAAGATAAAGATAGTAGAACATAATGACGTTTTAAAACTAATTTCAGAAAATTATAACACACTTTACATAATTATAATATTAGTAGTTATCGTTCTTATTATTTTCCTTGTGCTGTCAACATTTTTTACACTAAATCCATTTACATTTTTTATACAAAATTTATAAAACAAGCAAAAAATAATCAAGAACCACAACAAGAAATAGAACAAAACCAGTTGCCTGCATTATACCCTGAAATGCCAGCCCAAGCATAGGCAACCCTTTTTAAGGGGAGGGAAGTGACATATTCACATATCCACTTATGTACTAAGAAATAAAATAGTTTAGCGTTGCCACCACCCCAAAAGATTCTTTCTCCCTCTTTAAATCAAGATCAGCCTTTCACGTCACATGTTATGCATGCGACATCATTGGACAGAGTATTTTAGCTACGTCGATCGTAAGTGTAAGAACTAAAAACGGTGAATATATTTGGGCCCGAGCACTTCTTGACTCTGGGTCCCAAATGAATTTTATAACAGAGGACCTTGCTCACCGCTTACAGATCCGTAAAGAGGAGTCGTGTATAAACATACTTGGTATTGGCGAGTCCAATTCTCAAGTTAAGAAAAAGGTACACACAATGGTGAAGTCGCGTTTAAATGGTAGTGAGTTCTCTTTCGATTTTTGGATTTTGAAATCAATATCAGGATATCATCCTAACCAGTCGGTCAATATCAATGACTGGAAAATTCCAAAGAACCTACCACTAGCAGACCCCTATTTCTACAAGCCACAAAGAATAGATATGCTAATAGGAGCAGAATCATTTTTCGAATTATTAGCTGTTGGACAAATTAGACAAGGTCCTGACTTTCCAACTCTGCAGAAAACGCTGTTCGGCTGGGTTGTATCGGGTAGATATAAGGCATCTTCCCCTACAGAAGTTGTGAAAAGTTTCAGTGGTAGTGAAGAGATTTTAGTGTCTATTGACAGCACACTACAGAAGTTTTGGGCACTGGAAGAAATGCCATCTCTAAAGAAAATTCTGTCACCTGAGCAAAAGTTATGTGAAGAACACTACCAGAAGACTACTCAGGTTTTGCCATCAGGTCGGTTTGAAGTATGACTGCTGTTTAAATCGGATCCAAATGAGTTAGGCAACTCTTTTGAAGTTGCAAAACGGCGGTTTTTGTCGCTTGAAAACCGGCTGTCTCGAGACCCTGAGATGAAGAAAATGTACCAAGAATTTATGGAGGGGTACATTTCCTTAGGTCATATATCTCTTACAGATAAACTTCCTTCTGCTCCACATTATGTTATCCCACATCAATGTGTTCTGAGACCCCAAAGAACGTCAACCAAGTTACGTGTCGTTTTTGATGCGTCTTGTAAATCGTGAACTCAGAAGTCTCTAAATGACACTTTGTTTGGGCCGACAATCCAAGATGAGTTGTACTCAACATTACTGTGCTTCCGGCTGCTTAGGTTCGCCCTGACCGCCAATGTAAAGAAAATGTATCGCCAAGTGATGGTAAATGAAGCAGATAGGCAGTTTCAACTTATAGTGTGGAGAAGAGACCCTCTGAGTCCTTGAGATTATACAAGTTCAACACCGTAACATATGGTACTGGACCAGCCCCTTTTTGGCTATTCGGTGCTTAAAAAGGTTAAGTGAGTCTGCTAAACTTTTTTTTCCTAGAGCTGCTAAGGTTATTGGATCCGACTTTTATGTCGATGATATGTTGACTGGTGCTGCACCAAAGACTATTAAGTCTGAAATATCTCAGGTTCTTCAAACTGCAGGTTTTTAATTGACAAAGAGGTTTTCAAACTCACCTGACGTTATCGCATCTGAGAGCACAGTTAAATCCATACCCATCTCGGACTCAGAGTCAACTAAGGCGTTAGGAATATCGGGGTTGCATAACGAAGATGCCTTCAAGTTCCACATTGACACTGCTGTCATGGGTCTCCGAGCGACAAAACGGAACATACTATCGGTAAAATCGAAGCTTGTAATGATTCTCGTGGCAACAGGAGTTGCCTTTTAACTAGATTTTTGATTTAAGAGCGGTTAGCACTGGGACGTTTTCGGCTAGGACTTCGTCGGATTGGGGGGGGTCTTTTATCAAATCTAGCTAACGAAATTACAAGAGAATGTGCTAACATAGCCAGATGTTACAATTTTAGTTATGTTTAGGCGTATTGTTTTATATTTTTTTTTTTTATGAGCTTGGTGTAAGTGCTCTATATTACCCGCCCAACCTTGTTAACACTTTGCAATGCATTGAATTTTGTGTGTTAACCCTTAAGTGATTTGATGTGTGTTTGTTTTTCTTTTAGTACCCCATTATATTAAATTAGTTCAGTTTCAATTCCATGTTAACATTCAAATATAATTCTTGTTCTTAATAGCAATAAATATCTATATAAAAATAACGTTCATTTTTGCCTTATCTTATCTCTTTTCTAATTATTAACAAATACTTCATTTTTAATTTCTTGGAAGAAGGTTTATCCTAATATATGTATTCTTAACTTATCGAAGGGTAAATAATGTTTAAATAATTAATTTGAATATATAATTTTCAATTGTACAAGACTATAAAACTATAGAAATTGATTTTTCTTTTTTTTTTTTTTAGTTTTTGTTTGTTTTACTTGACTACCATTTTTTTAAATTTTTGTTGAATTTCTTATATATATATTTGCATAATAATCTTATTAAATTTTATTTATTTTTTCTATTTTTGTTTTACTTGTTACCTTTTTTAAATCCACGTGTGCATGCAGGCCTGTAGCTGAGTGGCTGTAACTTTAATGGTTAGGTTAGGTTATATAAATATAAAAATTATTAATTAAAAATAAAATATCTGTGGTAGTATATAGTCCAGTATATAGTTTTAAATCTCATCCAAATTATTTTCTTTTTGCTGCGAGTTGCTGTGAGTTTTCAGTTGCCCAGGTTGAGCGTCGCTTGGCCAGCTTAGCAGCTAAATTATTTTGTGGTGCTTCTTCAGAAGGTGCAGTTTCAATAATTGGTGGATTTAAATCCAACCACAAATCCTGAAACTTTATGTTTTATTTCAGTCACATGTATTAATATAATTTTACCTGCACATATATATGTTTTGCCAAGTTAAGTTCTTCCTACGTCTCTTGATCGGTTTTCTATTATGCACTTAATATTTTTGTAACGCACTTTGAATAAAATTGCCTTTTATATTTATTTGGCATGTGCAAAAATTATCACGTGTTTTAAGTGTACGATTTTATTTACTCCAAGAACGATCTGATTTATTTGAGAGACTCTGACCAACTAAATGCACATGCTTAAAATTTTCCATGAACCGCGTGGGCGTAGGATAAGCTTACTTCAAAAAAAAAAAAAGGTAGTATTGCTGACTAAGATAAATCAGCTAACCAAAGTTCTTTTACACAAGCGTGGCTTTATCTTTTGAGCTTTTGTTTTAGAGATAAGATAAGACAAACAAAGTGACTCTCAAAACTACGTATGTATATGACTTAAGCCGTACACATACAAAGCTGACCATCACAACACAGATTATTTTATTAGCTTTTACAATGATAAAAGAAGCTGAAAAATGGGTCAGATTCATTAAGTCATACACTTTTGAAGATCTTTTGCGTGAAATTTTCCAATTACTTTACCATTCTCTTCTAATTCGTAACAATGGTTACCGTGTTTGCGAACAATTTTTGCTTTTAAAAACTTTGGAGCAAGCTTTGCATTGAATTTTTTTAATTTATTACTCAGAGCAAAATTTCGCCTATAAACTTGTTCTCCTAGTTCATATGTCACAAACCTGGTACGAAGATCATATACCCTTTTATTAGATATATATGCCTTGCTGATATTTGCCATTATGGTTTCCCGTATAATTTGTATCTTGTCTGAATCTAAAATTCTTTCACCTATTTCAAGACTTTCTAATTTTCTTAACAGGTCATAATCTTTTGCATGCAAAACCATATTGTTTCCAAAAAGTGCAATGTATGGTGAGCATCCGATTACTGAATGATAAGCAGAGCGTAATGCTGCTGAAATGTTGCTGATTTTCTCATCCCATAACCGTTGATCTGCACCAAGATATGATCGAATGCCTGATATTATAGATCTATTGAGGCGTTCAGATGCGTTTGATTGTGGACTGTAAATAGCTGTTAGAAAGTGTTTTATCCCATGCCTTTCAAGAAATGACTTAAACAGTGAGGATTTAAATTGTTTTCCATTATCCGTCACAATGCATTCTGGGACACCAAATACATGAAAAATATTGGTACTCAAAAAGTCTACAACAAGATCTGCTGTAAATTTTCGCAACGGTTTCAGCAAATGAAACTTAGTTAGGTGATCTAACACAATAAACACTCCTATATTTCCTCTCTTTGACCTAGGATAAGGTCCAATAAAATCCATATAAAGGCGTTGAAACGGCCTTTCACTTATTGCCGGGTTTCCCATAGGTGGTTTCAGTGTGATATTTGGGGCTTTTGATTGTTTACAAACATTACACCGCGCAATAAAGTTTTTCACTTCTATCGCCATGCTTGGCCAATAGAAATTTCTGCGAAGTCTCTCTAAGGTTTTTCCTATACCTCCATGAGCATTATGAGGATGGTACCCATAGCTTCCAGCAGTTTGACTCGCATACGTCGTCTCTATAAAACTGATTTCTACGATATATATACTGATCCACGACTTTGAGATCTGGTAAACGATTTTGATTCTCTAGTATGACATTTTTCTGCAAAACGTAGTCGTTAGACCAAAAATAAGGTGAATCCAAATCGATTACTGGTAAAACAACATCTATTTCATTAATTTCATTGACTGGCAATCGCGATAGCGCATCAGGAACTATATTTAGACTTCCTTTTCGGTGTTCAATTTCAAAGGTATAATGTTGCAATTTTAACGCCCATCTAGCTAAGCGACCGTTGAGATCAGTTTGCCGCATTAACCATTTTAAGCTCGCATGATCCGTAATAACTTTAAATTCGAGGCCTTCCACATATTCCCTAAACTTCTCGATACTCAGTATAGCACCTAAACATTCTAATTCTGTGACACAAAATTTCTGCTGTGACTGGTTTAATTTATGTGAAAAAAATGCAATTGGCCTTTCTATATTATCGTCATCAAGTTGAGCAAGAACACCACCAACGCCTGTTTTCGAAGCATCGCATTGAATAATAAAGGGCTTCTCAAAATTCGGTGTCACTAATAATGGTGCTGAAGTTAGTCTACTTTTTACCTCTTCAAATGCCTGGTTAGCCTCATCTGTCCATTTAAAGTCTTTGCTCTTTTTGGTTAAATCTGTGAGTGGTGCTGTTATTGTTGCATAATTTTCCAGGAACCTGCGATACCAACCGGCACAACCTAAAAATTTACGCAATTCTCTAACAGTTTTTGGAGGAAGTAGATCTTTTATTGCTGATACTCTTTTTGGGTCTACCTTAATACAGCCGTTGTCTATCACAAATCCAAGTTAACGAACTTCAGGAACACACCATTTACATTTTTCTAAGTTTAATGTCAAACCTGCATTTCGCAACACGTCAGCCATTACTTTAAGCAGACTTATGTGCTGAGTAAATGTTTCACTGACCAACAATAAGTCATCAAGGTAAACAAATACACAGCTTTTAAGATCAGGTGGAATAATATCGTCCATTAAACGACACATTGTTTGAACTGCATTGGTTATACCAAAAGGCATTACCTTCAAACCTATTTGCCAAAATGCATGCTTAAGATCTAAAGAAGTTATAAATTTAGCTTTGGGTAATCTTGATAGAATTCCACTAATTTTTGGTTGTGAATACGCATCTTTAATAGTTACTGCGTTCACTTTGCGAGAGTCGAGGCATATTCAAAACTTTTCTCCTTTCTGTACTACAGCTACAGGACTACTCCATGAACAAGTCAGAGGTGCGGTTTCTATCACTCCTAATTTGATTATGTCATTAATCTCTGCGTGTATTTTTTCTCTATCGCAAAAAATTGTTCTTTCAAATTGACAATCTATGAATTTATGTCCATATTTTCTACAATTCCAGCACAGTATTTTCATATCATCAGCTTTATCTCCTTTTATTTCACAAATTTCATTTTCCATTAAATAATCGTTCATACTTCGATCGTCTATACATATTTCATTTGCTTTTCGATAAACCTTTGTTTTATAATTATTGTTAAATTTTTCACTAAAAGCTTCACTTCGTGTTACAAGATTTCGTAAGTTACCTAAAGAATTTATTTCCAAATAGAAAAGCTCTTTTAGGAGAAAAAGTCTTTGGTTACGTTTAAGTGAACTAATTAACTTTCGCTCATTGGATACTGTAACCGATCTACCAACAACATAATGGCATTATGGAATTCATCAAAACTCTCATTAGGTTGTTGCTTTCTATCCCCTATTAATTCTCTAACGTCGTCATCTGACAATGGATCGTGAAAATAAGAACTAAGCGAGCTGCAGAGACTTTTCCAAACTACTTTGTCGACCGTATGCCTATACCTCCAGAACCATTCACTCACTCTCCCACCAAAAGGTATGTGGATATGATCGCACAAAATTTAAAATTTACCGTCCAAACAATCATTTGTCAAGGGAGTCATAAACCATATAAATAAAATTCCCAACAGCCATAACATTTATAGAACCATTATACTGTAATTTCCAACCACTTATAACATTTACTATTTTTCCAATATCTGCACTGATGCTATTACTTCTGCTCATTCTTTCTTGATTATTTTGGCCTTGAGAAATACTTGGAACGAAAGGAGGAGCTTCTCCATTTAATCCTACAGGAGTTATACTTCTACCCCACTCTGGTTCAATATTAGCTGCAGTTTCAATTGATCTTCGATTGATCTGATCTGTTGTCATTCTAGAAATTTGTCGTGAAAGCCCTTCAATAGTTAAATTCATTTGGTCAAGTTGTGAATTAACTCGACGTTCTATCTGATTTACTATTCTTTGCTCTACTGAATTTAAATGCCTATTATCCTCAGAATTATAAGAATTTTCTATATTTTCGTCTCTAGGTGTAACTTGTTCGTTATTAGCGGCTGCTACCTCTGACTCGGGTACTCTTTTCTTTTTCTTATTTTGTCCGCTCGATAATAACAATCTTCCGTTGGAATCGGTTTCCCTGTTTTGCTCTAAAACTTCTCTTGGAACGACTTCCGTAAGACTATTTCTTGTTACGTTATGGTTACAAACCGGGCATAAACGAGAACTATCAAGCCAATTCAATATACACAATCTGTGAAAAGTATGCATTCATCTAGTAATTAATCTCATATCTAATTGTGTCATTGGCTGAGAACATATTTCACAACTACTTTCATTGCTTGGCATACTTGGCCGATCTAAACTGTGTCTCACTGAGAACTATCAAGCCAATTCAATATACACAATCTGTGAAAAGTATGCATTCATCTAGTAATTAATCTCATATCTAATTGTGTCATTGGCTGAGAACATATTTCACAACTACTTTCATTGCTTGGCATACTTGGCCGATCTAAACTGTGTCTCACAATTTATTTCACTCACAATGACGAATTCTCAAAAGTTTCTTTTTTTTTAGGGGTACTAATAAAAACAAGAGAGAACGCTATAGTCGAGTGCCTTGACTATTAGATACCCGTTACTCAGCTAAACAACTTAATATAAATATGCCTTCTTGTGTGTTTTTTGCCGCTCGAATTAGCTCCCGATTTTTATGTTAAAATCGGTACCCAGGGAACACCTCCAATTTGGCTAACTTGATTTGATTTGCATAGTTCTTGGGATATAGTTCGGTATAATGAAAGTCATCGCATTTTCCTTTAATAGAAATCCTTATCGAGAATTAACGTTGACTCTGTTGAGCACCTTGGCCAGAGTCATCCGTTAGATGGCGCTATTGTGCCATGAAAGGCGGAAATGTAGGCGCTAGCCAGGCTTAAGCGTTTAATGGGTTTTTGGGCGTTAGAGTGGGCGTGGCAAACTTTTATTTGGCCAATCGATAGGTATTAACGAAACAAATACATATCAAAAACAAATTTCATAATAGCATCAAAACTGTGGCCACAGCTTGTGACTTGTGGGCGTCCGAGGGGGCGTGGCACCATTTTGAAACAAACTTGCGCTGCGTAGGAACTCCTAAAATCTACATGCAAAATGCCAATCTTCTAGCTTTTATAGTTTCCGAGATCTCAGCGTTCATACGGACAGACAGACAGACGGACAGACAGACGGACAGACGGAGAGACGGACAGACGGACAGACGGACATGGCTAGATCGACTCGGCTAGTGATCCTGAACAAGAATATATATACTTTATAGGGTCGGAAACGCTTCCTTCTACCTGTTACATACTTTTGCACGAATACAATATACCCTTTTACTCTACGAGTAACGGGTATAAAAACAAAACACATCATTTTTTTTTATTATATACGCAAAACTTAAACTTTTCCCACAATTATTTAAATATTTTGTCTTTAATAAGGACGGTACGTCAATGCAAAAGGAAAATTGTTCCGGGCAGTAAAGTTAATGACTAGCATAATAACCATAAAGAGATCCACAGGCAATGTTACATCATATCACAAAATTCTTATTTTAGCTCATAAAACAATTGTTTTCGCATACTTCGGACGGCTATGTACAGTATTGTACCACTACATCAGCTGTATTCCAGAGGTTTCTCCAACAATGATTTTAATTGCTTAGACATAGTTTTGAACGAATAAGGCTTAACGGATGTTGGTGTTAAATTCAAACATTTTCTTTATTAATTTTTAATGCCTTTGTTTGTTCTTTGCCTACACGTTGGGCGCCACTTTTGTAATGATTCTCGTGGCAACAGGAGTTGCCTTTTAACTAGATTTTTGATTTAAGAGCGGTTAGCACTGGGACGTTTTCGGCTAGGACTTCGTCGGATTGGAGGGGGATCTTTTATCAAATATAGCTAACGAAATTACAAGAGAATGTGCTAACATAGCCAGATGTTACAATTTTAGTTATGTTTAGGCGTATTGTTTTATATTTTTTTTTTTTATGAGCTTGGTGTAAGTGCTCTATATTACCCGCCTAACCTTGTTAACACTTTGCAATGCATTGAATTTTGTGTGTTAACCCTTAAGTGATTTGATGTGTGTTTGTTTTTCTTTTAGTACCCCATTATATTAAATTAGTTCAGTTTCAATTCCATGTTAACATTCAAATATAATTCTTGTTCTTAATGGCAATAAATATCTATAAAAATAATAACGTTCATTTTGCCTTATCTTATCTCTTTTCTAATTATTAACAAATACTTCATTTTTTAATTTCTTGGAAGAAGGCTTATCCTAATATATGTATTCTTAACTTATCGAATTTTCAATTTTCAATTGTACAAGACTATAAAACTATAGAAATTGATTTTTTTTTTTTTTTTTTTTGTTTGTTTTACTTGACTACCATTTTTTAAATTTTTGTTGAATTTCTTATATATATATATTTGCATAATAATCTTATTAAATTTTATTTATTTTTTCTATTTTTGTTTTTACTTGTTACCTTTTTAAATCCACGTGTGCATGCAGGCCTGTAGCTGAGTGGCTGTAACTTTAATGGTTAGGTTAGGTTATATAAATATAAAAATGATTAATTAAAAATAAAATATCTGTGGTAGTATATAGTCCAGTATATAGTTTTAAATCTCATCCAAATTATTTTCTTTTTGCTGCGAGTTGCTGTGAGTTTTTAGTTGCCCAGGTTGAACGTCGCTTGGCCAGCTTAGCAGCTAAATTATTTTGTGGTGCTTCTTCAGAAGGTGCAGTTTCAATAATTGGTGGATTTAAATCCAACCACAAATCCTGAAACTTTATGTTTTATTTCAGTCACATGTATTAATATAATTTTACCTGCACATATATATGTTTTGCCAAGTTAGGTTCTTCCTACGTCTCTTGATCGGTTTTCTATTATGCACTTAATATTTTTGTAACGCACTTTGAATAAAATTGCCTTTTATATTTATTTGGCATGTGCAAAAATTATCACGTGTTTTAAGTGTACGATTTTATTTACTCCAAGAACGATCTGATTTATTTGAGAGAATCTGACCAACTAAATGCACATGCTTAAAAATTTTCCATGAACCGCGTGGGCGTAGGATAAGCTTACTTAAAAAAAAAAAACAGATAGTATTGCTGACTAAGATAAATCAGCTAACCAAAGTTCTCTTTCACAAGCGTGGCTTTATCTTTTGAGCTTTTGTTTTAGAGATAAGATAAGACAAACAAAGTGACTCTCAAAACTACGTATGTACATGACTTAAGCCGTACACATACAAAGCTGACCATCACAAGCTGTTTGATCCCCTCGGATCGAGGAAAGATTCTATTGCAGGAACTTTGGCTAAATAAGTTAGATTGGGATGAGTCGATTCCTATTAATTTGGAAACAGCGTGGAATCTGATAAAAATGACATTGTCTAAATTAGAGGAAATATCTATTTCCCGGTTTGTGCATACCGATCCGATGCCACCGTAGCAAAACTGCAGAAGGTTATAAAATATCGCTGTTGACTTCAAAGTCTAAAGTAGCGCCGCTCAAGACTAAGACACTCCCAAGGTTTGAGTTATGTGCCGTCTCGCAGATCTGCCACAATATCAAGCCCCTATTAAAGGTACCTATCGAACGAATTGTTTATTGGTCGAATTCTGAAGTTACGCTTCATTGGATCCGGTTTCATCCATCTTCATTATCCACATTCGTATCGAATAGAGTTGCGGAGATTTAAGAGTGGTCAGGTGAAGCTACATGGCGGCATGTTCCAACGAAACAGAACCCAGCAGATATTTTATCAAGAGGTTTTGACGTCAACGAAATTATACAGTCAATATGGTTTACTGGACCTGTGTTTTTAAAAGAGGAAGATGCAAACTGGCCCCAGAATGCACACTTTGACCTACAAGAATCGAGGAAGACTGCGGTCGGTCTGATCGCTGCTGTAAGAAATTTGGATTTGGTAGATGTCATCGAACGATTTTCGTCACACCTTAAACTGATTCGGGTATTCGTTTATATGTTTCGTTTCATAAGAAAATGCAAAGACAAAAGTATGGTATTTGAAAAAACTTTGTCGCCGACTGAATATAATGAAGCTTTTCTAAAAATTGTCGGATATTACTGAAGCACGAGTATCATGAAGAAAGAGAACAAGTTCGTAAGGATCCAGAGTTGGCCCAAGTCTTCAGCGATTGAATCCATTCATCCATGAAGACAAGGGGACTTGGTGTCACTTTTCTTTGTTGCGAGTTGGGGGGCGACTAGCAAATGCTCCTATATCATACGATGCCAAGTTGCATAGCTATGTTCGGCATCTTCACCATTCCAATTTTCATGATGGTCCACGAGCCCTTGTGAGTCTCCTCGATAGCGTATTTGGATCGTAAACGCTCAGGAGGTCTGCAGTCAGATAGTTCGATCATGCATACGCTGATTTAAGTGTAAGCCTCGACTAATGACACAAACTATGGGAAATTTACCCGCAGATCGTCTCCGTGCTCTCCGCCCATTTGCTATATGTGGCGTCGATTTTTGTGGCCCTGTCTATAAGACATTGAAAATTCGTGGTAGACCTCCGTATAAGTCCTACATTGCGGTCTTCGATTGTTTTGCGTCCAAAGCGGTTTATCTAGAAGCTGTTTCAGATTTAACCACAGTTTCCTTTTTATTGGCTTTTCAAAGGTTCGTTGGGCGCCGAGGATGTCCCCAAGTAGTCCATTGTGACAACGGGACGAACTTCGTCGGAGCGAGTCGCCACTTCCGGGCCCTTCGAGAGAGGATAGAGGACGAAGCCGACGCGATACGCAAATTCGCATCAAAAAGCGGATGCGAATTTGTCTTCACAGGGAGGCAAGTGTCAAAACTGCCAATAGCCTACGCAGAAGAGCTGGGGACAGTCCTAGTGGGAATCGAGGCGGTGCTGAACTCCCGGCCGCTCAGAGCAATCAGCAGCGACCCAAGCGACGGAGAGGCGCTGACACCCGGGCACCTACTGACAGGCGGGCCGCTACTTACCACACCAGCACTCCGGACCCCGGACCAGGAGGGTCTCAACTGCTTACGGCGATGGCGGCTTGTCTCGTCAGTCAGGCAAATGTTCTGGCGGCGATGGTCCCGGGAATATGTACTGAGCCTCCAAATACGGGGCAAGTGGCACCAGCAGCAGCCCAACATCCGCGAGGGAGATCTCGTCCTCGTGGCCGAGGACAACCTGCCGCCCCAACAATGGCTCCTCGGCAGAAAATTCGCAAGGCATGCAGGGGAGGACGGCATGGTCAGGGTCGTCGACGTGCGGACTAGTGGAGGAGGCCTTTTCCGGCGGGCCATTCATAAGTTGGCGCCGCTTCCATTGTGTTGAAGCCCGGTGTTGAAATTGTTAAAAATAAAAACTTGAAGTTTAGTGTAAGTTAGTTTGGGACGAAGGCGGGAGCACAATAAAGTTTAAAGCCGTCGACACCTTTTTTTCGATTTCGATATTTTCGAAGTTAATAATTTTAGCCACCGCAGTTTTTTCGGTTGTTGTTAATAAATTAGAAAACTCTCGAATTTTTCAAAATAAATTCCTAAAGATCTTATTAAATTAAATTAAAACCAAAAAATTAACAAAAAAATAAAAATGTTTTCAACGTCTGTCTGTTCGTCCGTATGAACTTCGAAATCAGGGAAACTACAAGAACTAGCGATTTAGGATTTAGAATAAGATTCTACCTTTTTAGTTTTTTTTACGCAGCGCGAGTTGTGACGTCGAAGCACTTGACTATAGCGTTTATTAATGTTTTAATGTGAAACATGAAACATTTTCCAACACATAAATTTCCTAAATCATAAACTTTAATACAAATATGTAGGGGCACGATTTGGTTCTAAAGGGCCTTTTCAATTCAGGGGTAGCAACAAAAGGAATTTCATTCCTTTAAATTAAGGCACGATAATAATAAGAGGATTATACGCTCGAGACCGAGAGTAAAGAGTAAGATCGAAACATAAAGGATATAATAGAGGAAATTATAATACGTAATTACATACATGTTTGAATGACTACTTGCTAAATAAAAAAAAGCCCTGCCTACTAGATTTTTGGTGAATATCATAACTTCTGTATAGTAGCTCCTACTATCACAGACCATCAACCCAGTTTCATATATATCCGGGCGGCGTATTCCCTCAAATATCCGTTTTACGGATCCAAACATTTTTATGCCTCAACTAATTGAAACTTCCTTAGGAGCTTTACTTTGACCTTCTTTTTACCAGTCAACCTGGACTCTACTCTCATGCATAAAATTAAAATGCATTTGCCTATATACACCCACAAGCTCCTCGAGTCGTATCTCTACAAGAGTATTTATACCCGTTACTCGTAGAGTAAAAGGGTATATTATATTCGTGCAAAAGTATGTAACAGGTAGAAGGAAGCGTTTCCGACCCTATAACTATATACTATATATTCTTGTTCAGGATCACTAGCCGAGTCGATCTAGCCATGTCCGTCTGTCCGTATGAACGCTGAGATCTCGGAAACTATAAAAGCTAGAAGATTGGCATTTTGCATGTAGATTTTAGGAGTTCCTACGCAGCGAAAGTTTGTTTCAAAATGGTGCCACGCCCCCTCTGACGCCTACAAGCCACAAGCTGTGGCCACAGTTTTGATTCTATTATGAAATTTGTTTTTGATATGTATTTGTTTCGTCAATACCTATCGATTGGCCAAATAAAAGTTTGCCACGCCCACTCTAACGCCCAAAAACCCATTAAACGCTTAAGCCTGGCTAGCGCTTACATTTCCGCCTTTCATGGCACAATAGCGCCATCTAACGGATGACTTTGGAACAGCTGGCCAAGGTGCTCAACAGAGTCAACGTTAATTCTCGATAAGGATTTTTATTAAAGGAAATTGCGTTATTTTTCATTTGTCAATACCGAACTATATCCCAAGAACTAAGCAAATCAATTTAAGTTAGCCAAATTGGAGGTCTGAGTCAAAAAATGGCTTATGTGTGTATGTATGTAAGCATTGCACTCAAAAACATAAACATAGACACAGCTGTTGGTGCAGGACAAAAGCTGCCTGCCCTAAAGAAGCTCCGGTGCTGATGCTCGTGCTGTAAAGCTGACAGCTCTAAGAGAATGCCGAATTTAAATTGATAATTTGAACTGAGTAACGGGTATCTAATAGTCGAGGCACTCGACAATAGCGTTCTCACTTGTTTTTAGTAAGGTGCAGTAACATCGGACGAGTAAATAATTGAAGCTGGAACTCCACAAGAAAGCGCACTTAGGCCTACCATATATACTACGAATATCAATACGAACAAGATGCGATTCTAATTCGCTCCAGATGCGCAGTCCGAGCAATAAGCCAACGCTTACTTTTAATAGTCACCTCCGCTTACTTTGAACGGTATGCCAACGAAATAACGTACTTCGGCTTCCACCTCGTCAGGCGATTAACCTGGCGTCGACACTTCGAAAGCAAGAAGGTGCACTTAAAACTAAAACTCCACTGGATTATAAACTTCTCGATTACGTCTTTCTTGGACTACAAGATCGTGGTCTATAACTCAACTCTAAAACCCATTTAGACTGGGGGGGAACCAGAGCACCAACAACATCGACATTACATAGCGCGCACAATCAAAATTCCTGAAAACTATCACTGGGTCACCATGGTATGTTCGCAACAAAAATATTTTCAGAGACATTGGCATTCACGCAGTAAAACTGGAAATTGAGAAGTATAGGATATAAGCGGCCGATATGAAATTTCGTAGGTCGGACTAATTGGTCAAAAATAAAACCCGAATCCATTTGTTAGGTGGGAACGATTTTATCCAGGACATGTCAAAGTTTGTTTTCCGGACCTCGTCAAATAGTGGAAATTTGCACGGATTTTCAACGTTCAATGAAGCCTGATGATTGAAACAAATTTGATCGCTTACTGACTGTAGCTCAGAGTATGTCAATTGATTTTACTCCAAATAAAGTGATGAGTTGTTCGTGGAACTTATTTTCCTTTAACAATCCATGCAAATTTTAAGTTTTTAAGAAATGGTCCTTCGGATTTTACTTGGAGATGATTTGGTAGCAGCAACAAATAATACTGCTTTCAAGGCTTCGATTTGTCATTAACTCGAGCTCTCCTTTTTTTTTTGATTGCATTCACTAACTTCTGTGCGTAATAAGGTACTGTGGGGATTTTGTGATATCATTGATGCCATCCTCTCAGAGATAAAAATTTATTTGCATTTTTAAATTAAGCAAAACTCTAAAGTTGACCCACCGACCATTGTAGGCTTTTAACACTACTTTTCCTGTAACGAGTAAGTGATATTTTTTATTGTGTTTTTTATCGCATTACAAACCCATTTTTCCACAGTCTTTCTTAGTATTGTGATTCGGGCTAGTACATTTGCCACACATTTTTTGTTTTAGTTCCTAATTCAATCTTTACGATACGGTTATCGAATTCCTAAATTCCTATTCTTTTGTAGTGCGTTTTGCTGCAGTAAACGGCGAATTACTCGTATTGCACAAAGTCTTAGCTTTTCAAATAAATATACTAGTATTTCCCAAGTATACAAGCTTCTTCTTTGAGTTCTTATGATGTATGATTATTTCTGCATCCTCTTGTACTTATGTGCCTGTTGCCCTTGCCCTTTGGCTGTCCCGTATTCTTTTTGAGTGCTTTTTATAAACTCTATTCCCTTTTTTTGTCGACTGCAAAGTGAAGCTAATCTTATCCCTGCGAATATCTACTATGTTTTGCCTTTTGAACGTATGAAATATTTGATTTATTGTCTATCAACATCTGCTTGAAATGACGCAATTTTTGCCACCGTTGTTGATGGTTTTGATACACCTATCAATTTCATTTACAATCTTTTTCTGTGCATCGAAAATTCTTTGAAGTTTAATTTTTTTAGGGTCAGGCGCCCCAAGTCATGAAAGCTGTAAAGCCACCGCCAATATATATTAGGAAACACAACAGTGTCGATCTGATTAATAAGCTTAAACAAGTAATCGGACCTAACCACTTCTATATCAATACCCTAAAAAGAGGAAACATATTAGAAACAAAACTCCAGGTTAACAACGAAGACAACTTCCGTTCTGTAACAAGATATCTCGACAATGAGCTTATAAATTACTACACTTACCAACTAAAAAGTAAGAAAGGCCTACAAGTTGTACTTAAAGGTATAGAATCGACTGTTGCGGTAGCAGAAATAGCTGAAGGCCTCACGGAAAATGGCTTCGACGTTAAGCACATCGTAAACATAGTGAACAGGGATAAAATTCCCCAACCACTGTTTAAGATTGAGCTGGCCCCAGAGACGAAACCTCTAAAGAAAAATGCAGTGCATCCTATTTACAATCTGCAGTATCTCCTTCACCGAAGAATCACCGTAGAGGAACCACATAAGCGGAACGGCCCCGTACAGTGTACAAACTGCCAGGAGTTCGGGCATACAAGAACCTACTGCACCCTGCGTCCAGTTTGTGTCGCCTGTGGAGATTTGCATTGCATTGAAGCATGCCTGGGAAACAAAGAAGACCCTACTCTGAGGAAATGCAGTAATTGTGGGGGAAATCATACTGCCAACTACCGGGGCTGTCCCGTCAACAAAGAACTCAAGAGCCGCCTAAATCAGAGACGCAGTAATCCACTCGCGGCTCAATACTCTGCCCAACCAAACATCTTCACCCCATCAACAACCACTCCTGGTGTCTCCTTTGCCAACGCACTCCGCTACCCTGGAATCTCACAAACATCTACCGCTCAACCTGCAGCATTGCGTCCACAGTCACCCATATCAAACCTAAATGATTTTCCGCTCTTAAGCCAAAATGGCCAAACAACAAGTCAACCTTCTACGCAGCAAAACCAAACTCTTCCCCCACAAACACTTAGCGGTCTAGAATATACACTAGCTACTCTTGCAAACGTCATGATGACGATTCAAAGTTCCCTTCAAGAACTACTGCGAAACCAGAGCCTTCTAATGGAACTGCTGATCAAACAAAAGTCTGTATAAATGGACTCCTTAAGAATATGCTTCTGGAACGCAAACGGCGTTTCCCGGCAAAAAAACGAACTCCTACAGTTCCTAAACAGCCACAATATCGATATGATGCTACTTTATGAAACCCATCTAACTAATAAAAACTATTTCCATATCATCGGATATATATTCCACGCGACCAACCACCCGGACGGTAAAGCACACGGAGGTACCGGTATACTCATAAAACAACGCATAAAACATCATCCCTTGGAGACATTCGCTACTAACTACCTGCAGGCCACATCCCTACGTATAAACCTAATTGGCGACCCACTTACCCTATCCGCCATATATTGCCCCCCACGCTTCAGTATTGCAGAAAATGAGTTTATGAATTTCTACAACTCACTAGGACGCTTCTTTATAGCTGCCGGTGATTATAACGCAAAGCATCCTCACTGGGGATCTCGTCTTATCAACCCCAAAGGCCGCCAATTAAACAACGCTATTATCACTCCTGGTAATGCGCTTGACTTTGTCTCACCAGCTAGGCCTACATACTGGCCCACAGATCCAAATAAACAACCTGACATTATCGATTTCGCTGTTACTAGAAGAGTTTCGCACAGGCTGATAAACATAAAAACCTTAGAAGAGCTTACATCGGACCATTCGCCAGTTCTCCTCTGTCTATCTGAACAGCCGCAGCTTCTGGAACGCCCCCAACATCTAACATCAAACAAAACAAACTGGCTGAAGTACAAAAAATATGTAAGTGCACACATCGAACTTGATCCTGAAATTTCCTCTGAATCTGACATTGACAAGTCGCTTAAACACCTCACGGACGTAATGTCCTCTGCCGCCAGAACCCTCATCCACAAACCCGGTAAGAACTGGACGCTCAAGTATCTAGATCGAGTCTCTCCTACTTGAAAAACGTAGACTTCGCAGAGACTGGCAGACTTATCGGTCCCCAGCTAATAAGAAAAGACTTAATGAAGCATCTCGAAAATTGTGCCATCCAACCAATTCACTCTACCGAACGTCTCGCTAGCGTCGCCGTCCTCCCCAGTTACCCTTGAAACCAGCACAATACTTAAGGCTATTAAAGAACACATAAACCCAAAAAAGGCTCCTGGTCACGATTTTATTTCTCCAAAAATGATAATTGAATTACCTGCATGCGCAGACAGATGCATCGCATTTATATTTAACTCAATATTGAAATGGGGCTACTTTCCTGACCAATGGAAAAAGTCTGTCATTACAATGATCCCGAAGCCAGGAAAAGACAAATCCCAGCCTTCCTCGTACCGGCCCATCAGTCTGCTCCCATGTCTATCAAAGCTATTTGAAAAACTGCTTCTTGTTCATCTAGTAACACATCTTCAAAACAACAGAACGATCCCTCTGCACCAATTCGGATTTAGGGAAAAGCATGGAACTATCGAACAGGTAAACCGCTTAACATCTGAAATTCGCACGGCTTTCGAAAACAAGCAATATTGCAGTGCCTTATTTCTGGACGTATCACAGGCATTTGATCGCGTCTGGATCGACGGTCTGGTATACAAAATCAAAACCCTCCTACCGGAAAACACTCACAAGTTGCTTGAGTCATAACTCAGAAACAGAGTTTTCACCGTGAGATGTAAAACCTTTACTTCAACAATCCGTAACATCGAAGCTGGAGTACCCCAAGGAAGTGTGCTTGGACCAATCTTGTACATCCTTTACACGGCAGACATTCCAACAAGCCGCCAGACCCTCATCTCAACCTTTGCTGACGACACTGCCATTGTCAGCCGCTCGAATTGCCCAAAAACAGCTACAGCCCATTTAAAAGAACACCTGGTAGCTGTAGAAAAATGGCTCGCAGACTGGCGTATCAAAGTCAATGAGAAAAAGTGTAAGCACATTACATTTACACTAAACTTGTCGAAATGCCCACTACTGACGCTAAACAACAAGCCGGTTCCACAAGCAGACGAAGTCACCTATCTCGGCATACACCTAGACAGAAGGCTTACCTGGAGAAAGCATATAGAAGCAAAGAAGACCCATTTAAAACTAAAGGCCAGCAGCCTTCACTGGCTCATGAACTACCGCTCCCCCCTTCCACTAGAATATAAAGTACTACTGTATAAATCGTGCTTAAAGCCGATCTGGACCTACGGTTCCGAGCTCTGGGGAAACGCAAGCAGCAGCAATATAGAAATTATTCAAAGAGTACAATCAAAGACCCTACGAACAATAACTGGAGCCCCCTGGTACATCCGCAATGCAAACATCCAGAGAGACCTGGATATAAATCCCGTAAAAGAAGAAATTGTTTCCAGAAAAATTAGATATGAAGCCAGATTATCAAATCACCCAAACCTGCTTGCCAGACAACTCAACCGGCTAAGCTATCATTCCCGTCTTCAGCGAAATGATTTCCCATCCCTTTTTCAATAACATAAGTTAACGTAACATAGATTAAGATTTGAAAACTTATTGTTAGTCTCTTAAGTAATAGAGAAGATCCAATAAATAAGAATAAAGTATAAAAAAAAAAAACAAAAAAATTTTTAGCAGAAGTTTGCTCGGCCGTCGATCATGTTAAAAACTTAATAGACTAACTTTAGAGCAATGCTTATTGTAGTTCGATTTACGACTAGGAATGGCGCAATGATCCAATATTTTATGATCGTGAACCAACAATTAATTCCGAAAATTATTTTGTTCGCACATGAACATATATATAAGAATAATCTTTTTATACCCTTGCAGAGGGTATTATAATTTTGGTCAAAAGTGTGTAACGCACTGAAGGAGACATCTCCGACCCTTTAAAGTATATATATTCTTGATCACGATCACCTCCTGGGTTGATATAAGCATGTCGGTCTGTCCGTCTGTCTGTCCGTCTGTCTGTTTCTACGCGAACTAGTCTCTCAGTTTTACAGATATCGAATTGAAACTTTGCACGCACCCTTCTTTCCTTTGCACACAGTATATAAGTCGGAACGGCCGGGATCGGCCGACTATATCCTATAGTTGCCATATAACTGAACGATAGGAAATGCCATAACTTTGGTGTTTGTACAGTTAGGAAGTTGGGATTTTCTGTGGCTTTTTTATTTGGCTAATCAATTCGACCTACCAAATTTAAAAAGGATCGGCCGACTATATCCTATAGCTCCCATATAACTATAGGAAATAATAACTTTGTTATTTTTAAAGTTAGGAAGTTTATGGAGATCGACCGACTATAGCCTATAGCTGCCATATAACTGAACGATTGGAATTGCCATAACTTTGGTGTTTTTAAAATTAGGAAGTTGGGATTTTTATGAGTATTAAGAATGCATCATATGAATAATTTTGGAGGATATTATTTACAGAATATTCTGCAAGGGTATATCAACTTCGGCTCCGCCCGAAGTTAGCTTTCCTTTCTTGTTAATAATAACTTGAGCTGTACTCTGCTTAGCGCATGTGCGCGAAACTCTAAATATAGCGGCCACTTGCCTAACACAAATAATGTATCACATATATGTGCGGTCAGTGAATTCCCCCTATCGCACTCAAGAATGGTCTTGCTAGGAAAAAACAGATACGTCGTTGGTCTAGCGATAAGACTAGAAGACGAATTCCTTTGAAATATTAACAAGAAATGTAGACGTTTGCTTTATTTGCACCCTCTCTTAAATTGTTGGTCTTTCGAGACACTATGTAACTATCCCTCTTGTGGTAAGAGGTTCAGAGTTTTTTAAACCAGCTCCTTAGAGTGTGCATGTTGTACTAGACAACCGCTGCTAAGGTAGCAAAATAAATATATATAAATAAATAAAAAATGCAATATTTGCATAGTGCCACTTTAGTATTTTAAATGTAAAACAAGAAAGCAAAGCTAACTTCGGGCGGAGCCGAAGTTGAAATACCCTTGCAGAATATTCTGTAAATTATATTCTCCAAAATTATTCATATGATGCATTCTTAACACTCATAAACATCCATACTTCCTAACTTTAAAAACACCAAAGTTATGGCAATTCCAATCGTTCAGTTATATGGCAGCTATAGAATATAGTCGGCCGATCCTTATCAAATTTGGTATGTCGGATTGATAGCTTTTGTTGACGTTAGAATTATCGTCGGGTATAATCTGCCCGCCGCTGGGTTTATCCATTTCGATGAGCGCGTCCAGCTGTGGCTTATTTTGGTTTACGGATAATGAGTTGGAGATGTCGAAATGATTTTGAGGCGGTGATCGCATTATCCTTCCATTTGGGTTTTCGGAGCTACCTCCAGCAAGACACAGGTCACAACTCCAATCCGTATGCTCGACGTCGTAGCCGACACCTGCGCAGTGAAAGTGGTACCAACTGTCGCATTGAACCCAGCTTTCCTCAGTTCCTATCGCTTTTTTCTTGCATATTCTACACACTTCTTTGCTCATCTCAATTAACTTTTTATGGTTATGTGAACTTGGCGTGTGGCGGAATTGTATTTGTGTGCGTAATTTCTGTGGTTTTTTGGCTCCGTTTACGTATTACGTTTTTCTCACCTTACGTTCAAGAAAGGGATGCGATCGCGATTTCACAATATTATGCCTAATTGGAAATGCGTCGCTTCGTAATTGTACAGTTATAACGGCAACCGGTTGTGCACAAAGTTTTTAAGAATGTTGAGAGCGAAACTAAATTGTTTTTACAGCAGCCCACACCACTCACTCGAAAGCACAGACGGAGTAACTATGTATTGAAAATTAACTTTATTTAAATTTCAGCTTCCGAATCGATGTGTATTACAGTTTGCGTTGCGGAGCACGCTTAAAAACTTTTTCTTTTCTCCTTCTCTTATTTTGCTAATGTCATTTCTTGAGATGGTTCTTAACAATGTAAAATGAGATCGATATTCCTTAAAGCGATATCTCGATGTTTATATCGAGTGCTTATATATAACAAAAAGAAATCAAAATTAAATTTAAATTATGGCGGCAACAGGCGGCTATAGGATATAGTCGGCCGATCCTTATGAAATTTGTTAGGTCGGATTAATTGGACAAATATAAAACCCATTGAAAATCCCAACTTCCTAACTTTACAAACACTAAAGTTATGGCATTTCCGATCAATCAGTTATATGGCAGCTATAAGATATAGTCGGCCGATCCTTATGAAATTTGATAGGTCGGATTGATTGGCCAAATATAAAACCCATAGAAAATCCCAACTTCCTACCTTAACAAATTCCAAAGTTATGGCATTTCTGATCAATCCGACTTATATACTGCGTGCAAAGAAGGGTGTGTGCAAAGTAAAACTGAGAGACTAGTTCGCGTAGAAACAGACAGACGGACATGCTTATATCAACTCAGGAGGTGATCCTGATCAAGAATATATATACTTTATAGGGTCGGACCACTTTTGACCAAAATTATAATACCCTCTGCAAGGGTATAACAATGAAGCTATGTCGATTTTGCGCTGCATTTTGCCATCGTTTCTATGGCAGCTATATGATATAGTTGTCCGATTTTAATTTCATTAAAACCGTAATTTTATAATATGCCAAATACCAAAGAAAAATTAAAAAAAATTAAAAACAACAAGGTTATAATTTATTAAATTGTTTTTTTCCGATTGTTCCCATGGGAGATATATGATATAGTCACCTGAGCCGACTCGTTCCGACTTATATACTACCTGCAATAGAAAGACAACTTTTGGAAAAGTTTCAAGCAGATAGCTTTAAAACTGAGAGACTAGTTTGCGTAGAAACGGACTGACGGACGGACAGACGGACGGACAGACAGACGGACAGACGGACATGGCTAGATGACTCTCCTGGTGATGATCAAGAATATATATACTTTATAGGGTAGGAAATGTCTCCTTCACTGCGTTGCACACTTTTGACCAAAATTATAATACCCTCTGCAAGGGTATAGTAAAAAGTCATAATTTAATTTAGTAAATACTAAATATTTATTTAATTTAAACAAATAATAATAAAAATAATAATACAAGATGATCTCCAAGAAAAAATACAGTTACCTAAGAAGCAGTCTGTAGTATTTTGGAAATTAGAAAGTTTGAGGTAAACGAAAAATTAGAGGAGCAAGAAGTGCTAGATTAGAAGAAGTACACAAGTTAGCTAAAGAATACGAATACTTTAATTCTAAGAAATATGATTTAATAATAATGGTGTAGGCGCAGATCAAAATAAAATATGAAAAGGTTACGCAAGCAGGTAAAACATATTGTTCCTAAGGCAAACCCTGGAAGTAGTAGTAGGTTGTTTAATTTTTTATTTGTGTTTTGTTTTTCTTTGTTGCTTATTTATAGCTGGCTGTATATATTTAAAGTTACATCAAAACAAATAAACAAACAAAAATTGGTTACAACGACAATGGCTTTTATGCCGTCAGTCGGTTAATTTAGTTAAGATAGATTCTAAAATTGTTCTAAAATAATTTTTTTTCTTTGTAATGAAGAATGCCAGCCTCTCCCAATTTTTCCCATTTAGAAGACAGTGGAGATCCGATTCGCAAAGGGTGGTTTTCGTAAAACATGTAAAACGAATCTCTCTGAGAATAGGGCAGACACCAATGAAGTGATGAACATCCTCGATTTCTCGCATGTTGCAGAGGCTGCATTCCAGTGATGGGTGGCTGCTGTATAGCCTGCCATTTAGAGGTAAAGTCTCGGTTCTAGCTGGGAAGATATGTTTTATGAGTTATCGATGTAATTAAAGTGCTGCTGAAGTGTGTAGAAGAATATACTAGGCAGTCCTGTTTCAATAAAAATTGCATAGTCGGGAGTACTTTGTGACAGTCGTAATATCTTTATTACAAAAAATGTTAGTATTCGTTTCGCATCTTCATATCTTTGAATTCCCCACACATCTGCCGAGTACCACATCATTGTTTTCACTGTCGCCTGGAAAAGGCTGTACCTGGCACTCATTTTAACGTTTTTTCTGCCTAACAAGTTTTTCCAGGTGGCGTTCATAGCAATTTTTGCATCTTTGAGCTTATCTTTTATGTTGGTATAAAAACTCATATTTGTGGTAAGCTTTACACCGAGGTATTTGAATGATTTTACACGTTACAGCTGGATTCAGTTCAGTTGCCACGCTTCGTTCCTAGCGTGACGGCCACCTGTACTCTTAACTACCATATCTTTGATTTGCTTGTATTTATGGTGAGGTTCCATACTTTACAGTACTCGGATATGCAATGCAATCATGTCCCTTAACGTTTCAGGGCTGTCAGCCAGTAGGCACATCTCATCGGCATGTAAAAATCATTGTAGGCATCGGTAAGTCGCTGTATAAAACAAAGCGGCGCGTTTTTGAAAAATTTTGCAGTTATTCTGTTTAGCTTTAGTGTTAGGGCAGCGCTTTCTATTTCTGGAAGGCTGAAAGGGGAGTCCATATGATCTGAGGAGAGCAGAGGCTTAGCATAGCTGATTTCTGTTTCATTTGGAATTTGGGAGAGTAGGCTACTAAAATAGTTTGCCAAATCTGTTGGACTTACTTGTATGGGTTTTTTCTGTTTGTTCCCATTTAATGATTATGAATATGATCGGATGATTATGTTTTTTCGTCTTCTAGTTGTAGAAGTTTTCCTGGAAGTATAAGTCTTCCAGAGAAAAAAAAAATAATTTTCAAAATCAAAACCCAAGTAGTAGCAATTTAATCGATTCAAAAGTATAGCAGGCATTTTTAAATAATGTTGGGCAATTAAAAATTATCTAAAAGAGACGTCTAGGTTCATTAATATATTTCTAGATTTCCTTAATACACGAATAGTCCTTTAATTAATATTAAACTCATTTAAAAAAAAAACAAAAGAAATTCAGGCACCTTCTAATAGGTTGGACTTTTATGAGAAAAGGCTCAATTCGATTTCATAATTTTCACAGGAAGATAAACCTGTAAGGAGAAATAATAATAATAATATGAAATAATAGAAAGGAATAAAACTGCGGCCAGCCGAAGTTTATATATCTTTGCAGTTATTACAAAAAGACTACATTTCAAAATCTATGCCTATATTGTTAAAAACAATGAAGCTATGTCGATTTTGGCTGAATTTTTCCATCGTTTCTATGGCACCTGTTCATACAGATTTATTATTGTCAGATTTTGACAAAACGTAAAGCGAAATTCTGATATAGTAAGTAATTACAATGTCTTTGACACATTGTATGTTGATAGATAGAAAACAGAAAAATAATTTTTTTTTAATTATTATTTTTTTAAATTTTTTTATTATTCTATGGAAGCTATATGATATAGTCGTTCGATCCGGTTTGTTCCGACTTCATACTACCTGTAATAAAAAGACAACTTTTGGGAAAGTTTCAAGCAGATAGCTTTAAAACTGAGGCACCATTTTGCGTAGTAACGGAGGGACGGGCAGGCGGACATGGCTAGATCTACTCCCCTGATAATGCTCAAGAATATATACATATAATAATATATATAAATGGGATCGGAAATGTCCCCTTCACTGTGCTGCTGAAATTATAATACCCACCGCAAGGGTATAAAAATACATATGTAAAATAAATGACAAATGTTATGAAAAATTTAAAAAATATCAGAAAACGTGGGTTGAAATCTGCGAATCTGTTGAAAGGAAACGATTATACCAATGTATGCCAATCTTATCTGCGAAATCTATATAATTTAAATACAATCATACAACAATTTATTTCTCCAAAAATGTCAGTAAATTTTTCAAAATGCTGAAGTTGTGTTGATATGCCTGTTATTTTGTAATCTTTCCTGAGGCACCTATTTGATATTGTCTTTAAATTTTTATAAAACTAAAGCTATTAAAATGTACTATATCTTGGAGCGGACATCATTTTTACATTCTCATCGTTGATCTTCTGAACCTCTGCTTGGTATACCCTTTAAATGCACCAACGTCTGCCGAAAGCAGACGAAAAATTCTCGCATACATGGGTCCTGAGCCCCCTATTTGCAGGGAAATCGCTTTGCGGTTTTTAGGGAGAGCTCCAAATCAAAAAAGAAAAGACCTTATCAAAAACTTATGGAAGAGTTCCCTAAACTTCCAACTTCAGTCAAAAAAAAAGTTTATAGTCTTAAAAACAAAAAACCCACAAAAACCAATCTCACACTACTCTTGTTTTGCTGTTCACAAAGCGCTACAAACGGTTAGCAATAAATATCCATTTATCCATTATCCATTATCCAATAAATTTCCATTTCTACGCTAAGAAATGGGAATCTATTGATACTAGTACCACCAAACCAGTGGTCGACAAATTCCTCTGCACCACCGCCTTATCGGATTGTGTGACGTCGAATCTAATTACGACGAATCCCTTATCTTTGTGAGGGGGACGGCATGACTAAACAATATTCCTGAAGAAGAAATTGTGAAAAAGCTATAAGCCCAAAACGTATATTCGGAAGTGATTCTGGTCACTTTTAATCTCTATAATCTTCCAAGCAAACTTGGTACAATGTTTAAGTAAGGGAATACATACCCAACCCAATGCGGTGCCAAAACTGCCAGAAGCTTGGATATACAGCAAAAAACTGCGATGAGCCAACTATGTGCTCCACTTGCAATCTCGCCCCTCACATACACGCGCCCTGCTCACTAACTGAATCCGCAAACTGCTCAGGCGAACGCTCCCCCTCTTCACCCGCTTGCCTATCATATCAACAGCAAAGAGATCTAATAAAAATAAAAACAACAAGAAAATGCAGCATGCCAGAAGCTAGAATTATTCAAAAACAAAAACAACAAACATTATCGACAATCAATCAATCGCCTCTTCAAACCCGAAAATGGTTTCGATTTCGAAACCATCAATCCCACACCTCATCATTTAACAAGAAAATCATTCAACAAACAGATCATTTAAAAATCCTAGAAATTACCTTCGACTCTAGGCTCACATTTAAAGAAAACTCCATAAGATTAAGAAAGTTAGAATCTCGTCTTAATACAATTAAATTTCTAAGCTAATACTCACCTGTATATTACTATTTTTAGTAACATAACCAGGGCATTAATACTCTCAAAAATAATAGGTTGTCTTGCGGTATTTTCGTTAGTTGTCGCTGCAATTGGGTAGTTCTAGTTTTATTTGTCGTATCGGGTCCTTTTTGAAAAGCTTTTCACGCGCTAACACGTGTTTGATTGATTGTTGTTTCTTTTTGGTCGTTCATGAGTTATAGCGTCGCAAACATGGAACAAAATAAAAAGAAAATACGGCACATTTTACAGTACTACTACGATACAGTTTCCATTTACACCGCACAACGATGGTTTCAACGTTTTCGTTCTGGTGTAGAGGTGGTAAGATGCGCCACACTCCGGAAGGCCTGAAGTCCAAAATTTCGATAAAATCGCTGAATTGGTCGAAAGAGACCAGCATAGTAGCAATCGTAGCATCAGTCAAGAGCTGGCATGAATTATCAAATCGTTATAAACCATTTGAAGAAGATAGGAGTCACTAAGAAGCTCGATGGGTGACACACGAATTGACGTATCGACGCATGCGAATCGCTTCTGAATCTCAACAAAATCGACCCGTTTTTGAAGCGTAAGCTGACTGGCGTTGAAAAGTGGGTCACTTACAACAAAATAAGGCTCTCCCCCTCGACAACCCCTTATTCGTGGCAGACGCTACGGCTATATTATTAGCCTGACGCTTTGCCACTATTAACAATGGCAAGTTTTTTGTCTGCACTGACAGCCCGTCGTCACTTCTGGCAATCAATTACCCCGAACCGCGATCCCACCATAAGGGAGATACAAAGAATAACAAATCAGCATCCAAAAAAATAACACTCTTTTGGGTTCCTAGCCATCAGGGTATAAAACGGGACGAATACGCGGATAAGGCAGCCCATAAAATAGGCCTGTCACCAACATGATTGTTTACTCCTATAAACAGTAAGGACATACACAATATAATAGATCAACACCTCGAAAACCAAAAGATGCAGGAAGGGACCACGTTTACCCATAGATACTGTAGAATTAATCCCACATTTGCAGCCACTATGAATGATATATGACCTGATTTCACAACTCCAACTACACCTGTAAAAACCATAAGCGAAGTACCTCACCACCACATTTATTGATTGTCCACAAAGGACAGTATTAAATACTAAGCCACACGTTAATAAAAAAAAAAAATACACAATCTAATAGATCAACACCTCGAAAACCAAAAGATGGAGGAAAGGACCACGTTTACCCATAGATACTGTAGAATTAATCCCACATCTGCAGCCACTATGCTGTCCTATCACTTTATAGGCTCGGAAAAGTCTTCTTCACTGCGTTGCATACTTTTGGCTGAAAATATAATAGAGGGTATTATAATGTAAGGGTATAAAAAGTATACGGCAAATTGCGCGTATTGCAAATTACCGGGATACTATTTAACTCAATGTCATAAAAAAAAGATGAAACCAGAAGAGAGAACTGACTGTGCAAGAAAATATAAGATTTGCCTAAGATATCTTAGGCATTCGTCAAATAAAAAATGCACAAGCGAGCACTATTGTTTGTCTTGTCATAAACCTCACCACACGTTACTTCATTTTTTTACCATAAAAATATAAGAAAAAGTTAATACGTGTAAAACAACAGTGCAAGCGGTGTTAAAAAAAGGAGGAATGGACGCTTTGAAATATTAAGAGCTTTGATTGACAGTGGATTTTAAAGTACAATATATGCCCTATTATTTCAGAGGAAGCCTCACAAATTCTGCTATTACCTAAAATAAAAAGTTACACAAAGATTAGTGGAGTTTCCTTTATTAAAAAATTAATTTTGAAGCATAAAGCAAATTTGGAAATTAAATTCAACAAAGATAAATTGATGGTAGATGCCATTATTCTTCCAAAATTAATGAAGGCACTACCAGTTCGATCAATTAATATCGACATGAGAATGTGGGAAAAATTCCGGCTTGCTGATCCTGAATTTAAAAATCTAGGAAGAGTGGACTTAATTATAGAAACAGATTTATATGCTCACTCCTAGGTCAAAATACCGAATTCGGTTCAATTGTGTCGGTCTGCACAAAATCGAAAGGCAACAATACGATGGTTGCCACCATGATGGTTGCAAACCAATAATATAAAAACCGAAATTTGTGAAAACAATTTTATAAAGACAACTGTTAAAGATACAAGTGTTAGGTATATTGTTAAGTTTCCATTTAAGGACGATGCATCCTTAGGGAATCAAAGACGCATGTAATGGCATGGCTTATTAATATGGAGAAGAAAGAGAAGAGAGAAGAGAAGAGAACTTAAAGATGCTTAGAGTTGACATTTGAAAGTGGATAAGCCTAAACAGGGAGACTTTGGAAGGCACGCCCAATTCCTTACGATAGTTGCCTTAGCTCTATCCCTAAAGATTATAAAATGAAAGACCGATTTTTAAGGGGATACGGCCACAGCCCAAACCGTAAGAGCAAGAGCAGCCAAATTTTTTCACAGTATTCCATTGGGGGCGTGGGCGCCCACTAAGATCCGATATGTCCCCCCAGTGGCCCCAAACAGCTCCAACATCCATTATTCTGAGCAAAAAAAAGTTTATGTATTTAAGCTTAACTTCTAAACTGGTTGGAATTTCGATATTTGGTTTTTTCCGAATTTTAGGTTTTGAAAAGGCCTAATTAGAAATCTAAAAGAAATTTTGATATCCCCCATAATTTGGGGGCTACATTTAAAATTAACTTTTCGATTTAAAAAAATCTAAACCGCTGCTCCGATCAAGATGATTTTTCGCTCAATAGTTATTTTATGGCCCAAATGCTTAAGTTTAATTTTTCAAGTTTTTAACATTTTTTTAAGTATTTTTAACGAATTTATTTAGATTTTCTAAGTCATTGCGTTGTATTTTGCGGGAGCCTGTCGAGAGAACGAAACCCAGAAGCCAAGAGAGCGACGGCCGAGAGAGCAACAGCCAAGAAAACTGATGAGGGGGAGGGGTAGTGCTGCAGGGAAAGGGGAGGGGAAAGAGGCAATTTAAGTTAAATTTGTTTAGGATTTTAAAAACTTAAACTGCTGCTCCGATCAATATGATTTTCGATCAATAGTCAGTCCTGTGGATCAAATGCTTAGGTTTTATTTTTCATTTTGTAGCAGAAGTAAGAGCCTTATTTAATTTCCACCATGGAAGAATATAGAAAATTACTACAAATTCTGTAAGCAAAGCCAAAATGTTTCCAAGTTAAATATTAATCTTAAGATTCGAACTTTTGACCAAATACGTATGTACATATGTATATTTGGATATGTTTTGATTTGCTTATATGTACAATACATGTACATGCATACAATGTGTGTGTATGTTTCTATTCGAAAGTAGATAATGTGCTTAAATACAAATAAAATGATTTATTATACCCGTTTTTCGATCAAATGTGGAATCTGAAAATAATACGTTACTTTGCTGTTTTTGTATTGGATGCCAATCTTTTACTGTGTGTACAAAGGTTTTCGTTTCATTCAAAACAAGAAATTTGAAAACAACAAATTCCAATTTACAAACAAGTATACATATTTGTGCGCAAATTAAAATTGCATTGATAACATTGTAACTGATAAAAAGTATACAAGCTCACGACTTTTACTTGGATCACTTTCATTTATTATATAGCTCTGCCAGTATCCTTCTGATTCTCTCTCTTGAAGGATCTTCTACAAAGGTTGTTTACACAAAGGTTTTCAAAAAACGCGCAAATAAGAAATAAGAAAGTCCTGACAACCCAATTTCCTAACTCCAAACTAATATTAAGCGAACGAAGTCGCGCCGGGTACAGCTAGTAGTAACATAATACAAGAAACTTCAATGATAAATCTCATTTGGTTTACTCGTAATATTAAGTGTTAGATTTAGAGGATATTTACCCCATAGTGCAATGCAAACACGATGTAAGGTTGAAGTTTATCGTGTTGCAGTTCCCGAATGCCAATATGATAAATGTGTATGTGTGTATTAAAATGAATTTAGTTTTGGGTGAGACTCCATAGATATATACAAGCAGTATTGCCAGTTTAGCCTTCTTCAGAAAAATGGAATTCTTTTTTAAAAATAGCATATAGCCAAAAAATCCAGTATATTTATACCCTATAATTTTGGTCAAAAGTGTGCAACGCAGTGAAGGAGACATCTCCGACCCTATAAAGTATATATATTCTTAATTTTTATTTTTGGCCAATCAATCCGACATACCAAATTTCAGAAGGATCGACCGACAATATTCTATATAATTAATTCTATGACCTTTACTGCCCGTTATTTTTACTCCCTTGCATTATAAAAGAGGCTAAAAAGGGTGGATATGTCAAATTCAAAAGAAGTATGAGTATGAGAATGCATCATATGAATTATTCTGGATAATATAATTTACATAATATTCTGCAAGGGTATATCAACTTCGGCTCCGCCCGAAGTTAGCTTTCCTTTCTTGTTTTAAATTCATTTAATATATTCTTGCATATATATATTCTTGTATATAATTTCAAAAAATCATTTTCCAAACAATTTTTGAAGACACAGGAGCAGGAAGTCACTCTTAACATATTCATTGCTGGGACATGTCAATCTCACCAGTCGACAATTAGTCCCGTTAATATGTTTAAAAAAATCATGTAGTACAACAAAAAAAATTTAGCTGGAGAGTACGAAATCAACAATGTGTTGGCTGCCATAAGCACATCAATTGAGGAACTTAGGTTTCAACAGCAAATACCCGTAATGAAGAATGTGTAAGGGTTTCTTTAAAAACAATAATAAGGAAACTTTAAGAAAGGTACTATTTGATATAATTACAAATTGAATAATATTTGTTTGCACACTTGGCGCGTTTATTTAATAATTGTAGTCTCTCTAGTTTTAAGGCGAGAGCGGGAGCCAATAAAGCTTTCGTTCGCTCTCGCGAATTCGCCCCGTCTCTCGCCCCCCTTAGATAAGCATAGCTATTGTGAGGACGCCTAAAGGCGCCTCTCATAGTATCTCAGCCATTAAAGGCCATATGTACGTAGAATCTCAGCCATTGAAGGCAATACTTAAGTCGCAGCCACTGAAGGCCTGATTAGATATTAAGTTTTCCAAATATATGTGTAGGTCTAGAACCTAAGTAATCCTAGTTTTCAAATAGGGCGCGCGCGAGGTTACCAGTATTGATCAGTAAGATCAGCCCGCTGGCCAGTCGGGGCGAATGCCCAACAGTATCGATAAGTTATCGCAATCACCCGTGAATAAGCGCGCGTGCTGTTAAACGCAAAGCGTGCGATTAAGGACAAGCTTAGTGCTGTTAATAGCAAAAAGCGTGCTGTAAAGGGAAAAGCGTGTCGACATGGAACCGATCGCGGTTCCATGTCGACACGCTTTTCCCTTTACAGCACGCCGACGGGGATCGGTCTGATTCTTTTGCGGCAGCCGAGCAACCTAGACCAGAAGGACAACACCAGTAGCAGAAAAACACGCGGACGGCAACGCCATACCAAGCTATAAAGTAAGACAAGAAGCAGAGGCTAGAAACCCACATACTGAGTGCGAAGGTTAGGGAGAAATACTAAGTGAATAAAATAAAACATAAAGTTGTGAAATTCAAACCCCAAGCCTGGCTACTAAAATTTAGTGAACTTCGCTGAGTGTTTTCGGGTCGGATAGGTTACCGTATTGCGTTTCCGAGGTTTATTTTCTCTACGCAACGCGGACACCAAAGCTACCCACGTGCTACTCCAGGTCGGGCAAG
The DNA here is from genome assembly GCA_018153365.1 of Drosophila fuyamai. Classification (NCBI taxonomy): domain Eukaryota; kingdom Metazoa; phylum Arthropoda; class Insecta; order Diptera; family Drosophilidae; genus Drosophila; species Drosophila fuyamai. Next base: position 438,542 of record JAECXW010000114.1, read on the forward strand.
TTCTCGTATTGCGTTTCCGAGGCTTATGTTCTCTACGCGGGAAACTATCGCCGGCAGTTTCTACTCACGCTCAGGTTAAGGAGAGGAGAGGCTAATAAGATTTAGTGCATTTCGCGGAGGGGCTTTTCGGGTTAGTGAGGTTTCTGAGTAGCGTTTCCGAGGTTTATTTTCTCTATTTACGTCGGACAAGTTGCCGTATTGCGTTTCCGAGGCTTACTCTGTGCAATACGGACGCTTGCCGGACCGGAAAAGCTAACCCCGATCGCCCACGCTTAGGCCCAGTCGAATTCCCCGCGAGTTAAATTAGTGGCGGCCCCGTTTTCGTGTTGCGTTTCCGAGGTTTGTTTTTTCTACGCAACACGGACGACGAGGCTGTACGTGGGCTCGTCCGCGTCAGACAAGTTCCCGTATTGCGCTTCCGAGGCTTACTCTGCGCAATACGAACGCTAGCCGGACCTGAAAAGCTAACCCCGATCGCCCACGCTTAGGCCCAGTCGAAATCCCCGTGAGTCAAATTTGCGGCGGCCCCGTTTTCGTTTTGCGTTTCCGAGGTTCGTTTCCTCTACGCACCACGGACGACGAGGCTGTACGTGGGCTCGTCCGCGTCAGACAAGTTCCCGTATTGCGCTTCCGAGGCTTACTCTGTGCAATACGAACGCTAGCCGGACCTGAAAAGCTAACCCCGATCGCCCACGCTTAGGCCCAGTCGAAATCCCGTGAGTCAAATTTTCGGCGGCCCCGTTTTCGTTTTGCGTTTCCGAGGTTCGTTTCCTCTACGCAACACGGACGACGAGGCTGTACGTGGGCTCGTCCGCGTCAGACAAGTTCCCGTATTGCGCTTCCGAGGCTTACTTTGTGCAATCCGAACGCTTGCCAGACCGGAAAAGCTACCCGGGTGCCAATTGGTGTCGGCCAGTTGACATTACGCCTCCGAGCGGTCTACGCTACGTAGAGGTGGAGACCCAGACCACGTGATCCCGTAAACAAAATCCCGGCGGCAACTCCCAGTCCCGTTTCGTCTCCTATGTTTCTACAAATTTAACTGTAGAGGACTCTGGCCGGACTGTAGTCTATCCCAACCTAAGAAAAGTCCTTACACTATAAGAGATCATTATTGAAATTAAAAAGCAGTGTTAAATGGAACCCGATCAACATCACACTCCTTTTCGTCGTCGCTACTTCTCATAAAATTTCGTCCCTTTCCAATCGAAGTCGCGTTTTTATTAACACAATTTTCATGGTGACCTCGACGTAATTGATTGGAAAGAGTTCGCGATTGAGAAAATTAATTTTCAAAACTAAAACAAAAAAAAAACCTCGCGTCGGTACGGCAACTAATTTGTTCTTGTTTGGAACTGCTTTGGAAGCCTGCCGACTCCTCCCTCTGTTGCTGCTGTTACCCTGAGATGGAGTCAAAGGAAGTTTCAAGCTCCAAATTAGCCAAGCAGGTATAGAGTGCGAAAAGTTGAAAGCTAATCTGTGGCGTCTTTTAATTGTGTTTGGCCCATCTTTCAACTTTTTGCATTCGTGTAAAAATCCGGTAGATACATAAATATTTAACCTATACAAAAGTGAATCGCTTTGGATATAAAAACACAAACAAAAAATTCGACCCAAATTAGTGCAAACTTAATTCCCCTATTCTCGTCGTAGTGAGCACCAATTTAGGGTATTGCTAAAAAGCTGAAAAAAAGTGAAATTTTTAATAATTGAAAAAATTGCCGCAAAAATCCAGCGCTTTTCAAAAATTTTCCCGTGCCTTTTATTATTTTTATAATTTTGTTAACACCAAGCGTAAATCTAATTCTTTTCCTTCCTCGCTATCGTTCGAAAACATGACGGCAACCACAGATCAGGCAATAGCCGATTTATTTGCCCAATTTTTTCAAACGACTTACTCTACTTTAGATTATTCATCACAGCCTTATTCTTACAACATATCCAAGTCAAACCTCATATTCTGTCCCACTTTAACAGAAAGCTCTCTTCTTTTGGATCTTCTTCGTATTAAACCTGTTTATTCGCCAGGGCCCGATGGTATTCCTGGGTGCGTGCTTAGGTATTGCGCTAAGGCCCTGTACAAACCTCTTCACAAGTTGTTTACCTTATCTATAGAAACCTCCCAATTCCCAAATATTTGGAAGGAATCATTTGTTATTCCTCTTTTCAAAAAAGGTAACAAGTTAGAAGCCAGTAACTACAGAGGTATTTTTAAGTTGTCAGCTATTCCTAAGCTTTTGAAAAAATTATTACTCCTCATTTGCAGCACCTTTGCAGATCAATCATTTCTCCGTGTCAACACGGATTTATTAAACGTAGATCCACAATCACAAACCTTCTAGAGCTCACTTCATTAGTGATAAAAGGCTTCAATAGTAGTTTTCAAACAGACGTCATTTACACTGACTTTAGTAAAGCATTTGTCTCTGTAAATTAATTACTTCTTATTCAAAAACTTGACCGGTTAGGATTTCCAGTTGATCTGCTTAAATGGATTTCAAATTATCTGAATGGCAGGTCACAAAGGGTCCTTTTTAAAAATTCAATTTCTGAAATTCTCCCTGTTACCTCCGGTGTCCCACAAGGGAGCCATCTGGGTCCGTTACTTTTTACATTATTTATTAATGATCTTCCCTCAATTAAAAGTCATTCTCGCGTACTTATGTACGCAGATGATGTTAAGTTGTGCCTGCAGTATAAGGACATTTCCTGCCATTTAGACTTGCAATCCGATTTAGATAATTTTCAAAACTGGTGCCGAGATAATTTACTAAATTTAAACGGTTCCAAGTGCAAGCTGATGACTTTTTATCGGGCCAATCCGATATACGCGACTTACACGTTAAGTGGCAGCTCTTTGGCTAGAATAACTCTTGTAAACGATCTTGGCGTTCTCTTGGACCCTAAACTAAAATTTTCTAATCACATTTCGTCCATGGTTAATAAAGCCAGAGGAGTGCTTGGATTTATTAAAAGATGGTCAAAAGAATTCGATGATCCTTATTTGACTTAAACTTTATATATTTCGCTAGTTCGTCCGATTCTGGAGTATGGGTCTCCCGTCTGGAGTCCACAATACGGAATACATATTGGTCGTGTTGAATCTGTACAAAAAAACTTCCTTCTCTTTGCTTTACGGCGCCTAAACTGGGATGCAAATCTTATCTTACCTTCTTATTCTAGTAGACTTCTTGATTAATTTACCATCCCTAGCCAACCGTAGAACGATGCTTGGTACTATCTTTATTTTTAACCTTATACATGGTGATATTGACTGCCCCGACTTGTTAAGTCGGCTAAACGTTTCTGTGCCAAGTAGATTAACTAGATTTTATATTCCCCTAACTTTAAATCATTGTAGATCTAACTATGCCTTGCATGAGCCTTTCAGAGTATTATGTTCTGACTATAATAGACTTTTTCCTGTAATATCAAATCTTGACTCTCTGCCGTTCCTAAAACGATTAATACTTGCTTCATTGGCACAAGATTGATCTAACTATTACTTTTTTCCCCGGACCTTTACCTTTATTTTCCTATCTTAGGTCTATCTTATCGCGAATCGTGCCGTACGATACACGGCTGCGCCCCTCGGTCGGTTGGGCAGGTAAGTGGGCCGTGGGACTCCGCGCGAATTTTCCCGCGCCTTTCAGCATCAAGCTTATATATTCGTTGCCCTTAGTTATCGGTCAGTGCATCATTCTCCGTTAGCATTGCGTTGAGCACCGCCAGCCGTTCAAACATACAAGTTAATTTCCAGGATAATAAAAACCCAAAAAATAAGTTTTGAACGTTTGATTTATTCGGAGTTCAATTTGAGACTGATTTTATTCATTTAAAAATTCCCTGATCTAAGCTGTGGGTTGGGGCAGCGACGTCGACGTCGCGGAGGAGACCGCGGCGGTGGCCTAGTTCTGGTGGAGCGGCTGAAACTGCAAGGTTTGCAGAATCGGCATTTTGGTACTGCGCTGTGGCTGCTGACCGGATGCGTGTGTTTATGTTATTGAACTTGGGGGTTCTTGGCGTGTTTATGTTATTGAACTTTCGGGCTCTTGACCGTTGTATTGAAATGTTGCAATGTTGCCATCGACAATGTTGCAATATTTCTCGGAAAAAATGTAGAAATATTTCTGTGATTAACTCTCCCTCCTTAAAAACCTGCTTGTCCTCAAGAGGTGTTAGAAATAGGGAATATTATTAAATTCTGGTATTATTTTTTTAGGAATTGATATAATATTAGTTTTGTTGTTTAAAATTTGTGGAGGCGGTTCTTGAATATGTAGGATTACTTTTTCTTTTCTGTGAATACAGTTTTTTAATACGATCAATGCAAGAACAATGGCGCAAATTAATGTTACTGTGGTTATTCGGTTTATTGTAGAATCATTCTGTAAGGTTTGTAAGTGCTTTCTATTTTTGATATGTAGAGCTTCCAATGCTTCTAATGACAGAATTTGAATGCGTTGTGCTTGCAATGGGGTAATTTGAATTCGTGGGATTTCGGGTTTCATTATTACTTTTTCTTTGTTTGTAAAATTTTTTCCATTTATATTTATAGTTTCGTTTAAAAAGGTAACCATGAAAGTTCCTCTGAGTTGATGTGAAATATTGTTTGAAATTAGGCTGCCGTTAAAGTCATTTAAGAGTAGTATGCCATCGTCTATTTCCTCTATTGGTTCAATGTGGTCCGAGTTACTATAATCACACAGCGATTCCTTTCCCTGAGCTAGTTTTGAAATACATTTTGAATTACTTAAATTAACAATTTTTCCTTTTTTACAAATTTTAACATAGTTCGAAGTTTTACAATCATGGGGTAGGCCTAGTATTACATTGTTTGATATAAAAAGTTCTTTAGTTTCTAAATGTATTATTAATTGGTTTCTGATGACAGGCTTTAAAAGAAGATTTTCATAGTTAGTTGGTTCGAGTTCAGGTATTTTTATTAAGTAAATTATGGTTGTTTTATTATGTAAGACAGACACATCAACAAATTCCAGTGTTTCCTCAATTGAAAACGAGGTAATGTTATTTTTTTGAGATATTTTATTTATTTCGTTAAGTTCAGGTTCGTTTAATAAAAGAGTATTAATTACGTTAATTTTAGCCCATTGTATTGCAAATTTAATGTTTCCTATTTCTTCTTTCATAAGTCTAACTTGCGTTTGCAAGCTCGACGCAATATCATTATTAAAAAATCTGTCTTTTTGAATTGAATTTGCTAGCATATTGGAAGTGGTTGTTAAATTATTTATTCTGTCTTGAAGCTGATTATTGATAATAATTTGGTCATTGTTATTTTTAATTAAATTATTGAGGTTACTTTCTATCATAACTAAATCTTCGTGATCTGGGTTACCTGCGATATATTTCCAAGCTGAGCCAATCATATTTATTGACCTAGCTCGACGGCTTTTTGTTGTTAGGGTAAGTGTGCTTAGAGCAGAAAGTGATTGAATTATTTCGTGTGTCAGAGTGTGATAATGTAAACTATTTTGTAATCTGTTTATTGTGTGTTCTCTTATTTGTAATAGTTCCGTTTCAATCTGTTTTAAATTTATGACGTGAATTAATTTTATTGTTGATATCTGTAATTTTCCTATACCCTTATGAATTGTTATGGTATGTGCATCGGTATAATTTGTTATGTCGGTGGTCGCGATTGCCATTGGTATCAGCGTTATTAAAAACAACATCCTGTAATTACAAAAATGTCTCATTAAACAACGGTATTGTAGGGTTATGGGCCGATCACTCACGAACGGACTGATAACCCCAAGCGGACAACAGCTGTAAACGTTATAGGTAATCTTATTTATTATATTTTTGTTTTTTTTTTTTTTTTTTTTTTTTTTTTTGTTTCGGACTGACGTGGACAAAAATTTCCTAAGGAGTTTTCGGACTTAGTTATCTTTAATATTACTTTTATGAACTACCCTTCCTGCTTCTGTTAAAATAGTTGTATTCCTGTTTTCTTTGACAATTTCTTTTTTAAAACGTGGGGATAATTTAGAGCCTAGTCTGGTGTTTTGTTTTACAAATATTTCTTGTCCTGGTAGATATGATTTTATAGGTTTCCTTTCTTTGTTGTGGTTTTCTAAATCTATTAATTGCTTTTGTTTAAGTTTCTCTATGTTATCCTGCCTGCTTTTTTCATATTGTTCTGGGTCGGTATTAATATTTCTGCCAAAAAAAAATTTCTAATGGTCTTTTCTTCGTTACTGAATGTATTGTGTAATTGTATTCGTAAATGGCTCTGTCTAATAATTCTTCAAAGGTGTTGTATATTTGTTTGGTTTTAAGGCATCTCATTATTTCCGAAAGGGTCGAATGAAATCGTTCAATCTGTCCGTTAACTGAACTTTTGTAGGGAGGAGCTTTAAAAATGGTTATATTTAATTGATCTCTCATCATAAAGGTAATAGATGCTGAATTAAAAGCTTTTTCATTATCCATTACTATAAATTTGGGTACTCCATAGTAGAATATTATTTCGTGTAACTGTTTTTTAATGTCTTCAGTGGATTTGGATTTTATAATTTTTGCCTGTGCTAATTTGGAAAATTTATCTATTGCAGTCAATACTAATTTCTTTTCTGTTGAAAAGATGTCAATGTGGATTATGTGTCCAGGGTATTCAGGAATTGGGGTTTCTTTAATTTCTGGATTGGGGGGATGTCTATCATATTTGCCTTCTTTACATACCCTGCATTGTTTGACTAATGTTGTTATTTTTTGTTTCATTTTGGGGAAATAATATTTTTCTGCAAGTTGGTTTTTGTTTTCTTCTGCGTTTCTATGTGCTCTGTTATGTGTTTCTAATATTAATTCTTCCTGCTTAGTTTCTTCTGTCAAATCTTCTACTTTATTTTGTGTGAATCTGATTTTAATGGATCCGAAATGTTCCGGATAAATTCGCTGTATCTCTCCCATTATCTCTTCTGATGTGAAAATTCCATTTAGGATTGACGGATTTAAATGTTTTTTTAATATTTCAATAAGATCAATATTCTGAAAGTCTGGTCGAGTTATAACGTGTCTATGAAAGGTGGGGAACGGAATAGTAAATTTGTAGTCGGGGGGGTATTCTTTGTAAATAAATATCTGATTCTTAAAGGCATTTATTGGTACTTCGACGCTGGGGATAAGGTTATGACCAGAGCTCTGCGCGCTGTGTTGTGTTGCTTTTAATGAGTTAATTTGGTTGCTTATGGGGATCCTAGACAAAGCATCGGCCACTATGTTTTCCTTTCCGGGTTTATAAAGTAATTCTTTATTATATTCGTCAAGATATGATTTCCATCTCTTGATCGCTATCCCTCCCTTCCAATTACAATCGTGTGTAAGTGGTTCGTGGTCAGTATAGATTTTAACCTTGGTTCCACCGTAGAGATATCCTCTAAGTGTTTTTACTGCCCATGAAATGGCTAACATTTCTTTCTTTGCCGTTTCGTAGTTTTCTTCGGTTTGAGATAGTGTTCTAGATATGAAAGCTATAGGTCTGTCTTTTTGTGAAAGTACTGCTCCAATTGCGTGATCGGAGGCGTCTGTTGTCAATACAAATTCCTCGTTAAAATTTGGATATTGTAATATTACGTCTTCTGAAATTAGGGTGCTTTTTAATTTATTAAAGGCCTGAATGGCTTCATTGTTGAAGTGAATAGATTTCTTCGATGAAGCTTTCTTCGAAATTCTCCCATCCTCGCCTCTAAGTAATGTGGTGAGTGGTTTTGCTAGTGCAGCGTAGCCCATAATAAATCGTCGGTAATACCCTGACAGTCCAAGGAAAGATCTTAATTCCTTAACGTTTTTGGGAATGGGGTAGTTAGCGATGGCCTCTACCTTTGTTGGATTAGTTTCTATTCCCTTATCTGAAATTACAAATCCTAAAAATTCAACTTTATTTTTGAAAAATTCGCATTTATCCAATTGGCATTTTATGTTAGCATTATTTAAGGTTTCAAATATTGTATCTAAATTTTTTGAATGAGATTGTGCGTCTGGACTGAAGACAATTATGTCATCGATATAAATATAACAGATTTTCCCTATGTGTTCCCTAAGAATGTCGTCTAGGGCACGCTGAAAAATAGATGGTGCGTTTTTCAGTCCAAATGGAAGTCTTGTGAACTCAAATTTTCCGTTATTCACGGAGAAGGCTGTCTTTTCTATATCGCTTTCTTTTAAAAGAATTTGATGGAACCCACTTTTGAGATCTAACACAGAAAACATTTTATTATTTCCCAGTTGTGCAAGAACTGCATTTATGTCTGGTATCGGGTATCTGTCTGCTATTGTAACACTATTTAATTTTCTGTAATCTATTACCATTCTATATTTCTTTACATTGGAGGCATCTAATTTTTTTTGGTACAATCCACACTGGTGAATTGTAAGGCGATCTAGAGGGTCGTATTATATTGGTGTCTAAAAGTTCTTTTATTTGTCGGTCAATTTCGTCTTTAAGTGCCATTGGATATTGATAAAATTTCGAGTAGACTGGTGTGTCAGTGTTTGTACGTATCTCAGCTTTCACGTTTGTTGTGTAAGTCAATTTTTCGTTTGGTTCTGCAAAAAGATTCGGATATTTCTGAATAAGTTGGTTAAGATCTGATTTTTGTGTCCCAGTAAGATGATCTGTCCGAGGAATAATTAAATTTACAGCTTTGAATTTTTTTTCTTTAATATGGATTGTTTTTCCATTTTTTAAGTGCATAGATTTGGTATTAGTGTTAATTATTGCTCCTAAATTTTTTAAACTGTCGTTTCCCAGAATGGCATCAAATGTTTTTAAAGTCTGTAATAAAAAAATTTAATTGTTGTATTAGGGTCGTTAAATAAATTGGCTGATTTGTGATGTGTAATTTTAATACTTCCGCCAACCGAGATGGCGTCAAACGGGGATTTATTTTCTATAGGATTTTTTACGAATTTTGGCAAGATGTAATTATTGTTTGAACCGGTATCAATTAATATTTTTAAAATTTCTCCACTCCTCAGTTTGCATTCAAAATATGGCAATGAGGAGTTTGTTAGTCTAAAAAATGAAGGTAGGTATAATCATATTGGTATTCTTGGTCGGCTTGGTTTATGGATTCAGAATATTCTGTTAGGGATTCGGGATATTCAGATTGTGATTCGTCCTGTGATTTTATGGTTTCGTTATATTCGTCAAGGGTTGGTGTTTCATCTTCCACTTCTGAAGAAGTGTGAGGGGCTGCTTGAATATTAAAATTTCTGGATTTTTTTACGGCTTCGTTTAGAGGCATTGGTGGTCTTTTACCGGCCTCGAAACGTATGGGTTTGTTCATATAATTGATATGTTTTGATTGCATGGTCCTGTCGATGTCCATGGGTTCTGGTCGTGGTTGTGGCTTTACAGCCAAAGGTCGAGTCGGAGGAAAGTTTCCTGAAGGTCGAACTGCATTATATTGTGGGACTGGTGGAATTTGATTGTTATTGTAGAACTGGGGTCGTGGTTGATTAAACATATTATTATTTTGTCTAGGTGGAACTAGAGGATTTTGATACTGGTTATTAATGGGGAATGACCACTGTGGCCTGCTTGGCTGTGGTCTGGTTGGTTGTGAATGTGGTAAGTTTTGGGAAGGCACGTTTCTAAATCCGGATTGTTGCCCTCTATTAACTGCATGGTTTGCACGGAACGCTTGGTTCTCTAGCTTTAAACAAAGATGTAAAGCTGAAGGAAGATCGGTTGGTTCCTTCATACCGAGAAGACGAGATAAATCTCCGCGAAGTCCGCGCACAAAAGTGTCTAAGGCTTTGTCCCTATACATTTTCGTCATGAGTTGTTCGGCTTCCATTCCTAATTCCATACATCCAACCTTATTAAGAATAAGCGAAAGGTGTTTGTAGACTGACTGATGAAATTCCTCTACCGACTGGTGAGCACCCTGACATAGAGTTGTCATTTGGTATTCAAGAGTGCCTAAATCCCGCTTATCTGCGTAGTGCAAAGTTAGACATTTAGAAATGGCATTCCAGTTGAGTGGAGTATTATAAGATTCCAACGCAGTGTCTGCGTTTCCCGTGATTTTATTACGTATGGTATGTAGAATCCCAAAATACTTAGATGTGCCTACAGTGTGTTCATATGTTTTAAGAACTCTATCCACACCCTTTTTCCAAGAACTGAATTCTATTGGGTTGCCAGAAAATTCCCTTAAGCTTTTTACGATGTCTGGTACCCTATCCAAACCTTCGAGGTTAGCTCGATTTTCATAGGAAATTTCCTGATTTGGAATCTGTGCAAAATCGAATCCTGTGTTTTGAGCTTGTTGTAATAGGACCGGTAATTGTTCAGCAATTATTTGTCTGACTGCTTCTTGTAACTCTAATGCTGCCATATTGTCTCTGTGTTCCTGATGTAATTCCTGTCTATGAATTTGTCTTTGATTTTGAACTATGTTAGCTGGACGTTGTTCTTCCTGATTTAAATTTTGAAGTTGTTCTGGCTGATGTTGAGGTTGTTCTTGAGGTTGTAAATCAATGACGGGTGGTCGTATAAGATTATGCCGATTGGCCATAGGAGATTTTTTTCATGGGTCTGTCTTACGATAAAAATGGTTGATAAGTATAATTCTTATAAATATTAAGTTTCAAAATTAATTATTATTTTTTTTATATGATAAGGAATGAATGTTTCATTTGCTTAAATTAATTTTGTAATTTAATTCGAATTTAAATAGTAGTAGAAATGTTTAATCAAATTTAAATCACTTAAATACTTTAAAATACTTTAATTCAATTGGTATTTAAAAATGGTTATTAATTAAAAATTTTATATGAATAAAATTTTAATAACTCAAAATAATTAAATTTAATTTTAAATTTTATATTCACTTTAAATTTAAATGGAATTCAAATTTTAGAACTTTAACTTTAAAATTTTATTTTAAATTTTTAACTTTTGATTTTTATAAAAAAATTTTTTTTTTTTAGTGTAGAGAATTTTTTGCTTTTATTTTGGTTTAACTTTTGGTTTGGTTGCCTTCACTTATTCACTATTCACTTAACTTATCATGATGTGGCTACACCTCCTGGTGATCCGGATGTCTTCCTTTTTGTTTCCTACTGGGGATCCTGCGATTCACACTTAGTAGAGGTTGTCCTGCGGGCGTACCTGACAGTACTTGTAGTCCACCGATGGATCAGTAAACTTGTTTTTCACCGACCGGTTACCGTCTTCAGCTTGCAAAATTAATTGCCAAGGAGTCTCTCTGATTTCAGGTTTTATGTTTGGGCCAACGGAGTCGCACAAAAATATTTTAATTATTTGCACTAAAAGGAACTTAATCGTTTTTCCTCGCGTTGGTCCCTGTTCGGGCGCCAGTTAATTTCCAGGATAATAAAAACCCAAAAAATAAGTTTTGAACGTTTGATTTATTCGGAGTTCAATTTGAGACTGATTTTATTCATTTAAAAATTCCCTGATCTAAGCTGTGGGTTGGGGCAGCGACGTCGACGTCGCGGAAGAGACCGCGGCGGTGGCCTAGTTCTGGTGGAGCGGCTGAAACTGCAAGGTTTGCAGAATCGGCATTTTGGTACTGCGCTGTGGCTGCTGACCGGATGCGTGTGTTTATGTTATTGAACTTGGGGGTTCTTGGCGTGTTTATGTTATTGAACTTTCGGGCTCTTGACCGTTGTATTGAAATGTTGCAATGTTGCCATCGACAATGTTGCAATATTTCTCGGAAAAAATGTAGAAATATTTCTGTGATTAACTTACACACACACAGACAGCTCAGCCCGTTCTTTCGAGTTCTCTTTCGTCGTTTTCGTTTTCGTTCGCTGGAACGGTGCAAGTGTTGCCGCTGCCTAAACGCTTGTTCGTTTTTTGCTGTTTGAGCTTGGCGTGTGCTCCCCTACACTACGTGTGCTCGGCTTATTATAATTATTGAATTATAAAAATAAATTAGGATTCCTTAAATTGATGCCTTAATTAATTTTAAATAACTCCCCTACACTGCTTGCGTTCAGCTTATTTCTCTCGTTGGTTACTACTTTTAACTTTAATAAATTTAAAAACAACATTTTTTTTGTACACATTTACATACATATAATTAGAAAAAAAAAAACTAAAAATAAATTAAATTTAAAATTCTTCGATACCAAAACAAACAAAAAAATAATGCGAAAATCAGAAAGTAACAACAAGGATATCGAAGAGTTGAGAAACCAACGAGGTGGATATATGAGGAGTATAGAGCGAACGCAAAGATATTTAAATGAAGGTTGATTCTCTTTAAATACGGTTGAGTTAGAATGTCGATTAGAAATCCTAAATGCGCACATCGAAAATGCATCGCTTATACAAAATAAACTTGAAGCGAAAGATGGAGATTATGTGTACCGCGAAGAGTTAGAAGAGAATGCGGTAATAGCAAAATCGTTGCTAATTTCCCTAATTGCGGAAACAAAGCGTAGGAGCGTTGACAGTTTCGCTCCGCCGTCAACGCGCACATCCCAATGACGTTTGCAAGGCGTCGCTCTTCCAAGCGGAAAACATTCCAAATTTAAAAATTTTATAAGTCTTTTCGAAAATTTTGTTGACAAAGATGACACGCTGCACGATATCGAAAAATTTAACCATCTAATATCGTGTTTGGCTGGAGATGCGCTAGGAACAGTCAGGGCATTCTAAGTTACCGCGGATAGTTATCCAAAAGCTCTGGCTAGCCTAAGTCGGGTGTACGTTAATGATTTAATTTTCTTTGACAATATATCGACACTGTTTAATCTGCCAAAGATTTCCCAGCCATCAGCTACCGCCTTGAGAAACCTGATCGACACAGTCACAGCGCTGTACGATTCTCTTTTGTCCATTGGGGATGACAAACGTATTACGAATGCCATCCTCATCCATCTAGTAATGGACAAAATCGATGCAGGAACTAAAAGAAAATGGGAAGAACAGTTAGATTATACCTCGCTTCCTCTTTGGAGCGAGTGTGAGTCGGCCCTGAACAAGCGCTATCGGCATATGGTTGCCGAAGAAGCGTGTTAGCCAAAAATTGTTCAGCAGAGCCAGGCTTATCCTAAGAAGAATGGAAACAGGAGTTTTTCGTTTGATGCTGCCATGGACGACCGCGAAGTATGTGTGTTTTGCAACTCAGCAGAACATCAAGTAGGAAATTGCACTGCTTTTGCTGCCCTAACAGTTCAGCAAAGATTCGATTTCGCAAAAAGGCTCCCTTATGCATTAACTGCCTTCGTAAGGGCCACACCATAAAAGATGCAAATCGAAAAGAGGCAGGGTGTGTAAGTCCTCACACCACACATTGCTGCACATTTATTCGACATCAAATCTCGCGTTGCCACCTCCTCCTCAGCCCACGCTCTTGCAGAATACTCCATCCACTTCGCATGTTTTGCATGCGACTGCATCGGATAGAGTTATTCTTGCCACAGCCATCGTGAGCGTCCAAGCAAAAAGTGGCGAATTAGTTTTGGCTCGAGCGTTGCTCGATTCTGGTTCACAAGTAAATTTTGTGCATCGGTCACAGCTCGCTCAGAGACTTAAAATTTCAAGAGAGGACGTATGCTTGAGCTTACGAGGCATTGGTGGTACTAATGCCCAAGCAACAAAAAAAAATACACACGGTTGTGAAGTCACGAGTAGGGAATAGCCAGTTGTCGTCCGATTTTTTGATCCTAAAAAATAGTTTCGGATCATTCGGATCAAGCGGTGAACACCAACGGGTGGAGAGTGCCTGAAAATATTCAGTTGGCAGATACATTCTCCTTCAAGCCCCAAAAAATAGATATGCTAATCGATGCAGATACGTTCTTTGAACTTTTATCTGTTGGCCAGATCAAGCAGGGGCCTGAACTTCCCATCCAACAGAAAAACAGTTCTCGGCTGGATAGTGTCTGGGAGATGTGCCACTGATGAAAAAATAAAGGCTGACATCTCAGCTGCCAGGAGGAAGCGTTGGAGTCAATTGACACAACCCTGCAGAAATTTTGGTCTGTGGAGGACCTGCCGCCCAAGATTAAAGTCCATACCCCTGAGCAGCAACTTTGTCAACAGCACTTTGAGAAAAATACTCAAAGATTGTCATCCGGTAGATTTTCGGCTCATTTGCCGTTTAAATCTGACCCAAATTCTCTTGGCTCATCATACGAAGTTGCGAAACGTAGATTTTTTTCGGTAGAAAGGAAATTGTCAAAGGACCCTTCGTTGAGGAAGATGTATATTGAATTCATGGAGAAATATATTTTCAATGGGCCACATGTATTCCATCAATGACAAAATTTCAAACACTCCGCACTATTTCATTCCGCACCAGTGCGTTCTACGGCCACAAAGTACTTCAACATAGTTGAGAGTAGTTTTTGATGCATCGTGCCGTACATCGACGCAGGTATCGTTGAATTACATCTTGATGGTAGACCCAACCATTCAAGAGGAGCTGTACTCGACACTGCTTCGGTTTAGATTGCATAAGTTTGCCCTTGCGGCAAACATAAAAAAAAATGGATCGCCAAGTAATGGTGGACGAATCTGACCGAAACTTTCAGCTCATAGTATGGAGGCGAAATCATTCGGAGTCTCTGAAAATCTTTAAGTTAAATACCGTCACATATGGAGCTTCGCCGGCACCCTTTTTGGCGATCAGGTGTTTAATGCGGCTAGGAGAGATGGCGCAAGAAACTTATCGAAAAGCCGCACATATGATTAAGAAAGATTTTTTTGACTGGCCCGTATGCGTTGAGGACATGCAAGGCCTTCGAGACGAAGGATTTGAACTGGCAAAGTGGTTTTCGAACTGCTCAAAGTTATACGCATTTGATAGCGCTGTAATACTACTTACGGCGGGCTCAGACGTAGCTAGGTCTCTTGGCGTGGTTTGGTTACCGGTTAAAGATTACTTCCAATTTCGGTTCGATGACTTTTTCCTGGATCTTCACGGGACAAAACAAAAATATTTTGTCGATGAGTGCTCGACTTTTCGATCCACTTGGCATCCTGTGTCTTTTAGTCACAAGGGCAAGATTTTGTTGCAGGAGCTGTGGCTTCGAAAGCTAGATTGGCACGAGTCGCTACCAATGCAGTTTCTTACTTCGTGGGTTACCTTTAAAGCAACGCTTCTGCAGCTGCCGAAAATTAAGGTATCGCGATTCGTCGACACAGATCCGCAAGTCCCGATTCAAATACATGGTTTCGCTGACGCTTCCATTCGTACTCAAACTGCTGAAGGTTTTAAGGTGTCTTTATTGACCGCCAAATCAAAAGTAGCTCCCCTCAAGACAACTTTGCCTCGCCTTGAGCTGTGCGCAGCTCACCTTTTAGCAGATCTGTATAATCGTATCAAGCCATTGCTAAATTGTCCCATTGAGAATGTTTTCCTATGGACAGACTCCGAGATCATATTACACTGGATCAAAACCTATCTTTCGTCGTTGTCGGTTTTTGTATCAAAACGGGTCGCAGAGATTCAGGAGTCGCCGGAAAACGCAACTTGGAGACACGTTCCCACGAAAGTTAACCCAGCAGACATAGTATCCCGTGGATGTGACGTTGAGGAGCTTACAACGTCCATTTGGTTCAGCGGGCCTCTGTTCTTGCTGGACTCAGAAATTAATTGGCCTATAAATCAACATTTCGAACTGCCGGCATTAGCTCTTGTAGTCAGCCCAGAGCAAAATTATCTGCTTCAGAAAATAGAAAACTTTTCGTCGCACCTAAAGCTTCTGAGAGTTTGCGCTTTATTCAGTGCAGAAAAGGGACGAAGACCTTTGGAAAAGTGTTTAACCAAGAGAAATGAATTGCGCTTTTGAGAAAATTGTTGAAGTTATTCAATTTCACGAATTCAGTGACGATATTAGTAAAATTCGGAAAAATAAACCGGTAGCAACGAATATTCCAAAGCTAAGCCTCTTTATTCAGGAGAATAAATTAAATTGGTGTTCCTCGACATTGCTACGAGTTGGGGGTCGGTTATTGAATGCTCCTATCCCGTACGAAGCCAAATTCCCGTTGTTGCTGTCTAAAAGCTCACAATTCATCAGATCATACGTGTCATACCTGCACATTACGAATTGTCACGCTGGCCCTCGAGCTCTTGTAAGTCGTCTGCGAGAGATAGTATGGCTAATCAATGCGCAAGAAGTCTGCGGACGAACAGTGCGATCGTGCAATCGCTGCTTTCGCTATAAGCCGCAACTCTTGATGCAAATCATGGGGAACTTGCCAGCTGATAGACATAGAGCTCTCCGCCCGTTTAACATCTGTGGCGTTGATTTTTGTGGCCCCTATAGCACAACGTATCGTATCCGTGGTAAGTCCGAGTCCGTCTGGAGGAGCAGGGGGGCGGTACATAAACATACGCATCAAAAAAAGGATGCGAGTTTGCGTTCATACCACCCAGAGCACCGCACGTAGGCGGACTTTGGGAGGCAGGTGTGAAGTCTGCAAAGCACCTGTTCCTTTGGACGGTCGGCCAAAACCTCTTGACCGCGGAGGAATTCGGAACTCTCCTCACCAGCTTAGAGGCCGTGCTCAACTCAAGACCTCTGGGAACCCTCAGCAACGACCCAAACGACGGCGAAGACCTGACGCCCGGACATCTGCTCATCGGCGGCCCCCTGTTGGCCCCACCGTCGGAAGCACTCCCGGACCAGATCATTCGAACTGCTTGCGTCGATGGCGAGGTGTCTTGTCGCTCAAGCATAGGTTTTGGCAGCTATGGTACCGAGAGTACAGCTCCAGCCTGCAGCAGAAGTCCAAGTGGCACAAGGAGGAGCCAAACCTCGTCGAGAAAAAATGGTCGTCATCGCAGAGGACCACCTTCCACCCCAGCAGTGGAGGATCGGGCGAGTGGAAGCGGTCCACGCCGGCGCCGATAAAAAGGTTCGGTTGGCGGACGTTCGAACTCCGGACGGACTGTACCGGAGAGCGATCCATCGGCTGGCGGTATTGCCGGCGTTGGCCTGAAGGATGTCGTCCCTTCAGAGGGTGTGGTGTTTGCGCACTTGGCGCGTTTATTAAGCAATTTTAGTCTTTTAGATAGGCATAGCTATAAGAGATCATTATTGAAATTAAAAAGAAGTGTTAAATCGAACCCGATCAACATCACACTCCTTTTCGTCGTCGCTACTTCTAATTAAATTTCGTCGCTTTCCAATCGAAGTCGCGTTTTTATTAATACAAATTAGTATTAAATTTTCAATATTCTTATCTGAAATTTGCGTAATAAAGTGCAGTTGTAAAACATTACAGCATAAGATTTGTTTTTTAATTTACTCATTTTATAGATTGGAGAATGCTGCCAAAATTACAATTTGCTACGCAACTTTTCCAAAAGTTGTATTTCTATTGCAGGTAGTATATAAGTCGGAACGAGCCGGATCGGTCGTCTATATCATATAGCTCCCATAGAAACAATCGGAAAAAAATTTTTAAGTTTTGTCAAAATCGGACAACAATATCATATATGTAGGTGCCAAAGAAACGATGGCAAAATGCAGAGCAAAATCGACATATGTTCATTGTTTTTAATAATATAGGCATAGAAATCAAAATGTTTTGTAATAACTGCAAGAATATATATTATAAACTTTCCTTACTTTCTTGTTTTAATTTTATTTTTGGACAGCAGATAAATTGAGCAACAAATTCGGTCGAATGCTACATATAAATGATAATATAGTCAAAATGCAATTTTAGAAATACAATCCGTCAATTTCAGGGTCAAACACACCTACCTATTTGGATATAATTTGGCATATTTAGTTTGCCATACAGAAGCAAAAGATCCTCCAAGTTTTTTGATGTACCCATGTAATATGCAATCAGATTCCTTTTCATCTGCATCGAAGTGTTGCTTTTGCTTTGCCTTTTTTTTTTGTTCGATTCTATCGGTCTCGGAATTGACTGTTTCAAAAACTGTTTCTGACACTTCCTGTTGCCACCTATAAAAATAAACAATAAAGATAATAATAGTTATAAATGCGTTTTTTAACTGGATAACGGCTATTGTTCAGCGAAAGCGTACATTGACGTACATTTGTTATATGGGTTTGGATTCGCAATCTTAAAACTTTAGTTTGTAAAATATAGTATTAGTTTTTATTCAAAATGTTGTTTAATCAATCTTGGAACTAGCCGTTAGCGATGAACTTAATATAAATGTATAATATAAAGTGCAAATATTTCTCTGATCAAAACAAACCTTTTTTTGGCATAAAACATTTTTATATCATTGATTTATTGTATCTACAAATTTAAATATTAAGAATACCGCTAGGTAATGCTTTGGCTTGTAACTGTCTTCGTATTTTTAATTTTCCTTGTAATATATACAGTAAATATAGTTATTATTAGAATTGCGAAAATTAGGGATGCATGTCCAGTTAATTGATGAATGTCTAACTCCCTCAATTTTAGCTTGTGCGTTTTTTGCTTTGATAAACGATTGATTTCGTCCGTATAATTAATTAATGGCATGTCGATCGGATTCCAAATAATCTTTGGTATTTCGTTGACTTCTCCCTGATCTTCTAGCTGAATGCTGTGTTGAGCAACCAATATTTTATCATCAGTTCGAGCAGTACAACCTGACCTTAACCATATGACTTACACTCTACAATCGATTTATACCTGCAGTTTGATGCCTTATTTGGTTTGAGAGGTTTAATCTCACAACTATTGTCGTTAGCACTACCCTAAGGCCAACTTCCCTCACAAACTCTTTTATTCGACTGCTACTTTTGACATTTATTAAAAGTAGTTTCTGCCTTAAGGTGATATGAATCGGTCTCGAAACTATAAATCAAGTACTGAGAATCTACATGCAATGCGATCATGCGGTCGTATAATTTAACTGGAACTGGGATAATTTTATAAAACAAAGGTATTTTGGTATTAATTAGTAATTTTTTATCGACAACTAAACCTAATATTGATCGAACTTCGGCTGCGTGCAGACGTGTTTTATTAACTCTCCGGGAAAACTCCTAATAAATCAGTCGAAAACGTTAGACAAAATTAATAAACGCCAGGTTTTGGGTTTCGCGATGCAAATCGCATATCGTGGATCAGCGCACTCAACGACAAAAACAACAAGACTAAGCCCGTGAAAATATCAGAGAGAACAGGACAAACGTCGTCTTTCTTTGGCCCGTAACAATGCTTATTTTACGGTGACGAGAACCGAAAGTGCTTGAAGGTGCAAGTTTACTGAACGCCGAAAACCAGAGAGCTAGCTCTTGCTCTCCCGCCCTGCTCTTCACCGCTCAAACGCCATGGAGTGAGCAATGCAAGACTCCAATAGAGCTTCTGCCGCTTAGCGCTACATCAACAGCAACCACTACGACTACTACAACGGTCTTTGTCGCCAACAATGTAATAACGACTCCACTTTCTTTTTGTGCTGCGGGCAAAGCAACAACACAACCAAGTGCAAAAATCGGTGCAAACGGCAAAAACAAAGCAACGGTAAAAGAAATGACAGGCATGGATCGCTACATTAATATCTTAAAGCGCAAGCTAACACCCCCAAAAAACTCGAACGGTAATAAGCCCGAAATAAATCGTTTCAACAAAGGTACTTAAACGATGCGAAAAAGAATTACTACACGTACCAGCTGAAAAGTTGCAAAGGTTTGCAAGTTGTGCTCAAGGGAATAGAACCCGATGTGACCAACTCGGAAATTACAGAGGCCTTAAAAGAAAACGGTTTTTGCGCAAAAAATGTTATAAACATTATGAACGAAAACAAGAAGCCCCAACCTCTCTTCAAGGTCGAGCTGGAGCCAGACAGCAGAACTTTGAAAAAAAAACGCAGTGCACCCGATCTACAAGTTGCAGTACCTTCTGCACAGTAGGATCACAGTGGAAGAGCCGCACAAACGGACCGGGCCAGTGCAATGCACAAATTGCCAGAAATACGGTCATACCAGGGCTTACTGCACCCTCAGGTCAGTATGTGTAGCTTGTGGAAACTGGCACGGCTCGGAACCCTGCCCTGCCAACAAGGAAGACTCTCTTACTAAAAAGTTGGTAAACTGCCAAGGAAACCACACAGCAAACTACAGACGCTGTCCAGTCTACAATGTGATGAAAAGTCGGATGCAACGAGCGAGCAGAAGTTTTCTTCGCAAAAGCAGCCAGATCATCATTTGGCTCTTCAATTACCACCAACGGAATGTCTTCCGCCAGTGCTCTAAGATCAGGGACAGCTCACATAGAGCCGAAAATTGATAACATCCA
This sequence comes from Drosophila fuyamai, assembly GCA_018153365.1. Taxonomy (NCBI): domain Eukaryota; kingdom Metazoa; phylum Arthropoda; class Insecta; order Diptera; family Drosophilidae; genus Drosophila; species Drosophila fuyamai. The sequence goes on from JAECXW010000114.1 coordinate 458,778, forward strand.
GCAGGCCATGGGACAGCCACAAAGTAACATGGAATCTATTGATTACTTTGCAACAAAATATGATGGAATTTATGTCCTTCACAAAACCACCCTTATGCAAAACCAAAATATCTTGTTACAAATGCTTGCAGCTCAGCAGTCCAAATAAACCATGTCTAGCTGTTGTAGGGGCGCGATCCTTCCACAAAAACAATTGAAGGCACAAAAAATTCCCACGGCGCAAACGCAAAGGAAGACGAAAAATGAAAAAGTCGGGGGCGTCGTGGTGTACTTCAGTACTTAAAACAAAAACCGCGCTCCCGCCCGCATTACTCCGTTGAAGCGAGAGCGGGAGATCGGCAACGGCCGTCCGAGGAGTTCGGATGCGAAACCCGAAGCTCGCACTCTGGAGCGCGGACGTTGCGAGAAGCGAGCGAGGGATCGCAAGAGGGGCGAGAGCGAAAGCTCGGTGAACAGCGCCTATGCAGTGGGCCACTGACCTAAACATTCCGCCCCCCTTGCAACTACTCGGGTTGCAACATAGCCTGGTTGCTCTTCTTATAGCTGGTGGCAGGCTCCGGGCACGACCCACCCAAACACGGTGCTCTTGGCTACTGGCAGTCCATCCTCTGGACCCCACGGTTGCCGAACAAATCTGTGCGCCTCCCACATTGGTGGTTGGCAAGCGGAAACTCGACGCTAGCGAAGCGTTGATGCAGCACCTAGGAGTACACGGGTCGATGAGCGCCGCAGTGTCGAAGACTCGACTCCCGGTCTCTAAAAGCACCAAAGCCGTCGGTAGGAGGTTGACGCTGTGCCGCTGTAGGAGGGACGTCAAGTACGGAGCGGCGACCGCGGGCTGCGTAGCACCCCGACGAGTAGCAGAAAATGGTCGCGGAGTGTCGGATGAGTGCCGCGGGGTGGCGGACGAGGGCCGAGGAGCGGCTGAAGAATGCCGTGGAGTGGCGGACGAGGGCCGGGGAGCGGCTGAAGAATGCCGTGGAGTGGCGGACGAGGGCCGAGGAGCAGCTGAAGGGTGCCGTGGTGTGGCAACGGATCTCTGCGACCGGCGTGCTGCCGGGCGGGACTGCCGTGATGCCATCGGTGGTTCCGAGAGATGAAGCAGAGTGTGGTGATCCTGGCCGCAAGTTTTGCAGCGATCACCTCGCCGACACGCTCCGTCGGATTGCTCGTGGGCCAAACAGCGGCGGCAGTACCGGTTGGCAAGGACAGCTCGGAGCCTCTTCTCGGCACTCAGCCGGAGGAACCGACGACACTTCCGAAGTGGATGGATCCCGCTACAGACTCGGCAACGGTAGGATTGCATACCTCGAGTTCGTCTGTGCTCCAATGCGATGGCGCTGCGCGGACGTGGAGACATCGTGTGAGATCTGATTGGCGGAATAGGACAAAATAAAAAATTTGGATCAGTAGTGATAAGGACTGTGAATTGGAACTACGGGTTGGAACTATTAATTGACGCTACGAATCGGAGTGATGCATTGAAACACCGGAGTGAAGGGTCGACTGGTTATTGCGGGCAGATGGACTCTTCCGTTGGAAGAAGGACGACCAGTGCGGATGTCGACCACACGAACATGGCCATCGGATCCTGGAAACACCGCGTCAATTCTGCCTAATCGCCACTCATTGGACGGAAGGTTGTCTTCCTTGACTACCACCATGTCCCCGGCAAGGAGATTTCTTGTAGGGGTTCGCCACTTATTCCGCTTATGGAGTTCCTTGAGGTACTCCTCTTTCCATCGCAGACGAAATTGTTGATGAAGAGCCTTCAGATGCTGCCAGCGGTTTATAATAGATGTGGTGTCCCCCTTTATCTCGGTTCGACCATGGCGAGGAGGGGCCCTCCAACAAGAAAGTGCCCAGGCGTAAGTGCCAACAGGTCAGTAGGGTCTTCGGACATCGGCGCGAGCGGACGCGAATTCAGGCATGCTTCGATCCTAGCTAGAAGCGTGGACAGCTCTTCGAATGTGTATTTTCGCGTCGCCGTAGACTTGTAGAACAGGGTCTTGAAGCTCTTAACACCAGCTTCCCACAAGCCTCCCATGTGGGGTGCTCCCGGAGGAATGAATTGCCAGAGCAGCTGCTGGTGACTATAGGCACCTGTCACAGCTTCCTTGAGAGCTTGGAGAAACTTTCGTGAGAGTAGGGCAGCCGCACCTACAAAGGTCTTCCCATTGTCCAACTGATCTTGACGGGGACACAAAACGGGCGAAGGCGGCGAGAAACTTCTCAGTCGTAAGGTCGGAAGTAGGCTCTAAATGGATGGCCTTAGTGGCGAAGCACACGAACACCAGCACATACCCTTTCGTAATGAGAGAGGCTCGTCCCGTGTAGTTTTTGATGTCGAAGGGACCGGCATAGTCCACACCGGTATATGTAAAAGGGCGCGAGAAGGACGTTCGTTCTTTGGGTAAGTCTCCCATCAGTTGCGTTTGCAACCTCTTTTTGTGGATGATGCAGACCTTGCATGAATATATGACGGACTTGACCAAATTCCTCACCCTCGGTATCCAGAACTTGGAACGGATCAGACGGATCGTCAGCTGATTGCCACCAAGCAGCGTTATGCGATGCGTAAAATGGACGAGGAGTCGAGAAAAATGGCAGTCGTATGGAAGGACGACAGAATGCCGTTCATCTTCTTCCGTGACTCTTCCGCATGCTCTCATGAGCCCTTGGGAATCAATGAACGGGTTCAGGTTTTGGACAAGGCTGGATGCTGGCACTGGCCGTTTTTGGCTTTAGCAGCCAATCTCAAGGGCAAAGTGCCTGCGTTGCGTGACGGAAATCAGGAGCCGCTCGGCCGACGCAATTTCCGGAGCTGTCAAGAGATCCTCAAACGGGGACATGAGCTTTCGCGAACGCCGGATGAACCGATGACCAGGACCAAGCCACCACAGCTGGCTGTCCGCAAGGTCTTAAGGCGCCACCCCCCGGCTAGCGAGATCTGCCGGGTTATGCTCGGAGCGGACGTGTGCCCATTTCTCCACCTCGGTGAGCTGGGTGATCTTGGTCACACGATTTGCCACGAACGTTGTCCATTGGCACGCTGGCTTATGCAACCAGGCGAGAACAATCGTAGAGTCCGTCCAACAGTGCAGGGCGGACGCCTGCCCGGGCATCTTCGGAAGAACGGCGTTGGCCATTTTGGACAATAACAAGGCTCCGCGGGAGCGACACCGTTTTTACTGGGGCCATCCGCGTCTTTGCCGTTAGCAAGTTCACCATTACCGCGGACCCAGCCTCAACTCGGACGTAGATGGCTGCGCCGTACGCCTTCTGCGAGGCGTCGCAGAACCCATGATGCTCAATTTTAAAATGTGGTCGGAACGCGACCCATCGGGGAATGTGGATCTGATCAAGAGCGGAGTAATTTTCAAGGAAGCGCGGGCATAAGCGAACAGGATGATTCTCTCTGGAGCAGAGATCGCACCCTCTTGGGGCTGTATTCACTCTGGCCTTATAGGAATTAAGCCTACGCGCTGGGGCGCTTGCAGGTGTCGACCTTGGCGGAAACTGACCCGAACTGCTAGGCCTGATGTCATCGATAGCCTCCCGAGTGCGATAACGCTCTGTCAAGAAAGAGTCTAACTCATTCCATGTTGGAATCTCAGCCTTGTTGTGAATGGATTGCTCCCACATCGAAAGCGTGATTTCGGGAAGCTGTAAAGAAACCATGTACACCAGGAGACAATCCCAAGTCTCGACTTGAATAGAGGACATCTGTAAGGCTGTCAGGCAACTTTGGACGTACTGTCGGTGGACGCGGAAAGAAGATCGGAGCAACTTTCAAAGCTCTTCTCCACCTTTTCCCACAAGGCCCGGATTTGGTCCCGATGGACTTGGCACATGCCAGGGGAAAGTCGTTCTGGTTCAGCGGCGCTCGGAGTATGAATATCCGCTTGAAATTGGCTAACCCGGTCTGTTGTGGCAATAAACTTTTTGAGTGCGATCGCAATTTGAGCCATCTTGGACACCGACCGAGAAAGCCTTGACGGAGGACCGGAGATAGTCTCGACGGACTCGCCGCTTCTTGCCCTTGGAATGGCCTTTGGTTTTAATTGAGACGGCCGCGGAGACGCGGATTGGGACCTGTCCAAACGGATAGATGGGATCGACCTCGGTTTCTTGTCGTCTCCCGTGGGCATTCTCGGACTCGAACTTTGCGGATCCGCTCTTGTCGACTGACCTGAGCAAGGGGCGTTTCGTTCAGAACGTGAGGATATTCACCGTTAAGCCCTCGGCGCGATCTGAGTCGCCAACGAGTTGGTCGTCGTGGTAAATGAACGCATGCAAAAAAAAAACCACTGAGAACGGTCACACTGTTAATTTGTGCGGAATAGAAAGCCTTGTCGAGTGTGGAAAAACGCTCCAGAACGTCTTCAGGGGGGGCCTTCGCAACATGGACCTTGACTGCTCGCTTCTCGAGTTCAGTCACAGGGGGTTCATAGCCTTGAGTGGGCCACTCGCAGCGAGGCCACTGCAGCCAGGCAGGATCATGCCACCACAGCTGGCTGTCCGCAAGGTCTTGAAGCGCCACCCCCCGGCTAGCGAGATCTGCCGGGTTATGCTCGGATCGGAAGTGTGCCCATTTCTCCACCTCGGTGAGCTGGGTGATCTTGGTCACACGATTTGCCACGAACGTTGTCCAGTGGCACGCTGGCTTATGCAACCAGGCGAGAACAATCGTACAGTCCGTCCAACAGTAAGAACGGCGTTGGCCATTTCGGACAATAACAAGGCTCCGCGGGAGCGACACCATTTTTACTGGGGCCACCCGTGTCTTTGCCGTTAGCAAGTTCACCATTACCGCGAACCCAGCCTCAACTCGGACGTAGATGGCTGCGCCGTACGCCTTCTGCAGAACCCATGATGCTCAATTTTAAAATGCGGTCGGAACGCGACCCATCGGGGAATGTGGATCTGATCAAGAGCGGAGTAATTTTCCAGGAAGTCAACCCATCTTTGGCAAACATCTCGAGGGAGGGCATCGTCCCATCCTAGATTTTGGAGCCAAATGTCCTGCATGAACATCTTTGCCCGGACTATGAAAGGTGCGAGCCAACCCGCTGGATCAAATAGTTTGGCGATTTGAGATAGGACTTGACGCTTTATGAACGTTGAACCCAAGGTCAATTCGTGGACACGAATCGCTAGGAACGGGGAACAATTTACGCCGAAGGTGACTGTCTTCAAATCGTAGTCGCGGATTTCCCCATCGGAATTGCTCAATTCCTCCCCATGATGCTCAATTTTCAAATGTGGTCGGAAAGCGACCCATCGGAGAATGTGGATCTGATCAAGAGCGGACTAATTTTCCAGGAAGTCAAACCAACTTTGACAAAAATCTCGAGGGAGGGCATCGTCCCATCCTAGATATTGGAGCCAAATGTCTTGCATTAACATCTTTGCCCGGACTTTGAAGGGGGCGAGCCAACCCGCTGGATCAAATAGTTTGGCGATATGAGAACCCAAGGTCAATTCGGGCGGAATGAAGAAAAACTCGTCAGACGTCGCCTTCCACCGCACTCCGAGAGTTTTAGCCGTGCTCTCTGCGTCGATTTCGAGGAAGTCCGCGCGAAGGAGATGGTCACTCTGGATGTTGGCCAAAATCGCCCTGCTATTGGATGTCCATTTTCTAAGGGGGAATCCTGCTGAATCCAGGGGCCCCTGGAGCTCGCGGATAGCCGCTGACTGTCTTAAACTCGTAGTCGCAGATTTCTCCATCGGAATTGCGGAATAGAATACGCTGCAAGGGAGTATGCTGGGGGTCTACCCAAGTTTGCCGATACATCTTCTCGATGTCGGCGTTGACAACGAACCAAAAGTATCGCCACTTCAGGATTTGAATCGTGAGGTCGGATTGTAAGACCGAGCCCGCGTAAAGTATGTCATTCAGACTGGTCCCGTTTGCGGAAGGGCTAGAGGCGTTGAAAACCACCCGCACTTTAGTGGTTGTGGTCTCGGGCAGGTAACTCGAGTGGAGAAGGCGGACAAATTGGGGGGGGCCGCTGGAGATATGGGGCCTGTCAACACCCATCCAAAAATGATTTCATGGCCGAGAAGTGAACCGCAAAACGGAAGAATGCCGGCTCCTATCAAGACATCGATTTGGGAGCTCTCGAAGAACTTGGGATCCGCAAGGGGGATGTCAGGAATTCTCTTAAGATCTCGAGGGACTGGATACGAAGGCAGATTCCGGCCAGCTGCGGAAGAACGTAAGCTAAAGTTTCTAAATGCAGCCCGGGTCTTGAAGCCGATCGAATAGAAAAATTTCAGAGTTTCGTGGACTGAGCGGCAACGGTTTGATTAAGACCAGAGACTTGGGACTGGATAGTTTTGAATGGAAGTTTGACGAGGTTGAAAAGTCTCTCCGTAATAAAGGTTGCCTCGGAACCAGAGTCGATCAGGGCTCGCGCCTAAAAATTGCACCCTAAATGGCAAATGTTAATGAAGGCTGTGCCCAGTAAGACGGCTCTTGAGCCGGAAACGAAGCACATTTGCACATCAGAGTGATCCTCTGTGGGGATCGTGCCTCTTGTAGTAGGCGCGGGTTGAGACCTGGATGGCGCAGACGGACTTGGAGCGGCCGCGAATGGATTAACGCGGTGTAGGAGGGTGTGATGACGCCTGTGGCACGTGAAGCAGCTATGGGCGCTAGTGCAATCCCGTTGCAGGTGCCCTCATGCAAAACAGTTCAGGCAAAGCTGCTTTTTCTTAATGTAGTCGGAGCGACCATTTACATCCATCTCAAGGAGATGGCCTTGTAGGAATTAAGCCTACGCGCTGGGGCGCTTGCAGGTGTCGACCTTGGCGGAAACTGACCCGAACTGCTAGGCCTGATGTTATCGATAGCCTCCAGAGTGCGATAACGCTCTGTCAAGAACGAGTCTAACTCATTCCATGTTAGAATCTCAGCCTTGTTGTGAATGGATTGCTCCCACATCGAAAGCGTGAGTTTGGGAAGCTTTAAAGAAACCATGTACACCGGGAGACAATCCCAAGTATCGACTCGAATAGAGGACATCTGTAAGGCTGTCAGGCAACTTTGGATTGTGCCTTGCAGCTCCTTCAGAGAGGCTCCGGACTCTTGGGGTACTGCCTGAATGTTGAAGACGACTTTTAACTGGCTATTGACTAATAACCGCCGATTTTCGAAGCGGTCGGTGAGGCTACGCCACGCGGAGTTAAACCCTTCGTTGGTCAGCGGGGCTTTGGAAACAATGGCGTGCGCATCGCCACTTGTTTTGGACAATAGGTGGAACAACTTCTCTACCGGTGTAAGACGCGAGTTGTGTATGTATATCGCGGTAAAAAGATCTCTGAAGGTGGGCCAACGCAGGTAATCACCAGCGAAAACTTCGGTGTCGACTGGTGGCAAACGACAGCCCGCAGACGGCGGTGTTGGAACACTGACAGCAGCCTGAATGGGCTGGGAGGCGGCCTTGTCTATTATGTCCTGAAGCTGGACCAAACATCTCGAATATGTACTTGGATTCAAGCACTGTCGAGGTGGCCGTACTGTCGGTGGACGCGGAGAGAAGATCTGAGCAAGTTTCATAGCTCTTCTCCACCTTTTCCCACAAGGCCCGGATTTGGTCCCGATGGACTTGGCACATGCCAGGGGAAAGTCGTTCTGGTTCAACGGCGCTCGGAGTGTGAATATCCGCTTGAAATTGGCTAACCCGGTCTGTTGTGGCAATAAACTTTTTGAGGGCGATGTCTATCGCAGTTTGAGCCATCTTGGACACCGACCGAGAAAGCCTTGACGGGGGACCGGAGATAGTCTCGACGGACTCGTCGCTTTTTGCCCTTGGAATGGCTATGGCCGCCTTTGGTGTTAATTGAGACGGCCGCGGAGACGCGGATTGGGACCTGTCCAAACGGATAGATGGGATCGACCTCGGTTTCTTGTCGTCTCCCGTGGGCATTCTCGGACTCGAACTTTGCGGATCCGCTCTTGTCGACTGACCTGAGCAAGGGGCGTTTCGTTCAGAACGTGAGGATATTCACCGTTAAGCCCTCGGCGCGATCTGAGTCGCCAACGAGTTGGTCGTCGTGGTAAATGAACGCATGCAAAAAAAAAACCACTGAGAACGGTCACACTGTTAATTTGTGCGGAATAGAAAGCCTTGTCGAGTGTGGAAAAACGCTCCAGAACGTCTTCAGGGGGGGCCTTCGCAACATGGACCTTGACTGCTCGCTTCTCGAGTTCAGTCACAGGGGGTTCATAGCCTTGAGTGGGCCACTCGCAGCGAGGCCACTGCAGCCAGGCAGGATCATGCCACCACAGCTGGCTGTCCGCAAGGTCTTGAAGCGCCACCCCCCGGCTAGCGAGATCTGCCGGGTTATGCTCGGATCGGAAGTGTGCCCATTTCTCCACCTCGGTGAGCTGGGTGATCTTGGTCACACGATTTGCCACGAACGTTGTCCAGTGGCACGCTGGCTTATGCAACCAGGCGAGAACAATCGTAGAGTCCGTCCAACAGTGCAGGGCGGACGCCTGCCTGGGCATCTTCGTAAGAACGGCGTTGGCCATTTCGGACAATAACAAGGCTCCGCGGGAGCGACACCATTTTTACTGGGGCCACCCGTGTCTTTGCCGTTAGCAAGTTCACCATTACCGCGAACCCAGCCTCAACTCGGACGTAGATGGCTGCGCCGTACGCCTTCTGCAGAACCCATGATGCTCAATTTTAAAATGTGGTCGGAACGCGACCCATCGGGGAATGTGGATCTGATCAAGAGCGGAGTAATTTTCCAGGAAGTCAACCCATCTTTGGCAAACATCTCGAGGGAGGGCATCGTCCCATCCTAGATTTTGGAGCCAAATGTCCTGCATGAACATCTTTGCCCGGACTATGAAAGGTGCGAGCCAACCCGCTGGATCAAATAGTTTGGCGATTTGAGATAGGACTTGACGCTTTATGAACGTTGAACCCAAGGTCAATTCGTGGACACGAATCGCTAGGAACGGGGAACAATTTACGCCGAAGGTGACTGTCTTCAAATCGTAGTCGCGGATTTCCCCATCGGAATTGCTCAATTCCTCCCCATGATGCTCAATTTTCAAATGTGGTCGGAAAGCGACCCATCGGAGAATGTGGATCTGATCAAGAGCGGACTAATTTTCCAGGAAGTCAAACCAACTTTGGCAAAAATCTCGAGGGAGGGCATCGTCCCATCCTAGATATTGGAGCCAAATGTCTTGCATTAACATCTTTGCCCGGACTTTGAAGGGGGCGAGCCAACCCGCTGGATCAAATAGTTTGGCGATATGAGAACCCAAGGTCAATTCGGGCGGAATGAAGAAAAACTCGTCAGACGTTGCCTTCCACCGCACTCCGAGAGTTTTAGCCGTGCTCTCTGCATCCACCCGCACTTTAGTAGTTGTGCTCTCGGGCAGGTGGAGAAGGCGGACAAATTGCGGGGGGCCGCTGGAGATATGGGGCCTGTCAACACCCATCCAAAAATGATTTCATGGCCGAGAAGTGAACCGCAAATGTTAGCCCTGGTGTTGCCGAGGAGGATGGACGGAAGAATGCCGGCTCCTATCAAGACATCGATTTGGGAGCTCTCGAAGAACTTGGGATCCGCAAGGGGGATGTCAGGAATTCCCTTAAGATCTCGAGGGACTGGATACGAAGGCAGATTCCGGCCAGCTGCGGAAGAACGTAAGCTAAAAATTTCAGAGTTTCGTGGACTGAGCGGCAACGGTTTGATTAAGACCAGAGACTTGGGACTGGATAGTTTTGGATGGAAGTTTGACGAGGTTGAAAAGTCTCTCCGTAATAAAGGTTGCCTCGGAACCAGAGTCGATCAGGGCTCGCGCCTAAAAATTGCACCCTAAATGGCAAATGTTAATGAAGGCTGTGCCCAGTAAGACGGCTCTTGAGCCGGAAGCGAAGCACATTTGCACATCAGAGTGATCCTCTGTGGGGATCGTGCCTCTTGTAGTAGGCGCGGGTTGAGACCTGGATGGCGCAGACGGACTTGGAGCGGCTGCGAATGGATTAACGCGGTGTAGGAGGGTGTAATGACGCCTGTGGCACGTGAAGCAGCTATGGGCGCTAGTGCAATCCCGTTGCAGGTGCCCTCATGCAAAACAGTTCAGGCAAAGCTGCTTTTTCTTAATGTAGTCGGAGCGACCATTTACATCCATCTCAAGGAAGCGCGGCCTTGTAGGAATTAAGCCTACGCGCTGGGGCGCTTGCAGGTGTCGACCTTGGCGGAAACTGACCCGAACTGCTAGGCCTGATGTCAGCGATAGCCTCCAGAGTGCGATAACGCTCTGTCAAGAACGAGTCTAACTTATTCCACATTGGAATCTCAGCCTTGTTGTGAATGGATTGCTCCCACATCGAAAGCGTGATTTTGGGAAGCTTTAAAGAAACCATGTACACCGGGAGACAATCCCAAGTCTCGACTCGAATAGAGGACATCTGTAAAGCTGTCAGGCAACTTTGGATTGTGCCTTGCAGCTCCTTCAGAGAGGCTCCGGACTCTTGGGGTACTGCCTGAATGTTGAAGACGACTTTTAACTGGCTATTGACTAATAACCGCCGATTTTCGAAGCGGTCGGTGAGCGGGGCTTTGGAAGCAATGGCGTGCGCATCGCCACTTGGTTTTGACAATAGGTGGAACAACTTCTCTACCGGTGTAAGACGCGAGTTGTGTATGTATATCGCGGTAAAAAGATCTCTGAAGGTGGGCCAACGCAGGTAATCACCAGCGAAAACTTCGGTGTCGACTGGTGGCAAACGACAGCACGCAGACGGCGGTGTTGGAACACTGACAGCAGCCTGAATGGGCTGGGAGGCGGCCTTGTCTATTATGTCCTGAAGCTGGACCAAACATCTCGAATATGTACTTGGATTCAAGCACTGTCGAGGTGGCCGTAATGTCGGTGGACGCGGAGAGAAGATCTGAGCAAGTTTCATAGCTCTTCTCCACCTTTTCCCACAAGGCCCGGATTTGGTCCCGATGGACTTGGCACATGCCAGGGGAAAGTCGTTCTGGTTCAGCGGCGCTCGGAGTATGAATATCCGCTTGAAATTGGCTAACCCGGTCTGTTGTGGCAATAAACTTTTTGAGGGCGATCGCAATTTGAGCCATCTTGGACACCGACCGAGAAAGCCTTGGCGGAAGACCGGAGATAGTCTCGACGGACTCGCCCCTTTTTGCCCTTGGAATGGCCTTTGGTGTTAATTAAGACGGCCGCGGAGACGCGGATTGGGACCTGTCCAAACGGATAGATGGGATCGACCTCGGTTTCTTGTCGTCTCCCGTGGGCATTCTCGGACTCGAACTTTGCGGATCCGCTCTTGTCGACTGACCTGAGCAAGGGGTGTTTCGTTCAGAACGTGAGGATATTCACCGTTAAGCCCTCGGCGCGATCTGAGTCGCCAACGAATTGGTCGTCGCTGCAAATGAACGCACGCAAAAGAAAAGAAAGCCACAGAGTACGGTCACACTGTTAATTTGTACGGAGTAGAAGCACAGTGCCATAAACAACGAGAAGAATCGGAAGAAAATATTTGGAAATCGATGAAACTGTATTGATTGTCTATATATTTGTATATCTTGTTACTCCCTTTGTTGACTTCTGTTTTTTTTTTCTAATTTTTCCCTTAGTTAGTGTTGCCAAATAATTTTATTGTATTAAGGTTTTTATTTATTTTTTTTTTTTTGGTTTGGAAAATATCTTTGATCGCAAAAAAATCCGGAAAAACCCAATAAATATAAATTAATTAAGCCATTAAATAAATAAATTACTTTGCCGGAAATAATTAAATAATATTTATAATTAAATAGTAATTATAATTATGAATTAATAATATTTATAATTAAATAATAATTATAATTATAAATGCTTATTTTTGAGCGGAGCCGGAACGGTGGTATTAAAAACCTTGGCTTTGGTTCGGGAGAAATGTTCACTGTGTTATGCCGTCGGCAGCGCTGTGCATGCGTGAGGGACGCGGGAGAGAGAGATAAGGTAAAAAAAAATCAGCAACAATAATAACTCAGCCGTTGGGTCGGTTATTTGCGGCAATTTGGAGAAAAAACAATCACGGTCGTACCCGTGTGGATTTTAATTTATTTTATTTTATGTTCCTGTATGTGAAGGCAGAAAATATATTTATGTAGATATGGGCATGCAAGTTATCCAACCCGTGAAACGGGTACACTTATGGAATTAATAAACCAATTTTTAAATTCAATTATCCAACCCGTGAAGCGATTCCACTAATGGAATTAATAAACAAATTTTTAAATTCAATCTCAGCTACATTGCCCTTGCTTATGATTGCCTTTTTCATAAACTTTGAGGGCCGCGCTTGACCGTTCTGCTAAGATAAATAAACCTATCGAAAAGTAAACAACAGCTTCCGTTCGAAGCCAACTCTCACGTTCAAAGCCAAAAGTATTGCGTTCCAATTTTCAATCAAAATTAATTAATTAATTTCTCAACGAGATGCGACAGTTTCAGCATAAGCTTTTATTTTAAACAAAAATCAAAGTTCTAGAAGCCTAAAAAAGAAAAGCTTCTGGCCGAGGTTCGTTGGAGAAGATTTTAGAATTAAGGAGGCAGTCTTATTCGGATTGAAACCGGGATCCGTCATAAGAAATAATAATAAGTGAAAGTGTCTTGATGTAATAAAGAGTTAGTGAATTAAGGTCTGCACCAATAAAGTGAAATTAAAAAATAAAAAATTAATTAATTAATATGTGTATGCTCCTGTATGTGGAGGCAGAAAATAGGTCTATGTAGATATGGGCATGCATGCGTTTATGGATATGTGTAAGTGCATATCGGTATAGTAGAGCGTCGGGGAGTGGACTGTATTTGAAGTGACGGAACAGATTAAATTATGTGGAGATAAAAAAAACACAAGACAAAAAAATATCTTGACAGCGGCGGACTTTACGGCGAACTGGGAAACTCCCGAAATTACTTCACACCGAGTGGCTGATATTAGTTATGCCTTTTTATTTTCCACCACACAATTTCACTTTTTGTCGTATTTTTTTTTTGGAGGCAGAATTGCACTGCACTATGTACACAAGTTGTCACGCGCGTGTATGTGTATGTCTGGATGCACATATGCCTTGACCGTTGGCAAGTTAATGTACAACGGGGAGCGAAAAGGAAAACGGCAAGGAGTATGGCGACACACACAAAGTGGAGTATGGCGACACACATTATTGTCGATGGCAACATTGCAACATTTCAATACAACTGTCAAGAACCCGGTTTTCCAATTTTTAAAGTGACAAAAATTTGTAAGTTGCCAAATTCAACGTCTTGTAAAAAAACACACAATAGGTGGCGAGATCGGGAATTAATTTTTGGCACTGAATATCTGATTATTTGGCATGATTTTCCCGAACTTTCCTTGAGAGTCCAGCTAAGTTGCTGCGCCGAAAGTAGTAGCGCCGAGATCCACCAGCCAGGTATTGTTCGCACGACAAATAAGAACAAGTGCCGAAACGACAAAAATGCTCTGTATGTAGCTTAATTTTTCGACTCGAATTTAAACGAAAAATGCTAGCCGTAGTCCCTGCTCGGACGCCATGAAAATCCGGAAGATTTTTCCGGACAATTTAAACGAAAATAAAGGCGACGACAAAGTAGCGAGCTGGTTGGGAATTCTCTTGGCGCAATAGAAACAAACGCAGCAGTCCAATGGCAATATTTAATGCGCAGGTGCAGCCAACGATTAACAGCGATAATGAGCGAGGAGGCCATTAATTTTGACCACTCCATTCTGCAGAATGTGAGTGTATAGATCTGCCACAATTATCAGATCTACACGACCCAGTTTATTAAAGTCTGGGTCAGCCAAATTGTACTTCTCCCACTTTGATTTGTCAACATTAACTGTGTTGACTGGGAATTGTTTTTTGGGAATTATTTCGTTTAATTGAAAGATTTAGAAAGATTTCACTTTCCCGTGAACGATACTCCACTGATCTCTGTTTGAGACCGAATTTCGGGCAATTTCAGAATCTGCGCAGATTCTTCTGAAATTATTGTGCTTTGAGAACCATTGTCGATCAAAGCTCTAAAATTTTCGAAACCTCCCTCAGAGGTTTGAATTTGAACGCGTCCCGTAGCTAGCAACGCTTGTTCAATTTTTCATTAGACTTTACATAAATGTGTGGCATGCTGTGATGATTTTTCTTATAAATTGAACATGGAAAGACACTTTGACATTTCTTATTAAATGAATGTTTAAGGCATTTAAAACACAAATGTGCCTTTTTTACTTTTTCTATCCTTTCAGATGGATTTGAAGCCTTAAATTTTTGACACTGAAGTATCAAATGTCCCGGACTTTTGCACATGGGCCAACTGTTAGGTTTTTCATTCTGAACAGAGCTAAGCGAACTGAGTCTTTGCTCTAGAAATTCAATGACGTCGAATAATGCTTGAATTTATAGTTGAATTATAGTTGGAGAGCTTTTTTGTTAAATTTTCTTATTAATATGAGTGCAAAAATGATATCAACCTCGTCAGAAATTTGTGCCTATAATTTTATCATGTGAATTGACTCATTAAAAGTGTCAAAAGTGTTTCCTGCTTCTGTTAAAATAGTTGTATTCCTATTTTCTTTGACCATTTCTTTTTTAGTCGTGGGGATAATTTAGAGCCTAGTCTGGTGTTTTGTTTTACAAATATTTCTTGTCCTGGTAGATATGATTTTATTGGTTTCCTTTCTTTGTTGTGGTTTTCTAAATCTATCAATTTTTTTGTTTAAGTTTTTCTATGTTATCCTGCCTGCCTTTTCATATTGTTCTGGGTCGGTATTAATATTTCTGCCAAAAATAATTTGTAATGGTCTTTTCTTTGTTACTGAATGTATTGTGTAATTGTATTCGTAAATGGGTCTGTCTATCAATTCTTCAAAGGTGTTGTATATTTCTTTAGTTTTAAGGCATCTCATTATTTCCGAAAGGGTGGATTGAAATTGTTCAATCTCTTCTGTCCCATAAAACCTACCCTTCTTTCCTATCAGAATACCAGAGACTTACTTAGTAAGCTGAATAAATTGTACTCGGTTGTTCTTAGCTCCGAAATTCTAAAAGGTAAAGGTATTATAAACCGTCGTCGCATGCAGACGTGTATTTATTGTGCTCCGGGAAAAAATATTCAATAAAATCACAAAAGTGCAGTGACCGTTTTAATAAATCTACTATAACGCGAAAAGACGCTTTCTGCGATGAAATCGCGAATGTTTATATTGATTGGTCATTATTTAATTAATATAAAACTTAACACTTAAAACTCTAATGACCTTTACCACGAATACAATGAGTCTGAACGACGTTCGTACACAACGTCAACGTGAGCAAGACGAGAGCAGGCTCTCAGTACAAAGAAATAACGCGTACTTCTCTTTTAAAGCAACCGAAAATAATGCAAGCTCTGATCAAGCGCGTGCAATTACCCCCAATTTGACCGAATTCTTAAACGTATCAAGCGAGAGAGCGCGTTCTTGCTCCCCCTCGCTACCATCGACGTCTCTGTGGCCAAAGAGCGCTGAATGTGCTCCAATGCAGGTATGAAATAACCTAAGCTCATCAGCAGTAACTAGCACCGCAATTTCTTTAACAACGTCAACTGTAACTACAACAACAACTGCAACCGTATCGACTGCTCGTTTAATGACATCATCAGCTAGCAGCGCAAATATTAATACGTCTGCCACTGCGCTGCCCGAAAAACAGAACAAAACCAATGAATGTACTAAGCCGGCTGTGCAGACTGGTATGGATCGCTACATCCAAATCAAAAGGAAGCTGAGCCCTCTAAATTCTCAACGCAAAATAACCCGTAACAATGCTAGCCTAGCTGGAATAGAAACGCCCACGAACTCAAACCGATTTAAAATCTTGGAAGACGCCTATGACGTTGAGGCGGCCGAATCCACTAAAGTCGAGAAAAGGAAGCCAAAACCTCCGCCAAATTATATTCGAGAAAAAAGTTCCAATGTTCTTGTCAACAAAATTATCGAGCTTATTGGAAAGGATAACTTCCACATAATACCTCTAGTAAAGGGCAACATCCAGGAAACAAAGGTTCAAATGAAGTGTGAAGATAATTACAGAGTATTATCGAAATATCTTTCCGAGAATAAAAAGAACTTTTACACGTATCAGCTAAAAAGTAGCAAGGGCCTGCAAGTCGTACTTAAGGGCATAGAGTCCGACGTAACGCCTGCAGAGATAACAAAGGCGCTTCAAGAGAACGGATTTAACGCTAAGACAGTCTTCAACATCCTTAACAGGGATAGAAAGCCGCAGCCACTCTTTAAGGTTGAGCTCGAACCAGAAAATAAGCCCCTAAAGAAATACGAAGTGCACCCCATTTACAATCTTCAGTTCCTGCTGCACCGCAGAATTACAGTTGAGGAACCGCACAAACGCAATGGCCCGGTACAATGTGCGAACTGCCAAGAATATGGCCATACAAGGTCATACTGTAAACTGCGCCCGGTGTGTGTAGTTTGTGGAGATCTTCATGACTCCGCACACTGCCCAGCGAGCAAAGATGACTGCAACTCGAAAAAGTGCGGCAACTGCAGAGGCTGCCCTGTTTACAAGGAGCTGAAAAGTCGCATCCACCAGAGAGGAACTGCCACCCGCACCCAAAATAAACGGATGACAGCTTCCAGATCAAACCCTGAAGTCTTCTTCTCGACTGCAGCCAGATCCTCACTAGGACCCTTAAACTCTGATAAAAATGTGACTTACGCAAGCGCTTTAAAATCAGGACTGGCTAACCCTGTCTCAAAAAGCTCATTTCTGCAATCAGCATACCAAGAACCGAACACGGCTCAGCAACAACAATTCCCGGAGCAGTCAAAAAGCAACTTCGAAGATATGATATACAGCCTGCAGCAAAGCCTTACGAAGTTTATATCGTTTATGCGCACAAC
Organism: Drosophila fuyamai; assembly: GCA_018153365.1. Taxonomy (NCBI): domain Eukaryota; kingdom Metazoa; phylum Arthropoda; class Insecta; order Diptera; family Drosophilidae; genus Drosophila; species Drosophila fuyamai. Next base: position 475,727 of record JAECXW010000114.1, read on the forward strand.
TATGCAAGATTTAATGCGAAACCAAAATCTACTGATTCAAATGCTGGTTTCACAACAATCCAAATAATGACTTCCCTAAGGATATCTACATGGAACGCTAACGGCGTCTCACAGCATAAACTTGAGTTAGCTCAATTCCTACTCGACAACCATATCGACGTAATGCTGCTTTCAGAAACACACCTTACAAATAAATACAATTTTCAACTACGAGGTTACTCATTTTACGGAACAAATCATCCAGATGGTAAAGCACATGGTGGGACTGGAATTCTAATCAGAAGCCGTATTAAGCACCACTATCATATCAAATTTTGCTAAAAACTACCTACAGGCCACATCTATAAATATGCAAATAAATACTGGCAACCAACTTGCACTAGCCGCCGTATACTGCCCCCTTGCATCAATATAGCTAAAGATGAGTTTATGCAGTTTTTCAACTCACTAGGAGACCACACCAAAAGAAAAACACCTCTATAATGCAGTTATAAAGACCAAAAAAAAGCTGGACTACGTTTCCCCTGGCCGGCAGACCCAAAGAAACTACCTGATTTAATAGACTTTGCAATTACCCAAAATTCCTAAAAATCTGATAAGCGCCGAATGCCTCTCGGGTCTTTTATCTGATCACTCGCCTGTCCTGTTTATTCTACTTCGACAACCAGGCGCATTGGAGCAATCGCTTGAATTGACATCACAGAAAATCAATTGGGTTAAGTACAAGAAATACATTAGAAATACCACAGGCGGCAGGGCGCGCACCGATGCAGACAGATCCAGCACGTTCAAAAAACGCGAGTACTGTACTGCCATATTTTTAGATGTCTCTCAAGAGACAAGATCAAGACAATGCTCCCCTACAACACCCAAAAGCTTTTAGAGTCTTACCTCTACGACAGAAAATTTTCTGTGAGATGCAACACTGCTATAACTGACGATTTCACTATTGGAGCTGGAGTTCCTCAAGAAAGCGTGCTTGTCTGCACAGCAGACATCCCAACAAGTACACGACTAACAACATCTACGTTTGCTGATGATACAGCCATTCTCAGCCGCTCAAAACGCCCGCACAGCCAGCTCTTCATCTGGTCGATGTTGAAAAGTGCCGATTGGCGAATTAAAGTGGAGGAACAAAAATGCAAGCACCCTGAACAGTTAAAACTGCACCCCGCTCATGTTAAGCCGTACTCTACTCCCGCAAGCAAACGAAATGACATATCTAGGAGTACACCTCGACAGAAGACTCACATGGCGCCGGCACATTGAAGCCAAACGAACACACCTAAAAGCCAGTAGCCTTCATTGGCTTATCAACGCTCGGTCTCCTCTAAGTCTTGAATATAAAGTCCTGCTGTATAACTCGGTACTAAAACCTATATGGATGTACGGCTCTCAGATATGGGGGAATGCCAGCAATAGCAATATTGACATAGTCCAGCGAGCTTAAATCTTGAAAACAATCACCGGGGCACCGTGGTACGTTTGCAACGAAAACATACATCGCGACTTAAACACTCTACCAGTCAAAGAAGTGATCGCAGAACAGAAGGAAAAGTACTTTACCAACCTATCGTTGCACCCTAACCACCTGGCGAGAGGTCGAAGGTTGATCTACCAATCACGCCTTCCTCGCAATGACTTTTAATGTTAAGATTTGTAAACTTATTGTTAGTCTCAAAATTAAGAGAAGAATTAATAAATAAAAGCAAAGTTAAAAAAAAAAAAGATTAACGTGATTTACTGATCCAAGGTTGTGACGCACTCATTAGTGGCTTGCTGACATTTTTTGGCTATAATGATTGTAAAGTTCATAATTTGTTTGATTTTTATACATTATAATTTTAGTGAAAAGTTTGCAGCGCAGTTAAGGAGACATTTTTGACCCTATAAAGTACATATATTCTTGATCAGCATCACCAAGAGACTCGATCTGTCCGTACTTAGCAATCATGGGGCCTATGCCTCTATTTACTCTTTCGACTTGACCATTTGCCTGCGGAGATCCAGTAGCTATTTTTACGTGCTTAACGTTGTTTTCCTTTAAGAAATCCTGAAATTCTTTGGATGTAAGCATGTTCCCCGGTCTGAAATCACACATTTTGGCCTACTATAAGCCCTAAAATAGTCATTTATCGCTAAAATTGCTTCCTTGGATTTTGTGGTTTTAGCTGGATAAAGCCTTACAAATTTCGTAAACGCATCTATAATTACTAATACGTGCTTGTTAGATCTACTTTTATCTACAGGACCATAATGATCAACGTGTGAAGAAAACGTACTTTTTTTTTTTTGACTTTTCTGAATAGACAATACATATCAGGAAATTATTAATGTGTAGCTTGCATTTTTCTCTAACTTTTGGGAACCAGTAGCTTTTTGAAATCACTTCTACCATTTTATCTATACCAACGTGTCCTAACTGATCATGATAACTAAACAAAACATGTCTTTCCATTTCGCTTGGTACATAAAATAAAAGAGCTTCCTTATCCTTTTTCCTGTAAACTATTCCATTACGCATTTCATAATCTTTGAGTTCTTCTCTTTGCAACTTTTCTACAATGCTTTTTATTTCTTTATCTCTACTCTGACAAATAATTAAGTTTTCTTCAACGGAGTTAGAATCTATCGTGAGTATGTGTGTGTTTCTACTCAGTGCATCCACGTGTTGCATGCGTTTTCCAGCTCTATGTTCTAGACTATAGTCGTAATCCTGAAGAAATAGCGCCCACCTTGCTATCCTCGGGCATAGTTCTTTTTTGTTCAACGCCAGGGTAAATGCACTACAGCCCGTAACTATTTTAAACGATATTCCCTGAAGGTAAATCCTAAACCGTTGTAAAGAGTAAACTACTGCGAGAGTTTCTAGCTCGAAACTATGGTATTTCGCTTCTACGTTTGTCGTGCGTTTAGAAAAATAAAACACCTGGTGAAATTTATCGCCTTTCTTTTTCTGCATCAGAATTGAGCCGAAACCTAAGGCGCAAGCATCACAATGTAGTTCTGTCGGATCTGTCGGATTAAACAATGCCAAAATAGGGACTTCTAAAAGATTTCTTTTTAACACGTCGAATAGTTCTGTCCCACCAAAATCAAATTTCCTATCTTTTCTTACCAGATTGTATAATGGCTTTGCTTTTGTTGAAAAATCTTTTACAAATCGTCTAAAATAAGAACACAGTCCTAGAAAGCTCTGAGCTTCATTCGTTTTTGTTGGTACAGGAAAATCACTTACCGCTTGCATACCTTTCGAATCAGGTTTAATACCCGTTTTCTGATATTATGTACCCTAAATACTTAATTTCACTTTGAAGAAATTCACACTTGTCTAACCTTAGTTCAAGTTTGTTGTCTACCAATCGCTTAAATACTTCAGGTAATATTTCTAAATGACTCTTACTATCTTTCGTTGCTATCAAAATGTCGTCCATGTAAATAAGAACCTTATCTTCTTTAACCAAATCAGCAAAAATTTTATTTACAAATCTTTGGAACACTGCAGGGGCGTTTCGTAATCCAAACGGCATTCTAAGCCATTCATATTGGCCCATTGGCGTTGTGAAGACGGTAAATTTAACTGAATCTTAATGCATATGCACGGGGAAAATACCGTTTTTGAGATCTAACTTGGTAAAAGGGATTTTTTCTGATAGTTTATCAATTAGGCCATCTATTAAGGGGGTGTTAAGTGTTCGATAGTCTACGCACATTCTTAACTCTCCAGACTTTTTCTTAACTACTACTATTGGTGAAGCATATTCCGAATCCCTTCCCCGTATGATACCATTTCTAATATAATCAACTAATAAATCCTGCACTTGACCTTTTTCTGCATATGACAATCGTCTTGGAGGGTAATTAAACGGTTTTGTCTTGCCAAAATTTAGTTTCATTTCCCATTTAACTAAGGGGATCTCTGGCCGTTTCGCATTTATATAATATTTATCAAAAATGTTTACAAGACTGTTCTTTAAACTAAACTCGCACTTATCACTTATATTTAATTGGTTGCGAATTGCTCGCTTAAATTTGGACTTGATTCTGCCATATCATTTGAACCACTTAATTTGCTTTTATTTTCGTTGCATTGCTCATTGCTCTCCAATTCAACATTAACTTTACTCTTAGACATTTTAATTTTATCTATCTTCCTATCATTTTTAATTCTATTATCAGACCGATCCATTCTTATAACGACACAACTATTCTTAAATTTGTTATCAAAATCAATTCTATTACAGTTCGAAAAATTATTTTCAGTAGTCCTATCATTTGAGCAATCGTTTTCAATACTTCTATAATTTGAGCAATCATTTTCCATAATTCTATCATTCGAGCAATCATTTTCCATAATCCTATCTCTTGAGCAATTATTTTTCATAATCCTGTCATTTGAGCAATCATTTTCAATATTTCTATCATTTTCCAAACCGATCTTAAAGTTACATGTGTTCATAAAATATCTGCCTAGAACAGCGCAATATGCCATTGATTTGTTCGCCACAACCAGTAATTCAAAATTAAACTTTTCTTTATTTATAACAACAAAGCATGGTAATTTTCCATATATATCTAAAGGACTTTTGTTTAAGCCAAATTAATTTTTAAGATTATTTTCATTAATAATATTAATTTTTTTTTTCAACGCATGATATTTTAATAAAACCAATCGGGCTCCCATAATCAATTAGGCATTCTACAAATAAATACTGATTGGGTTCTATCTTAAAGTGAATTTTAAACGATCTTACGTATTCGTTGTTGGAAATGTTTTTCTCCTCCGTGCAGTGAGCCACTAGGTGCTTCAGACTTCCACATCCGTAGCAGGATCCGTACTCACGCTTGGGTTTGCGACATACGGCTGCGAAATGTCCAATAGAGTTGCAGTTGAAACATCTATTAGTGGAGCCCAAACCAGGTCCATTCTCGGCAGCCACTTTGGGGCGTCCAGGTGTGAACGGTGTTCTGCGTAACGAAACTTTCGTAAATGCCTGCAAAAGTTGTGCAGACGAGTTGATGCAGTGCATATGCGCTTGTTGACGTAGAAGTGTATCCGGAATTCCTTAGATGATATTGTCAATCAGCTCCTCGTCGTCCATCTGAATGTGCGCATCAAACGTGTTTTTCCATTGAAATAGGTGGCGAAATCTTCAGATGGTTACCACTTGCGCTCCTGAAACTTGCGTCGGGACATAATCTTGCTTTCCTTGGACCTCCGCCAGTTCCTGAGCTGGCAGCGTCAAAATATTTTCTGTGGAGTGTCACCAAACTTGAGCGCGGTCTTTTAACTTGGACATTACCAGCATGCGAACTAGATCGTCGCTCAGTTTGTACATCTTAATAATGGCATTAAGATGAGCAATCCATGTCCTAACTTGTACTCTGTTGTTGGCAGCACCGTCAAAAACAGGGAGCATTTCTGTCACCATGGTCAGCAAAAGATTATTATTAGAAAATGATGTACCAAATTTGGCATCCTCTACGACGACATTTCCTAAATCCAATGGGGCAACATTGTTATTTGGTGGGGCCACGTTGTTCTGTCCTTGTGGCATATCGTTGGTTGAAGATGCGGTCACTCTGTCCAACGGCTGACGCCGATAAACTTCCATTTTAGCAGCTCGTTTTCCAATTGGAGCGATTCCAACTGACGCTTCATGGATTCCAAAGAAATTTCTGGAACGTTCTCGTTGTTTGGAATTACGCCGTTGTTTTGGCAAGCAAGCGTCGTAGCCCCGGCTTCATTGATCTCGTTTCCTCGGTCTGCTGACGAATTGGGTCTTTCCTTGGACGCAGCTTCTGCCTCGGAGATGTCCTTGGGATCCAATGTTGGGCAAACTCCACGGGCCTCGGGAAGGACCCCATTCAGATGCAAGCGCCGCCTTGTTGCCGCTTTTCTGCATTCCGAGGTTTTCCAGCCATCTTCGGAGTTCTGCTGCACTGTAGTCGTCTACACCGATGATTTCCATTTTTTCGCACAAAATTTTATTTTTATTTTACTCCTAGGCTGAGTATAGTGCAACAAACAAATTTTTTTTTGCAGTAATCCCACTTCTGAAACAATTGCCAGTGCAAAAGTTATTCGATCAGATCGTAGAAAGTTATTCGATCAGATAGTATTTAATCTAATCGACACGGAGTTAAACTACTCAACAGCCGAAAAAGAAATGTTGGCCATCATTTGGGCAACTAAATATTTTAGACCATACCTATTCGGATAGAAATTTAAAATACGGACAGACCATAAACCTTTGAAGATGTCAATGAACTTCAAAGAATTAAATTCAATATTGGTCCGCTGGAAGTTACAACTTATCGTCTAGCCACGCTTATTGCCTGACACCGCGCAAGGACTCCCTAAGTTTGATTTTACCACGACCTAAAACCGTTGGATCTCAGCGTTGTAGCCTCAGCCTTGTAGACTTGTCGTCGTTCGGCGTCTCTACTTTGCGATCTTGATCCTTGGGCACTTCGCACTACAAATCGAATTGTACTTATTCCGCGTTCACGCACTCGCTCTGATTCTCGCACTCGTACTGTGTCGAGCTGCGCTTGCGCCGTCCTTTTTATAGGCGCTGAAGGTGCCGTTATTTCCCTCGGGTCCAAGGTCCACTGAGGTACCGTTAATTCACGGTGTGTCCTCTTTGGGCGGGTCCGAAGTCCGGCAATTCACCGTATGACCTCGTTGGCCTTGCCTTATGAGGGTTAAATGGTGCGAATGTTTCCCGTTTAACCTGGATGCCCTTCATTTCTCCGGGTTTCTCATCTCCTCCGATCTCCTGCATCGGGATTTGTGGAGAGTTTATGACTCCTCACATTTCCCCCTTCCTTCGGAAAAGTAATGAAAGTGGTGACTTTCCCCGCCCTTGATGTGTAGACTTCTCGAATTCCCCGCGTGACTTGCATGTTTGATGTTCCCCAGACAGTTCCCCGAAAGACTTAACTCTCCTCAGACTGTTTTCCTAAAAGACTTTACTCGTACAGCTCCTTGAAAGACTTGAACTTTCCCGCGACTGTTTCCCTAAAAGACTTTTCCATGCAGCTCCTTGAAAGATTATTTCCCCCGACTGTTTCCCTGTTTCCCAGACAGTTCCCAGTTCCCAGACAGTTCCCAGTTCCCAGTTTCCCAGACAGTTCCCAGTTCCCAGACAGTTCCAGTTCCCCTGCGTGGAATTCGAATTTTCCCGCCCAGACATTTCTCCAAACTAAAAGTCACCATTTCGTTTTCCCTCGGTCCGGCAACTCCCTGGAATCTCATCACGATCGCGCTCATCGATTGCGGGTTCCAGTGTTGCCATCAAACCAATTGCCACAAACCAATTTGTGTATCAACAACAACCTTTAAAGGTTTTTATTGTCCCTTCAGGACTCTCACCACTCCGTTTGCCACCCGGATGCGGTAGCGGACGCCGTTTACTACCAGGAGCTTGGCCCAGCGGCTGCTACGGGCTCTCTTCCGCTGCCTGTTGGCCTCGGCTGCCACCCTTGGCGGCCACCCTTCCTCGGTCATCTCCTCCCAGCGGCTGCTGTCCGCCGAATGTTGTCGGCTCACCGACGGCCTTGCTGGTGGGGACCGCGGCTCCGGGCACGATGTCAGCCTGGCGACTTTGGGCGGCCGTGCGGCTGGCCCTTCTGATGACGGCCACACCCAGGGCCCCTTCTCCCAGAACTCCGGCTCTCCACCGAGCCGTTTTACGGCTGGGCGGCGACGGCTACGGTGGCGACGGCGGTGGCTGTGCTTGCGGCGGCGGCTGTTCCAGAGGGCGCGGCTGTTCCAGAGGGCGCGGCTGTGCCCAGATCGCCGCCTCTTCGGCCTCGGCCTCATCCAGCCGCTTTTGCCATTCTCTGGCTGCGGCGGCCCGTGCCACCGCCCGCTGTGCGAATACACGCCGCACCACCTCCGCACGGGTTGCGAGTATCTGCTTCGCAGACCTAAGACCCGCCTCCATCTCGCCGCTGGCTGTTGCCCGGTGCTGCCTCCCCGCCCCTCTCCCCTCACCGTTCCCTTTGGATTCACAGTGCGCCCCCGCAACGTCCGACTTCGATCCTCGGTTTTGGCCACCAATGAATTGTTGTTTTAATTGGCTAACGTGGGCGGTTTTTTCTTTACCAGTCTTTTCATGCCACAAATTGCATATCACCGGCGAATAAAAATGCATTATCTTAAAAGGCCCGTCATATTTTGGTGCCAATTTTGCGGCGAATCCTTTTGCAGCCTTGGACAGATGGTGTTCCTTAGCCCAGACTGTGTCACCGATGTTCGGTTTCAATGGGCGTCTACGCAGATTGTAGTGGCGTGCCTGATCCTGCGCTGCCTTTTCCATATTTCGCCTCACCAGCTCAAAGATTTCTTTCAGCTTCTGTGCGTTCTCGGCCGGAGTTTGCGTATGCCTTCCTGTGCCGATTGTTCCTTCATCGTACAGTGCGCTGGGTAACATAGGCTCTCTCCCTTGCGTAATAAAGGCAGACGAATATCCCGTGGATTCAGCCACGCTCGTATTCACGGCCAACTGCAGTTCCAGCCACTTTTCGTCCCAAGTCCTCTGGTCTGTTGGCTCGCTCCTTCGGGTATTCCTGGGGCGTCTGTGGGGCCGTAAACTGGTGTCGGACGCCTAATTCACCCAGGAGTTTTTTAAACGCCCTGCTGGTGAACTGAACGCCATTGTCTGGAATCAGCACCTTGGGTACGCCGTATCTGGCGAGGATCCGCTCGCGGATCGCCTTTTCCAGAGTTTCCGTCGTTGCCCTGCGCATTGGCACCATTTCGGTCCACTTGGAGAACCTACCTACCAGCACTAGTAGCATAGAATTCCCGTGTTTGGAGCGGGGCAGTGGTCCGACGAAATCTGCGCACACAGTGGCCCACGGCTCTTCCGGTACTTGGGTCAGCATTTTCCCGGCCGCCTATAGTTGGCTTATATCTTAGGCAGCTCTCGCAGTTTTGCACATATTTCCTTATGTCGCGGTGCATTCCCGGCCAATGGTGTCTTGCTGCGACTCTGGCAATTGTCTGCCCATGTGGCCCGCAGTCGGTGAGTTGTGGTTCTCCGACATTACCTGTCGCCTGGACCCCGTTGGCACGCACAGCTTCCATGATATGACATCCTCGTTGTCCGCCCTGTGTGGTATGTGTCGATATAGCTGGTCGGCTTCCGCCGTAGTCTGGATATTTTTGGGATTTTTGGGAAATCTTGCTCCGCATATCCCTTATCCAGTTACACTCGCCGGTATTGCTCCAGTTCCAGCGCCCATCGTGCGATTCTTCCGGTTGGGCTCTCGATGCTATACAACCACTTCAGTCCCATATGATCCGTGATCACTTTGAAGTGGTAGCCCTCCAATTATGGCCTTAACTTGCGTATGGCCCACACAATTGCCAGGCATTCCTTCTCAGTCGCTGATAAATTTCTTTCCGAACCATTCAGGGACCTACTAGAATACGAGATCACCCTCTGGCCTTGGTCGGAATTCTGTGTGAGAATAGCACTGAGCCCGTAATCGCTGGCGTCGATCTGCAGCACAAACGTCTTGGTGAAATCTGGGCATGCTAAGATTGGGTCTGCGATTAGCCTGGCCTTGACAGCTTCAAACCCCTGTTGATGGTCCTCTGTCCATTCCCATTTTGTGCTTTTCCGGAGCAGGCTATTCAATGGATGCACCAACGTTGCAAAATCTGGCACAAAACGCCTGTACCACGACGCCACTCCCAAATATTGTCGTAACTCCTTAACGTTGGCCGGTGGTTTTGTTAAGGCAATTGCCGACACTTTTTCTGGGTCTGTTCCAATGCCTTGGTCTGTTATGCGATGCCCCAAGTATTGCAGTTCCTTTCTAAAAAACTTGCATTTTTCCGCATTTACTTTCAGGTTGGCAGCCCGTAGTCTCCTAAACACTTCCTTCAGGTTTTCCATATGCTCTTCGAGCGTTCGTCCGATGACGATAATGTCGTCCTGATACGCGAAGGCATGCGGCATCATTTCTGGTCTAATGCCCGCTGGAATGTTGCCGACGCGGAGTGTAGGCCAAACGGCATCACCTTCCATTGGAACAGGCCCTTCCCTGGTACAGTAAACGCCGAATACTGCCTGCTGTCTGCCTCCAAGCGGATCTGCCAGTAACCGTCCTTTAGATCGAGACTGCTGATGTACTTCGCCTCTCGCAGCTGGTCCAGGATGTAATTTATCATCGGCATCGGGTATGCCTCTTTTATGGACCTCGCGTTTATTTGCCGGAAATCCACACACAGCCTCCACTTTCCAGTCTTCTTTCTCACCATGACTATTGGTGAGCTGTAGGTACATCCTTTTTCCAGCAGCTCGTCTACCTTGGCATTTATCTTACCCTGCATTTTTGGATTTTTAGGGTAGTACCGTTGTTTGACTGGTTGGTCGTCCTTCATGGTGATCCTATGTACGGCCACGTTGGATGTTCCCTTTATTCCTTCCAGTTCGTCCAACTCGGCTTTTAAAAATCCCTCCACATCCCTTTCCGCAAATCTTTTGGGTGTTTCAACTATTGCCACTGACAGTTTCTCCTCCAGCCATCCTCCTCGTCTATTCTTTGCCCGTATCGACGCGCTGTGTCCTGCGCACTCGACTTCGGCCCCGATTCTGGTGAGGAAATTCCATCCCAACACCAGGGCGTCGAACAGTCCTGGTAAAATCAGCAGCTCCATTGAAATTGTTTTCGTTCCCAGTCCAACTTTGGTCTCCAGCTGTGATCATATTTCCCCGCAGCGACCGTCTGCCATCCGTACTTGCCTTCTCGTGGGTCCGACCCTTCCTGCCGCCTGCATCTTTTCCGCCAGCTCTTCGCTGATGAAACTCGCCGTGGCGCCGGTATCCACCGTGGCCTTAATTTTACTTTCACCTATGAGCACCGTGGCGGACAGTTGCATTTCTTCCGCCTGCAGGTCGCCCATTAATTTCGAGAGGCAGCACCTTGCGATCCCTGGCCGCCCCTCGGAGGCTGGGGTCGCTGGGCGTTTCCCGACCCGGAACAGCACTGAACCGTCCGAACTCCTCTTTTTCCGCATCGCCAGCAGAACGTAAGCCGTTGGATCCGCATCTGCGGCAGGCCTGGGTAGGATTTGCTACGTATCCGCCGCGATTGTTTGCTGGTTCGTGGCCGCGCGGCGTACTTCGTGGTTGTGCGTCCGGGTCCTCCTGGCACCGCCTGCACACCGCACCCTGGTCTGATCGTGGCCTTGGTACTGGGTGGCTCTGCCCTTGCTGCTTGCGGGGATTGTTTTCCAGCTCGAATTTCTCCCGCTGCTGGTCGAGCTCCTCAAATTCGTCTGCCAGCGCCATCAATGTATCCAAATTTCGACATTCATATGGGCGAACGAACATTCTGAGTGCCGGCGTGCTGTTCTCTTTTATCCTCTCCAGCGTTTCTTTGGTCGACATATTCAGTGGCCGCATCAGGGTCTGCATATCCACCATAAAATCTTTGAAGCTCTCCCCGTAGGCTTGCTCCCACTGTCTGACCTGGTCCGCCAGCTTCGCCATGTATCCTCGGGGCAGAAAGTAATTTTGGAAGCTGTAGATGAAGTCTCCCCAGGTCTCCCAGAGCCGATTGTTGGCGATGAACCACTTCAAGGCTCTGCCTTGGAGCAGCTCCGGCATTGCTCGTGGGATCTGGTTTATGTCGAGACCGTAAGTCACGACTGACCACTCTACTTGCTCCAAAAATTCCACCGGCTTGTCGTTTCCGTCGTAGCGCAAATTCCACTCCCGGATCTGCTTGGCCACCTTCGCGTAGTCCTGCGTGTGCGTCCTGGAACTCTCCTTGGTTTCCCGGCTATTTTCCCGCTGCCGGCTTGCATGGCTTGCGCCAAGCTCGCTATCAGGCCCTCGGCACTTGCGGTTGTGATTTTGAATTTTGGCGTGGGCATTTTCCGGAATTTCTTTTCCAGGCCCGTTACCAAATCGGCGATGTCTGGCTTCTCTGCCGTCTGTCGACGAAGTCTCCCAGAGTCTTCCTAATCGAATCGACTGAGCCCTCCAATTCTATTCCCAGAACTTGACTCACCTCGTCGAAGTCCTCCTTCCTGAGATTATAAATCCAGGACTTCCCCATCTCGGAACTTTTGTTTACTTGGTCAGGACAATCACTCTTGGGCGCCAGATGTAACGACCTGTTTCTTTAATTTCTGCTCGCTACGTAAACGTGAGGCTAGCTCAGAGAGGTTGTGAGTTCGTTCCACCAAATTTATATTGAGTGACCGCCCGTGACCAAAGGATAACGCCAGAACTGATTAGGTTGGTGCTGGTTTATTGTTTCACTAAGATATAGCCCTATAGCTATTAATCTGCTGCCCGTTGTCGCTGTCTTCTGCTACGTTGCTCCTGGCTCGCTGCTGCGCTGCTCATGGCGTGCTGCTGCGTCGCTCCTGGCTTTCCGCAGCGTCGCTCCTGGCCTGCTACTGCGCTGCTTCGGCTTGCTGCTCCGGGTGACTGAGATCGGGACGGCTCCACCAAAAACCCTCGATGTTATGCGAGCTTCCCTACCGGGGCCGGCAAGGTGTATCGCCTAGCAGGTGAACCGAAGTTACGCCTTATCGCCTGGCTTCCGGAGTTCAGCCTGGACTTTGTCGGCAAGGTGTATCGCCTAGCAGGTAGAACAAAGTACTCCCTTATCGCCTAGCCACCTTTATCGCCTGACACCGCGCAAGGACTCCCTAAGTTTGATTTTACCATGATCTCAGCGTTGGATCTCAGCGTTGTAGACTTGTCGTCGTTCGGCGTCTCGACTTTGCGATCTTGATCCTTGGGCACTTCGCACTACAAATCGAATTGTACTTATTCCGCGTTCACGCACTCGCTCTGATTCTCGCACTCGTACTGTCTCGAGCTGCGCTTGCGCCGTCCTCTTTATAGGCGCTGTAGGTGCCGTTATTTCCCTCGGGTCCAAGGTCCATTGAGGTACCGTTAATTCACGGTGTGTCCTCTTTGGGCGGGTCCGAAGTCCGCCAATTTACCGTATGACCCCGTTGCCCTTGCCGGGCGCGGGTCCAAGGTCCATCGAGGTACCGTTAATTCACGGTGTGTCCTCTTTGGGCGGGACCGAAGTCCGCCAATTCACCGTATGACCTCGTTGCCCTTGCCATATGAGGGTCCAAGGTCCTAATGTTTCCCGTTTGACCTGGATGCCCTTCATTTCTCCGGCTTTCTCGCCTCCTCCGCTGTAGCTAGGCCGATCTCCTGCTTTGGGATTTGTGAGGAGTTTATGATTCCTCACAATCTTTAAAACTGAAAGACTAGTTCGCGTAGAAACAGACAGACGGACAGACAGACGGACAGACAGACGGACAAACGGACATGCTTATATCAACTCAGGAGGTAATCCTGATCAAGAATATATATACTTTATAGGGTCGGAGATGTCTCCTTCACTGCGTTGCACACTTTTGACCAGGGTATAAAAATCCCATCTTGCTAACTTAACAAACACCAAAGTTATGGCATTTCCGATCAATCAGTTATATGGCGGCTATATATAGATATAGTCAGCCGATCCTTATGAAATTAGGTAGGTCGGATTGATTGGCCAAATATAAAACCCATAGAAAATCCTAACTTCCTAACTTTAAAAACACCAAAGTTATGGTATTTCATATCGTTATATGGGAGCTATAGGATATAGTCGGCCTATCCGGCTCGTTCCGACTTATATACTACCTGCAATAAAAAGACAACTTTTGGGAGAGTTTTAAGCAGATAGCTTTAAAACTGAGGGACTAGTTATACCCTTGCAGAGGGTATTATAATTTTGGTCAAAAGTGTGCAACGCAGTGAAGGAGACATCTCCGACCCTATAAAGTATATATATATTCTTGATCAGGATCACCTCCTGAGTTGATATAAGCATGTCCGTCTGTCTGTTTCTACGAAACTTTGAAACTTTGAAACTTTGCACACACCCTTCTTTCCTTTGCACGCAGTATATAAGTCGGAACGGCCGGGATCGGCCGACTATATCCTATAGCTGCCATATAACTGATTGATAGGAAATGCCATAACTCAGGTGTTTGTAAAGTTGGGATTTTCTATGCCTTTTTTATTTGGACAATCAATTCGACCTACCAAATTTCATAAGGATCGGCCGACTATGTCCTACCAAATTTTATAGGGATCGGCCGACTATATCCTATAGCTGCCATATAACTGAACGATTGAATATTCTGCAAGGGTATATCAACTTCGGCTCCGCCCGAAGTTAGCTTTCCTTTCTTGTTATTTTTATATTTGGTCAATCAATCCGACCTACCTAATTTCATAAGGATCGTCCGACTATATCATATAGCCGCCATATAACTGATTAATCGGAAATGGCATAACGTTGTTAAGTTAGGAAGTTGGGATTTTCTATCGGTTTTATTTTTGGCCAATCAATCCGACATAGCAAATTTCATAAGGATCGGCCGACTATATTCTATACCTGCCATATAACTGAACGATTGGAATTGCTATAACTTTGGTGTTTTTAAGGTTAGGAAGTTGGGATTTTTATGAGTGTTAAGAATGCATCGTATGAATAATTTTGAAGAATATAATTTACAGAATATTCTGCAAGGGTGTTTCAACTTCGGCTCCGCCCGAAGTTAGCTTTCCCTCCTCGTTTATTCATATCTTGATCGGGATAAAAGCGCGTGACGGTAAGATGTCTATATCCTATAGCTCTCAGAGGAACAATAGAGTGAAATCGGTTAAAATTTAATGACTTTCAGGATATTTCGCGCAGTATATAAGCTCTTGATATATGTATATTTTTCCAAGTCTTATTTATTTACCCATACCTTGATCAGGGTAAAAGCCTGTGAAGATCGGACGTGTATATCCTATAGCTCCCATAGGAAAAATAGGGTGAAATCGGTACGAATGTAATGATGTTCATGATGACATGAAACTTTCCCCATCTTAATTTGTATTCCCTTGCGTAGTACCAAGGAAACACTCAAAATAATAAGGAGCAATGCTCTACGAATATTTATATCCGGACTAAATGGATCTATCTCAGAAACTCTTTGACGTATCTTGACGTATTCACATCTCCGCAGCCCTATTTGTTTTGTACTTATTGCGGCGACCTTTGTCACTGTTTCTGTACTTGCGGCACGCAACAAAATATTTTCAGCAAACAGATTTCGGTAGAATTCCTACATTTGGTGACCCCCGACTTTGAACCGCAACAATTCTAAATTGGGACTCCAATTTGAACCCGCATCATCGATCATAGTTTGATCAACGAAAGGTCAATTTGGTAAAAATTTGAACCGCATATTTTGTTCAAATAAAAATTTCCAATTGATTCTGCATCATTAATTACAAGTGTGATATTAAAAAAAAAGAAGAAGATGCAGTCATAAAAATACCCACAATACAAAAGATGTGGTATTTAAAAACTAATGTTAATGGAGAGGCAGAACGTTTAATTCGCCATTTATCATTAACCGAAGCTAATTATTCAACTGCTTGGATAACACTTGAAGAACGCTTCAACAATAAAAGAGTACTAAGCAATACGTTAATTAAAAATGATTGGATGATTAAATTATAACAAATGATTTCAAAACAATTAAATCGTTGCATGAAAACGTAAAAGAAACATTATCAGCTCTAAATAACATCGGCATATATACAGAGAAATGGGATCCAATTCTACTCTGTCTTCTAACGAAGAAGCTCGATTGACAAAATTACTTGTTATATGAGCAATCCGTTCAAAGTACAAGGCAAATACAACCTTTGAACGAATTGTTAACCTTCCTTGAACAACGGTTTCTCAATCTTGAAGCCATTGGATCAGAGAAGAACAAAAGGCAAAATACCTATGCATCAGTTTGAGCTGAAACGCAATTTAACTGTTTCCTTTGTAAGAAACCAAATCACAGCATATATAAATGCAAAGATTTTTTAAAGAAAACCCCAGCAGAACGTCTGAAATGGGTTCAAAAACAAAAATTACGTGTTAAATGTCTAAGTCAAAATCACCCGCCGAGGACATGCACAAAGAGAAATTGCTTTAAGTGCAACAAAAAACATAATACCTTGTTGCAAACAAAACCTTTGGATAGCATCACGGCGGCATCTGCGAGTGGAAAACAATCCAGTAATATTCTCCTGGCGACTGCTCGAGTGATTATTCAAGGAAACAATGGTCAAAATGCAGAATTAGAGCATTGCTTGACAAAATGCTCCCGCTTAAAACCACAAATTCAATGCTTAAAATAAATGGCATTGCCGGAAAATCAGACACTTCCATTGCAAGGATCAATGTGCAGCTAAAATCAAACCAGGGCGATTTTAGTTCACGGGTTGAAGCAATGGTTTTGCCTCACATAGTCGCTGATCAACCTACATATACAATTTCGACTGATAATTGGAAATTACCTAAAAATATTACATTGGCTGACCCTCAATTTGGAAAACCAGGAAAGGTTGATATTCTTCTTGGAGCCGAGCACTATTTCAATATAATGCAAGCTGAGTGCAGGAATTTGAAGAATGGACTCCCCAAGATACAGAATACCAAGCTTGGATGGATTGTAGCCGGTAAAATTTCGGAGAGAGCACCTTCATCATCAGTATGTGCTGTACTTACGGAAGGAGAAAAAGTGGACGAGCAACTCGCCAAATTATGGGAACTGGACAATTTTCAACCAGAATCAAAATTTTATTCACCAGTGCAAAAACAGTATGAAGATCACTTTCTGCAAAATATTCAGAAGGCTCAGGACTGCAGATTTGTAGTAAAGCTATCATTTTTGGAGCATACATCAGCGCTGGGGAAAAGTCGTGACATAGATGGTTTTTATCGCTAGAGAAACGATTGCAAAGGGATCAAGCTATCAAAGAAAGTTACATAGAGTTTATGAAGGAGTAAGAAAATCTTGGACATATGAAGGAAGTTCCCCAGACACATCTTCCGAAGTCTCATTACTTCATACCGCATCATTGTGTGCTTAAACCCGACAGTCAGACAACCAACTTAAGAGTTGTATTTGACGCATCTACAGTGACATCTTCCGGGAAATCATTAAACGATTTGTTGCACAAAAGTCATACAGTGCAAAACAGTTTAATGTCAATACTGCTTCGATTTAGAATGCATAAATACGTGCTTACCGCTGACATTGAAAAAATATACAGGCAAATTTGGATAAATCCAATTGATCAATAATACCAAATGATCGTATTGAGAAATGATCCTTCAGAAAGGCTCAAGTACTATCGGTTGAAAACAGTCACATATGGCACAAAGTGTGCACAATATCTGTCAACGAAATGCTTGGAATATTTAGCAAATAAGCAAATGCAAAAATATCCTATTGGAATTTCGGCACTTAAAAATGATTTCTATGTCGACGACTGCATCACCGGAGCCGATACAATTCCTGAAGCGCTTCAAATTCAAAAGGAGCTTATCCATATTCTTTTATGTTCCGGATTCAAATTAAGCAAATGGTGCGCAAATAATAACCATCTTCTGCATGGATCGAATAAAGATGATATAATTCCTAATGTACAATTTGAAGATGCTGCTTATAAAGACTTCAGTATTAAAACATTAGGAATCACATGGAATCCTACAACTGACAAACTCTGTGGAAAAACCCAAGCCGTGAACACAGACAGATCCGAAAATGCATTTGTTGCAGCCATTTATCTTCGTGCAGTTCACAAGGATAAACGAGTGACTGTACAATTATTATGTGCAAACTCGCGTTTGGCCCCAGTAAATCCGATCGCACTTCCGAGATTGGAATTGAAAACAGCAGTTTTATGTGCTCAATTAACAGCTATAAAGGAGCAATTGTCACTGCAACAAACTACAACGTATTTTTGGGCTGATTCTGAAATTGTGTTGTCCTGGAAAAATAGCCCAAAAACAAAAAAGGACAAATTTGTGGCTACAAGAATCAAGAATCATCTTTACAAAGGGAATGGCGCCATGTCGCATCGGAAAACAACGCTGCAGATATAGCCTCAAGAGGAATAAGTAGTTCCAAATTCACCAATTTAAGTCTTTGGTTCTATGGTGCATTGTATGGTCCACCATCAAAATGGCCACTACCATTTGTTGCTGCGATATCAGAACAGCATGCAATTCACCACGAATGCCCAGAAATCGTCTTAGCTGCAACGAGAAGTCCGAATTGGCTTTATGGTATAAACCATGGCCATTTGTTCGATAAGCTATTAAGAATTGTAGCATGATGTCATGCGCTTTAAAAATAAATCATCAGAAACAACGGCAACGGTTAAATTTAAAGAATTGGAACAATCTCGAATAATAGTACTTCGACTAATTCAACAAAATAATTTTAGCGCTGAAATTAAAGATTTAAAGAAATCACGTGAAGTAGGACGCAATAGCAATCTCAGCGCTTTAACACCCTTCTTGGATCAGGATGATCTCATTCGAGTTGGAGGCAGTTTGGAAGCATCTGAACTTTCATTCGATGCAAAACATCCCATACTATTGCCATAGAGTGCCTCGACTATTAGATACCCGTTACTCAGCTAAATAACTTAATATAAATATGCCTTCTTGTATGTTTTTCGCCGCTCGAATTAGCCCCCGATTTTTATGTTAAAATCGGTACCCAGCGAACACCTCCAATTTGGCTAACTTGATTTGATTTGCATAGTTCTTGGGATATATTTCGGTATTGTCAAATGAAAGCCATCGCAATTTCCTTTAATAGAAATCCTTATCGAGAATTAACGTTGACTCTGTTGAGCATCTTGGCAAGCTGTTCCAAAGTCATCCGTTAGATGGCGCTATTGTATACGCCATGAAAGGCGGAAATGTAGGACCTAGCCAGGCTTAAGCGTTTAATGGGTTTTTGGGCGTTAGAGTGGGCGTGGCAAACTTTTATTTGGCGAATCGATAGGTATTGACGAAACAAATACATATCATTTAAAATTTTCATAATAGCATCAAAACTGTGGCCGCAGCTTGTGGCTTGTGGGCGTCAGAGGGGGCGTGGCACCATTTTGAAACAAACTTGCGCTGCGTAGGAACTCCTAAAATCTACATGCAAAATGCCAATCTTCTAGCTTTTATAGTTTCCGAGATCTCAGCGTTCATACGGACAGACAGACAGACAGACAGACAGACGGACAGACGGACATGGCTAGATCGACTCGGCTAATCCTGAACAAGAATATATATACTTTATAGGGTCGGAAACGCTTCCTTCTACCTGTTACATATTTTTGCACGAATACAATATACCCTTTTACTCTACGAGTAACGGGTATAAAAATGTTTGGTTCATACGGACGGGCAGATGGTCGGACAAACGGACGGACAGGTTTAACTATCAAAATATTGATTCAAATACAGGGCGGGCAAAATACATGTGAACCATTTTCCAGGCATTTGTTATGATCCCGCTGCGAGTCTTGAAAATTTGTCAATCGTGTTTAAGATTGTCTTTCCATTTATAGTTGTGAGGAGTAATAAACTCCCCACAAATCCCGATGCAGGAGATCGGCCTAGTAACAGCGGAGGAGGCGAGAAAGCCGGAGAAATGAAGGGCATCCAGGTCAAACGGGAAACATTCGGACCTTGGACCTTGGGCAACGAGGTCATATGGTGAATTGGCGGACTTCGGACCCGCCTAAAGAGGACACACCGTGAACTAACGGAACCTCGATGGACCTTGGACCCGCGCCCGGCAATGGCAACGAGGTCATACGGTAAATTGACGGACTTCGGACCCAAATAAAGAGGACACACCGTGAAATAACGGCATCTACTGCGCCTGTAAAAGGACGGCGCAAGCGCAGCTCGAGACAGTACGAGTACGAGAGTCAGAGCGAGTGCGTGAACGCGGAATAAGTACAAATCGAAACCGAAGTGCCCAAGGATCAAGATCGCAAAGTCTAGACGCCGAACGACGACAAGTCTACAAGGCTGAGGCTACAACGCTGAGATCCAACGGTGTTAGGTCGTGGTAAAATCAAACTTAGGGAGTCCTTGCGCGGTGTCAGGCGATAAAGGTGGCTAGGCGATAAGTTGTAACTTCCAGCGGACCAATTTTGAATTTCGTTCTTTGAAGATCATTGACATCTTCAAAGGTTTTTGGTCTGTCCGTATTTTAAATTTCTATCCGAATAGGTATGGTCTAAAATATTTAGTTGTTCAAATGATGGCCAACATTTCTTTTTCGGCTGTTGAGTAGTTTAACTCCGTGTCGATTAGATTAAGTACGATCTGATCGAATAACTTTCTACGATCTGATCGAATAACTTTTGCACTGGCAATTGTTTATGAATCAGACCGTGGAGTTCAATTGAAAGAGTTCATTTCTTTTGTCAGAACAGTGTAATATTAATACCTCTTTGATTTCGTCCCAATTCAGGCCAGCTTCTGAGGCCGTTAGTATATCTTTGGCTTTCCCTACTATTTTATTTTTAATAGATCGTAACAAAAATTGTCCGTACGGTGTCTGGTTTGTCCGAGGAACTCTTACTAGTAGATGGGGGTCGTAAAATTACCTGATCTGTACTAAGAGATTCTTCCCTAATATCTGGCAAACTAGCACTCTGTCTTGTTTTTCTGCTATTCGGAAGTATGCTTCTGACTTTGCTTACTTTCAACATCTATCTTTTTCTTATTTTTTTTTACTCGTATTTTTTTAATGTTAACTTATGGTTACTTATTCGAATTTTCGTTTTTACTTATGTATATGTTTATATATTCAATTTAAAATACTTGCAATTAGTGTGTATGTGTTATGTTGGTGTCTTGTGAGTGATTCTTCGATGTTGGGTCGTCCGGTTCGTTTGTATTTCAGTTATTTATTAATTTGTGTTATTTCCGTGTTCGTTTATTTGTTTATTGTACAATTATTATTTTCATTTTATTTTGTATTGGTCGAAAGTGAAAAAAAAGAATGATTGAAAACTGTGTAAATTTGTGTTGTGTAATTTTATTTCCATTTTATTTATTTATCTATTTTTTTGGATTTTCATTTTTGCGTATTTATTTGTTTTATTTTGCCTTAAGTATGGCACTATCACTGTTATTTTTTTCTATTTATTTTTCCTTTTTCACCTCCACACTTTTATATTTATTTTTATACCCTTGCAGAGGGTATTATAATTTTGGTCAAAAGTGTGCAACGCAGTGAAAGAGACATCTCCGACCACATAAAGTATATATTAGGTTGTTTGGTAATGACATACCTGTTTTTACATTCAAATTTCGCGCTTCGCTTAAGAAGTCAAATATAATCGTATCTAGCAATGCTGCATACCGTTTGAAAGGTATTGTCATCACCTTTAACATTTGACATATAGTTTGTTTACATAAGTTTCCACGTTAAAAAATTACAATCGATTGAAAAGGAGTTCACAAGCGCAGAAATTCTGACAATTTTTAAATTTTATTTCGCACAGGGAAAAACTGGTGTGGAATCTCGCATACAGATTATTGCTGTCTTAGGAGATAACAAACTTTCGATTCAAATCGCCGAACAGTGGTTCCGAAGTGGCAATTTTGATACCGAAACACCCAAGCCTTCCGGACGATCAGTGACCGTTGGTACGGATAAAATCGTGGACATGGTGGATCGAGATCGTCATGTGACTATTAGAACCATCGCAGAGGAGCTGCAACTAAGCACGAAAACCGTCCATAGGCATTTAAAGTTGAAAAATTTAACAAAAAAGCTCGATGTATGGGTGCCTCATGAGTTATCTCAAAAAAACCTTTTCGACCGTGTATCAATCTGCGAATCTTTGTTGCACCGTAATAAACTCGACTCATTTCTGGATCGGTTAATCACTGGTGATGAAAAATGGATCACATATGACAACATAAAACGTAAAAGATCTAGCACTGACGGCTCAGAAGGTGTTGCTGAGTGTATGGTTGGATATCAGAGGAATTATCCATTATGAAGTGTTGCCCTATGGCCAAGCCATCAATTCTGACCTCTACTGTGAACAACTGTAGTGTACGGGGGTGCTACAGAGCCATTTCTATCTCTATACTTCGATAGTCGATTAGTCATCTAACAGCGGATGGTAAATGCTACTAGAGAGGACCTTTGTACCTTCAAGCTTGGGATACGCACTCTTGCTAGGCTCGGGTCTAGCTCGCCGGATGTCGGAGTTCTTCCTTGCTTGAGATGGTACGGTTGCACGCACAACCACAATTTGTTAGTGCGTAATAATCAAAAGAACAATCAATTGAGACTAAAGGCTAAGCTATCAAAACAATTAATATAATGTTAAAGCGCTCCGACACGCTGAAAAGCAAATCAGAATCTGATAAATTCCTTTTGGGAATATATATGTTGTTATTCCGCAAGTCTTTACCCTCCCTTCTATGACAATGTTACTTAAATTCTTGCGTTGTCCCTAGGCCAAGATTAAATGATCTCTACCAAATTATTAAGGAAGCGATTGACATAAGTACTCGACAGACCATGGTTATTATTTATTTAAACTTCATTTTTAAACAAATACTACACTTCATTTATAATTATATTTATCCACATAATTTCCATTGATTTCATTTATAAAAATTCAAGAATTTCTTAACCCATAAGTTTAATGTTTCATTTCGGTTCAATCTTTTCAATTGATTCTAAATTTATGAGCAAGACTTACAATATTTTAACGAATGTAAACTAAAGGAATTTCTCTCGACTTAAAATTACGACAGAGCGGCATTTATAGGTTTTTAAAATAGGTATTTACGCATTGTTCGTTTAATGTGTACTCACGACCTCTTCTTTATGTTCCATAAGACGCGTTGCAAAGTTGAGCCCAAGTTCACGTTGACGTTGAGGAGCTGTTGGTCAAAATTTATAATAAAACCTACATTAAATGACCTATACAAATACCGCACTCATGCCAATTAGAGAGTTTCCTTTAAAGGCAAATGAATTGATACATGAATTTTACTCCTAGTGGGCGATCATCGATCGCCGGGCGATGTCCGATGGGGAAGTCTTTAGTGGTGGCTAGTCTGTCCTCTGTTCACGACCAATGTATGGGTGTCTTCGTTACACCTTGGGTCGGCACGATCCGGGTTGTCGCTAGGTGGCACTAGATAAGTGTTGTTGCTCCCGCGTTGAATAAGGTGATCTGAATATCATCGGCTTCTAACGGCCGGTGTCCAATTGCCAACTCACGTGGGTGGTTGCGCAATCACGCCGGCCAAGATAATGTTCTCCACTGGGCCGCTCTTACTAAAAATTTGGGCAAATTGAAGCTGAGGCAATTGGGATTAGCTGGCCTAAGACGTTCAGGCTGTACCCGACCTAAAGTAGGATAAGACTACGGGTATACGTCTGACGTCACGCCTTTCTATGCGGTTCCCTAAGGAAAATCGGTTAGATTGGGAACCCACAAATCTGTATTTGATAACCTTGCGCTCACTCTCACAAAATCCACTTGTTAATATTAATAACCGCCTGACTAAATTATTGACCACAGATCGCGATTATGTAATTGTGTAAAGTTAACACGCGTTTTAAATATGTAACTTAGGCCACAGTCGAATGATCGAACGTTTTGCCAAGAGCGTAGATCAGAGAATGAATGCAAAAATTGGAAACGAAGTGCAGATAAGCCGCAGTCGCAGAGCTTTCCGCTGCAGTTCTAAGCACGGTTTAATCGTATGTTTTTTGGGCCGTCGCGACTGATCTGCTTATCTCGACTTATTGATATTAGTATTTGTAGAGAGTAAATTTCCTAGGCCTCTGGCGCCGTTAAGTTATATTTATCTATGCGAGGGTGGGTTGAATAGTTCTTTATCGTAAAAGCATAACTGGTCACTACACAACTGGAGCGATTGAATATTGCACTTGAACAGAAGCGGCCAGCCATGGTGAATCGTAAGAGCGTTGTGTTCCATCATGACAACGCCAGGCCCCATACACCTTTGGTGACGCGTCACAAGCTACGGGAGCTTGGTTGGGAAGTGTTAATGCATCCACCTTATAGTCCGGACATTGCCCCAAGCGATTACCATCTGTTTTTGGCCATGCAAAATTTTTTCGATGGACAAATATTGAGTTCAAGGGAGGATTGTGAAAATCGAATCACCGAGTTTTTTGCCAGTAGGGATAAATACTTCTTTAGGAGAGGCATATATAAGTTACCATCAAAATGGCAGAAAATCATCGAAGACAACGGTACATTTAGCACTTAAATCGGACAATGCTAACTATGTTAAAATCGTCGTCAAAAATCAATAAAAACAAGAAAGGAAAGCTAACTTCGGGCGGAGCCGAAGTTGATATACCCTTGCAGAATATTCTGTAAATAATATTCTCCAAAATTATTCATATGATGCATTCTTAATACAAATAAAAATCCCAACTTCCTAACTTTAAAAACACCAAAGTTATGGCAATTTCAATCGTTCAGTTATATGGCAGCTATAGGATATAGTCGGCCGATCCCTATAAAATTTGGTAGGTCGGATTGATTGGCCAAATATAAAACCCATAGAAAATCCCAACTTCCTAACTCTAAAAACACCAAAGTTATGCTATTTCCTATCGTTATATGGGAGCTATAGGATATAGTCGGCCGATCCTTATGAAATTTGGTAGGTCGAATTGATTGGCCAAATAAAGAAGCCATAGAAAATCCCAACTTCCTAACTTTACAAACAGCAGAGTTATGGCATTTCCTATCGTTCAGTTATATGGCAGCTATAGGATATAGTCGGCCGATCCCGGCCGTTCCGACTTATATACTGCGTGCAAAGGAAAGAAGGGTGTGTGCAAAGTTTCATTGTATTGTTCCCATGGGAGCCATAGGATATAGACATCGGATCGGGACGCGCCTGTACCTTCATCAAAGTTTGCGTAAATAGCTCCCATAGGAACAACAGGGTGAATTCGGTTAAAATTTAATGACTTTCAGAATATTTCGGGCAGTATATAAGCTATTGACATGAATCTTTCCAAATCGTATTTTTGTGTGCATACGTCGATCACGGTAAAAGCGCGTGACGATCCGACGTCTATGTCCTATAGCTCCTATAGGAACAAAAGGGTGAAATGGGTTAAAATGCGTGATCAAAGTTTCTATCTCCATCTCCCTCGCACTCCTTTTACCTGAGTAACGGGTATCTGATAGTCGGGGCACCCGACTATAGCGTTCTCTCTTGTTTTGTATGCATACGTCGATCAGGTTAAATCGCGTGTCGATCGGACGTCTATATCCTATAGCTCCCATAGGAACAAGAGGGTGAAATCGGTTAAAATTTGATGTTTTTCAAATTATTTCGCACAGTATATAAGCTTTTGAATCTTTCCAAATCGTATTTATTTTTGCATACCTTACCTAAGGTAAAAGCGCGTGACGATCGGGCGTCTATAGCCCATGAGCTCCCATAGGGACAATAGGGTGAATCGGTTAAATGTAATGATTTTCAGGATATTTCGCGCAGTATATAAGCTATTGACATGAATGTTTCCAAATCGTATTTTTTTTATTCATCCTCGATCAGGGTAAAAGCGCGTGACGATCGGACGTCTATATCCTATAGCTCCCATAGGAACAATAGGGTAAAATCGGATAAAGTTTAATGATTTTCTGAATATTTCGCGCAGTATATAAGCTATCGAAACGAATCTTTCCCAATCGTATTTTTTATTCATACCTTGAGCAGGCTAAAACCGCGTGCCGATCGGACGTCTTTATCCTATAGCTCCCATAGGAACAATAGGGTGAAATCGGTCAAAATTTGATGTTTTTCAGAATATTTTAAGCAGTGTGTAAGCAATTGACATACATTTTTCCAAGTCTTATTTATTTTTGCATACCTTACCTAAGGTAAAAGCGCGTGCCGATCGGTCGTCTATATCCAATAGCTCCCGTAGGAACAATAGGCTGAAATCGGTTAAAATTTGATGTTTTTCAGAATATTTAGCGCAGCTATTGACAAGAATCTTTCCAAATCGTATTTTTTTATTTATACCTCGATCACGGTAAAAGCACGTGACGATCGGACGTCTATATCGTTCAGCTCCCACAGGAACACTAGGGTAAAATCGGTTAAAATGTAATGATATTCAGGATATTTCGCGCTATAAGCTATAAGCTATTGACATGAATCTTTCCAAATCTTATTTTTTTATTTATACCTCGATTAGGGTAAAAGCGCGTGACGATCGGACGTCTATATCGTTCAGCTCCCATAGGAACAATGGAGTGAAATCGATTAAAATTTAATGACTTTCAGGATTTTTCGCGCGGTATATAAGCTATTGACATGAATCTTTCCCAATCGCATTTTTTTATTCATACCTTGAGCAGGTTAGAAGCGCGTGCCGATCGGTCGTCTATATCCAATAGCTCCCATAGGAACAATAGGGTGAAATCGGTTAAAATTTAATGACTTTCAGAAAATTTCTCGCAGTATATAAGCTATTGACATGAATCTTTCCAAATTTTTTTTTTTATGCATACCTCGATCAGGGTAAAAGCGCGTGACGATCGGACGTCTATATCGTTCAGCTCCCATAGGAACAATGGAGTGAAATCGGTTAAAATTTAATGACTTTCAGGATTTTTCGCGCGGTATTTAAGCTGACATGAGTCTTTCCCAATCGTATTTATACCCGTTACTCGTAGAGTAAAAGGGTATATTGTATTCGTGCAAAAGTATGTAACAGGTAGAAGGAAGCGTTTCCGACCCTATAAAGTATATATATTCTTGATCAGGGTCACTAGCCGAGTCGATATAGCCATGTCCGTCTGTCCGTCTGTCCGTCTGTCCGTCTGTCTGTCCGTCTGTCTGTCCGTATGAACGCTGAGATCTCGGAAACTATAAAAGCTAGAAGATTGGCATTTTGCATG
Source organism: Drosophila fuyamai (assembly GCA_018153365.1). NCBI lineage: Eukaryota > Metazoa > Arthropoda > Insecta > Diptera > Drosophilidae > Drosophila > Drosophila fuyamai. The sequence goes on from JAECXW010000114.1 coordinate 502,576, forward strand.
CAGATTCTAGGAGTTCCTACGCAGCGCAAGTTTGTTTCAAAAAGGTGCCACGCCCCCTTTAACGCTTATATACGATTTTAAAAATTTAAATATTTCGGAAAAGTAAAAATGCAGTTTTATTGTGTTTATCAATACCTATCGAAATGTAGAAGAAATTTTTCAAATCGGACCATTCGTTAAAAAGCTATGCGTGATCAAAGTTTCTATCTCCATCTCCCTCGCACTCCCTTTACCTGAGTAACGGGTATCTGATAGTCGGGGCACTCGACTATAGCGTTCTCTCTTGTTTTTTATTCATACCTTGAGCAGGTTAAAAGCGCGTGCCGACTGGTCGTTTATATCCTAAAGCTCCCGTAGGAACAATAGGGTGAAATCGGTTAAAATTTGATGTTTTTCAGAATATTTCGCGCAGTTATTGACAAGAATCTTTCCAAATCGTATTTTTTTATTTATACCTCGATCACGGTAAAAGCGCGTGACGATCGGACGTCTATATCGTTCAGCTCCCACAGGAACAATAGGGTGAAATCGGTTAAAATGTAATGATATTCAGGATATTTCGCGCTATAAGATAAGCTATAAGCTATTGACATGAATCATTCCCAATCGTATTTTTTATTCATACCTTGAGCAGGCTAAAAGCGCGTGCCGATCGGGCGTCTTTATCCTATAGCTCCCATAGGAGCAATAGGGTGAAATCGGTCCAAATTTGATGTTTTTCAGAATATTTTGAGCAGTGTGTAAGCAATTGACATACATTTTTACAAGTCTTATTTATTTTTGCATACCTTACCTAAGGTAAAAGCGTGAGGATCGGGCGTCTATATCCCATAAGCTCGCATAGGAACAATAGGCAATCGGCTAAAATATAATGCTTTTCAGGATAATTCGCGCAGTATATAAGTTATCGACACGAATCTTTCCAAATCGTATTTTTCTATTCATAACTTGATTAGGGTTAAAGCGCGTGACGATCAGACGTCTATATCCTATAGCTCCCATAGGAACAATAGGGTGAAATCGGTTAAAATATAATGATGTACAGGATATTTTGCGAAGTATATAAGCTATTGACATGAATCTTTCCAAATCGTATTTTTTATGCATACGTCGATCAGGGTAAAAGCGCGTGACGATCAGAAGTCTATATCAGTTAGTTCCCATAGGAAAAACAGATTGAAATCGGCTAAAATTTAATTACTTTTAGGATATTTCGCGCAGTATATAAGCTATTGACATGAATCTTTCCAAATCGTATTGTTTTATTTTTACCTTGATCGACGTAAAAGCGCGGGACGATCGAATGTCTATATCCTATAGCTCCCATAGGAACAGTATGGTGAAATCGGTTAAAATTATATAACTTGCTGAATATTTCACGCAGTATATAAGCTATTGACACGAATCTTTCCAAATCGTATTTATCTATTCATACCTTGATTGAAATTTAATGATTTTCAGAATATTCCGCGCAGTATATAAGCTATTGACATGAATTTTCCCAAATCGTATTTTTTTTCATACCTTGAGCAGGCTAAAAGCGCGTGCCGATCGGACGTCTTTATCCTATAGCTCCCATAGGAACAATAGGGTGAAATCGGTCAAAATTTGATGTTTTTCAGAATATTTTAACCAGTGTGTAAGCAATTGACATACATTTTTCCAAGTCTTATTTATTTTCAGGATACATGAATCTTTCCAAATCATATTTTTTTTATTCATACCTCGACCAGGGTAAAAGCGCGTGACGATCGGACGTCTATATCCTATAGCTCCCATAGGAACAAGAGGGTAAAATCGGTTAAAATTTGATGTTTTTCAAATTATTTCGCGCAGTATATAAGCTTTCGAATCTTTCCAAATCGTATTTATTTTTGCATACCTTACCTAAGGTAAAAGCGCGTGACGATCGGGCGTCTATATCCCATGAGCTCCCATAGGGACAATAGGGTGAATCGGTTAAATGTAATGATTTTCAGGATATTTCGCGCAGTATATAAGCTATTGACATGAATGTTTCCAAATCGTATTTTTTTTATTCATACCTCGATCAGGGTAAAAGCGCGTGACGATCGGACGTCTATATCCTATAGCTCCCATAGGAACAATAGGGTGAAATCGGATAAAGTTTAATGATTTTCTGAATATTTCGCGCAGTATATAAGCTATCGAAACGAATCTTTCCCAATCGTATTTTTTATTCATACCTTGAGCAGGCGAAAAGCACGTGCTGATCGGACGTCTTTATCCTATAGCTCCCATAGGAACAATAGGGTGAAATCGGTCAAAATTTGATGTTTTTCAGAATATTTTAACCAGTGTGTAAGCAATTGACATACATTTTTCCAAGTCTTATTTATTTCCAGGATACATGAATCTTTCCAAATCATATTTTTTTTATTCATACCTCGACCAGGGTAAAAGCGCGTGACGATCGAACGTCTATATCCTATAGCTCCCATAGGAACAATAGGGTGAAATTGGTTAAAATTATAAAACTTTCAGAATATTTCCCGCAGTATATAAGCTTTCGACACGAATCTTTCCAAATCGTATTTTTCTATCATACCTTGATTAGGGTAGAAGCGCGTGACGATCAGAGGTCTATATCCTATAGCTCCCATAGGAACAATAGGGTGAAATCGGTTAAAATTTAATGTTTTTCAGAATATTTCGCGCAGTATATAAGCTATTGACATGAATCTTTCCAAATCGTATTTTTTTATTTATACCTCGATCAGGGTAAAAGCGCGTGACGATCGAACGTCTATATCCGTTAGCTCCCATAGGAACAATATGGTAAAATCGGTTAAAATGTAATGATTTTCAGGATATTTCGCGCAGAATATAAGCTATTGACATGAATCTTTCCAAATCGTTTTTTGTTTTGCATACCAAAATCGGTCCAAATTTGATGTTTTTCAGAAAATTTCACGCAGTGTGTAAGCTATTGACATACATTTTTTCAAGTCTATTTATTTAAGCATACCTTGATCAAGGTGAAGGCGCGTGCCGATCGGACGTCTATATCCTATGGCTCCCACTAGAACAATAAGCTGAAATCGGTTAAAATTTAATGATGTTCAGGACATTTCGCGCGGTATATAAGCTATTGACATGAATCTTTCCCAATCGTATTTTTTATTCATACCTTGAGCTGGCTAAAAGCGCCTGCCGATCGGGCGTCTTTATCCTATAGCTCCCATAGGAACAACAGGGTGAAATCGGTCCAAATTTGATTTTTTTCAGAATATTTTGAGCAGTGTGTAAGCAATTGACATACATTTTTCCAAGTCTTATTTATTTTCAGGATACATGAATCTTTCCAAATCATATTTTTTTTATTCATACCTCGACCAGGGTATTTCGCGTGACGATCGGACGTCTATGTTAAAATTTATTGACTTTCAGAATATTTTGCGGGTTTATATAAGCTATTGACATAAACTTTTCCAAGTCTTATTTATTTACGCATACCTTGATCGGGGTAAAAGCGCGTGACGATCGAACGTCTATATCCGTTAAATCGGTTAAAATGTAATGATTTTCAGGATATTTCGCGCTGAATATAAGCTATTGACATGAATCATTCCAAATCGTTTTTTGTTTTGCATACCTTGATCAAGATAAAAGCGCGTGCCGATCGAACGTCTATATCCTATAGCTCCCATAGGAAAAATAGGGGGAAATCGGTCCAAATTTGATGTTTTTCAGAAAATTTCACGCAGTGTGTAAGCTATTGACATACATTTTTTCAAGTCTATTTATTTACGCATACCTTGATCAAGGTGAAGGCGCGTGCCGATCGGACGTCTATATCCTATGGCTCCCATTAGAACAATAAGCTGAAATCGGTTAAAATTTAATGATGTTCAGGATATTTCGCGCAGTATATAAGCTATTGACAGGAATCTTTCCCAATCGTATTTTTGTATTCATACCTTGATCATGGTAAAATCGCGTGACGATCGGACGTCTATATCCTATAGCTCCCATGGGAACAATAGGGTGAAATCGGTTAAAATTTGAAGACTTTGAGAATATTTTGCGCGGTGCATAAGCTATAGACATAAACTTTTCCAAGTCTTATTTATTTACGCATACCTTGATCAGGGTAAATGCGCGTGACGATCGGACTTCTATATGCGTTAGCTCCCATAGGAACAGTAGGGTGAAATCGGTCCAAATTTAAAGTTTTTCAGAATATTTCGCGCAGTGTGTCAGCAATTGACATACATTTTTCCAAGTCTTATTTGTTTACGCATACCTTGATCAAGGTAAAGGCGCGTGCCGATCGGACGTCTATATCCTATGGCTTCCATAGGAACAATAAGCTGAAATCGGTCAAAATTTAATGTTGTTCAGGATATTTTGCGCAGTATATAAGCTATTGACATGAAAATTTCCAAATCGTATTTTTTTATTCATACCTTGATCGGGGTAAAAGCGCGTGACTATAGGACGTCTATATCCAATAGCTCCCATGGGAACAATATGGTGAAATAGGTTAAAATATAAAGACTTTCCGAATATTTCGCGCATTATATAAGCTATTGACATGAATCTTTCCAAATCGTATTTTTTTTATTCATACCTTGATCAGGGTAAGAGCGTGTGAAGATCGGAAGTCTATATTCTATAGCTCCAATCGGAACAATAGGCTGGAATTTGTTAAAATATAATAATGTGCAGGATATTTCGCGCAGTACATAAGCTATTGACATGAATCTTTCCAATTCGTTTTTTTTGTATACCCTTGGAGAGGGTATTATAATTTTGGTCAAAAAAGTTTGCAACGCAGTGAAGGAGACATCTTGATCAGGATCACCTCCTGAGTTGATATAAGCATGTTCGTCTGTCCGTCTGTCTGTCGGTCTGTCTGTCTGTCTGTCTGTCTGTTCGTCTGTCTCTTTCTACGCGAACTAGTCTCTCAGTTTTAAAGATATCGAACTGAAACTTTGCACACACCCTTCTTTCCTTTGTACGCAGTATATAAGTCGGAAAGGGTGATTGTTAGGTTAGGAAGTTGGGATTCTCTATCGGTTTTATTTTTGGCTAATCAATCTGATATACCAAATTTCATAAGGATCGTCCGACAATATTCTATAGCTGCCATATAACTGAACGATTGGAATTGCCATAACTTTGGTGTTTTTAAATTTAGGAAGTTGGGATGTTTATGAGTGTTAAGAATGCATCATATGAATAATTTTGGAGAATATAATTTACAGAATATTCTGCAAGGGTATTTCAACTTCGGCTCTGCCCGAAGTTGGCTTTCCTTTCTTGTTATTTATACCTTGATCGAGGGAAAGGCGCGTGACGATCGGACGTCTATATCCTATAGCTCCCCTAGAAACAATAGGGTGAAATCGGTTAAAATTTTATGATTTTCAGGATATTTCGCACAGTATATAAACTATTGACATGAATCTTTATAAATCTTTTTTTATTATGCATACCTTGATCAGGATAAAAGCGCGTGCCGATCGAACGTCTATATCCTATAGCTCCCATAGGAAAAATAGGGGGAAATCGGTCCAAATTTGATGTTTTTCAGAAAATTTCACGCAGTGTGTAAGCTATTGACATACATTTTTTCAAGTCTATTTATTTACGCATACCTTGATCAAGGTGAAGGCGCGTGCCGATCGGACGTCTATATCCTATGGCTCCCACTAGAACAATAAGCTGAAATCGGTTAAAATTTAATGATGTTCAGGACATTTCGCGCGGTATATAAGCTATTGACATGAATCTTTCCCAATCGTATTTTTTATTCATACCTTGAGCTGGCTAAAAGCGCCTGCCGATCGGGCGTCTTTATCCTATAGCTCCCATAGGAACAACAGGGTGAAATCGGTCCAAATTTGATGTTTTTCAGAATATTTTGAGCAGTGTGTAAGCAATTGACATACATTTTTCCAAGTCTTATTTATTTTCAGGATACATGAATCTTTCCAAATCATATTTTTTTTATTCATACCTCGACCAGGGTATTTCGCGTGACGATCGGACGTCTATGTTAAAATTTATTGACTTTCAGAATATTTTGCGCGGTGTATAAGCTATTGACATAAACTTTTCCAAGTCCTATTTATTGACGCATACCTTGATCGGGGTAAAAGCGCGTGACGATCGAACGTCTATATCCGTTAAATCGGTTAAAATGTAATGATTTTCAGGATATTTCGCGCTGAATATAAGCTATTGACATGAATCATTCCAAATCGTTTTTTGTTTTGCATACCTTGATCAAGATAAAAGCGCGTGCCGATCGAACGTCTATATCCTATAGCTCCCATAGGAAAAATATGGGGAAATCGGTCCAAATTTGATGTTTTTCAGAAAATTTCACGCAGTGTGTAAGCTATTGACATACATTTTTTCAAGTCTATTTATTTACGCATACCTTGATCAAGGTGAAGGCGCGTGCCGATCGGACGTCTATATCCTATGGCTCCCATTAGAACAATAAGCTGAAATCGGTTAAAATTTAATGATGTTCAGGATATTTCGCGCAGTATATAAGCTATTGACAGGAATCTTTCCCAATCGTATTTTTGTATTCATACCTTGATCATGGTAAAATCGCGTGACGATCGGACGTCTATATCCTATAGCTCCCATGGGAACAATAGGGTGAAATCGGTTAAAATTTGAAGACTTTGAGAATATTTTGCGCGGTGCATAAGCTATAGACATAAACTTTTCCAAGTCTTATTTATTTACGCATACCTTGATCAGGGTAAATGCGCGTGACGATCGGACTTCTATATGCGTTAGCTCCCATAGGAACAGTAGGGTGAAATCGGTCCAAATTTAAAGTTTTTCAGAATATTTCGCGCAGTGTGTCAGCAATTGACATACATTTTTCCAAGTCTTATTTGTTTACGCATACCTTGATCAAGGTAAAGGCGCGTGCCGATCGGACGTCTATATCCTATGGCTTCCATAGGAACAATAAGCTGAAATCGGTCAAAATTTAATGTTGTTCAGGATATTTTGCGCAGTATATAAGCTATTGACATGAAAATTTCCAAATCGTATTTTTTTATTCATACCTTGATCGGGGTAAAAGCGCGTGACTATAGGACGTCTATATCCAATAGCTCCCATGGGAACAATATGGTGAAATAGGTTAAAATATAAAGACTTTCCGAATATTTCGCGCATTATATAAGCTATTGACATGAATCTTTCCAAATCGTATTTTTTTTATTCATACCTTGATCAGGGTAAGAGCGTGTGAAGATCGGAAGTCTATATTCTATAGCTCCAATCGGAACAATAGGCTGGAATTTGTTAAAATATAATAATGTGCAGGATATTTCGCGCAGTACATAAGCTATTGACATGAATCTTTCCAATTCGTTTTTTTTGTATACCCTTGGAGAGGGTATTATAATTTTGGTCAAAAAAGTTTGCAACGCAGTGAAGGAGACATCTTGATCAGGATCACCTCCTGAGTTGATATAAGCATGTTCGTCTGTCCGTCTGTCTGTCGGTCTGTCTGTCTGTCTGTCTGTCTGTCTGTCTGTTCGTCTGTTCTTTCTACGCGAACTAGTCTCTCAGTTTTAAAGATATCGAACTGAAACTTTGCACACACCCTTCTTTCCTTTGTACGCAGTATATAAGTCGGAAAGGGTGATTGTTAGGTTAGGAAGTTGGGATTCTCTATCGGTTTTATTTTTGGCTAATCAATCTGATATACCAAATTTCATAAGGATCGTCCGACAATATTCTATAGCTGCCATATAACTGAACGATTGGAATTGCCATAACTTTGGTGTTTTTAAATTTAGGAAGTTGGGATGTTTATGAGTGTTAAGAATGCATCATATGAATAATTTTGGAGAATATAATTTACAGAATATTCTGCAAGGGTATTTCAACTTCGGCTCTGCCCGAAGTTGGCTTTCCTTTCTTGTTAAATATACCTTGATCGAGGGAAAGGCGCGTGACGATCGGACGTCTATATCCTATAGCTCCCCTAGAAACAATAGGGTGAAATCGGTTAAAATTTTATGATTTTCAGGATATTTCGCACAGTATATAAACTATTGACATGAATCTTTATAAATCTTTTTTTATTATGCATACCTTGATCAAGATAAAAGCGCGTGAGTTACGTACCATACGCACCCCCCAACCAAACTATCTCGTGCTACCCTGGACGGTGGCCCACGATCGGTTAGTGGCCGCCCACTCCAACCCAAAAGTACAGCGTCAACAACAAGGATAAAAGCGCGTGACGGTAAGACGTCGATATCCTATAGCTTTCATAGGAAATTTTATGTTTTTCAGAATATTTCGCGCAGTGTGTAAGGTATTAACAAACATTTTTCCAAGTCCTATTTATTTACGCAAACTTTGATGAAGGTACAGGCGCGTCCCGATCCGACGTCTATATCCTATGGCTCCCATGGGAACAATACGGTCAAATTGGTTAAAATTTTACGATTTTCAAGATTTTTTTCACAGTATATAAAATATTGACATGAATCTTTCCAAATCGTTTTTTGTTATGCATACCTTGATCAAGATAAAAGCGCGTGCCGATCGAACGTCTATATCCTATAGCTCCCATAGGAAAATTAGGGGGAAATCGGTCCAAATTTTCTGTTTTTCAGAATATTTCGCGCAGTGTGTAAGCTAATGACATACATTTTTCCAAGTATTATTTATTTACGCATACCTTGATCAAGGTAAAGGCGCGTGCCGATCGGACGTCTATATCCTATTTTAAAATTTAATGTTGTTCAGGATATTTCGCGCAGTATATAAGCTATTGACATGAAAATTTCCAAATCGTATTTTAGAATTACGAACACTTGTATTTAGCTGAATAAGACCATTGCAGAATATTCTGTAAATAACATTCTTCAAAATTATTCATATGATGCATTCTTAATACTTATAAAAATCCCAACTTCCTAACTTTAAAAACACCAAAGTTATGGCATTTTCATTCGTTCAGTTATATGGCAGCTATAAGATATAGTCGGTCGATCCCTATAAAATTTGGTAGGTCGGATTGATTGGCCAAATATAAAACCCCTAGAAAATCCCGACTTCCTTACTTTACATACACCAGAGTTATGGCATTTCCTATCAATCAGTTATATGGCAGCTATAGCTATAACATTAAAAACACCAAAGTTATGGTATTTCCTATCGTTATATGGGAGCTATAGGATATAGTCGGCCGATCCTTATGAAATTTGGTAGGTCGAATTGATTGGCCAAATAAAAAAGCCGTAGAAAATCCCGACTTCCTTACTTTACATACACCAGAGTTATGGCATTTCCTATCAATCAGTTATATGGCAGCTATAGGATATAGTCGGCCGATCCCGGCCATTCGACTTATATACTGCGTGCAAAGGAAAGAAGGGTGTGTGCAAAGTTTCACTTCGATATCTTTAAAACTGAGAGACTAGTTCGCGTAGAAACAGACAGAAGGACAGACAGACGGACAGACGGACATGCTTATATCAACTCAGGAGGTGATCCTGATCTAGAATATATTAGGTTGTTTGGTAATGACATACTGGTTTTTTTATTGATTTTTGAAGACGATTTTAACATAGTTAGCATTGTCCGATTTAAGTGCTATATGTACCGTTGTCTTCGATGATTTTCTGCCATTTTGATGGTAACTTATATATGCCTCTCCTAAAGAAGTATTTATCCCTACTGGCAAAAAACTCGGCGATTCGATTTTCACAATCCTCCCTTGAACTCAATATTTGTCCATCGAAAAAATTTTGCATGGCCAAAAACAGATGGTAATCGCTTGGGGCAATGTCCGGACTATAAGGTGGATGCATTAACACTTCCCAACCAAGCTCCCGTAGCTTGTGACGCGTCACCAAAGGTGTATGGGGCCTGGCGTTGTCATGATGGAACACAACGCCCTTACGATTCACCATGGCTGGCCGCTTCTGTTCAAGTGTAATATTCAATCGCTCCAGTTGTGTAGTGACCAGTTATGCTTTTACGATAAAGAACTATTCAACCCACCCTCGCATAGATAAATATAACTTAACGGCGCCAGAGGCCTAGAAAATTTACTCTCTACAAATACTAATATCAATAAGTCGAGATAAGCAGATCAGTCGCGACGGCCCAAAAAACATACGATTAAACCGTGCTTAGAACTGCAGCGGAAAGCTCTGCGACTGCGGCTTATCTGCACTTCGTTTCCAATTTTTGCATTCATTCTCTGATCTACGCTCTTGGCAAAACGTTCGATCATTCGACTGTGGCCTAAGTTACATATTTAAAACGCGTGTTAACTTTACACAATTACATAATCGCGATCTGTGGTCAATAATTTAGTCAGGCGGTTATTAATATTAACAAGTGGATTTTGTGAGAGTGAGCACAAGGTTATCAAATACAGATTTGTGGGTTCCCAATCTAACCGATTTTCCTTAGGGAACCGCATAGAAAGGCGTGACGTCAGACGTATACCCGTAGTCTTATCCTACTTTAGGCCGGGTACAGCCTGAACGTCTTAGGCCAGCTAATCCCAATTGCCTCAGCTTCAATTTGCCCAAATTCTTAGTAAGAGCGGCCCAGTGGAGAACATAATCTTGGCCGGCGTGATTGCGCAACCACCCACGTGTGTTGGCAATTGGACACCGGCCGTTAGAAGCCGATGATATTCAGATCACCTTATTCAACGCAGGAGCAACAACACTTATCTAGTGCCACCTAGCGACAACCCGGATCGTGCCGACGCAAGGTGTAACGAAGACACCCACACATTGGTCGTGAACAGAGGACAGACTAGCCACCACTAAAGACTTCCCCATCGGACATCGCCCGGCGATCGATGATCGCCCACTAGGAGTAAAATTCATGTATCAATTCATTTGCCTTTAAAGGAAACTCTCTAATTGGCATGAGTGCTGTATTTGTATAGGTCATTTAATGTAGGTTTTATTATAAATTTTGACCAACAGCTCCTCAACGTCAACGTGAACTTGGGCTCAACTTTGCAACGCGTCTTATGGAACATAAAATGAAATGAAACATTAAACTTATGGGTTAAGAAATTCTTGAATTTTTATAAATGAAATCAATGGAAATTATGTGGATAAATATAATTATAAATGAAGTGTAGTATTTGTTTAAAAATGAAGTTTAAATAAATAATAACCATGGTCTGTCGAGTACTTATGTCAATCGCTTCCTTAATAATTTGGTAGAGATCATTTAATCTTGGCCTAGGGACAACGCAAGAATTTAAGTAACATTGTCATAGAAGGGAGGGTAAAGACTTGCGGAACAACAACATATAGATTCCCAAAAGGAATTTATCAGATTCTGATTTGCTTTTCAGCGTGTCGGAGCGCTTTAACATTATATTAATTGTTTTGATAGCTTAGCCTTTAGTCTCAATTGATTGTTCTTTTGATTATTACGCACTAACAAATTGTGGTTGTGCGTGCAACCGTACCATCTCAAGCAAGGAAGAACCCCGACATCCGGCGAGCTAGACCCGAGCCTAGCAAGAGTGCGTATCCCAAGCTTGAAGGTACAAAGGTCCTCTCTAGTAGCATTTACCATCCGCTGTTAGATGACCGACTATCGAAGTATAGAGATAGAAATGGCTCTGTAGCACCCCCGTACACTACAGTTGTTCACAGTAGAGGTCAGAATTGATGGCTTGGCCATAGGGCAACACTTCATAATGGATAATTCCTCTGATATCCCACCATACACTCAGCAACACCTTCTGAGCCGTCGGTTTGAATCGAAAATTTGTTATCTCCTAAGACAGCAATAATCTGTATGCGAGATTCCACAGCAGTTTTTCCCTGTGCGAAATACAATTTCAAAATTGTCCGAATTTCTGCGTTTGTGAACTCCTTTTCAATCGATTGTAATTTTTTAACGTGGAAACTTATGTAAACAAACTATATGTCAAATGTTAAAGGTGATGCCAATACCTTTCAAACGATATACAGCATTGCTAGATACGATTATATTTGACTTCACAAGCAAAGCGCGAAATTTGAATGTAAAAACCGGTATGTCATTACCAAACAACCTAATATATACTGTAGTCGGAGATGTCTCTTTCACTGCGTTGCACACTTTTGACCAAAATTATAATACCCTCTGCAAGGGTATAAAAATAAATATAAAAGTTTGGAGGTGAAAAAGGAAAAATAAATAGAAAAAAATAACAGTGATGGTGCCATACTTAAGGCAAAATAAAACAAATAAATACGCAAAAATGAAAATAAAAAAAAAATAAATAAATAAAAAAATGGAAATAAAATTACACAACACAAATTTACACAGTTTTCAATCATTCTTTTTTTTTCACTTTCGACCAATACAAAATAAAATGAAAATAATAATTGTACAATAAACAAATAAACGAACACGGAAATCACACAAATTAATAAATAACTGAAATACAAACGAACCGGACGACCCAACATCAAAGAATCACTCACAAGACACCAACATAACACATACACACTAATTGCAAGTATTTTAAATTGAATATATAAACATATACATAAGTAAAAACGAAAATTCGAATAAGTAACCATAAGTTAACATTAAAAAAATACGAGTAAAAAAAAATAAGAAAAAGATAGATGTTGAAAGTAAGCAAAGTCAGAAGCATACTTCCGAATAGCAGAAAAACAAGACAGAGTGCTAGTTTGCCAGATATTAGGGAAGAATCTCTTAGTACAGATCAGGTAATTTTACGACCCCCATCTACTAGTAAGAGTTCCTCGGACAAACCAGACACCGTACGGACAATTTTTGTTACGATCTATTAAAAATAAAATAGTAGGGAAAGCCAAAGATATACTAACGGCCTCAGAAGCTGGCCTGAATTGGGACGAAATCAAAGAGGTATTAATTTTACACTGTTCTGACAAAAGAGATGAACTCTTTCAATTGAACTCCACGGTCTGATTCATAAACAATTGCCAGTGCAAAAGTTATTCGATCAGATCGTAGAAAGTTATTCGATCAGATCGTATTTAATCTAATCGACACGGAGTTAAACTACTCAACAGCCGAAAAAGAAATGTTGGCCATCATTTGGGCAACTAAATATTTTAGACCATACCTATTCGGATAGAAATTTAAAATACGGACAGACCATAAACCTTTGAAGATGTCAATGAACTTCAAAGAACGAAATTCAAAATTGGTCCGCTGGAAGTTACAACTTATCGCCTAGCCACCTTTATCGCCTGACACCGCGCAAGGACTCCCTAAGTTTGATTTTACCACGACCTAACACCGTTGGATCTCAGCGTTGTAGCCTCAGCCTTGTAGACTTGTCGTCGTTCGGCGTCTAGACTTTGCGATCTTGATCCTTGGGCACTTCGGTTTCGATTTGTTCATATTCCGCGTTCACGCACTCGCTCTGACTCTCGTACCCGTACTGTCTCGAGCTGCGCTTGCGCCGTCCTTTTACAGGCGCAGTAGATGCCGTTAATCACGGTGTGTCCTCTTTATTTGGGTCCGAAGTCCGCCAATTTACCGTATGACCTCGTTGCCATTGCCGGGCGCGGGTCCAAGGTCCATCGAGGTTCCGTTAGTTCACGGTGTGTCCTCTTTAGGCGGGTCCGAAGTCCGCCAATTCACCGTATGACCTCGTTGCCCAAGGTCCAAGGTCCGAATGTTTCCCGTTTGACCTTGTGACGACCCAGCGTCACAAATAATAAAAGAACATTCCAAAAACAACACACAATGATCTTTTATTCTCCCTACGCTACACCACATTCAAAACACGCGCCAAAATCGCGCACTTTCAAAACGCGCGCCCAAAAACATTAAACCGGTCACACTAATATACCGATAGTCGACTACCATCGCTATATTTCGTGACCCGATAACGAGTTATCGAGATCGGGATTCTCGTCATCGACCACTCTGGGCACACTCAACGGGGCCTATATAAGCAGAGGCAAGACCCCAGATGAGTCACTTGCGTTCCGACGATCTTCGAGGAAACATCAACAACAAGGTAAGTGTTCTGGTAGATAGTCTTGGTAGTAGTAGTGGATCCGTAAGAACGCGGTTTATAAATCGGTTCTACGACCTGGACAGGATCACTGGCGTCCCGGTGTGGTTTCCTAGAAATCAGCCCAGACCCAGTCGTGATCACTGAGGCGGCCCGGTTTTCGTAATACAGGCCCACCTCAGTGAGTTCCCCCAGAAGTCACGTTTCCGGCTCCCGACCAGGAAACGAAACGGATGTGGAAACGGCAGTTCGAACATAGCGATGCCCGGCAGACCGAAATTAACGATGCCCTACATTCCCGAATCCAACAAGAAACCAAGTAGATCTTCCCCAACGACCCAGAACACTTCGACCCGACGTACACACGACGAAGCAACTACTCGGCTCACCCGCAACGCCGACACTCGCAGCAAGCAGTGCATCACTCGGCTCACCAGCAACGCCGACACTCGCAGCAACCAGTGCATCACTCGGCTCACCCACAACGCCGACACTCGCAGCAAGCAGTGCATCACTCGGCTCATCCGCAGCGCCGACACTCGCAGCAAGCAGTGCATCACTCCGCGCATCCGCAGCGCCGACACTAGCAGCAAGAGGCTCACCACTCGGCCCTTTCGCAACACCGAAGCTCGCACACCGGATCACGACAGCAAGCAGTTCATCACTCGGCCCTTCCGAAGCGCCGAATCAACAGAACAAGCAGTCCCCACGCATCTACAAACAACTATACGATTATACGATTACTTGAAATACACGTCTCTAGTTTTACCTATTTGTGTCATTATTGGGGAAAGGGAGGTAATCGATCTATAGAGGAATAAATATAAATATCTGTCACGAACCCTGACCACGACGAGCTACACCGCCTCCCAAAACAGGGTCGTTACAGTGGCGCCCGAGCAGATTAAAAAACAAACAGATAGAAACCTCAATATACCAGCAAAGATCGTTTACCCTTTTCCTCAACACAGCACGGATTAAAAATGGAAGAAAAACTGACTCGAAGCTGGATCAACAATTGCAACAAGACCCAACTGGAAATCTATCTGAGGGAATTCGACATCAAGCCAGAAACGCTGTGCGAGGACATGCGGAAACAAATGTCGGAGTTAATCAAGAGCGGTGCCCACAGCGAAGAAACCACCAAACGTCTCCAAGACCTAGCACAGAAGCACGCGAGAACACCATCACCAGCACCCGACGGAATGGAGAAAAACCAGAACTTGCTACAGATACCAGAAAAACAAGAGACAAGCAACGGAAAACCCGCACCCGAGCACAGAAAGACCGACCAAGTGGCCACAATGGGAGTAATACGAAGCTGGGGAGAATTTTACGACGGCACGGGCGACCCGACAGAATTCATTTCTAGAATGGAAGAGCTGGCAAAGGCCTATGAGATAGAGCTCGACCACGCAGCAGGAGCTATGGTAATTTTGCTCAGAGACTGTGCCCTGGACTGGTGGCACACCCATCCTACCCCAATGCCATCGTGGGAAAACTTTAAAAAGGAATTCCTGGGATACTACAGACCAACGGACCACGAAGAGAGAGCGATGGAAAACATAACACGCAGACACCAGGGTACAAACGAGCCAGCAAAAGACTACGCGCGGGAACTACGGAAGATTATAAGATTTACCACACTCACGGAAGGAAAAAAACTAGAGTGGGTCTACCGGAACAGTCGTGTGGAATTTAAAAAGTATGCTAAACGGGGAGAATGCCAAACCCTAGCAGAATACCTGCAGTTAGCAAAGGAATTCGAGGCCCTCCAGCCACAGGAACGCACAACACAACAAACACCGGAGAATCACTGGACACAACAGCAGCGACCGGGAAATTTCGGGAGACAACAGCAAACATCCGGAAATTTCGGGAGACAAACAAGAAACCAATGGAGACCCCAGGAACAACCACAAACACTGAACCGAGGAATCACAAGATCATTTAGCATGAATAATAGATGTTCAAGGTGCAAAGAAGAAGGACACATAGGACAGCAGTGCAACAACACACCAAGAATATATTGCTGGATATGCGGATATGATGGAATACGCACAATCCATTGCTGTCGACGGAATGAAACGGCGGGAAACGCCAGAGGCTCATGGGATCAGAGCGGGCACCCAGGGCAAACACCACACCCGCAACAGCAATAAACTTCAACGGCCGACGACTGATTGCACAAGTGAATATAGGCAACACAAGAGTTCGCGGGGCCATAGACACGGGAGCAACAAGAAGTTTCATCGCCAGGAAACTAGCCAACAACATTGCAAGGCAGGGGATAAGGAAGCAAGTAACCGAAGCCATTAGACTAGCAGACGGGACAAACAGAACGGTCACAGAGGCACTGGAAGTACCAATACGTCTCGGGAACCAAACAAGCACGATGACGCTGCTAATCCTCGAAGAAGTAATCGGCGACCTTCTACTGGGGATAGACTTCTTGGAACAATGTAACGCGACACTACAATGCGGAGGCATCACAGCAAGAATGCACAGAAAAAAAAGAAACAAAAACAGAAAACGGAAGAGTCACGGCATCGGATCACTAGCGACAGGCGATTTAACAGACGCCGAGATCCAAGAAACCCTCAAAAAGGAATTGGATATGATGAGTCAAATCAAGGGAGTTAGCCACATTGCCACGCATAAGATCTTTATGAAGCACGATCGCCCAATTAAACAGAGGTATTACCCTCGAAACCCGGCCATGCAAGCAATAATAAACAAACAAGTGGACGACCTCCTAGCTCAGGATCTCATCGAACCCTCACATTCCGCTTACGGCTCGCCAGTAGTAATCGTAGAAAAGAAAAACAAAGAATGGAGACTTTGCATAGACTACAGGCAGCTGAACGAGCACTCAGAACGAGACGCATACCCGGTACCCCGAATGGATCACATACTCAACCAACTACGGGAGGCCAAGTATATAAGTACACTCGACTTAAAAAGTGGCTACTGGCAAATACCAATGGATAAAGGGAGCAAACAGTACACCGCTTTCACCGTGCCAGGTCGCGGACTGTTTCAGTGGAAGGTAATGCCTTTCGGCCTACACACAGCACCAGCCAAGTTTCAAAGAGCCCTGGACTCAGTAATAGGACCGGAGATGGAACCCTTTGCATTCGCATACCTTGATGATATAGTGGTCATCGGGCGCACCAAAAGGGAACACCTAGAAAAACTACAGGAAGTAATGAGCAGACTACGAAAGGCAAACTTGAGGATAAACACAGAGAAATGCCACTTCTTCAAGGAAGAACTAAACTACCTAGGCCATGTTGTGAGCGCGAGGGGGATACACACTGACCCGGGAAAGATAGCCGCAATCCTAGACATGCCAAACCCACAAACAACAAAGCAAGTACACAGCTTTCTGGGAGTAGCGTCATGGTACAGAAGGTTCGTCATGAACTTCACGGAACTGGCACAACCATTGTACAACTTAGTCAAAAAAGACACAAAGTTTAAGTGGAGCGAAGAGACAGAAAAAGCAATGCAAAACCTAAAAAAAGCACTAACGGAAGCACCGGTACTGTCTTGCCCGGATTTTGGGAAAACGTTTATACTTCAGACAGACGCCAGCAACTGCGGATTAGGAGCGGTCCTGACCCAAGAGGACGAAAACGGCGAGCACGTAATATCATACGCCAGTCGGAAGCTCACAAAAACAGAGCAAAACTACTCAGCGACCGAAAAAGAATGCCTGGCAATCCACTGGGGCATCCAGAAAATGAGGATGTACTTGGAAGGATATCACTTTATAGTCATCACTGATCATCAGGCGCTAAAATGGCTAAACTCGATAAAGAGCCCGTCAGGACGGATTGCCAGATGGGCGTTGGCAATGCAGCCATACTCGTTCGAAATACGCTATCGTAAAGGAAAGCTCAATGTCGTTGCAGATGCACTATCCAGAATGCCAGAAGAAGAAGCTTACGGAGCCGAGCTCGAAGAAGACCTCTGGATTAAACAGAAACTCCTAGACTTGGAAAGAAATCCCGAAACATGGCCAGATTACGCGATAATCAACGGAAAACTATACAGACATCTACCGTCATGGGTTGCAGACGAGGACACACAGCCATGGAAACTATGCGTAGCGAAGAGTCAAAGAGCACGAGTACTACGAGAAAACCACAGCGAGGCAACAGCAGGACACCTAGGCGTCAGAAAAACAAAACACCGGATAATGGCAACATACTACTGGCAAGGGATGCACAGAGACATACAGCAGCACGTACGAAGCTGCGAAACATGTGAACGGTATAAGACATCACAACAACAAGCATCTGGGAAAATGTTGTCACAGATCGCGAAAACACCCTGTGAAACCTTGTGCATAGACTTTGTGGGGCCACTACCACGGTCTAGCCACGGTAATAACATGTTATTAGTAATGTTCGATAAATTCACGAAGTGGGTGGAGATAGCAGCCGTCCGGAAAGCGACCACGGAAATCGTATTAAAGGTCCTCAGGGAACAAATCATATCACGGTTTGGAACTCCAAAAAACCTAATCTCAGACAATGGAGTACAATTCATAAGCAACAAGTTCAAGGCACTACTACAGAAATGGGGGATTGCTCACCAACTAACAGCCCCATACACCCCTCAGGAAAACCCAGCAGAAAGGGCAAACCGCACGATAAAAACAATGATAGCCCAATTCTCAGGAACAGAGCACACAAGATGGGACGACTGGCTACCTGAAATCTCGCTATCAATCAACATCGGAATCAACAGGGTATAGCCCGGCATATCTACTATACGGACGGGAAATTAGACTACCAGGAAGCCTGTTTGCCGAAAACACTCAAGGATCCGGAATCATAGAGGAGACCGTGGAGGCACGATGGGAAAGGATAATGGATACAAGGAAACTAGCACACCTAAACATGGGAAAGGCAGCACAGGATCAAGCTAGATCATACAACCTCCGGAAAAGGGACTGGAGACCCAAAATAGGAAAGCTAGTATGGAAAAGACAACACCCCTTGTCAAAAGCAGCAACCGGATTCGCAGCCAAGCTAGCACCAAAATACGAAGGTCCATTCAAAGTAACAGGCTTCATATCAGCGGTGATTGCAACAATAAAACACACGATGACCGGGAAGACGCACAGAGCCTACATAAACGAACTAAAACCCCATGTATAAAACCTCGACTAACGACCCAGCGTCACAAATAATAAAAGAACATTCCAAAAACAACACACAATGATCTTTTATTCTCCCTACGCTACACCACATTCAAAACACGCGCCAAAATCGCGCACTTTCAAAACGCGCGCCCAAAAACATTAAACCGGTCACACTAATATACCGATAGTCGAGATCGGGATTCTCGTCATCGACCACTCTGGGCACACTCAACGGGGCCTATATAAGCGTTCCGACGATCTTCGAGGAAACATCAGCAACAAGGTAAGTGTTCTGGTAGATAGTCTTGGTAGTAGTAGTGGATCCGTAAGAACGCGGTTTATGATCGGTTCTACGACCTGGACAGGATCACTGGCGTCCCGGTGTGGTTTCCTAGAAATCAGCCCAGACCCAGTCGTGATCACTGAGGCGGCCCGGTTTTCGTAATAAAGGCCCAACTCAGTGAGTTCCCCCAGAAGTCACGTTTCCGGCTCCCGACCAGGAAACGAAACGGATGTAGAAACGGCAGTTCGAACATAGCGATGCCCGGCAGACCGAAATTAACGATGCCCTACATTCCCGAATCCCACTAGAAACCAAGTAGATCTTCCCCAACGACCCAGAACACTTCGACCCGACGTACACACGACGAAGCAACTACTCACCCGCAACGCCGACACTCGCAGCAAGCAGTGCATCACTCGGCTCACCCGCAACGCCGACACTCGCAGCAACCAGTGCATCACTCGGCTCACCCACAACGCCGACACTCGCAGCAAGCAGTGCATCACTCGGCTCATCCGCAGCGCCGACACTCGCAGCAAGCAGTGCATCACTCCGCGCATCCGCAGCGCCGACACTAGCAGCAAGAGGCTCACCACTCGGCCCTTTCGCAACACCGAAGCTCGCACACCGGATCACGACAGCAAGCAGTTCATCACTCGGCCCTTCCGAAGCGCCGAATCAACAGAACAAGCAGTCCCCACGCATCTACAAACAACTATACGATTATACGATTACTTGAAATACACGTCTCTAGTTTTACCTATTTGTGTCATTATTGGGGAAAGGGAGGTAATCGATCTATAGAGGAATAAATATAAATATCTGTCACGAACCCTGACCACGACGAGCTACACCGCCTCCCAAAACAGGGTCGTTACAACCTGGATGTCCTTCATTTCTCCGGCTTTCTCGCCTCCTCCGCGTTTGCTAGGCCGATCTCCTGCATCGGGATTTGTGGGGAGTTTATTACTCCTCACAACTATAAATGGAAAGACAATCTTAACCACGATTGACAAATTTTCAAGACTCGCAGCGGGATCATAACAAATGCCTGGAAAATGGTTCACATGTATTTTGCCCGCCCTGTATTTGAATCAATATTTTGATAGTTAAACCTGTCCGTCCGTTTGTCCGACCATCTGCCCGTCCGTATGAACCAAACATTTTTATACCCGTTACTCGTAGAGTAAAAGGGTATATTGTATTCGTGCAAGAGTATGTAACAGGTAGAAGGAAGCTTTTCCGACCCTATAAAGTATATATATTCTTGTTCAGGATCACTAGCCGAGTCGATCTAGCCATGTCCGTCTGTCCATCTGTCTGTCCGTCCGTATGAACGCTGAGATCTCGGAAATTATAAAAGCTAGAAGATTGGCATTTTGCATGTAGATTTTAGGAGTTCCTACGCAGCGCAAGTTTGTTTCAAAATGGTGCCACGCCCCCTCTGACGCCCACAAGCCACAAGCTGTGGCTACAGTTTAGATGCTATTAGGAAATTTTTTTTTGATATGTATTTCTTTCGTCAATACCTATCGATTGGCCTAATAAAAGTGTGCCACGCCCACTCTAACGCCCAAAAACCCATTAAATGCTTAAGCCTGGCTAGCGCCTACATTTCCGCCTTTCATGGCCCGTGGTACCAACAGCGTCATCTAACGGATGACTTTGGAACAGCAGGCCAAGGTGCTCAACAGAGTCAACGTTAATTCTTGATAAGGATTTCTATTAAAGGAAATTACGATGGTTTTCATTTGTCAATACCGAACTATATCCCAAGAACTATGCAAATCAAATCAGGTTAGCCAAATTGGAGGTCTGAGTCAAACAATGGCGTATGTGTGTATGTATGTAAGCATATACATATGTATGTATTTACATTGTAGACAGTTGCATTTGCTCGGCAAAGAAGGCATATTTATATTAAGTTGTTTAGCTGAGTAACGGGTATCTAATAGTCGAGGCACTCGACTATAGCATTCTCTCTTGTTTTTTATGCATACCTTGATCAGGGTAAAAGCGTGTGAAGATCGGACGTCTATATCCTATAACTCCCATCGGAACAATAGAGTGAAATCGGTTAAAATGTAATGATGCTCAGGAAATTTCGCGCAGTATACAAGCTATTGACATGAATCTTTCCAAATCGTATTTTTTAATTTATACCTTGATCGGGCTAAAAGCGCGTGACGAGCGGACGTCTATATCCTATAGCTCCCATAGGAACAATATGGTGAAATCGGTTAAAATTTAATGATTATCCGAATATTTCGCGCAGTAAATAAGCTATTGACATGTGTTTAGGTCAGTGGCCCACTGCATTGGCGCTGGTCACTGAGCTCTCCGAGATTTTGCCCTCGCCCCTCTCGCTCTCCCTCGCTCGCCTCTCGCAACGTCCGCGCTCCAGAGTGCAAACTTCGGGTTTCGCATCCGAACTCCTCGGACGGCCGCTGCCGATCTCCCGCTCTCGCTTGAACGGAGTAAAGCGGGCGGGAGCGCGGTTTTAGTTTTAAGTTTTAATTAGTCTCTTGTATGCAGCTGAACTAAATACATTGATCTATACCACGACGCCGCCGACTTCATCAATTTTTTTTCATCTTCCATTACGTTTGCGCCGTGGGAATCTGTGCTGTGCCTCAAGTGTTTTTTTGTGGAAGGATCGCCCCCTACAAACATTTTGGTCCATTCGAACCGGATAAGGATATCCGTCTGCCATTCGACCAGCAGCTCCTGTGATTTCTTCCGCAAAAAAGATAAGTACGAGCATTTTCCGACTCCCTTTCGCTGCCGGTCTTTAGCAGTGGTTCGAACATTAAATTTCGTTCACACTGCAGTAAGATTTTTTTTCGTGTCAACTCCACGTCCGAGTTTTCCCGACACAACGGCAGTCGCGAAATTTAACATTCCTTCAATTCCAAAAAATTTTCTATCCGTCTCCGCTTTGTGTGCTTCGCCATACTCCTTGCCGTTTTCCTTTCGTTCCCCGTTGTACATCAACTTGCCAACGGTCAAGGCATACATATGTGCATCCAGACATACACATACACGCGCGTGACAACTTGTGTACATAGTGCAGTGCAATTCTGCCTCCAAAAAAATACGACAAAAAGTGAAATTGTGTGGTGGAAAATAAAAAGGCATAACTAATATCAGCCACTCGGTGTGAAGTACCCTGTTCGCCGTACAATCCGCCGCTGTCGAGATATTTTTTGCCTTGTGTTTTTTTTCTCTCCACATAATTTTATCTGTTCCGTCATTTCAAATACAGTCCACTCCTGGACGCTCTACTGTACCGATACACACTTACACAAAAACGCATGCATGCCCATATCTACATAGAATTATTTTCTGCCTCCACATACAGGAACATACACATATCCATAAACGCATGCATGCCCATATCTACATAAATATATTTTCTGCCTCCACATTCAGGAACATAAAATAAAATAAATTCAAATCCACACGGGTGCGACCGTGATTGTTTTTTCTCCAAATTGCCGCATTAACCACCGCAGCGGCCGTGTTGTTATTGTTGCTGTTTTTCAGAATATTTCGCGCAGTGATTAAGCTATTGACAAACATTTACAAGTTTTATTTTTTACCCATACCTTGTTCAGGGTAAAAGCGTGTGAATAAATGACGTCTATATCCTATAGCTCCCAATCATAGAATGAAATCGGTTAAAATGTAATGATGTTCAGGAAATTTCGCGCAGTATATAATCTATGGACATGAATCTTTCCAAATCGCATTTTTTAATTTATAACTTAATCGGGATAAAAGCGAGTGACGATCGGACGTCTATATCCTATAGCTCCCATAGGAACAATAGGGTGAAATCGGATAAATTTTTATGATTTTCAGAATATTACGCACAGTATATAAGCTATTGACATGAATCTTTCCAAATCGTAATTTTTAATTTATACCTTGATCGGGGTTAAAGCGCGTGACGATCGGACGTCTATATCCTATAGCTCCAATAGGAAGAATAGGGTGTAATTGATTAAAATTGTATGATTTTCAGGATATTTCGCACAGTATATAAACTATTGACATGAATCTTTCCAAATCGTATTTTGTTATTCATATCTTGATCGGGGTAAAAGCGCGTGACGATCAGACGTCTATATCCTGTTCCAGAGGAACAATAGAGTGAAATCGGTTAAAATTTAATGACTTCAGGATATTTCGCGCAGTATATAAGCTATCTTTCCAAATCGTATTTTCTATGCATACCTTGATCAGGGTAAAAGCGCGTGACGATCGGACGTCTATATCCTATAGCTGACTTAGGAACAATATAGTGATATCGGTCCAAATTTGAGGTTTTTCAGAATATTTCGAGCGGGGTATAAGCTATTAAACATACATTTTTCCAAGTTTTATTTAATCGTATTTTTATACCCTTGCAGAGGGTATTATAATTTTGGTCAAAAGTGTGCAACGCAGTGAAGGAGACATCTCCGACCCTATAAAGTATATATATTCTTGATCAGGATCACCTCCTGAGTTGATATAAGCATGTCCGTCTCTCCGTCTGTCCGTCTGTCTGTTTCTACGCGAACTAGTCTCTCAGTTTTAAAGATATCGAGTTGAAACTTTTCACACACCCTTCTTTTCTTTGCACGCAGTATATAAGTCGGAACGGCCGGGATCGGCCGACTATATCGTATAGCTGCCATACAACTGAACGATAGGAAATGCCATAACTCTGGTGTTTGTAAGGTTTTATTTGGCCAATCAATTCGACCTACCAAATTTCATAAGGATCGGCCGACTATGGGTTTTATATTTGGCCAATCAATCCTACCTACCAAATTTTATAGGGATAGGCCGACTATATCCTATAGCTGCCATATAACTGAACGATTGAAAATGCCATAACTTTGGTGTTCATAAAGTCAGGAAGTTGGGATTTTTATCAATATTAAGAATGCATCATATGAATAATTTTGGAGAATATTATTTACAGAATATTCTGCAAGGGTATATCAACTTCGGCTCCGTCCGAAGTCAGCTTTCCTTTCTTGTTTAATTTATAACTGGATCAGGGTAAAAGCGTGTGAAGATCGGACGTCTATATCCTATAGCTCCCATCGGAACAATAGGGTGAAATCGGATACATTTTTATGATTTTCAGAATATTACGCACAGTATATAAGCTATTGACATGAATCTTTCCAAATCGTATTTTTTTATTTATAACTTGATCGAGGTAAAAGCGCGTGACGATCCGACGTCTATATCCTATAGCTCCCATAGGATCAATAGGGTGAAATCGGTTAAAATTTAATGATCACGATATTTCGCGCAGTACATAAGCTATTGACATAAATCTTTCCAAATCCTTTTTTTATGCATACCAAGGTATCAGAGCAGAATATTTCGCGCAGTGTATAAGCTATAGACATACATTTTTCCAAGTTTTATTTATTTACCCATACCTTGATGAGGGGATATGACGTCTATATCCTATAGCTCCCATAGGAACAATAGGGTGAAATCGGTTAAAATTTTATGATCTTTAATATTACGCACAGTATATAAGCTATTGACATGAATCTTTCCAAATCGTAATTTTTTATTTATACCTTGATCGGGGTTAAAGCGCGTGACGTTCGGATGTCTATATCCTATAGCTCCAATAGGAAGAATAGGGTGAAATCGGTTAAAATTGTATGACTTTCAGAATATTTCGCGCAGTATAGAAGCTATTGACATGAATCTTTTCAACTCGTATTTTGTTATGCCTAACTTGATCACGTAAAAGCGCGTGAAGATCGGACGACTATATCCTATAGCTCCCATCGGAACAATAGAGTGAAATTGGTTAAAATGTAATGATGCTCAGGAAATTTCGCGCAGTATATAAGCTATTGACATGAATCTTTCCAAATCGTATTTTTTAATTATACCCGTTACTCGTAGAGTAAAAGGGTATATTGTATTCGTGCAAAAGTATGTAACAGGAAGAAGGAAGCGTTTCCGATCACTAACCGAGTCGATCTAGACATGTCCGTCTGTCCGTCTGTCTGTCCGTCTGTCTGTCTGTCCGTATGAACGCTGAGATCTCGGAAACTATAAAAGCTAGAAGATTGGTATTTTGCATGTAGATTTTAGGAGTTCCTACGCAGCGCAAGTTGGTTTCAAAATGGTGCCACGCCCCCTCTGACGCCCACAAGCCACAAGCTGTGGCCACAGTTTTGATGATATTTTGAAAATTTTAATTGATATGTATTTGTTTCGTCAATACTTATCGATTGGCCTAATAAAAGTTTGCCACGCCCACTCTATCGCCCAAAAAACCATTAAACGCTTAAGCCTGGCTAGCGCCTTCATTTCCGCCTTTCATGGAGCCATCTAACGGATGACTTTGGAACAGCTGGCCAAGGTGCTCAACAGAGTCAACGTTAATTCTCGATAAGGATTTATATTAAAGGAAATTGCGATGGTTTTTATTTGTACCGAACTATATCCCAAAAACTATGCAAATCTATGTGTATGTATGTAAGCATATACATCTGAACATATGTATTTACATTGTACACAGTTGCAATTGCCCGGCAAAGATAATACAAGAAGACATATTTATATTAAGTTGTTTAGCTGAGAAACGGGTATATAATAGTCCAGGCACTCGACTATAGCGTTCTCTCTTGTTTTTACCTTGATCGGGGTAAAAGCGCGTGACGATCGGACGTATATATGCTATAGCTCCCATAGGAATAAATCGGGTGAAATCGGTTAAAATTTATTGATTTTCAGAATATTTCGCGCAGTAAATAAGCTATTGACATGAATCTTTGCAAATCGTATTATTCTATTCATACCTTGACCAGGATAAAAGCGCGTGACGATCGGACGTCTATATGCTATAGCTTCCATAGGAACAATAGGGTGAAATCGGTTAAAATTTAATGATTTTCAGAATATTTCGCGCAGTAAATAAGCTATTGACATGAATCTTTGCAAATCGTATTATTCTATTCATACCTTGATATCCTACAGCTCGCATAGAAACAATAGGGTGAAATCGGTTAAAATTTAATTATCACGATATTTCGCGCAGTATAAAAGCTATTGACATGAATCTTTCCAAATCGTATTTTTTATGCATACCTTGATCAGGGTAAAAGCGTGTGAATAAATGACGTCTATATCCTATGGCTCCCAACAATAGAATGAAATCGGTTAAAATGTAATGATGTTCAGGAAATTTCGCGCAGTATATAAGCTATTGACATGAATCTTTCCAAGTCGTATTTTTTAATTTTGACTTGATCGGGATAAAAGCGGGTGACGATCGGACGTTTATATCCTATAGCTCCCATAGGAACAATAGGGTGAAAACGGATAAATTTTTACGATTTTCAGAATATTACGCACAGTATATAAGCTATTGAGATGAATTTTTCCGAATCGTATTTTTTAATTTTTACCTTGATCGGGGTTAAAGCGCGTGACGATCGGACGTCTATATCCTATAGCTCCAATAGGAAGAATAGGGTGTAATCGATTAAAATTGTATGATTTTCAGGATATTTCGCACAGTATATAAACTATTGACATGAATCTTTCCAAATCGTATTTTGTTATTCATATCTTGATCGGGGTAAAAGCGCGTGACGATCAGACGTCTATATCCTGTTCCAGAGGAACAATAGAGTGAAATCGGTTAAAATTTAATGACTTCAGGATATTTCGCGCAGTATATAAGCTATTGACATGAATCTTTCCAAATCGTATTTTCTATGCATACCTTGATCAGGGTAAAAGCGCGTGACGTTCGGACGTCTATATCCTATAGCTGACTTAGGAACAATATAGTGATATCGGTCCAAATTTGAGGTTTTTCAGAATATTTCGAGCGGGGTATAAGCTATTAAACATACATTTTTCCAAGTTTTATTTAATCGTATTTTTATACCCTTGCAGAGGGTATTATAATTTTGGTCAAAAGTGTGCAACGCAGTGAAGGAGACATCTCCGACCCTATAAAGTATATATATTCTTGATCAGGATCACCTCCTGAGTTGATATAAGCATGTCCGTCTCTCCGTCTGTCCGTCTGTCTGTTTCTACGCGAACTAGTCTCTCAGTTTTAAAGATATCGAGTTGAAACTTTGCACACACCCTTCTTTTCTTTGCACGCAGTATATAAGTCGGAACGGCCGGGATCGGCCGACTATATCGTATAGCTGCCATACAACTGAACGATAGGAAATGCCATAACTCTGGTGTTTGTAAGGTTTTATTTGGCCAATCAATTCGACCTGCCAAATTTAATAAGGATCGGCCGACTATATCCTATAGCTCCCATTTAACGATAGGAAATACCATAACTTTGGTATTTTTAAAGTTAGGAAGTTGGGATTTTCTATGTGTTTTATATTTGACCAATCAATCCGACCTACCAATAGGGATCGGCCGACTATATCCTAAAGCTGCCATATAACTGAACGATTGAAAATGCCATAACTTTGTTGTTTTTAAAGTTAGGAAGTTGGGATTTTTATGAGTATTAAGAATGCATCATATGAATAATTTTGGAGAATATTATTTACAGAATATTCTGCAAGGGTATATCAACTTCGGCTCCGCCCGAAGTTAGCTTTCCTTTCTTGTTTATTTATAACTTGATTTAGGTAAAAGCGCATGACGATCGGACGTCTATATCCTATAGCTCCCATAGGATCAATAGGGTGAAATTGGTTAAAATTTAATGATCACGTTATTTCGCGCAGTATATAAGCTATTGACATAAATCTTTCCAAATCCTTTTTTTTATGCATACCTTGATCAGAGCAAAAGTGCGTGACGATCGGACGTTTATATCCTATAGCTCCCATAGAAACAATTGTGTGAAATCGGTCCAAATTTGATATTTTTCAGAATATTTCGCGCAGTGTTTAAGCTATTGACAAACATTTTTACAAGATTTATTTTTTTACCCATACCTTGATCAGGGTAAAAGAGTGTGAAGATATGACGTCTATATCCTATAGCTCCCATCGGAACAATAGAATGAAATCGGTTAAAATGTAATGATGTTCAGGAAATTTCGCGCAGTATATAAGCTGTTGACATGAATCATTCAAAATCGTATTTTTTAATTTATAACTTGATCGGGATAAAAGCGCGTGACGATCGGACGTATATATGCTATAGCTCCCATAGGAATAAATCGGGTGAAATCGGTTAAAATTTATTGATTTTCAGAATATTTCGCGCAGTAAATAAGCTATTGACATGAATCTTTGCAAATCGTATTATTTTATTCATACCTTGATCAGGATAAAAGCGCGTGCCGATCCGACGTCTATATCCTATACCTTATATAGGAACAATAGGGTGAAATCGGTTAAAATTTAATGATTTTCAGAATATTTCGCGCAGTAAATAAGCTATTGACATGAATCTTTGCAAATCGTATTATTGTATTCATACCTTGATATCCTACAGCTCGCATAGAAACAATAGGGTGAAATCGGTTAAAATTTAATTATCACGATATTTCGCGCAGTATAAAAGCTATTGACATGAATCTTTCCAAATCGTATTTTTTATGCATACCTTGATCAGGGTAAAAGCGTGTGAATAAATGACGTCTATATCCTATAGCTCCCAACAATAGAATGAAATCGGTTAAAATGTAATGATGTTCAGGAAATTTCGCGCAGTATATAAGCTATTGACATGAATCTTTCCAAGTCGTATTTTTTAATTTTGACTTGATCGGGATAAAAGCGGGTGACGATCGGACGTATATATCCTATAGCTCCCATAGGAACAATAGGGTGAAAACGGATAAATTTTTACGATTTTCAGAATATTACGCACAGTATATAAGCTATTGAGATGAATTTTTCCGAATCGTATTTTTTAATTTTTACCTTGATCGGGGTTAAAGCGCGTGACGATCGGACGTCTATATCCTATAGCTCCAATAGGAAGAATAGGGTGTAATCGATTAAAATTGTATGATTTTCAGGATATTTCGCACAGTATATAAACTATTGACATGAATCTTTCCAAATCGTATTTTGTTATTCATATCTTGATCGGGGTAAAAGAGCGTGACGATCAGACGTCTATATCCTGTTCCAGAGGAACAATAGAGTGAAATCGGTTAAAATTTAATGACTTCAGGATATTTCGCGCAGTATATAAGCTATTGACATGAATCTTTCCAAATCGTATTTTCTATGCATACCTTGATCAGGGTAAAAGCGCGTGACGATCGGACGTCTATATCCTATAGCTGACTTAGGAACAATATAGTGATATCGGTCCAAATTTGAGGTTTTTCAAAATATTTCGAGCGGGGTATAAGCTATTAAACATACATTTTTCCAAGTTTTATTTAATCGTATTTTTATACCCTTGCAGAGGATTTTATAATTTTGGTCAAAAGTGTGCAACGCAGTGAAGGAGACATCTCCGACCCTATAAAGTATATATATTCTTGATCAGGATCACCTCCTGAGTTGATATAAGCATGTCCCTCTCTCCGTCTGTCCGTCTGTCTGTTTCTACGCGAACTAGTCTCTCAGTTTTAAAGATATCGAGTTGAAACTTTGCACACACCCTTCTTTTCTTTGCACGCAGTATATAAGCCGGGATCGGCCGACTATATCGTATAGCTGCCATACAACTGAACGATAGGAAATGCCATAACTCTGGTGTTTGTAAGGTTTTATTTGGCCAATCAATTCGACCTGCCAAATTTAATAAGGATCGGCCGACTATATCCTATAGCTCCCATTTAACGATAGGAAATACCATAACTTTGGTATTTTTAAAGTTAGGAAGTTGGGATTTTCTATGTGTTTTATATTTGACCAATCAATCCGACCTACCAATAGGAATCGGCCGACTATATCCTATAGCTGCCATATAACTGAACGATTGAAAATGCCATAACTTTGTTGTTTTTAAAGTTAGGAAGTTGGGATTTTTATGAGTATTAAGAATGCATCATATGAATAATTTTGGAGAATATTATTTACAGAATATTCTGCAAGGGTATATCAACTTCGGCTCCGCCCGAAGTTAGCTTTCCTTTCTTGTTTATTTATAACTTGATTTAGGTAAAAGCGCATGACGATCGGACGTCTATATCCTATAGCTCCCATAGGATCAATAGGGTGAAATTGGTTAAAATTTAATGATCACGTTATTTCGCGCAGTATATAAGCTATTGACATAAATCTTTCCAAATCCTTTTTTTTATGCATACCTTGATCAGAGCAAAAGTGCGTGACGATCGGACGTTTATATCCTATAGCTCCCATAGAAACAATTGTGTGAAATCGGTCCAAATTTGATGTTTTTCAGAATATTTCGCGCAGTGTTTAAGCTATTGACAAACATTTTTACAAGATTTATTTTTTTACCCATACCTTGATCAGGGTAAAAGCGTGTGAAGATATGACGTCTATATCCTATAGCTCCCATCGGAACAATAGAATGAAATCGGTTAAAATGTAATGATGTTCAGGAAATTTCGCGCAGTATATAAGCTGTTGACATGAATCATTCAATGATCGTATTAATGATTTTCAGAATATTTCGCGCAGTATATAAGCTATTGACATGAATCTTTGCAAATCGTATTATTCTATTCATGCCTTGATCAGGATAAAAGCGCGTGACGATCGGACGTCTATATCCTATAGCTTACATAAGAACAATAGGGTGAGAAATCGGTTAAAATTTTTTGACTTTCAGAATATTTCGCGCAGTATAGAAGCTATTGACATGAATCCTTCCAAATTGTATTTTTTATGAATACCTTAATCAAGTTAAAAGAGCGTGCCGATCGGACGTCTATATCCTATAGCTTACATTGAAACAATAGGGTGCAATCGGTTAAAATTTAATGATTTTCAGAATATTTCGCGCAGTATAGAAGCTATTGACATGAATCCTTCCAAATTGTATTTTTTTATTAATACCTTGATCAAGGTAAAAGGGCGTGCCGATCGGACGTCTATATCCTATAGCTCCCATCGGAACAATAGAGTGAAATCGGTTAAAATGTAATGATGCTCAGGAAATTTCGCGCAGTATACAAACTATTGACATGAATCTTTCCAAATCGTATTTTTTAATCAATCGGGGTACAAGCGCGTGACGATCCGACGTCTATATCCTATAGCTCCCATGGGAACAATAAGGTGAAATCGGTTAAAATTTAATGATTTTCAGAATATTTCGCGCAGTATAGAAGCTATTGACATGAATCTTTTCAAATCGTATTTTGTTATGCCTAACTTGATCAAGTAAAAGCGCGTGAAGATCGGACGTCTATATCCTATAGAAACCATCGCAACAATAGAGTAAAATCGGTTATAATGTAATGATGCTCAGGAAATTTCGCGCAGTATATAAGCTATTGACATGAATCTTTCCAAATCGTATTTTTTAATTTATACCTTGCTCGGGGTAAAAGCGCGTAACGATCGGACGTCTATATCCTACAGCTCCCATAGGAACAATAGGGTGAAATCGGTTACAATATCTCGGGATATTACGCACAATATATAAGCTTTTCAAATCGTATTTTTTAATTTATACCTTGATCAGGGTACATGCGCGTGACGATCCGACGTCTATATCCTATAGCTCCCATGGGAACAATAGGGTGAAATCGGTTAAAATTTGATGATTTTCAGGATATTTCGCGCAGTACATAAGCTATTGACATGAATCTTTCCAAATCATATTTTTTTATGCATACCTTGATCAGGGTAAAAGCGCGTGTTGATCGGACGTCTATATTTTATAGCTCCAATAAGAACAATAGGGTGAAATCGGATAAAATTTAATGATTTTCAGGATATTTCGCGAAGTACATGTGCTATTGACATGAATCCTTTCAAATTGTATTTATTATGAATACCTTGATCAAGGTAAAGGGGCGTTCCGATCGGACGTCTATATCCTATAGCTTACATAGGAACGATAGGGTGAAATCGGTTAAAATTTTATGAATATAGAAGCTATTGACATGAGTCTTTTCAAATCGTATTTTGTTATGCCTAACTTGATCAAGTAAAGGCGCGTACCGATCGGACGTCTATATCCTATAGCTTACACAGGAACAATAGGGTGAAATCGGAAGAAGTATTATGTTTTTCAGAATATTTCGCGCAGTGTATAAGATATTGACATACATTTTTCCTAGTTTTATTTATTTACGAATACTTTGATCAGGGTAAAAGCCGATCGGACGTCTATATCTTATAGTTTCCGTAGGAAAAATTGTTAAGGGCTGCGACAAGACGACAATATGACATTTTTGAAGTACAAAAGCTATTGACATGGAACTATGCCAATGTAGTTTATTTATAAATATTCTTTCTTATTCTTTTCGCTACTTATTTAATTTAAGCGATTGCGGCAAAGTCAGCAAGGGTATTACAACTTCGGCTCCCGTCCTCGTTTCAAGTAATTTTAGCCGTGGTTGCTACGCTCTTGTGCGCCGGTGCATTGTCTTGCCAAAACAAAATTTTTTTCGCTTAATGGGAAGCCGTTTTGCAGCGACTTCGGCCTTCAATCGCTCCAACAATGCACAGTAAAACACGCTGTTGATAGTTTTTTCTTTTTCGAGGTAGTCCACGAAGAGTATGCCATGACAATCCCAAAAAACTGACGCCATAACCTTTCTGACCCATCGAGCCTCCCTCGGCTGCTTCGGAGCACTCGTGCCGGCTTTGGTCCATTGCCGGGCACTCATTCTGCTCTCTGGTGGGTAATAGTGGATCCAGGTTTCATCAACAGTTACCAGTCGACGCCAAAAGTCCGCCGGATTCCGCTTCAATAAGTCCAAACACTCTTTCGAACTGCTCTCGCGTTCGAGTTTTTGTTCCGGAGTGAGCATGCGCGGCACTCAGCGGCAGGATAACTTTTTCATATGCAGAATCTCGCTCAAAATATGGCGTGTGCGGTCAGTACTGATTTTTGCGGAATCTGCTAACTTGAGCACTTTCACTTTGCGATCAGCCGATCATGTATTTTTTTTGACATTGTCCTCTGTAACCGCATCGGAAGGCCTGCCGCTGCGGACTTCATCGGTAGTGGAGATGCGGCCACCACGAAACTCTCGAAACCAATATTTCACGGTGTAATCTGGCGGAGCATTTGCCCCATAATATTTGTCCAATTATTCTTTTGTTTCCTTCGCCGTTTTTCCTCTCAAAAAATAATGTGTTATGAGAGAACGATAATAGTTTTTGTCCATATTCAACATGATACCAAACACGTCAACAACAATCAGCTGCCAAAACAAAACTAAGGGCAGTATCGCAGTATCCCTAAATATGAACGCACCGTAAAGAACCATAACCTTCTTTGCAGTAGTAGCGCATTCTAGCGGTCAAGGAGGTTACTTTTCACCCGACCTGGTATTTTCAATACATGTCAAAAAATTTTGTTTTGGCAAGACAATGCACCGGCGCACAAGAGCGTAGCAACTACGGCTGAAATAAGTGACTTAGGGCTCCAATTGCTTCGGCATCCACCTTATTCACCCGATTTGGCTCCCTCGGACTATAATCTCTTTTCGAACCTGAAAAGATGGCTCATTAATAAAAATTCAGCTCACACGAGGAATTCATCGACGCCTCGGAAGAGTATTTTGCAGACCTTCCGAAAAATTACTTTTCGGATGGGATCAAGAAGTTGGAAAATCGCTGGAATAAGTGTATCGAGCTAAAAGGGGACTACATTGAATAAAATAAAAAAACATTTGAGAAAAAAAAATTGTTTCATTCCCAAGGAGGTTACTTTTCACTCTACCTAGTACGCAAAAATATAAAGAAGATTAAGGCCAAAATGCAATGAAAGAAAAAAGTCAATTCTCTTAACAATTTGGGGGAAATGCGGTGATTTTGCGGCAAATATCGGTGGTGTTTTTTGGCCTTAAAAGTGTTTTACCAATTTATGTTGTGATTAAACACAAATTTGCTAAATTTGTTTTTACCGCGGGAGGTGTTTATGAGTGAGTGATTTTGTCGACATAATTCAAATTGAAACATTTGTGCACCGATATTATGGTCAACTTTTCATCGTTTGGAATACCCGTCAGTTTAATAAAAATAAACATTCAAAGTAGTTTGAATCAATTTATTGTGTTAACAAAAACTAACCTTGTACTCATGCATTTCCTTTTCTTACCTGTACCTGATTTACTTCAATATTATTTATTTACTTTTCATTTATGCATAAATTACCACCACTTTTAATAAAATTTTATTATAAATTATTGGGACTTTGAATATTTTATTACCATAAAAGCTTAAATATTTGTTATCTTCGATCCTTTTTAAACTTTAGATCTTTCTTCTGCACGATCTGCACGAATATTTTACAAAATAAACAATGTTAATAATAAACAAACCATATGCAATTACAAAAAAAAAAATATTAAACAATGCAATAAATTAAAAGTATGAGGAAAAGCAAGGAATACCAGCAGCGGAGTCGTCACGAACTGATTTGTTTCTCTTTTTATACCCTTGCAGAGGGTATTATAATTTTGGTCAAAAGTGTGCAAAGCAGTGAAGGAGACATCTCCGACCCTATAAAGTATATATATTCTTGATCAGGATCACCTCCTGAGTTGATATAAGCATGTCCGTCTATCTGTTTCTACGCGAACTAGTCTCTCAGTTTTAAGGATATCGAATTGAAACTTTGCACACACCCTTCTTTCCTTTGCAAATTCATAAGGATCGGCCGACTATATCCTATAGCTGTCATATAACTGAACGATTGAAAATGCCAGAACTTTGGTGTTTTTAAAGTTAAGAAGTTAGGATTTTTTATAAATTTTTAGAATGCATCATATGAATAATTTTGGAGAATATAAGTTACAGAATATTCTGTAAGGATATATTAACTTCGGCTCCGCCCAAAGTAAGCTTTCCTTTCTTTTTTTTTTGTTTAAATATTGTGAGTTGATAAGTAAACTTTTATAACAAGTAATACATTAAAGTTTAGTGCTCATACAACTTATAACGATATATAACTTTATAATTATTCGTTGCTGGGTGAGTGGTTCGCAACGCAATATTTCGTTTTTTTGTCATCAATTTTTTTTGCTTCATTTATATATTTTTGCAAAGCCTTTAAAGAATTAGTACACAATCGTAGTATTGTAGACACCAAAAATTAAATTGTCTGGTTATTCCCTTTGTCGGATGGATATGATATTCAAGTTAACATTTCAAAGTTAAGAGTGAAGCATGTTAACAATAGCGGGAAAGACTGCAGCTTTGTAAGGTTTACCGTAAATCGACAGAAAGGAAGACATATACAAAAATAAAACAAGAAAAGAAAGCCAACTTCAGGCGAAGCCAAAGTTGAAATACCCTTGCTGAATTTTCTGTAAATCATATTCTCCAAAATTATTCATATGATGCATTCTTAACACTCATAAAAATCCCAACTTCCTAACTTTAAAAACACCAAAGTTATGGCAATTCCAATCGTTCAGTTATATGGCAGCTATAGAATATATTCGGCCGATCCTTATGAAATTAGGTATGTCGGATTGATTGGCCAAAAATAACACCCATAGCAAATCCCAACTTCCTAACTTTACAAACACCAAAGTTATTGCCATTCCGATCAATCCAATAAAAAATCACAACTTGCTAACTTTAATAACACCAAAGGGTATATTTTATTAGTTAAAAACAAGAAAGGAAAGCGAACTTCCGGCGGAGCCGAAGTTGAAATATTCTCCAAAATTATTCGTATGATGCATTCTTAACACTCATAAAAAATCACAACTTGCTAACTTTTTTAATAACACCAAAGTCGTGGAATTTACATTTTTTAGGTGTATGCTTTATAGGGTCTTAATTGCGGCGTTGCATAGTTTGACTTTACTTTAGAAAACATGTTCACATATGAAATGGTGTCTTAAAACTATGTAAAGATTTAAAAAACAATCGATAACTTTACTATGGAACATTTTTGGCTTAAATGTTTAAACTAACCTTTCAGATATGGTCAGCGAAAACAACTTGTAAAGATCTTGATCTGTGTCGTTTAGTTTTATCCCCTTCGTATCTTCCTCATCAAACGATCCGATATCAAAGGCATCAGCTGCATTCACTTCTCCTCTTGGGGGTACCAAAGGCGGAATATATTTTTGAATGTAAACCTGGTGCCAGTCGATTCCACAAAAAAAATTATGCATTTTTACTTCGTCAGCACTAAAAAAATTAATAGTTAAATTTACTAATATACAGTTTGCTGGAAAATTGTCAAAACATACAGGTTGGCACTGATTAAATTGACTTTTGTTTTTTGGCCATATAGATCATATTATTTTGTTAGCTCTATACTAAATTACAAATACTTAAAAATATTCTCAAAATGATTTGTAACCAAATTCTTATTAATTCGGAGTATTCTTTGAAAGAACTCGCCACCGGCCCTGCCGACTGAAAATTTACAGGAAGGTTTTATGTTCCTTTGCAACGATTTCTATTAGTTTGTGTTCAAGACTGGGAATATTGTAAAGAACGTATACAAATATTGTCCTAATATTTTAATATTGAGAAATTACGCTTCAGTTGAAAGGGTCGCTCCATTCAAAATGGATTCGAAATATTAGGAATTTGAATATGAAAATTAACGATGTTCTATGGAGGAGAAAGGATTTAAACGGTAAGGAAATGGCACATTTGTTTAATTTTATTTTTTTGTATTTGATTTGGGGAGTGTTCGGTATTTTGATATATATTTATTTATCTTACCCATTTCCCATGCAGCCAAGTCGTTTAGGTACGTCCCTTTGAAGTAGCATTTCTAACAAATTTCTTAGTTCCATAGAAAACGATTCTGGAAGTTCAACGTTCTGCAAAACAAATAATTTGCCAACTTTTTAATTTATAATATTTTAACACTAAGCTAGTGTTATTTTTTCTGTGGCAGCTAGTGCATAATAAAGATGTCATAAGAGAGTTTGAAAAATAAAGCCAACTTTATTTATAATCATTTTCGGATCTTAACTAAGGCAGCTATATGCTATGGAAGCTTGATAAACTACTCCTCCTTAGAGTAATGATAAGTAACCTCTTATATACTCTATAAATATTATGGAATTACGGTTTTATTTAAATTAAAATCGAACAAAAATGTTATATAACTGCCATAAAAACGATGGCCAAATGCTGCGCAAAAACGACATACCTTCATTGTTTTTAGTAATATAGGCATACAAATCAAAATCGTGTCGTTTCGTAATAGCTGCAAGGGTATATAAACTTTGCTTCTTTCTTGTTTTTAAATTAGTTTACAATTATTTTTATTATTTCAGTAAGTTAAGGGAAATAAGTTTAAATTCAAATAGAACAATGAAGCTAAGTCGATTTTACGCTGCATTTTGCCATCGTTTCTATGGCAGCTATATGATATTGGTTTCTGATTTTAATTTAATTAAAGCTATCTGCTTGAAACTGTCCCTAAAGTTGTCTTTCTATTCCATGTGGTATACAAGTCGGAACAACTTAGTCAAACGGAAAATCACAAGGCAAGGGCAACAAGGTCGAACGGTAAACTGGCCGACTTCTGACCCGCACAAAGCAAAAGAAAAGTTGTCTTTCTATTGCAGGTAGTATATCAGTAGGAACCGGATAAGGAGGAGAGAATTAACGGGACCTCCAGAATCTATGCTGCGCAAGCGCATCTCACAACAAGAAAAGTTTTCTTTCTATTGCAAGTATATATCGGTACGAGCCAAATAAGGATATTTTGAGAATGGTGGCCGCATCATTCGATCCACTTCATTCATCTTTGCTTGCAAAGTTGATCACTTGACCTTAGCAATGCAGAAAGGAGTTTAGTTTACTGCACTCCATTTGTGACTAGTTTTTTGAAATTCATCGACGGCAGAACATGATCATTCCGGTAAACCTCTTCAGTTTACTTACTTTTCGAGCTCTAAGAAAGTAATTCCTGTTTTTTAATGTTCATTCGCGTTTATAAATTAGCATTTAATGCGGTTTATTTACCTGACTTTAAATATTTTTCCTCAATGTCAGGCGATGTTATAGGGAAGTAAATGTAGATAAATTTAAGTTCTGCGTTGAAAAAGCCAAAAGTCGTAACTCGAAATGATTCATGGGCGCATTCTATGTGTGTGTATGTGATCGTTTGTGATAGTTCGGCTTGAACATTTGAACATTTAAATTTTCATTTTCCTTTTCCTTTAAAAAAATTGTTTTTATACCCTTGCAGAGGGTATTATAATTTTGGTCAAAAGTGTGCAACGCAGTGAAGGAGACATCTCCGACCCTATAAAGTATATATATTCTTGATCAGGATCACCTCCTGAGTTGATATAGCCATGTCCGTCTGTCCGTCTGTCCGTCTGTCTGTTTCTACGCGAACTAGTCTCTCAGTTTTAAAGCTATCGAATTGAAACTTTGCACACACCCTTCTTTCCATTGCACGCAGTATATAAGTCGGAACGGCCGGGATCGGTCGACTATATCCTATAGCTGCCATATAACTGAACGATAGGAAATGCCATAACTCTGCTGTTTGTAAAGTTAGGAAGTTGGGATTTTCTATGGCTTTTTGATTTGGCCAATCAATTCGACCTACCAAATTTCATAAGGATCGGCCGACTATATCCTATAGCTCCCATATAACGATATGAAATACCATAACTTTGGTGTTTTTAAAGTTAGGAAGTTAGGATTTTCTATGAGTTTTATATTTGGCCAATCAATCAAACCTACCAAATTTTATAGGGATCGGCCGTCTATATCCCATAGCTGCCATATAACTGAACGATTGAAAATGCCATAACTTTGGAGATTTTAAAGTTAGGAAGTTGCGATTTTTATGAGTATTTAGAATGCATTATGTGAATAATTTTGGAGAATATTATTTACAGAATATTCTGCAAGGGTATGTCAACTTCGGCTCCGCCCGAAGTTAGCTTTCCTTTCTTGTTTTAAGATTCTCTTAGACTCTCCGCTTTAGATAAGAACAATGACCTCTAGTTTTCTGATCATCAACAATCCAGATGTATACGCCTAATGGCGGCCCAGTTAATTGCGGCCCGGTTAATCGCGGTTTGCTTCACTGGGATGGATTAAAATTTTGATTCGTCCAGTGGCAAAACCTTTGACACCGCTAGCTTCGGATTTCGCATTTTAACACATGGACTGAAAAGTCCTGGGCCTAACACATGGATAGACCTAGTTTTATTACAGTCACCTTTTTTCAGTTAATACTAACCTTCAAAAGACAGATGTTAAAATTTCATAATATTCTATTCATTAGCTTGTGAGTTTTTGTTTTTTGTGAGTGACGCCATTTTTGTTTTTTCAAAACAATAGATCAAAAACAATTTAGTGTTACTGTTTACACTGCTTCTTGATGGAAAAAGTACCGTTCAAGCGAAGCGAAGCAATGGCTTGAAAAGTGTTGTAAGGACTCCGCTCCCCAAACGTGGTCGGAGAGACAGTGATGATGCAGAACGCAGTGGGCGTCCAAATGAGGCGGTAACACCAGAAAACATCAAAAAAATCCACAAAATCGTTTTGAATGATCGAAAAGTGAAGTGGCGTGAGTTAGCTGACATCGTTAAGATATCAAAAGGAAGTGTTGGCGATATATTGCATGAGCAATGTAACAAACCGGAAACGTCGATATGTGACAATGGATGAAAAATGGATCCATCTAATCACTCCGGAATCTAAACGATCGTCATATAAGTGCACAGCAACTGGTGAACTTCGTCTAAAGCTCCCGAAAGAACAAAAATCGACTGGAAAGGTTATATAATATAATATATTTAATATAATATATTTATCAACTACCTTATGAAAGGACATACTATCAACAGTGAATATTATATAGCGTTAATGGAGCGTTTGAAGGCCGAAATTGCAATGAAACGACCGCATATGGCAAAGTCAATAAAAACAATGACAAAATACATGAGTTGATCTTCGAACATCCCACACCCACCGCATTCGCTAGATTTGGCTCCCAGCGATTACTGGCCGTTTGTTTAGAAATAAAACTTAACCGGATTTCAACAAACAACTTTATAAATGCTTGTCGAAGACGAAGTAATGCAGCATTTCGTTAGACATGAGACTTTAGGGTATGACCATGGGTTGTGCTGGTAGATACTAGTTCTGGTAGACTCAGTTTTCGTACTAAGGATGTGTGTGGCTTCGTATGAGTTGCTATGATCTGGTTTTTTTATTTTTCTAGTTTGTTTGTTAGAGCAACAAAACCGAAATTTTCAGGTTAAAAGGCTACAGATGCCGGTGAGCGAGTTACAACAGACTAGCGAGGTTTGCTTGCCGATATATAATCCGGACATTGCTGGGGTGGATGCCACGCAGTAATGCGAGCAAAACAATTAAGTGACAGCGCTCTTATATAAGCGTTGACTAAATCTTTTGAGGGCGCAAATATGCTAACCATGAATAACTTGGAAACAGTTCCGGCAATTGTTTGAGCAGCGATACGAGACATCGGAGAAGCCAACCGCCGACATTTGGAATCTTCTTAATAGTCGTTCAAGCAACGGAGAAAGCTTGCCTGTTTTTGCAAGACGCAGCGTGACTTCACTGTGGACAAAATTGCATAGTTTGAATTTTAAACAAATTCGACCGGCGTTTGCAACGAATGATAAACACAACCCATGTAAACAAAAGACTTGAACTGCATGCGCAGTTGCAAGTATTCTCAGCGCTTAAAGAGCATATTACATTAAACTGGGAACCAGAGACCAAGCGTGCTAAAACTGTGGAACTCAAATGGTTTCAGTGCTTCAAAACTAGGTCATAAAAAATAGACTATAGATCTGGAATAGGATTCCAGGTTTCGGCAACTGGAAAGAGTGGCGTTCAGAGCAGAGCAGGACTCATTGCCACTAATTGTCAAAACATAATGCAGAATATCGGATTGGGAGTAAGATCGTAAAAAAGAGTGGAGCTGTGCGCTATAGTGAAGACTCAATTGAGTGTGCTGGTCAATGGTGAGGGCTGCTATGAAATAGACCCTTTATATATATATATATATGTATATTTGTATTTTCAATTTAATCAAAAGTGTGCAACGCAGTGAAACAGACATCTCCGACCCTATAAAGTATATATATTCTTGATCAGGATCACCTTTTGAGTTGATATATGCATGTCCGTCTGTCTGTCCGTCTGTCTGTCCGTCTGTCTGTTTCTACGCGAACTAGTCTCTCAGTTTTAAAGATATCGAATTGAAACTTTGCACACACCGGCCGGGATCGGCCGACTATATCCTATAGCCGCCATATAATTGATTGAGCGGAAATGCCATAACTTTGGTGTTTGTTAAGTAAGGAAGTTCGGATTTTCTACCGGTTTTATTTTTGGCCAATCAATCCGACTTACCCAATTTCATAAGGATCGGCCGACTATATTCTATAGGTGCCATATAACTGAACGATTGAAAATGCCATAACTTTGATGTTTTTAAAGTTTGGAAGTTTGGATTTTTTATGAGTATTAAGAATGCATCATATGAATAATTTTTGAGATATATATTTCTGGCCTAGGCCATACTAAGTGTTGCCTGGCGCCATCTGACGTTTTCATTAGGAAGTTGACATGTTTTAGCAGAAACGTGCTCAGAACGTTTTGACGTACGGCCATAATTTGTGTTGTTTACAGTGACTTGAAAAAATCAATTTGGCAGAAAATGGAATAAACTCGTCAACATTTTCGCGCAATCATTTTTCACGGCTTTCGACGTGAATTAAGACGACAAAAGTGCATTGATGAACTTAAATCTTTGTATGGCGATAGAGCACCATCTTATAGCACTGTGAAAAACTGGTATAATGAATTCAATCGTGGCCGACGCTCGCTCGAGGACGCCGTGCATGAACTGATAATGCAAGATCGTCATGTGACATACCGTGAGATAGAGGCATCCTTGTGCATTTCTTCCACCAGCATACATTCGATATTGCATGAACACTTGGTCGTAAAAAAAAATTGTTCTCGTTGGATCCCGCACAATTTGACAATCGCTCAAAAAAAGACTCGTGTGGATTGGTGCAAAAAAACTTTGAAAAAATACAATCGCGGTGTTTCAAAAGACGATTATAAGATCGTCACAGGTGACGAATCATGGATCTATGCTTATGAGCCCGAAACAAAACAGCAATCGACCGTGTGGGTCTTCGAAGACGAGCCAAATCCAACGAAAGTTGTTCATGGAAGAAGCACTTCGAAGCAAATGGTGGCCTGTTTCTTCGGTAAAACTGTTCTGCTTGAGCAACGTAGGACGGTAAATTCTGAGTGGTACACCAAAATTTGTTTGCTTGAAATCTTCGGAGAAATTCGAAAAACGAACAAGAGAAGACGGATCATTCTGCACCATGGCAATGCGAGCTCTCACACATCAGCTCAAACCAGCGCCTTTTTGACCGTCCAAAATGTCGAATTGATGGGTCATCCGCCATACAGCCCTGAGTTGGCACCCAATGACTTCTTCGCATTTTCATTATTAGGCCAGAAATGTATATAGCAACCCTCGTACTATAAGTTAGTTGGTATTCATTAAGGAGTAAGCAGTTGCAACTTGTATTAGACGTTCTAGTGAATGCAGGATTCTCATTTACAGTTCGGTACCTTGGCTATGAGATAAAGCGGGGGAGACACCTCCAAATTAAAACAAAATAGAATTGCAAGTGGCGTTGCCTCCACCGAAGTCAGTTGCTACTCTAAGACAGTTCATTGAGTTAATGTAAAATTCAGTCAATTCATTCCAGGATTTTCACAACTGATGAACTGATGAATAGCTTTGATTAGCAAACACAGGATGAAGAAACTCGCAGTAAAATCATTAGTGTATTTAGAAACAAGCCTGTTAGGTTGGGAGAAAACGGTAGACAAGGTGTACGATCATTACTTGTTTTCTGGTATGGCAATTTATGTTTGAAGTTTTGTGGAAAACTGCATTACATGCAGAGAGAAAAACCTGAATTTGAATTACCTCCAATTCCAAAAATTAGCATTCCTTGGCACACCGTCCACATAGAAATATCGGAAAATTGACCGGAAAACTGATCGTAAAGAATATATCATTGTACAATTCGACGCTCTTACTAAATAC
The DNA here is from genome assembly GCA_018153365.1 of Drosophila fuyamai. NCBI lineage: Eukaryota > Metazoa > Arthropoda > Insecta > Diptera > Drosophilidae > Drosophila > Drosophila fuyamai. Next base: position 546,178 of record JAECXW010000114.1, read on the forward strand.
TTTTATCTGTTTCACACCTTTTCTTTGAATGCAACAACTTGTATAAACGCAATGAAATCTTCGATTGCCATTTTTAGCCTTCCAACAGGTTTAATTTCCGATATGGGGGGCAGCTTCTCGGGCATAAAGTTTGTGAAATTTTGTTTTAACCAAAAGATTACATATAATTGAAACAGATGCAAGTCGAGCCAACGCTCAAGTTGAAAGGGATATGAGTACACTAAAGAATCTGTGGACGGCTGTTAAGACAATTTCTAGATCGTGGCAAGATGCACTGGGGGATGTACAGTTAACTCTTAACTTTACAGTTCATCGTAGCATTAAGTGTAGTCCTCTAGAACTTTTGATTGGTAAATTTGCACGTCCAATGGGGTTGATTTGTAATAGTGTTACCTAAACTGAAATTGACAAGATTAAATTAAGGGATTTGGCTGCTAAGAACATGGAAAAGGTCGCTAGAAATGAGAAGACAAAATTCGACAAAATTATGGTTAAGGTACTTAGGTTCTGTGTGGGTGACTTTGTGTTACTTAAAAACAGTGGGAGACAGCAAACGAAATTAGATCCAAAGTTCAGATGACCCTTTTTTGGTGGTCGAGGTATTAGACAAAGATGGACGTGCAATGTGATTGATGAATTCGCTAAGGCAACTGAATAAAATGCGTGAAGTCAATGTTTTTGGCGAAGGACAACTTAATTTGTTTGAAGATGTGTGAAGCCAATGTGTTGGAGATGGATTTAAAATTCGCCTAACCAAAGTCTAGTTTTGAAGCTTGGATTTCGAATTGATGATTTAAACTGATTAATATATAATTTGAAAATTATTTGACTAAGTTTTTCCAAAGTATTCAATAAAATTATAATGTTGGAATGAGATGTTTTTTGGTGAAACGAGGACTTGTAATTTTCAGACACTTACATGTCGGTCCAGATTTCTCTATCTTATTATGCTACGTTTCGATTCAGCGGCCCCGCAGACGCTGTCACAAAACAGCTCAGCTGCACCTAATAAAGTAGTTGGATTTTCAGTATAGAAGCCGCCTTATTTTTATGCAATAACAAAAAATATATTAACGAAGGCAATTAATTAAAAGTATGAGGAAAAGCTAGGAATACCAGCAGCGGAGTCGTCAAGAACTGATTTGATTTATATATAGATCGATCAATATATGTAGATCAATCATTTCTCCGTGTCAACACGGATTTATTAAACGTAGATCGACAATCACAAACCTTTTAGAGCTCACTACATTTGTGATAAAAGGCTTCAGTAGTAGTTTTCAAACAGACGTCATTTACACTGACTTCAGTAAAGCATTTTACTCTGTAAATCACTTACAAAACTTCACCAATTAGGTTTTCCAGTTGATCTGCTTAAATGAATTTTAAGTTATCTGAATGGCAGGTCACAAAGGGTCCTTTTTAAAAATTCAATTTCTGAAATTCTCCGTGTTACCTCCGGTGTCCCACAAGGGAGCCATTTGGGTCCGTTACTTTTTACATTATTTATTAACGATCTTCCCTCAATTATAAGTCATTCTCGCGTACTAATGTTCACAGATAATGTTAAGTTGTGACTGCAGGACATTTCTTGCCATTTAGACTTACAATCAGATTTAGATAATTTTCAAAACTGGTGCCGAGATAATTTACTAAATTTAAACGGTTCCAAGTGCAAGCTGATGACTTTTTATCGGGCCAATCCGATATACGCGACTTACACATTAAGTGGCAGCTCTTTGGATAGAATAACTCTTGTACACGATCTTGGCGTTCTCTTGGACCCAAAACTAAAATTTTCAAACCACATTTCGTCCATGGTTAATACAGCCAGAGGAGTGCTTGGATTTATTAAAATGTGGTCAAAAGAATTCGATGATCCTTATTTAACTAAAACTTTATTTATTTCGTTAGTCCGTCCGATTCTGGAGTATGGATCTCCCGTCTGGAGTCCGCAATACGGAATACATATTAGTCGTATTGAAGCAGTACAAAAAACTTTCTTCTTTTTGCTTAACGCCACCTAAACTGGGATGCAAATCTTAACTTACCTTCTTATTCTAGTAGACTTCTGTTGATTAATTTACCGTCCCTAGGCAACCTTTTAATTAATTGCCTTGTTTAATATTTTTTTTGTAATTGCATATGGTTTGTTTATTATTAACAATTTTTATAAAGTAAAATATTCGGGTAAATATAAGCAGATGGATGTACGTGTTACATGATCGTGCAGAAGAAAGATCTGAAGCTTAAAAAGGATCGAAGATAACAATTTTTTAAGCTTTTATGGTAATAAAATATTCAAAGTCCCAATAATTTATAATAAAATTTTATTAAAAGTGGTGGTAATTTATGCATAAATGAAAAGTAAATAAATATTATTGAAGTAAATCAGGTACAGGTAAGAGAAGGAAATGCATGAGTACAAGGTTAGTTTTTGTTAACACAATAAATTGATTCAAACTACTTTGAATGTTTATTTTTATTAAACTGACGGGTATTCCAAACGATGAAAAATTGACCATAATATCGGTGCACAAATGTTTCAATTTGAATTATGTCGACAAAATCACTCACTCATAAACACCTCCCGCGGTAAAAACAATAAGAGAGAAAAAATGTATACCAAATATATTACTTTTCAACTAATAGTACGGACCTTGACACACTGTAGCCAAATTTAGCAAATTTTTATTTAATCACAACATAAATTGGTAAAACACTTTTAAGGCCAAAAAACACCACCGATATTTGCCGCAAAATCACCGCATTTCCCCCAAATTGTTAAGAGAATTGACTTTTTTCTTTCATTGCATTCTGGCCTTAATCTTCTTTATATTTATGCGTACTAGGTGGAGTGAAAAGTAACCTCCTTAGGAATGAAACAATTTTTTTTTCTCAAATGTTTTTTTATTTTATTCAATGTAGTCCCCTTTTAGCTCGATACACTTATTCCAGCGATTTTCCAACTTCTTGATCCCATCCGAAAAGTAATTTTTCGGAAGGTCTGCAAAATACTCATCCGAGGCGTCGATGACTTCCTCGCGTGAACTGAATTTTTATTAATGAGCCAGCTTTTCAGGTTCGAAAAGAGATAATAGTCCGAGGGAGCCAAATCGGGTGAATAAGGTGGATGCCGAAGCAATTGGAGCCCTAAGTCACCTATTTTAGCCGTGGTTGCTACGCTCTTGTGCGCCGGTGCATTGTCTTGCCAAAACAAAATTTTTTTCGCTTAATGGGAAGCCGTTTTGCAGCGACTTCGGCCTTCAATCGCTCCAACAATGCACAGTAAAACACGCTGTTGATAGTTTTTTCTTTTTCGAGGTAGTCCACGAAGAGTATGCCATGACAATCCCAAAAAACTGACGCCATAACCTTTCTGACCCATCGAGCCTCCCTCGGCCGCTTCGGAGCACTCGTGCCGGCTTTGGTCCATTGCCGGGCACTCATTCTGCTCTCTGGTGGGTAATAGTGGATCCAGGTTTCATCAACAGTTACCAGTCGACGCCAAAAGTCCGCCGGATTCCGCTTCAATAAGTCCAAACACTCTTTCGAACTGCTCTCGCGTTCGAGTTTTTGTTCCGGAGTGAGCATGCGCGGCACTCAGCGGCAGGATAACTTTTTCATATGCAGAATCTCGCTCAAAATATGGCGTGTGCGGTCAGTACTGATTTTGGCGGAATCTGCTAACTTGAGCACTTTCACTTTGCGATCAGCCGATCATGTATTTTTTTTTGACATTGTCCTCTGTAACCGCATCGGAAGGCCTGCCGCTGCGGACTTCATCGGTAGTGGAGTTGCGGCCACCACGAAACTCTCGAAACCAATATTTCACGGTGTAATCTGGCGGAGCATTTGCCCCATAATATTTCCTTCGCCGTTTTTCCTCTCAAAAAATAATGTGTTATGAGAGAACGATAATAGTTTTTGTCCATATTCAACATGATACCAAACACGTCAACAACAATCAGCTGCCAAAACAAAACTAAGGGCAGTAACGCAGTATCCCTAAATATGAACGCACCGTAAAGAACCATAACCTTCTTTGCAGTAGTAGCGCATTCTAGCGGTCAAGGTTACTTTTCACCCGACCTAGTATTTTCATTACATGTCAAAAAAATTTTGTTTTGGTAAAACACACAAGAATCACTTGAGTGTTTTTTAAACACCATGGTGCTTTTGCATGATTTCTTCTTTGCATTCAAGTTTAGTGCATCGTTGAACTTGTTGCGGAGGCAAACATAATGACGGCGGAAATTATAAAAAATAAAATAGAACGTGGCGATTACACCGTAGCTCCAACTCACAAGGGCAAAAGTATAATTTGGACAATATTATGTGAAATTATACAAGAAGACCAAACTGTCCTTGAAGGCTGGCTTTTTTGCAATACATGCAGAAAAGTGCTGAAGTTTGTTGTTAACCAAACTTCAAATTTGTCAAGACACAAATGTTGTTTGTCTTTAAGAAAACCCATGGAAGCAAAAAAGGATTCTAGCTTGGACAAAAAATTAGCTATAGAGAAATGCAGCGAATGGGTTGTTCAGGATTGTCGCCCGTTTTCCGCAGTGAGCGGAAATGGATTTCGCAATCTTGTGAAATTCTTTATACAAATTGGTGCTGCTTATGGGGCGGACGTCGATATTGATAACCTACTGCCGGACGCAACGACATTAAGCCGAAATGCGGAAAAAGATGCGGAAGAAAAGCGGACAATGATCTCCAAGGGACTAAAAGAAGTGTGGATAATGGAGGAGTATCGACAACGATTGATATGTGTACAGATCAGTACATCAACAGAAATTTTTTAGGTGTCACATTGCATTATTTAAAAGACATTATTATGGGATTGAAATCGATGCACTTCGAAATATCGACAGGTGAAAATATTTTTAACAAACTAAAAACTATTTTTGCACAATTTGATATTGAGGACATTGCCAATATTAAATTCATAACAGATAGGGGATCAAATATAAAGAAAGCATTGGCGCAAAATATACGATTGAATTGTAGTAGCCATTTACTTTCAAATGTTCTAGAAAATTCATTTGAAGAATCGTATGAGCTACAAGAAATTTTACACTCATGTAAAAAAATCGTAAAGTATATTAAAAAAGCTAATTTGCAACATCCGCCAAACACAATATTAAAAAACTCTTGCCCTAGTCGATGGAATTCAAATTATACTATGCTTAATTCTATAGTGGACTAGCTGTACCCGGCGCGACTTCGTTCGCTTAATATTAGTTTGGAGTTAGGAAATTGGGTTGTCAGGACTTTCTTATTTCTTATTTGCGCGTTTTTTGAAAACCTTTGTGTAAACAACCTTTGTAGAAGATCCTTCAAGAGAGAGAATCAGAAGGATACTGGCAGAGCTATATAATAAATGAAAGTGATCCAAGTAAAAGTCATGAGCTTGTATACTTTTTATCAGTTACAATGTTATCAATGCAATTTTAATTTGCGCACAAATATGTATACTTGTTTGTAAATTGGAATTTGTTGTTTTCAAATTTCTTGTTTTGAATGAAACGAAAACCTTTGTACACACAGTAAAAGATTGGCATCCAATACAAAAACAGCAAAGTAACGTATTATTTTCAGATTTCACATTTGATCGATAAACGGGTATAATAAATCATTTTATTTGTATTTAAGCACATTATCTACTTTCGAATAGAAACATACACACATTGTATGTATGTACATGTATTGTACATATATGCAAATCAAAACATATCCAAATATACATATGTACATACGTATTTGGTCAAAAGTTCGAATCTTAAGATTAATATTTAACTTGGAAACATTTTGGCTTTGCTTACAGAATTTGTAGTAATTTTCTATTTTCATCCATGGTGGAAATTAAATAAGGCTCTTACTTCTGCTACAAAATGAAAAATAAAACCTAAGCATTTGATCCACAGGACTGACTATTGATCGAAAATCATATTGATCGGAGCAGCAGTTTAAGTTTTTAAAATCCTAAACAAATTTAACTTAAATTGCCTCTTTCCCCTCCCCTTTCCCTGCAGCACTACCGCTCCCCCTCATCAGTTTTCTTGGCTGTTGCTCTCTCGGCCGTCGCTCTCTTGGCTTCTGGGTTTCGTTCTCTCGACAGGCTCCCGCAAAATACAACGCAATGACTTAGAAAATCTAAATAAATTCGTTAAAAATACTTAAAAAAATGTTAGAAACTTGAAAAATTAAACTTAAGCATTTGGGCCATAGAATAACTATTGAGCGAAAAATCAGCAGCTGTTTAGATTTTTTAAATCGAAAAGTTAATTTTAAAAGCTTAAATACATCAACTTTTTTTTGCTCAGAATAATGGATGTTGGAGCTGTTTGGGGCCACTGGGGGGACATATCGGATCTTAGTGGGCGCCCACGCCCCCAATGGAATACTGTGAAAAAATTTGGCTGCTCTTGCTCTTACGGTTTGGGCTGTGGCCGTATCCCCTTAAAAATCGGTCTTTCATTTTATAATCTTTAGGGATAATTGGACAACAGTTAATCAAATATTAGGTGACTCTGAGGGAGGTCAAAAACTGATTAGCGTTAATATATGTACTTTAAGAAAAATAGTAATTTTGCTTGAAGATTTCGAGAGAATTTTTAAAGAATTACAAACGTGTAGTTCTCCATCTTTATGCTTTGTTTTACCCTCTATTTCGAAAATAAAAACACTTTGCGAACCGAACGCTGAAAACATTTCCCCAATATCCGTTCCTAAGGAAAAAATTTTAATTAATGTACAAACGATTTGAAAAGATAACTTAAGTATTTGGCACAAAGCTGCATTTTTATACCCTTGCAGAGGGTATTATAATTTTGGTCAAAAGTGTGCAACGCAGTGAAGGAGACATCTCCGACCCTATAAAATATATATATTCTTGATCAGGATCACCTCCTGAGTTGAAATAAGCATGTCCGTCTGTCCGTCTGTCTGTCCGTCTGTCTGTTTCTACGCAAACTAGTCTCTCAGTTTTAAAGATATCGAATTGAAACTTTGCACACACCCTTCTTTCCTTTGCACGCAGTATATAAGTCGGAACGGCCGGGATCGGCCGACTATATCCTATAGCTGCCATATAACTGAATGATAGGAAATGTCATAACTCAGGTGTTTGTAAAGTTAGGAAATTGGGATTTTCTATGGGTTTTATATTTGGGCAATAAATCCGACCTACCATTTCATAAGGATCGGCCGACTATATCTTATAGCTGCCATATAACTGATTGATCGGAAATGCAATAACTTTGGTGTTTGTAAAGTTAGGAAGTTGGGATTTGCTATTGGTTTTATATTTGGCCAATCAATCCGACCTACCAAATTCTATCGGGATCGGCCGACTATATTCTATAGGTGCCATATAACTGTACGATTGAAAATGCCATAACTTTGGTGTTTTTAAAGTTAGGAAGTTGGGATTTTTATGAGTATTAAGAATGCATCATATGAATAATTTTGGAGAATATTATTTACGGAATATACTGCAAGGGTATATCAACTTCGGCTCCGCCCGAAGTTAGCTTTTCTTTCTTGTTTTTGACAACATACGAGGTGTGTTCAAAAAGTAAGGTGACTTTTCAAATTTCGCGGGCAACATATTTTCGATTATCGATTTTTTTGTTTTGTTATATTGGTACACTCTTCCCTAACATCTGTACCAAGTTTCAATGGAACATCCTCTTTTGTTTGGTTGTGAGAGGCGTAAAGTTACAAGTTATTTTGCGAGCTCGGCGATTTTTTGCTATCGAAAAATATGGATCAAAGGATTTGCATCAAATTTTGTGTAAAAAATAAAATTAAGTGCTCTGAAACACTTGAAATGTTGACAGTGGCATACGGTGAAACTGTTCTGAGTAAAAAAAATGTGTACAAGTGGTACAAACTCTTCCAAGATGGCCGGGAAGATGCCAATGACCAGCCTCGCTCTGGACGCCCAAGCACGTCAACAACTGATGAAAACGTTCAAGCAGTGACGAAAATTGTTTTGGAAAATCGTCGAATCACTATCATCAGGAGTTCTTACCATATGGTCGTACGGTCAATAAACAGTATTATCTGGAAGTTATGCGCCGTTTGCGAGAAGCAATACGAAAGAAACGTCCAGAATTGTGGAAAAACAATTCATGGCTTTTGCCTCACGATAATGCCCCTGCTCACTCATCTTTGCTTGTGAGAGATTTTTTGGCCAAAAACAACACCACAATAATGCCTCAGCCACCATATTCACCGGATTTGGCCCCATGTGACTTTTTCTTGTTCCCAAAACTGAAGAGACCTATGAAAGGACGGAGATTTGCAACGATTGAAGAGATAAAGACTGCATCGCTGCAAGAGCTCAAGGCTATACCGAAAAGTGCTTATGGGAAGTGCTTTGAGGATTGGAAAAACCGTTGGCATAAGTGTATTGTATCTGAGGGGGATTACTTTGAAGGGGACAACATAAATATTGATAAATAAATTAATAGTTTTTCTTGAAAATACAAAGTCACCTTACTTTTTGAACACACTTCGTATTGACACTTTTTAATTTGCAAAAAATTACCCAGCCGTTAGCTACAGCTTTGAGAACCCTCATCGACACAGTCACAGCCATTTATGACTCCTTGGTGTCTATTGGGGATGATAGACGTATTACTTATGCTATTTTAATACATTTGGTAATGAGCAAGGTCGATGCAGGAACTAAAAGAAAATGGGAAGAACAATTAGACTATACTTCGCTTCCTCTTTGGAGCGAATGTGAGTCGGCCCTGAACAAGCGCTATAAGCATATGGTTGCCGAAGAAGCGTGTAAGCCAAAAATTGTTCAGCAGAGCCAGGCTTATCCTAAAAAGAATGGAAACAGGAGTTTTTCGTTTGATGCTGCCATGGACGACCGCGAAGTATGTGTGTTTTGCAGCTCAGCAGAACATCAAGTAGGAAATTGCACTGCTTTTGCTGCCCTAACAGTTCAGCAAAGATTCGATTTCGCAAAAAGGCTCCCTTATGCATTAACTGCCTCCGTAAGGGCCACACTGTAAAAGATGCAAATCGAAAAGAGGCAGGGTGTGTAAGTCCTCACACCACACATTGCTGCACATTTATTCGACATCAAATCTCGCGTTGCCACCTCCTCCTCAGCCCACGCTCTTGCAGAATACTCCATCCACTTCGCATGTTTTGCATGCGACTGCATCGGATAGAGTTATTCTTGCCACAGCCATCGTGAGCGTCCAAGCAAAAAGTGGCGAATTAGTTTTGGCTCGAGCGTTGCTCGATTCTGGTTCACAAGTAAATTTTGTGCATCGGTCACAGCTCGCTCAGAGACTTAAAATTTCAAGAGAGGACGTATGCTTGAGCTTACGAGGCATTGGTGGTACTAATGCCCAAGCTACAAAAAAAATACACACGGTTGTGAAGTCACGAGTAGGGAATAGCCAGTTGTCGTCCGATTTTTTGATCCTAAAAAATAGTTCCGGATCATTCGGATCAAGCGGTGAACACCAACGGGTGGAGAGTGCCTGAAAATATTCAGTTGACAGATACATTCTCCTTCAAGCCCCAAAAAATAGATATGCTTATCGATGCAGATACGTTCTTTGAACTTTTATCTGTTGGCCAGATCAAGCAGGGGCCTGAACTTTCCATCCTACAAAAAACAGTTCTCGGCTGGATAGTGTCTGGGAGATGTGCCACTGAAGAAAAAATAAAGGCTGACATCTCAGCTGCCAGGAGGAAGCGTTGGAGTCAATTGACACAACCCTGCAGAAATTTTGGTCTGTGGAGGACCTGCCGCCCAAGATTAAAGTCCATACCCCTGAGCAGCAACTTTGTCAACAGCACTTTGAGAAAAATACTCAAAGATTGTCATCCGGTAGATTTTCGGCTCGTTTGCCGTTTAAATCTGACCCAAATACGAAGTTGCGAAACGTAGATTTTTTTCGGTAGAAAGGAAATTGTCAAAGGACCCTTCGTTGAAAAATATGTATATTGAATTCATGGAGAAATATATTTTCAATGGGCCACATGTATTCCATCAATGACAAAATTTCAAACACTCCGCACTATTTCATTCCGCACCAGTGCGTTCTACGGCCACAAAGTACTTCAACATAGTTGAGAGTAGTTTTTGATGCATCGTGCCGTACATCGACGCAGGTATCGTTGAATTACATCTTGACCCAACCATTCAAGAGGAGCTGTACTCGACACTGCTTCGGTTTAGATTGCATAAGTTTGCCCTTGCGGCAAACATAAAAAAAATGGATCGCCAAGTAATGATGGACGAATCTGACCGAAACTTTCAGCTCATAGTATGGAGGCGAAATCATTCGGAGTCTCTGAAAATCTTTAAGTTAAATACCGTCACATATGGAGCTTGGCCGGCACCCTTTTTGGCGATCAGGTGCTTAATGCGGCTAGGAGAGATGGCGCAAGAAACTTATCGAAAAGCCGCACATATGATTAAGAAAGATTTTTTTGACTGGCCCGTATGCGTTGAGGACATGCAAGGCCTTCGAGACGAAGGATTTGAACTGGCAAAGTGGTTTTCGAACTGCTCAAAGTTATACGCATTTGATAGCGCTGTAATACTACTTACGGCGGGCTCAGACGTAGCTAGGTCCCTTGGCGTGGTTTGGTTACCGGTTAAAGATTACTTCCAATTTCGGTTCGATGACTTTTTCCTGGATCTTCGCGGGACAAAACAAAAATATTTTGTCGATGAGTGCTCGACTTTTCGATCCACTTGGCATCCTGTGTCTTTTAGTCACAAGGGCAAGATTTTGTTGCAGGAGCTGTGGCTTCGAAAGCTAGATTGGCACGAGTCGCTACCAATGCAGTTACTTACTTTATGGGAAACCTTTAAAGCAACGCTTCGGCAGCTGCCGAAAATTAAGGTATCGCGATTCGTCCACACAGATCCGCAAGTCCCGATTCAATTACATGGTTTCGCTGACGGTTCCATGCGATCGTATGGAGAGTATGGAGCATCTAAGTTCGTACTCAAACTGCTGAAGGTTTAAAGGTGTCTTTATTGACCGCCAAATCAAAATTAGCTCCCCTCAAGACGAAAACTTTGAGACCTTGAGCTGTGCGCAGCTCACCTTTTAGCAGATCTGTATAATTGTGTCAGGCCATTGCTAAATTGTCCCATTTAGAATTTTTTCCTATGGACAGACTCCGAGATCACATTAAACTGGATTAAAACCCAACCTTCGTCGTTGTCGGTTTTTGTATCAAACAGGGTCGTAGAGATTTAGGAGTGGTCGGAGAACGCAACTTGGACACACGTTCCCACGAAAGTTAACCCAGCAGACAGACATAGTGACCCGTGGCTGTGACGTTGAGGAGCTTATCACGTTCATCTGGTTTGCCGGGCCTCTGTTCTTGATGGACTCAGAATTTAATTGGCCTATAAATCAACAAATCAACTGCCGGCCGCAGTATTGTCGATGGAATTACATTACCTCTCGTAGTCAGCCCAGAGCCAAATTATCTGCTTCAGAAAATAAAAAAAACATTTGGTCGCAACTGAAGCTTCTGAGAGTTTTCGTATGGGTTTTCCGCTTTTTCGAAGGTGCAGAAAAGGGACGAAGACCTTTGAAAAAAAGTATTTCGCCAAGAGAACTGAATTTCGCTTTTGAGAAAATTGTTGCCAAATCCCAATTTTTGCTGTCTAAAAGCTCACAATTCATGGGATCATATGTGTCATACCTTTACGTTACGAATTTTCACGCTGGCCCTCGAGCTCTTGCAAGTCGTCTGCGAGAGAAAGTGTGGCTAGTCAATGCGCCAGAAGTCTGCCGACGAACAGCTCGCTCGTGCATTCGCTGCTTTCGCTGTAAGCCGCAACTCTTGACGCAAATCATAAGGGGTTGCCAGCAGATATACTTCGAGCTCTCTGCCCGTTTAATATTTGGGGCGTTGATTTTTGTGGCCCCTTTAGCGTATCGTATCCGTGGTGAGCCACCGTGCAAGTCGTTCGTGGCCTTGTTCGTCTGTTTTGCGTCCAAAGCAGGAATGCAGGAAGGAGCGGTACATCGGCTGGCTGTATTGCCTGTGTTGGGCGGAAGGACGTCGTTCCTTTAGAGGGGGCGGTGTTTGCGCACTTTGAGCGGTTATTTATATTCTCTAGTTTTAAGGCGGGAGCGGGAGTCAATAAAGCTTTCGTTCATCTCTCGCCCTCCTTAGCTGAACGTAGCTCTAAGAGATATTTTTATTTAAAATTAAAATGCATCGAATCCGATCATCACCACACTCCTTTTCGTTATCGCGAAATTTACGCACATAAAAAGTTGTCGCTTCTCCTAACAAAGTCGCGTTTTTATACCCGTTACTCGTAGAGTAAAAGGGAATATTGTATTCGTGGAAAAGTATGTAACAGGTAGAAAGAAGCGTTTTCGACCCTATAAAGTATATATGTATATTCTTCTTCAGGATCACTAGCCGAGTCGATCTAGCCATGTCCGCCTGTCCGTCTGTCTGTCCGTCTGTCTGTCCGTATGAACGCTGAGATCTCGGAAACTATAAAAGCTAGAAGATTGGCATTGTGCATGTAGATTTTAGGAGTTCCTACGCAGCGCAAGTTTGTTTCAAAATGGTGCCACGCCCCCTCTGATGCCCACAAGCCACAAGCTGTGGCCACAGTTTTGATTCTATTATGAAATTTTTTTTTGATATGTATTTGTTTCGTCAATACCTATCGATTGGCCAAATAAAAGTTTGCCACGCCCACTATAACGCCCAAAAACCCATTAAACGCTTAAGCCTGGCTAGCGCCTACATTTCCGCCTTTCATGGCCCTTGGTACCAAAAGCGCCGTCTAACGGATGACTTTGGAACAGCTGGCCAAGGTGCTCAACAGAGTCAACGTTAATTCTCGATAAGGATTTCTATTAAAGGAAAATGCGATGGCTTTCATTTGTCAATACCGAACTATATCCCAAGAACTATGCAAATCAAATCAAGTTAACCAAATTGGAGGTGTTCCCTGGGTACCGATTTTAACATAAAAATCGGGAGCTAATTCGAGCGGCGAAAAACATAAAAGAAGGCATATTTATATTGTTTATATTGTTGTTTAGCTGAGTAACGGGTATCTAATAGTCGAGGTACTCGACTATAGCGTTCTCTCTTGTTGTTAATACAAAAGCTTAAGCTGGTTATGGCGTAAAAATAAGGAATTTTTCAATGAGCTGAAGTGGAATAAATCCTTTTAAAGAATTAGCCAAATTTTTCTTATAAAGGGTCGACTTTACATTTCTCAAAAGTTTCTTTTCTAACCCATGGTTAGAAGGAGATTAATTTATAGCACACAAATCACAGGAATTAAAAAACGATTTTATTGCAGTCTGAAAAATTGTAATCAGTCATATTATTGCATGAGAAAAGATCAAATAAATTAAAGCCAGAACAAAAAAAAAATATAAGTATTTCGTCAATAAAATAATGTTTTGCTAAAACATTTGATTTATTTTTAGGTATTCTGTACCAAATTTAATTAAAAAATTTGTAAGTTTAGCAGTTAGAAATTTCGCAAAAGCGCAAAAAACCTTTACACTTTTAATTTAGGAAGGCAGAAGGAACGAAAAAGCAGGAGCGTAAGAATCAAGAATATATATACTTTGTAGGATCAAAAATGTGCTCTTAACTGAATTGCAAACTGTTGACCTTTTATGTGTAATAAGTATGCACTGCACGGGATTTTGAGTGCAAGGGATTATTAAACTGAAATACGTTTAGTACATTACAAAAATGTTTATGAAAAAAATCCATATTTGTCTTATTTATTGCTTAAATTAAATTAATCATTCAATTTTTATTAAACAAAATAACTTTTATTTTCAATTTGTAGGGTCTTATAACTTCAGTTATAGTTTGCAACGCAGTGAAGAAGACATTATTTTAGCATTGTTATAAAAACTCGACTATACTAATTGCATTTTTTTTATTATATTTTTATTTAAGTTAGGAAAAGCTAAAAACGTACCATAGTCAATGTCATTTTGTCAATTTCATGCTTATCCTTTGTTTTATGTTGCCGAAATGGAGAATGACCTTTAAGCAACTTATACAACATGCAGCCGAAACTAAACCAATCAGCGCAAGAATCGTACGACGTTCCTTTGGATAATACTTCTGGAGCCATATATCCGTGGGTTCCAACTGATGCATGTGGCTTCTTTCTTGAAAAGTCGCAAGCCAATCCCAAGTCAGAAATTCGTATGTGTCCATTTTCATCGAGCAATATGTTGGCGGGTTTTAAGTCACGGTAGACAATGCAACGTTTATGCATGTGTTCTAACCCCAAAATCACCTAAAATTTAAAATTCTTTAGATTGAAATAAAATATTTCCTAGTATGCTTACCTCAGCTGCATAAAATTTCATTTCGTCTTCACTAAAAATACCATGTTGAGATAAATGGTAATGCAGGTCACCGCCATTCATTAAGTCTAATATAAAACACAGTTTATCTGGCGTATGAAATGCGTATGTCATGCAAACTATGAACGGACAATCAATCTAAGAGAATACAATTATAATAAAAACCAATACACTATTTAAAAATAATCTTACTCCAGTGCTGACTGCTTGCAGCATGTTTCGTTCATTTAATGCAAGCATTTCTCCTTGTTTCATTTTAATCCGTTTTTTGTCTAAACATTTCATAGCATACATTTTTCCAGTATCTGCTTTTCGGCATCCATATACTTCTCCAAAACCGCCACGCCCAATTATTCTATGTACGCTGAAATCATTCATAGTCAACTGAAATATATTTGGAAGTATATTAAACGTTATCATCGTATAATAATTTTTTCTTTAAAATCTAAGTAACGGTATGGTGGTCTTTCCAACTTTTTAATACCGCCTAATAACTAACCCATTAATGTATTGCTTAAATATAGGCTTAATATAAAAACATATTCTTTCTCTCAATTTTCAACACCAAATTATTGAGAAGAAAATTATTTATTCACACTGATTAGCAATTCCTACCTCTCTACCCTTATAGTTTCCGAGATCACGACGTTTATAAAAACAGACTTTCGCTAAAACAAGTTTTAATTTCTTATAAGATTAACAGGTATCAATATATATTTATTATGATACAAGCTGTTTTCCGACCAATAACAGAACAAGAGAGAACGCTATAGTCGAGTGCCTCGACTATTAGATACCCGTTACTCAGCTAAACAACTTAATATAAATATGCCTTCTTGTATGTTTTTCGCCCCTCGAATTAGCTCCCGATTTTTACGTTAAAATCGGTACCCAGGGAACACCAATTTGGCTAACTTGATTTGATTTGCATAGTTCTTGGGATATAGTTCGGTATTGACAAATAAAAGCATCGCAATTTCCTTTAATAGAAAACATCCAGAATTAACGTTGACTCTGTTGAGCACCTTGGCCAGCTGTTCCAAATTCATCCGTTAGATAGCGCTATTGTATACGCCATGAAAGGCGGAAATGTAGGCGCTAGCCAGGCTTAAGTGTTTAATGGGTTTTTGGGCGTTAGAGTGGGCGTGGCAAACTTTTATTTGGCCAATCGATAGGTATTGATGAAACAAATACATATCAAAAAAAATTTTCATAATAGCATCTAAACTGTAGCCACAGCTTGTGGCTTGTGGGCGTCAGAGGGGGCGTGGCACCATTTTGAAACAAACTTGCGCTGCGTAGGAACTCCTAAAATCTACATGCAAAATGCCAATCTTCTAGCTTTTATAGTTTCCGAGATCTCAGCGTTCATACGGACAGACAGACAGACGGACAGACAGACGGACAGACGGACAGACGGAGAGACGGACAGACGGACAGACGGACATGGCTATATCGACTCGGCTAGTGATCCTGAACAAGAATATATATACTTTATAGGGTCGGAAACGCTTCCTTCTACCTGCTACATACTTTTGCACGAATATAATATACCCTTTTACTCTACGAGTAACGGGTATAATAAACCATAAATCGACAACATACGAGGGCAGTCCGATAAGTACTTAGCCCCACCCCCCGATGGCGTCACTATCGCAAGATAAACTTACTATCGTGTATTACATTCTCGTAGACGGCTACTGTCAAAAATTCAGCCAAATCAGACTCGTAGTTATACCCGTTACTCGTAGAGTAAAAGGGTATATTATATTCGTGCAAAAGTATGTAACAGGTAGAAGGAAGCGTTTCCGACCCTATAAAGTATATATATTCTTGTTCAGGATCACTAGCCGAGTCGATATAGCCATGTCCGTCTGTCCGTCTGTCCGTCTCTCCGTCTGTCCGTCTGTCCGTCTGTCCGTCTGTCTGTCCGTCTGTCTGTCTGTCCGTATGAACGCTGAGATCTCGGAAACTATAAAAGCTAGAAGATTGGCATTTTGCATGTAGATTTTAGGAGTTCCTACGCAGCGCAAGTTTGTTTCAAAATGGTGCCACGCCCCCTCTGACGCCCACAAGCCACAAGCTGTGGCTACAGTTTAGATGCTATTATGAAAATTTTTTTTGATATGTATTTGTTTCGTCAATACCTATCGATTGGCCAAATAAAAGTTTGCCACGCCCACTCTAACGCCCAAAAACCCATTAAACACTTAAGCCTGGCTAGCGCCTACATTTCCGCCTTTCATGGCGTATACAATAGCGCTATCTAACGGATGAATTTGGAACAGCTGGCCAAGGTGCTCAACAGAGTCAACGTTAATTCTGGATGTTTTCTATTAAAGGAAATTGCGATGGCTTTTATTTGTCAATACCGAACTATATCCCAAGAACTATGCAAATCAAATCAAGTTAGCCAAATTGGTGTTCCCTGGGTACCGATTTTAACGTAAAAATCGGGAGCTAATTCGAGGGGCGAAAAACATACAAGAAGGCATATTTATATTAAGTTGTTTAGCTGAGTAACGGGTATCTAATAGTCGAGGCACTCGACTATAGCGTTCTCTCTTGTTTTGTTTTGCCTGCGTGTGGAATCGGACGTGTCCACGGATTTTAGAAAAATGGAGAAAGAGCAATATAGGTCTGTGATTCGATTCTTGTTTATGAAAGGGAAATCGCGTAGAGAAATCTAAGAGCGCTTTGATGCTGTGTACGATGACTCCACGCCATAGATGCCTACTTTGCTGACCTCGATAAAACGTATTTTTCAGACGGGCTAAAGAAGTTGGAGCATGGCTGGGTCAAGTGTATCAAGCTAAAAGGAGATTATGTTGAGAAATGAATCGCCACTTTTCCAAAATTTTCGTTTTTCTTTTGGAGGCTAAGTTATTATCGGACAACCCTTGTATATCAACTCAGGACGCCACCATGATCAAGAATATATATACTTTATAGGGTCGGAGATGTCTCCTTCACTGCGTGGCACACTTTTGACCAAAATTATAATACCCTCTGCAAGGGCATAAAAAAGAATACATGAATAAAAATATAAAGGAAACTTTTAATTTAGAATTTTCTCGTTTAGTACATTAAACACAAGCACAAAAGGCAACTGTATTAACTACCATTTTAAGTGTGCAAGTGAGTTCTGTCGTCGACAATCATCAGATATTAGGCAGAACACTATTAATGATGGTAATAATATAATGGAATGGAAGGAATTATATAAAAAGCTAAATAAACTAAAAACTGACTTTGATAAATCATATAAGTCATTAACTCAAATTGGCCAATTCAAAAAACAACAATAAACAAGAAAGGAAAGCTAACTTCGGGCGGAGCCGAATTTGATATACCCTTGCAGAATATTCTTTAAATTATATTCTCCAAAATTATTCATATGATGCATTCTTAATACTCATAAAAATCCCATCTTCATAACTTTAAAAACACCAAAGTTATGGCATTTTCAATCGTTCAGTTATATGGCAGCTATAGGATATAGTCGGCCGATCCCTATAAAATTTGGTAGGTCGGATTGATTGGGCAAATATAAAACCCATAGAAAATCCCAACTTTTTAACTTTAAAAACACCAGAGTTATGGCATTTCCTATCGTTCAGTTATATGGCAGCTATAAGATATAGTCGACCGATCCGTATAAAATTTGGTAGGTCGAATTGATAGGCCAAATTAGAAAGCCATAGAAAATCCCAACTTCCTAACTTTACAAACACCAGAGTTATGGCATTTCTTATCGTTCAGTTATATGGCAGCTATAGGATATAGTCGGCCGATCCCGGCCGTTCCGACTTATATACTGCGTGCAAAGGAAAGAAGGGTGTGTGCAAAGTTTCAATTCGATATCTTTAAAACTGAGAGACTAGTTCGCGTAGAAACAGACAGACGGACAGACGGACATGGCTATATCAACTCAGGAGGTGATCCTGATCAAGAATATATATACTTTATAGGGTCGGAGATGTCTCCTTCACTGCGTTGCACACTTTTGACCAAAATTATAATACCCTCTGCAAGGGTATAAAAACAAGAAAGGAAAGCTAACTTCGGGCGGAGCCGAAGTTGAAATACCCTTGCAGAATATTCTGTAAATTATATTCTCCAAAATTATTCATATGATGCATTCTTAACTCATAAAAATCCCAACTTCCTAACTTTAAAAACACCAAAGTTATGGCAATTCCAATCATTCAGTTATATGGCAGCTATAGAATATAGTAAGCCGATCCTTATGAAATTAAGTATGTCGGATTGATTGGCCAAAAATAAAACCGATAGAAAATACCAACTTCCTAACTTAACAAACACCAAAGTTATGGCATTTCCGATCAATCAGTTATATGGCATCTATAGGATATAGTCGGCCGATCCTTATGAAATTTGGTAGGTCGGATAAATTGGCCAAATCTAAAACCCATAGAAAATCCCAACTTCCTAACTTAACAAACACCAAAGTTATGGCATTTCCGATCAATCAGTTATATGGCAGCTATAGGTTATAGCTATAGGCCGATCCCGGCCGTTCCCACTTATATACTGCGTGCAAAGGAAAGAAGGGTGTGTGCAAAGTTTCAATCCGATCGCGTAGAAATGGACTGAAGGACAGACAGACGGACATGCTTATATCAACTCAGGTGGTGATGCTGATCAAGAATATATATACTTTATAGGGTCGGAGATGACTCCTTCACTGAGTTGCACACTTTTGACCAAAATTATAATACCCTCTGCAAGGTTATAAACATACAGAATTATTAGTAATATACTTTAATGAAGCATGTATACTAACACATGGCCAATGAGAACAACTAAATAAAGACCATTGGTCCCAAGTATCAACATTTTTACTTAGACTACGATCTAATTTAATTACAATAAAACAAAAGTACAGTTTTGATATTTCAGTTCAACCTATACTGAACACTTGGTGATGAAATAAAATCAATAAAATCTGTAGAAACTTAATGTCATATTCTAAAGTAACTCAAGTGTAATAGAGGAAAAATTCAGCAGCAACAACATAATGGCACAAACTAATATTGATTTTATTCTTATACCCGTCTTCGGTGGTAAAGCCGAAAATGTAACATGTTTTACAGACGCATTAGAAATAATAGATTCAGTAAAAGCCGAAGACGAACAATTAACTGTTTTAATAACAAGAAAGGAAGCAAATTTCGGCAAGCCGAAGTTTATAAACCTTTGCAGTTATTACAAAACGACTACATTTCGATATTTATGTCTACATTACTTAAAACAATGAAGCTATGTCGATTTTGCCATCGTTATAGCTATATGATATAGTTGTCCGATTTAAATTTAATTAAAACCGTAATTCCATAAAAAAATTCCATAATTGCCGAATCCCAAAGAACAACAAAAAAAAAACAAAAAACAAGAAAGGAAGCAAACTTTGGCCCGCCAAAGTTTATATACCCTTGCAGTCATTACAAAACAACCAGCGTTTCTATAGCAGCAATATGATATGGTTGTCCGATTTTAACAAAACTAAAAGCGTAATTCTGATATACAAGTAGTATATGTAGTATATAATTATTATATCTCAAAGGAATATTTTGAAGAGAGGGTTAACTTCAAGGGCCTATGGCCGTGTTGTGAGTGAGCGCATTTATTCTGTGAACAATTCAAATTAGCCTCATACATTTCAAACTAACTTAACCTTACCGCAGTGTGCCCTCCTGCAATTCACAAGACAATGAGAAGCACAATTTTGGCGGCAATCACAGTACCGATATTAGTAGGGCCACATTTCAAGAGCCAAGAAATCCATACCAGATCGGATAACTTAACGAATACTAGATTTTTCTTACAATACTTATTCTACCTATCGTTTGACCGTCGACATCCTCTACCTCGTGAAGAACCGCATCACTCAAATCCAAAACGGCAAGTTTGGAGACGGGCCGCAACATTGTCCGAGATAGGCCATTGTCATTCACGCACACAGTGGAGCGTCTGACGACTCAATCAGCTCCGCTGTAGGCCTCCTCCAAGATGCCCTTGCGCCACTCTTGCGCCGGCACCACTTCCCGTGGCACACAAGCTTAGGCAGGTACTCCAGGACCCACCTTCTTGGGCAGCTCCGCATCCAATCTAGGTGTATTCGGCAGCTTAGCTGCTCCCTTGAGCAGGTCGTTTGGCGTCAACGGCGCCTCTTGGTCCGCATCCACCGGCAAGTGGGTGAGCGGACGCGAGTTGACCACATTCTCCGCCTAGATCACGAAACTCTCCAACACATGATCCCTCGGCGCGACTTCCTTCAGGGTATGGCGCAGCACTTGTTTGACGCACTGCACCATCCGCTCCCATACTCCGCCCACAGACGGGTTCTATGGGCCATTGAAAACCCATTCAATGCTTCTGCTGGACAACTCACTCTGTATCCTCTTCGTCTCGAACACGTCTTAAAATCGTCTGGCCTGACAGGGAGTCAGCTCCTACGTAGTTCTTGCCGTTATCACTCCGCAGTCTATGTACTGGTCCTTTACGGCAGACGAAGTTCCTTATCGCTATTATGCAGGAATCCGTCGACAGGTCATGCGACAGCTCCAGATGAATCGCCCTTGTAGTCAAGCACGTGAACAAGGCGACCCAACGCTTCTCTCTGTGACGGGAGACAGTCACCAGCTGTGGCCCAAAGTAGTACAATCCGGTGTACTTGAATGCGGGTCGGCGGCATCGGCCGCGTTCGCTGCAACTTGCACTCGTTGCACGACGAGATTACTTCCATCAGCACACGTCTTAGTGACCCAGAATCTCGTCCGGATCTGAGAAACCGTCGCGTCCACGTTTTGATGCTTTATCTGGTCGCTTAGCCATAATGATTCCGGGCTAAGGTCCGCCCCATTCTGCGACCGCATCGCATCATCCGCTGCGTTGTCAGCTGGGAAACCTTCGACGACTCAAAAATTTCCGCCACTCGGTTGCCAACAAACTGCTTGTACCGGCCGTGGGTGCTGCCGATCCATCTCAGCACCGTTTTTCAGTACGTCCGCAACACAGTCACGGTGATGTCCACACTGTGCTCCTCCTTGACAGTGTTCATCAGTCTAGTTCCAAGAACCGCTGCCTGCAGCTCCAGCCTTGGGTTCCACATCTTTTCCATCGGCGCGCACTTCGTCTTTGCGCACACGAAGCTAACCTGCAAGTTGCCATCCTCGTACGTGACCCTCCAATAGACCACCGCCGCGAATACAGATTGACTTGCATCCACGAACACGTGCAACTCGATGTTCCGAACTGCTCCATGTCGAAAATAGTGGCGACGACATCGGAACTGTCCCACGGCGTTCGTCTCCCTGCGCCAGGCCGAAAAGGCTTTGCCTTTATCCTCCGATAGTAGTTCGCCCCACTGGATCTTCTGCCTCCATATCTCTCTCCGCAACAGCTTCGCTGTAATCATCAGGCAGCACAGGAATCCCAATGGGTCGAACGTTGACATCAGCAGGCTCAAATACTCCCTTGTTGTAGGGACTCGATCTCCACTTGGAACGCTACTTGGCACTCGGTGATACTCCACGTTGAATCTGAAGTCGTCCGTGGTTACCTTCCAGCGCATTCCAAGGATCTTCTGCTCTTGACTTGTCCAGGTGGTCCCAACGCCGCTTCCACGATGAGTGAGCTGAATGAAAACTAGCATAATTCGAATCCAGCCTCTGCATATATCTCCTTCACTCGGGTAGATACACTGATAGCTTCGCTCTCTGTAGCGAAACTGTCCACATAGTCATCGACGTAGTGGTGGTCGATGATGGCCTAGACTGCCCTCGGATTCGAATCCCGAAACTTCAGGGAATTCACCGTCTTCACGTAATGCGCAGAGCTCGGCGAGCAGGCTGCTCCAAACGTCATTACGTTCATCTCGTACACATCCGGGTGTCGATCGTCGTTGCCATCTCTCGAAAGGAATAGTTGGGAACATCGCAGACTGCGACTGCTCCTTCCCTGAGGTGGAAGAGCACGGCTGGCAAGGGCTATTAATGCTGATGCCCCTTGTCCAGTGCCGAATTTAGCGGGCTTCCTCCAACCTTGGCTGCAGCATCGAACACAAGCCGGACCTTACCGGGCTTGTTCGGGTTTTCGACACCAAAATGTGGCAAATACCATAGCCGGTCGCTCGTCACCGCCACCTCATCCGGCTGCAGCTTCCTCGCATATCTTTTGGATACGTAATCCTTGATGATAGGATCATATTCCAACGCCAACTGCCCGTTGAAGTTGAACCTTCTTCTCGACGTTGATCAGCCATCTGTGCGTCGTTGTCTTTCAGGGTAATCCCGTCTGGTTGCGACGCCCCACTTTTACCGTGGTGTCTTCGAGGATCCTTTGTGCCCATGCGTCATTGCTGGCCTGTGGCGCGATCTTCTATCTCGAAGTAGTCCTCCAGTATCTGTTCCATCGTATCATCTATTGACACGGCTAGTAGGCACGACCTCAGTGACGGCGTCCAAGTTCGGTTGCGGCCGCATACGGTCCCTCTATAGCAAACCCCCTCGTCCTAAGTGGCAATCCCAAATGTCCATTGTCCAGTAGGATGAGCAACTTAGGAACCGCGTTGATGTAGGGCTTCATCGGCAGATGCGCATCCTTGTGCACGCCCTGGACATCTGGTCGGCCTAACGTCTGCATCGGCAGACTCATGCTCGAAACGGCGTACACGTTCCTCAAAGCGTGGCGAGTGGGCTTCCCAGCTCCACTTATCTCCAGGCTCACCACGTTGGTGGGCTCTCTGCTGGCTTTTCCTCCAAACTATTGAATATTCAGCTGTCGATGTTCGCTTCGCACTCCCAGATCCCTCCGTAGCTCATCGTCTATCATCTTGACGGAGGATCCTTCATCCAAGAGTGCGTATCAGAGAACTGCAAGAGTCCACCGGCACTCAAGGTGCCCCGGGTAAATGTAGGGTGATTCTGGCACCCTGGTGTTTTTTGCTATCGGACAACTGAGTATAAGTGCCAGCCTCGCAATAATGCATAAGTGTGTGCCGCACCAAGCATCAATATAGAGCGGGTAGTTTTTTTGAACAAGCGTGTGTGCGCACGCCAGCGAGTTAGCGTCGCAAAAAGAATGGGTGAAAAGAAAAACACAAAAATGAAGGAAAATATTGTACTGAGTGTGTTGAGTGTTAGGGTTTCTTTTTTGCGAGCCTTCGCTTGAGTTGTTTTTTTTTACTACCTGCTGCAAATGCGTCGCTAAATGAAACAAATTTAACATAATTTTGCTTCATTGCCTATTACTTACTTTATAATTATTTATTAGTTAACATATATATATTTTTTGCTTTATTGCATATTACTTAACTTTTAATTATTTATTATTCAACATATTTTTTTAGATTCAGGTCGTTTTATTAAAATTTATTTGTATTTTTATTTAAATTTATTATAATAAGAATGGAAAAAAAGTAAATTATCAACAGATTTAGGTCCTAATCTATTTCTTTTCTCTGTTATAACATTGCCCGCTAAGGAAAAAACTCTCTCGGCCGCTGCACTGCTCGATGGTATAGTAAGAAGTTGCAATGCAAACTTAGATAAAAGAAACTCTCTCTGTACAGTAACTTTCTACTTCCTCTAAAGGCGTTTTATAACTCTTTTTTGAAAAATCCACCAGGTGAGAAAAGAAAAATTGGATTTTCGGCACAAACGTTAGGTTTTTAGAGTTAGTTGCCAATTGACAAATAGGACTTGCTGAACTTGATTCATTACTCGAAAAACTATTGTTACTGGAAAATTCGCTTGTATTAAATTATATAAATAAAATTATTCATTTTTTCATAACAGAAATGTTTTATTTGTATTATGTCCTCATGTTCCATAACTGCAGCAGGTGGATATAAAAACATGAAAGGAAAGCTAACTTTGGGCGGAGCCGAAGTTGATATACCCTTGCAGAATATTCTGTAAATAATATTCTCCAAAATTATTCATATGATGCATTCTTAATACTCATAAAAATCCCAACTTCCTAACTTTAAAAAAATCAAAGTTATGGCATTTTCAATCGTTCAGTTATATGGCACCTATAGAATATAGTCGGCCGATCCCGATAGAATTTTGAAGGTCGGATTGATTGGCCAAATATAAAACCAACAGCAAATCCCAACTTCCTAACTTTACAAACACCAAAGTTATTGCATTTCCTATCATTCAGTTATATGGCAGCTATAGGATATAGTCGGCCGATCCCGGCCGTTCCGACTTATATACAGAGGAAAGAAGGGTGTGTGCAAAGTTTCAATTCGATATCTTTAAAACTGAGAGACTAGTTTGCGTAGAAACAGACAGACGGACAGACAGACGGACAGACGGACATGCTTATTTCAACTCAGGAGGTGATCCTGATCAAGAATATATATATTTTATAGGGTCGGAGATGTCTCCTTCACTGCGTTGCACACTTTTGACCAAAATTATAATACCCTCTGCAAGGGTATAAAAATGCAGCTTTGTGCCAAATACTTAAGTTATCTTTTCAAATCGTATGTACATTAATTAAAATTTTTTCCTTAGGAACGGATATTGGGGAAATGTTTTCAGCGTTCGGTTCGCAAAGTGTTTTTATTTTCGAAATAGAGGGTAAAACAAAGCATAAAGATGGAGAACTACACGTTTGTAATTCTTTAAAAATTCTCTCGAAATCTTCAAGCAAAATTACTATTTTTCTTAAAGTACATATATTAACGCTAATCAGTTTTTGACCTCCCTCAGAGTCACCTAATATTTGATTAACTGTTGTCCAATTATCCCTAAAGATTATAAAATGAAAGACCGATACGGCCACAGCCCAAACCGTAAGAGCAAGAGCAGCCAAATTTTTTCACAGTATTCAATTGGGGGCGTGGGCGCCCACTAAGATCCGATATGTCCCCCCAGTGGCCCCAAACAGCTCCAACATCCATTATTCTGAGCAAAAAAAAAGTTGATGTATTTAAGCTTAACTTCTAAACTGGTTGGAATTTCGATATTTGGTTTTTTCCGAATTTTAGGTTTTGAAAAGGCCTAAAAGAAATTTTGATATACCCATAATTTGGGGGCTACTTTTAAAATAAACTTTTCGATTTAAAAAATCTAAACCGCTGCTGATTTTTCGCTCAATAGTTATTCTATGGCCCAAATGCTTAAGTTTAATTTTTTAAGTTTTTAACATTTTTTTAAGTATTTTTAACGAATTTATTTAGATTTTCTAAGTCATTGCGTTGTATTTTGCGGGAGCCTGTCGAGAGAACGAAACCCAGAAGCCAAGAGAGCGACGGCCGAGAGAGCAACAGCCAAGAAAACTGATGAGGGGGAGCGGTAGTGCTGCAGGGAAAGGGGAGGGGAAAGAGGCAATTTAAGTTAAATTTGTTTAGGATTTTAAAAACTTAAACTGCTGCTCCGATCAATATGATTTTCGATCAATAGTCAGTCCTGTGGATCAAATGCTTAGGTTTTATTTTTCATTTTGTAGCAGAAGTAAGAGCCTTATTTAATTTCCACCATGGAAGAAAATAGAAAATTACTACAAATTCTGTAAGCAAAGCCAAAATGTTTCCAAGTTAAATATTAATCTTAAGATTCGAACATTTGACCAAATACGTATGTACATATGTATATTTGGATATGTTTTGATTTGCTTATATGTACAATACATGTACATACATACAATGTGTGTGTATGTTTCTATTCGAAAGTAGATAATGTGCTTAAATACAAATAAAATGATTTATTAAACCCGTTTATCGATCAAATGTGAAATCTGAAAATAATACGTTACTTTGCTGTTTTTGTATTGGATGCCAATCTTTTACTGTGTGTACAAAGGTTTTCGTTTCATTCAAAACAAGAAATTTGAAAACAACAAATTCCAATTTACAAACAAGTATACATATTTGTGCGCAAATTAAAATTGCATTGATAACATTGTAACTGATAAAAAGTATACAAGCTCACGACTTTTACTTGGATCACTTTCATTTATTATATAGCTCTGCCAGTATCCTTCTGATTCTCTCTCTTGAAGGATCTTCTACAAAGGTTGTTTACACAAAGGTTTTCAAAAAACGCGCAAATAAGAAATAAGAAAGTCCTGACAACCCAATTTCCTAACTCCAAACTAATATTAAGCGAACGAAGTCGCGCCGGGTACAGCTAGTCCACTATAGAATTAAGCATAGTATAATTTGAATTCCATCGAGTAGGGCAAGAGTTTTTTAATATTGTGTTTGGCGGATGTTGCAAATTTGCTTTTTTAATATACTTTACGATTTTTTTACATGAGTGTAAAATTTCTTGTAGCTCATACGATTCTTCAAATGAATTTTCTAGAACATTTGAAAGTAAATGGCTACTACAATTCAATCGTATATTTTGCGCCAATGCTTTCTTTATATTTGATCCCCTATCTGTTATGAATTTAATATTGGCAATGTCCTCAATATCAAATTGTGCAAAAATAGTTTTTAGTTTGTTAAAAATATTTTCACCTGTCGATATTTCGAAGTGCATCGATTTCAATCCCATAATAATGTCTTTTAAATAATGCAATGTGACACCTAAAAAATTTCTGTTGATGTACTGATCTGTACACATATCAATCGTTGTCGATACTCCTCCATTATCCACACTTCTTTTAGTCCCTTGGAGATCATTGTCCGCTTTTCTTCCGCATCTTTTTCCGCATTTCGGCTTAATGTCGTTGCGTCCGGCAGTAGGTTATCAATATCGACGTCCGCCCCATAAGCAGCACCAATTTGTATAAAGAATTTCACAAGATTGCGAAATCCATTTCCGCTCACTGCGGAAAACGGGCGACAATCCTGAACAACCCATTCGCTGCATAGCTAATTTTTTGTCCAAGCTAGAATCTATTTTTGCTTCCATTGGTTTTCTTAAAGACAAACAACATTTGTGTCTTGACAAATTTGAAGTTTGGTTAACAACAAACTTCAGCACTTTTCTGCATGTATTGCAAAAAAGCCAGCCTTCAAGGACAGTTTGGTCTTCTTGTATAATTTCACATAATATTGTCCAAATTATACTTTTGCCCTTGTGAGTTGGAGCTACGGTGTAATCGCCACGTTCTATTTTATTTTTTATTATTTCCGCCGTCATTATGTTTGCCTCCGCAACAAGTTCAACGATGCACTAAACTTGAACGCAAAGAAGAAATCATGCAAAAGCACCATGGTGTTTAAAAAACACTCAAGTGATTCTTGTGTGTTTTGCCTACTTCTATTAATCCCACATTGTCTTTTTTGTTACTTGTGATTTTTCCATCATTCGTTTTGAGTGCAAGTGCGACAAGCACGCGTTGCACAAAAATCAATGGGTGCAAGCACAAAAAAATAACGGCACCTTGTATGAGCGAGAGGGTAATAATGTCGGCACTCATAGCACACATGAAATTTTTGATAAGTGTGTGTCTTTGCTTTGCTTAGCCGGGTGTGAGTGGCACCGGGACACAAATTTTATTGGGTGTGAGTAAGGTGGCAAAAAGTGACACCCTTGCAGTTCTCTGGTGCGTATGTGTCCACCTGGCGACCAGCTCCGTTCAGCGTTACTGGACAAAAGTCGGCCTCCCTCGGCGTCAACGCAGCTTAAATTTCTCTGCACGGCCACCTCCGCTGGCTGCGGGGCCCTTCTCTCCAGGATGTTTCTGAAGACGGGCGAGTGCTGACTCCTCTCGTGGTCCCTGTAACCACCTCTTGGGGAAGAGCTCTTGTCCCGGCTGCGTCTGGAAACTGCTGACTGCTGCTTTCCTCCGTTGTGGCTCCTGAAGCCACCTCGCTGCACCGGCCATCTACTCTTCTCGTCCGCTCAAGGTTGCAGACGGTGATGTAACCAGCGACATCCGTTGATCTGGCACTCACCATTCACATCGCAGGATATGGTCGTATGTCCACTGCGTAAGCATGCGCAGCAGAGCCGATGCCTCTTCACTATACTTCACCTACCCGGTGGCGAATTTCCAATGAACTTCCTGCAGCTCGTCGCAGTATGTTGCCCTCCACAAATTGGACAACCTCCATGCCGATCATCCTGTTGATCGCATCCGTTCTGGTCGACACTCGCATGCAGAACTCGACGCCTCGGTTCCTTTCCCTCGACGTCCAAAATCGTACACAGGACGTTTGCGTACTCCTGTAGCCACGCGCTGAAGTGTCCTACAGTGGGAAAGGTCTTGATCGATGCAGCGTACCTGGCCCAGTCCACTCGCTTACTCGTAGGAAGCTTCGCCACAGGCTTCTCCATGAGTGTTGGAATTCGCAGGTTCTGCTCCGCCTTCGCTTACTGCAAGAAGGCTGTGAGGTTACTCACTCGGGTTACTCACCAGGTGCTGCTCCGAAATTGGCGGCACCTCTCGCACGATGTTTAGCTGGCTGCGTATAAGCTGCTCCGGTAGGCAAAACCTAAAGCGCAGCTGCTCCATCACGGCGCTGACGTTCCCAGAGTGAATCAGCAGCGACTTTACTGTCTCGTGTGCTTTATCCTTCAGCGCCTTCAACAATATCTGGTTGTTCTACAAGTCCGTGCTCTTGTATGCTTGGGTCGTCTCCGCCACTCGGACTGCCCTCCAAATACAGGCAGGTCCGGAAGCTTTCTTGGCCCATACGCTCCTTGAGCTCCATTCGGCGTCATCGAGGCCTACGATCCGACAAATGGCGATGCTTTTGCCATGTTGTGTATGCTTTTGCCACGTTGTGGATGCTTCCTGTAGCACGAATCCATGTGCTGTCTGTGCAGCACTTGTAGCACACAGTGGCTCCACGAGATGATTGCTAGTCGTTAGCAATGGGGGTGCACTCCAATATGACGGCAGCGTGCAGGCCTCATTGGTCGCACCGGCACCGCCATGTGGGACAGGCCCGACCCCGTTAGTTGGAGCCTCACCGTAAGATGTGGCTAATGGCGGTCCGCAACTCCGCAATCCTTTTCAAAAGGTACGACGTGAGGGGCTGGCTCATCTGCGGCTCTGAAGTCGCAGCTGTGACAGCAGTACTTCTGGGTTGGGACGGTACCTTAGTCACCGTAGTGGCTGGGCTAGAAATGGCCGCCGCCGTGGTTATATTCACTCGCGGCTTGTTTTCTGCTCCACTACTCGCTGGCTGCTGATCCTCTCGCGTTGTTGTAGGCGCCAAAATGGCTGCACATGACAGCTACCCCACACGCGTAGGTCCGAAGAGAGGGTTAACTTCAAGGGCCTATGGCCATGATGAGTGAGCGCGTTTTATTCTGTCAACAATTCAAATTAGCCTCATACATTTCAAACTAACTTAACCTTACCGCAGTGTTCACTCCTACAATTCACAAGACAATGAGAAGCACAATTTTGGCGGCAATCACACTACCGATATTAGTAGGTCCACACTTCAAGGGCCAAGAAATCCATACGAGATAGGATAACTTAACAAATACTAGATTTTCCTTACAATACTTATTCTACCTATCGATTACAATGTTTGCTCGCTCTCGCTTCCTTTGTTTCGAAAGTTCTAAGCATGCAGTTTCTGCGCTCTTGCGGTACTTATAAATTACTCGCTTATAAATTTCAATTCGATAAAATGAATAATAATAATTTAGTCTGCTTCTGCAAAAAATGCAGCCTCGTAATCAGGACTGACCATTCTAATATGACTTGTTGGCTCTGTGAAAACAATTTGCACACCTAACGCGCCGATTTTGCTGGCGGGACAAGTGATGGGCCCAATTTGTAGACCTGTTGTGCTGCTTGTGTCGAGGTTGCGAACGAGATGAAATCGTTCATGCGCAAAACTAAAAGCGGCTTGATGGAGCTGTTTCGGAGTTGCTAGAGATAGTTTGCGCCGAGCTGATGAAATCCGCTGGATTCGCAGTTTAATAGTCGTGAGCTATAAGAAGAGCCCCCAAGCGCAAAAAAGGCGCTGGTGGTGAGCAGGAAAAGGGGAACACCCGGCAAATTAATACAAAAACCGTCGTCGCATGCAGACGTGTATTTATTGTGCTCCGGGAAAAAATATTCAATAAAATCACAAAAGTGCAGTGACCGTTTTAATAAATCTACAATAACGCGAAAAGACGCTTTCTGCGATGAAATCGCGAATGTTTATATTGATTGGTCATTTAATTAATATAAAACTTAACACTTAAAACTCTAATTAACTTTACCACGAATACAATGAGTCTGAACGACGTTCGCACACAACGTCAACGTGAGCAAGACGAGAGAAGGCTCTCAGTACAAAGAAATAACGCGTACTTCTCTTTTAAAGCAACCGAAAATAGCGGGCAATTACCCCCAATTTGACCGAGTTCTTAAACGTATCGAGCGAGAGCGCGCGTTCTTGCTCCCACTCGCTACCATCGACGTCTCTGCGGCCAAAGAGCGCTGAATGTGCTCCAATGCAGGTATGCAATAACCTAAGCTCATCAGCAGTAACTAGCACCGCAATTTCTTTAACAACGTCAACTGTAACTACAACAACAACTGCAACCGTATCGACTGCTCGTTTAATGACATCATCAGCTAGCAGCGCAAATATTAATACGTCTGCCACTGCGCTGCCCGAAAAACAGAACAAAACCAATGAATGTACTAAGCCGGCTGTGCAGACTGGTATGGATCGCTATATCAAAATCAAAAGGAAGCTGAGCCCTCTAAATTCTCAACGCAAAATAACCCGTAACAATGCTAGCCTAGCTGGAATAGAAACGCCCACGAACTCAAACCGATTTAAAATCTTGGAAGACGCCTATGACGTTGAGGCGGCCGAATCCACTGAAGTCGAGAAAAGGAAGCCAAAACCTCCGCCAATTTATATTCGAGAAAAAAGGTCCAATGTTCTTGTCAACAAAATTATCGAGCTTATTGGAAAGGATAACTTCCACATAATACCTCTAGTAAAGGGCAACATCCAGGAAACAAAGGTTCAAATGAAGTGTGAAGATAATTAGTATAATAGTATTATCGAAATATCTTTCCGAGAATAAAAAGAACTTTTACACGTATCAGCTAAAAAGTAGCAAGGGCCTGCAAGTCGTACTTAAGGGCATAGAGTCCGACGTAACGCCTGCAGAGATAACAAAGGCGCTTCAAGAGAAGGGATTTAACGCTAAGACAGTCTTCAACATCCTTAACAGGGATAGAAAGCCGCAGCCACTCTTTAAGGTTGAGCTCGAACCAGAAAATAAGCCCCTAAAGAAATACGAAGTGCACCCCATTTACAATCTTCAGTTCCTGCTGCACCGCAGAATTACAGTTGAGGAACCGCACAAACGCAATGGCCCGGTACAATGTGCGAACTGCCAAGAATATGGCCATACAAGGTCATACTGTAAACTGCGCCCGGTGTGTGTAGTTTGTGGAGATCTTCATGACTCCGCACACTGCCCAGCGAGCAAAGATGACTGCAACTCGAAAAAGTGCGGCAACTGCGGTGGCAATCACACTGCTAACTACAGAGGCTGCTCTGTTTACAAGGAGCTGAAAAGTCGCATCCACCAGAGAGGAACTGCCGCCCGCACCCAAAATAAACAGATGACAGCTTCCAGATCAAACCCTGAAGTCTTCTTCTCGACTGCAGCCAGATCCTCACTAGGACCCTTAAACTCTAATAAAAATGAGACTTACGCAAGCGCTTTAAAATCAGGACTGGCTAACCCTGTCTCAAAAAGTTCATTTCTGCAATCAGCATACCAAGAACCGAACACGGCTCAGCAGCAACAATTCCCGGAGCAGTCAAACAGCAACTTCGAAGATATGATATACAGCCTGCAGCAAAGCCTTACGGAGTTTATGTCGTTTATGCGCACAACTATGCAAGATTTAATGCGAAACCAAAATCTACTGATTCAAATGCTGGTTTCACAACAATCCAAATAATGACTTCCCTAAGGATATCTACGTGGAACGCTAACGGCGTCTCACAGCATAAACTTGAGTTAGCTCAATTCCTACTCGACAACCATATCGATGTAATGCTGCTTTCAGAAACACACCTTACAAATAAATACAATTTTCAACTACGAGGTTACTCATTTTACGGAACAAATCATCCAGATGGTAAAGCACATGGTGGACTGGAATTCTAATCAGAAGCCGTATTAAGCACCACTATCATAACAAATTTGCTAAAAATTACCTACAGGCCACATCTATAAATATACAAACAAATATACTACTAGCCGCCGTATACTGCCCCCCTCGCTTCACCATAGCTGAAGATGAGTTTATGCAGTTTTTCAACTCACTAGGAGACCACTTCATAGCAGCAGGGGACTACAACGCCAAGCACACACACTGGGGATCACGTCTCGTGACTTCAAAAGGAAAACAGCTCTATAATGCAGTTATAAAAGCCAAGAACAAGCTCGACTATGTTTCTCCTGGCAGGCCAACATACTGGCCGGCAGACCCAAGGAAACTACCCGATTTAATAGACTTTGCAATTACCAAAAACATTCCAAAAAATCTGATAAGCGCCGAATGCCTCTAGGATCTTTCATCGGATCACTCGCCTGTCCTGTTTATTCTTCTCTGACATCCAGGCGCATTGGAGCAATCGTTTAAATTGACATCTCAGA
This sequence comes from Drosophila fuyamai, assembly GCA_018153365.1. Taxonomy (NCBI): domain Eukaryota; kingdom Metazoa; phylum Arthropoda; class Insecta; order Diptera; family Drosophilidae; genus Drosophila; species Drosophila fuyamai. Next base: position 579,143 of record JAECXW010000114.1, read on the forward strand.
AAACCAATTGGGTTAAGTACAAGAAATACATTAGCTCACACATTGAGCTAAGTCCTCATCTCAACGATGGAGCCAACTTAGACAGATTTATTAATACACTGGAGTCTGTACTCGTCTCTGCTGCTCGAGTTTCAACACCCCAAACTACAAGTACACAAAGCAACCAAAAGAAGACAAATCTACAAATAGAACAGCTCGTCCTCGAAAAGCGACGCTTACGTCGAGAGTGGCAACTCCACAGATCACCATCTGCTAGGCAAAGCTTCAAATATGCCTCACGTCAACTCACAAAAGCTTTACAGCAAGAAGAAGCACATGTCCACCCACGCTACATAGAGCAATTGTCAACATCTAGCACAAAACACTCACTATGGCGAGCTCACCCTACTCTAAGCTCACCGAAAGTAACCGTGATGCCTATTAGAAACCCCACAGGCGGCTGGGCGCGCAGCGATGCAGACAGAGCCAGCACGTTTGCCAACCACCTTAAAAATGTCTTCCAACCAAATCCTGCCACTAGTGCGTTCACCTTGCCGACTTTACCACATGAGCCTCAGCTTCAACATAACCCAATTGAGTTTCGCCCAAACGAAATCGTTAACATCATCAAAAATCAGCTGAATCCGAAAAAATCCCCGGGCTGCGACCTCATAACTACCAAAATGATCATTGAGCTCCCATATGGCGCCGTTTGCACTATCACCCAGCTTTTTAATGCCATCGCAAAACTTGGCCACTTTCCAGTGAGATGGAAAAAGTCGATTATAATAATGATAGCAAAGCCAGGAAAAGACCACACAATTCCCACGTCGTATAGACCTATAAGCCTACTCTCATGCTTATCTAAACTCTTTGAAAAATGCGTATTGATTCGGATAAACACATACCTAAGAATCCAGGAAGGAATTCCGTCACATCAATTTGGGTTTCGTGAAAAGCACGGAACAATTGAGCAGGTCAACCGGATAACATCAGAAATTCGGAACGCGTTCGAAAAACGAGAGTACTGTACTGCCATATTTTTAGACGTCTCTCAAGCATTTGATAGAGTTTGGCTAGAAGGTCTAATGTACAAGATCAAGAAAATGCTCCCCTACAACACCCATAAGCTTCTAGAGTCTTACCTCTACGACAGAAAATTTGCTGTTCGATGCAACACTGCTATAACTGACGATTTCACTATTGGAGCTGGAGTTCCTCAAGGAAGCGTGCTTGGACCAATATTATATGTCCTCTACATAGCAGACATCCCAACAAGCACACGACTAACAACATCTACGTTTGCTGATGATACAGCCATTCTCAGCCGCTCAAAATGCCCGATGCAAACAACTGCGCAGCTCGCTCTTCATCTGGTCGATGTAGAAAAGTGGCTATCAGATTGGCGAATTAAAGTGAACTCTACTCCCGCAAGCAAACGAAGTGACATATCTAGGAGTACACCTCGACAGAAGACTCACATGGCGCCGGCACATTGAAGCCAAAATAACACACCTAAAGCTAAAAGCCAGTAGCCTTCATTGGCTTATCAACGCTCGGTCTCCCCTTAGTCTTGAATATAAAGTCCTGCTGTATAACTCGGTACTAAAACCTATATGGATGTACGGCTCTCAGTTATGGGGGAATGCCAGCAATAGCAATATTGACATAGTCCAGCGAGCTCAGTCGAAGATCTTGAGAACAATCACCGGGGCACCGTGGTACGTTCGCAACGAAACCATACATCGCGACTTAAAAATTCTACCAGTCAAAGAAGTGATCGCAGAGCAGAAGGAAAAGTACTTTACCAAGCTATCGTTGCACCCTAACCACCTAGCGAGAGGTCTTACAATGTTGATCAACCAATCACGCCTTCGTCGCAATGACTTACCCACCCAGCGACCGACTTGAGGCACGCGCAACCAGAATGCAGTCTTATTATACTGTTAGTTAAATTTTAATGTTAAGATTCGTAAACTTATTGTTAGTCTCAAAATTAAGAGAAGATTCAATAAATAAAAGCAAAGTTGATAAAAAAAAAAAAAAAAAAAAGAACAACAGAGCATTCCGGATTAGCAGCTGATCGCAGCAAACCCTCAAATGTTGCTAAGATCAACAGCTAAAAAAGATTCGGTAACCGAACAATCAGTAGCAGATTCATGCAACCGGGGACTTGCGTCTTGTCCGTAGTGGGTGCACTATTAGTGGATCAACCTATCTCTCAAAATGTAGCATCACCACCACAAGGAGCCGGACAACCGGCTCATTTTGGTTTTGCAGAAACAATATCTGCTCCATCAAAATCCCTTTCAGTGGTTAGTGTAAAGGTTGACAAGTTTAAGATTTCTTATGCTAGAGACATTTCATCTTTCAAGATAACTGTCTCTAACGAGCCTTTTGAAGCCATATGCTCGGGCGACTTTAGGCCGGATAATATGGTGGTAAAAGAGTTCGAGGCTAAGATAAAGAAGAAGGGGCCCGTGGGAGTAAAACTTCCTAGTCGAGGCCAAGCCATTGTACCAATTTCAAAAAACTAACTTCTAACCCCCTTTTTTCCTATCAAAATGCAATAGATTTGCGTAGCAAGCTCACTAAATTGTATTCCGATTGCCTTTCCTTTGCATCTCATATTATTGTGTTTACAGAAACCTGGTTAAAGCCGGAGATGTTTAGCTCCGAAGTTTTTTCTGGTAAGTACACAAATATAGGTATGACCGTCCCTCTAGACGGGGAGGTGGATTTTTAATTGGAGTTGATTCAAACCTCCTGTCTGAGGAGTGATTTTTTTAATGAATTCAATACCATTGAATTTATTTGTGAAAAGTTATCGCTTCCTGGCAGCTCTATATACATAACTTGCTCATATATTCCGCCGTTGTCTGAACTTCCTGATTATTTAAATCACCTTTCCGTTATTAAGTCTGTTGCAAATAAGCTTTCCGATACGGATCAGCTGGTAGTTCGAGGTGATTTTAATATACCTGGAGTTACTTGGCCCACTGAGGATGGATCGAATATCTTACTACCTATAGCACAGCATGATTTTATTGACGGCCTGCTTGACATATCTTTATCTCAAGTAAAGCAGGTTCGAAATTCATTAGGTCGCCTACTTGATTTGTGTTTTGTATCAAATCCTGAAGGCGTGCTTCTGTCCAGAGTAGCGCCACTTACGCAACCTGCAGATCCATATCACCCTACAATCGAACTTTAATTTGATACGGGTAGAGTTATAGAAGAAAAATCAGAAAAACCATCCAAACAAATACATTGTTTGCAAGGCGGACTTTCTGAGGCTAAATAATTTTATTTCTGGCTTTACTTATACAATAATATGTCCGATGTTTTTTACACTGCAATAAACTCATTTTTTAATTCCTGTGTTCCGTGGTACTATCCGTCAATTTCCAATAAATCTCCTTGGTTTAGCAAAGAGTTGACACACTTAAGAAATGTAAAGTCCAGACTTTTTAGGAAATATAACAAGAAAGGAAAGCTAACTTCGGGCGGAGCCGAAGTTGATATACCCTTGCAGATTATTCTGTAAATAATATTCTCCAAAATTATTCATATGATGCATTCTTAATACTCATAAAAATCCCAACTTCCTAACTTAAAAAAAACCAAAGTTATGGCATTTCAATCGTTCAGTTATATGGCAGCTATAGGATATAGTCGGCCGATCACTATAAAATTTGGTAGGTCGGATTGATTGGCCAAATATAAAATTCAAATATAAATCCCAACTTCCTAACTTTAAAAACACCAAAGTTATGGTATTTCCTATCGTTATATGGGAGCTATAGGATATAGTCGGCCGATCCTTATGAAATTGGCTAGGTCGAATTGATTGGTCAAATAACAAACCCATAGAAAATCCCAACTTCCTAACTTTACAAACACCAGAGTTATGGCATTTCCTATCGTTCAGTTATATGGCAGCTATAGGATATAGTCGGCCGATACCGGCCGTTCCGTCTTATATACTGCGTGCAAAGGAAAGAAGGGTGTGTGCAAAGTTTCAATTCGTTATCTTTAAAACTGAGAGACTAGTTCGCGTAGAAACAGACAGACGGACAGACAGACGGACAGACAGACGGACAGACAGACGGACAGACGGACATACGGACATGCTTATATCAACTCAGGAGGTGATCCTGATCAAGAATATATATACTTTATAGGGTCGGAGATGTCTCCTTCACTGCGTTGCACACTTTTGACCAAAATCATAATACTCTCTTTAAGGGTATAAAAATACCGCTTCTCAATCTGTGTGCGAACATTTTTGCCGAAACAAAATAGATTTTTTTAAAATAATTAAAATCATCTTGTTTATTGCGGTGCTGTAAAAAGCTGGCCGCCTATGAAACGCCACCTTTTTAGAGACGGATTTGACCAAATTTTTTTCAGCTTTTTCACAAATGATTATATTACTTTACAGGGAATAGCATACGGAATTCAAAGAGGAATTTATTCCTCTTCTTAAAGTCTTCCGAAGCTAAATGGTATGATGCCAAAAGAATTCATTTGCAAAATTATGTAATTGAAAAATTGAAATATGAAAACTGTCCAAATGAATTAAAAACAAGAAAGGAAAGCTAACTTTGGGCGGAGCCGAAGTATATATACCCTTGCAGAATATTCTGTAAATTTTATTCTTTAAAATTTGAATCTAACATATCTACCTTTTTCAGCCACTTTTATAATGGGTTTATAACTGGGTTTACATGCTTTAGTTTACAACCCATTACTTTTTAGATAACAAAGACATTTTATTTAAAGAAAACCACGGGATTATCCCATTGTAACCTGGTAAACAGGTCAAATTTGGCAAACGTTTAATTGGTTCAATGAACACATGCAAGGGGCATGAATTGTAAAAAGATCCTAAACTTCGCAACCGCTAACGCAGGTATGAGTGGCTTTGTAACTGTACAATATCAGGTAATACCTTTTTTGATAAAGTGATAAAAATTATTTTTTACAAGTGATACAAATTATTCTTTACAAGTGACAAAATTATTTTTTACAAGTGATAAAAATTTAATGTAGTAGCGTGCTATTCGAAACACAAACTTTGGTAAGTATATTTTACTAATAACTTTCAAATTCTCCTAAAATGGCATTCCATGCAGGTGATTTTATATATATATCATTTAATAATTTTTATTTTTCATACAGCACTATAAAAAATGCCACGTGTATCACATTTGTCACAGGAGCAACGTCGTCAAGCTGCTTTAAGTCGCAGTAGAGCCCGCTATAAACGGAATGCGTCCCAAATAAGAGCTCGAAACTCTCAACATATCGCCAATGTTTGCGACAATAACCCTAACTTTCGGGATTAAAGTCGTGCTCAGGATTCCATTGCCCGCGCGCAGCGGAGAAGAAGTGAAAGGGTTCGCAACCTTGAGCGGATTCGGGACGCACAAGCGCATTCAAATCACCGGGAGGACTCTGAGGAGCGAAGACAAGAGCAGTTGCGAAACACTGCTGAGCACTCTACTCGGAGGACTATTCCGGAGTACCGAAATCCTGAACGGGTTCGGGACGCCGCACCGCGTACAATTCGTCGAGAAGACACCGAGGAGCGGCGACAAGAGCCGGTGCAAAATACTGCTGACCATGCCACTCGGAGGAACAATCCGAATTTTGAATTTCAGAGCGGATTCGGGACGCCGCAGCACGAGCTGCTCATCGCGAGGTTCCAGAGGAACGTGCAAGGGAACAGGAAAGGATCACTGGAGAGCACCGACAGCGACGAAGGGATTCGGAAGACAGGCAGCGAGAACGGGTAAGTGACGCCGATAACAGGAGAGCAACCAGGAGAAATCCCATCGCAAGATCACAGGAGCAACGGACAAACACATCACAATACCGGGAAACACGACAACAGCGGAGGATTCGGGAAGAACAAATTCGGCAATGGGAAGAGGATCGATTATTAAACTTTAAGATAAACCCCCAAAATCGACTGGATGCCTCCTAAAGGCAGTCGCAACGAAATACATCCGATTATACATCCCGGCTATCTCCTCTAAATTCCCTCTCCTAAACGTTGGCAACGCCTTTTATTTGTCAAGAAAATTTCCCAGTCCGTCCGGCAAATATAATTTGTGCCACACTTGTCTCCGTGCCATCTCTCTAGGCAAACTCCTATCACACTACCTTTGGGTTCGATTTCCCAGAAATCCCTGAGTGCTTAAATGGACTCACCTGCCTCGAAGAACGCCTTATTTCACCGAGAATCCCTTTTATGAGGATTATTTCCCTCGGCTATGAAAGGCAATGTGGAATCAGAGGGGCAGTGGTGAATGTTCCAATTTCAGTTCCCGATATTGTGACTCCCCTTCCACGCTCTTTCGACTCTACCCATGTCATCCAAGTCCATTTAAAAAGGAGACTAGAGTACGCTCACAATTTCATGACTGAAACTGTCCAGACTTTTTAGGAAATATAACAAGAAAGGAAAGCTAACTTCGGGCGGAGCCGAAGTTGATATACCCTTGCAGAATATTCTGTAAATAATATTCTCCAAAATTATTCATATGATGCATTCTTAATACTCATAAAAATCCCAACTTTATAACTTTAAAAACACCAAAGTTATGGCATTTTCAATCGTTCAGTTATATGGCAGCTATAGGATATAGTCGGCCGATCACTATAAAATTTGGTAGGTCGGATTGATTGGCCAAATATAAAATTCAAATATAAATCCCAACTTCCTAACTTTAACAAGAGAGAACGCTATAGTCGGGTGCCCCGACTATCAGATACTCGTTACTCAGGTAAAAGGAGTGCGAGGGAGATGGAGATAGAAACTTTGATCACGCATAACATTTAAACGAATGGTCCGATTTGAAAAATTTCTTCTACATTTCGATAGGTATTGATAAAGACAATAAAACTGCATTTTTACTTTTCCGAAATATTTAAATTTATATTTAAATAAAATCGTATATAAGCGATTGTGGGCGTTAAAGGGGGCGTGGCACCTTGCGCTGCGTAGGAACTCCTAAAATCTGCATGCAAAATGCCAATCTTCTAGCTTTTATAGTTTCCGAGATCTCAGCGTTCATACGGACGGACAGACGGACAGACGGACATGGCTAGATCGACTCGGCTAGTGATCCTGAACAAGAATATATATACTTTATAGGGTCGGAAACGCTTCCTTCTACCTGTTACATACTTTTGCACGAATACAATATACCCTTTTACTCTACGAGTAACGGGTATAAAAACACCAAAGTTATGGTATTTCCTATCGTTATATGGGAGCTATAGGATATAGTCGGCCGATCCTTATGAAATTTGCTAGGTCGAATTGATTGGCCAAATAACAAACCCATAGAAAATCCCAACTTCCTAACTTTACAAACACCAGAGTTATGGCATTTCCTATCGTTCAGTTATATGGCAGCTATAGGATAAAGTCGGCCGATCTCGGTCGTTCCGTCTTATATACTGCGTGCAAAGGAAAGAAGGGTGTGTGCAAAGTTTTAATTCGTTATCTTTAAAACTGAGAGACTAGTTCGCGTAGAAACAGACAGACGGACAGACAGACGGACAGACAGACGGACAGACAGACGGACAGACAGACGGACAGACGGACATACGGACATGCTTATATCAACTCAGGAGGTGATCCTGATCAAGAATATATATACTTTATAGGGTCGGAGATGTCTCCTTCACTGCGTTGCACACTTTTGACCAAAATTATAATACTCTCTTTAAGGGTATAAAAATACCGCTTCTCAATCTGTGTGCGAACATTTTTGCCGAAACAAAATAGATTTTTTTTTGCTAAAACCATCTTTTGTCGAAATTAAGCACCAGTCCAATCAGCACCGACAGCGAAAGCGACAAAAGTTAATGATTTTATCTTTCCTTAGTTCTCCTTAACGCTCATTCTCATTTTCTCAAGGGTGCATACGCATATTTGGTGACTTTAATTTGGGCAGCTGCGCGGCTTTGTTTGAAGTATACTTTGTACTAGAATATTCTTTCATTCCAATTTAAGCGGTGACATTGAGGGGGCTAGGGTAAGATCAATTGTTTAATATTTTAAGGTTAAAATTAAAATGAATTTGTTTCAGAATTTTTAAGCGCCAGAACGGCAATAAAAAGGAAAAATAATTAAAATCATCTTGTTTATTGCGGTGCTGTAAAAAGCTGGCCGCCTATGAAACGCCACCTTTTTAGAGACGGATTTGACCAAATTTTTTTCAGCTTTTTCACAAATGATTATATTACTTTACAGGGAATAGCATACGGAATTCAAAGAGGAATTTATTCCTCTTCTTAAAGTCTTCCGAAGCTAAATGGTATGATGCCAAAAGAATTCTTTTGCAAAATTATGTAATTGAAAAATTGAAATATGAAAACTGTCCAAATGAATTAAAAACAAGAAAGGAAAGCTAACTTTGGGCGGAGCCGAAGTATATATACCCTTGCAGAATATTCTGTAAATTATATTCTTTAAAATTTGAATCTAACATATCTACCTTTTTCAGCCACTTTTATAATGAAGGGTGTGACAGTAACTGGGTTTACATGCTTTAGTTTACAACCCATTACTTTTTAGATAACAAAGACATTTTATTTAAAGAAAACCACGGGATTATCCCATTGTAACCTGGTAAACAGGTCAAATTTGGCAAACGTTTAATTGGTTCAATGAACACATGCAAGGGGCATGAATTGTAAAAAGATCCTAAACTTCGCAACCGCTAACGCAGGTATGAGTGGCTTTGTAACTGTACAATATCAAGTAATACCTTTTTTGATAAAGTGATAAAAATTATTTTTTACAAGTGATACAAATTATTCTTTACAAGTGACAAAATTATTTTTTACAAGTGATAAAAATTTAATGTAGTAGCGTGCTATTCGAAACACAAACTTTGGTAAGTATATTTTACTAATAACTTTCAAATTCTCCTAAAATGGCATTCCATGCAGGTGATTTTATATATATATCATTTCATAATTTTTATTTTTCATACAGCACTATAAAAAATGCCACGTGTATCACATTTGTCACAGGAGCAACGTCGTCAAGCTGCTTTAAGTCGCAGTAGAGCCCGCTATAAACGGAATGCGTCCCAAATAAGAGCTCGAAACTCTCAACATATCGCCAATGTTTGCGACAATAACCCTAACTTTCGGGATTAAAGTCGTGCTCAGGATTCCATTGCCCGCGCGCAGCGGAGAAGAAGTGAAAGGGTTCGCAACCTTGAGCGGATTCGGGACGCACAAGCGCATTCAAATCACCGGGAGGACTCTGAGGAGCGAAGACAAGAGCAGTTGCGAAACACTGCTGAGCACTCTACTCGGAGGACTATTCCGGAGTACCGAAATCCTGAACGGGTTCGGGACGCCGCACCGCGTACAATTCGTCGAGAAGACACCGAGGAGCGGCGACAAGAGCCGGTGCAAAATACTGCTGACCATGCCACTCGGAGGAACGATCCGAATTTTGAATTTCAGAGCGGATTCGGGACGCCGCAGCACGAGCTGCTCATCGCGAGGTTCCAGAGGAATGTGCAAGGGAACAGGAAAGGATCACTGGAGAGCACCGACAGCGACGAAGGGATATGGAAGACAGGCAGCGAGAACGGGTAAGTGACGCCGATAACAGGAGAGCAACCAGGAGAAATCCCATCGCAAGATCACAGGAGCAACGGACAAACACATCACAATACCGGGAAACACGACAACAGCGGAGGATTCAGGAAGAACAAATTCGGCAATGGGAAGAGGATCGATTATTAAACTTTAAGATGAACCCCCAAAATCGACTGGATGCCTCCTAAAGGCAGTCGCAACGAAATACATCCATACATCCCGGCTATCTCCTCTAAATTCCCTCTCCTAAACGTTGGCAACGCCTTTTATTTGTCAAGAAAATTTCCCAGTCCGTCCGGCAAATATAATTTGTGCCACACTTGTCTCCGTGCCATCTCTCTAGGCAAACTCCTATCACTCTACCTTTGGGTTCGATTTCCCAGAAATCCCTGAGTGCTTAAATGGACTCACCTGCCTCGAAGAACGCCTTATTTCACCGAGAATCCCTTTTATGAGGATTATTTCCCTCGGCTATGAAAGGCAATGTGGAATCAGAGGGGCAGTGGTGAATGTTCCAATTTCAGTTCCCGATATTGTGACTCCCCTTCCACGCTCTTTCGACTCTACCCATGTCATCCAAGTCCATTTAAAAAGGAGACTAGAGTACGCTCATGACTGAAAATGTTAGACCCGCTCGGGTTCTTGAAGCTGTACGGTACTTAGTGAATACCGAGATCTACAGAAAGCACAACATTTCACTAAACGAATCCTGGCTAACAGAACTTCAAGGAATTCATGAAATTCTTTTATTGCGGACGAATCTGATCGCGTAGCAGTAGAGCGCAACTTCTTCACCAGCAATATCAATCCTAAAATGCTGCAGAGCACGAAGAAAATTTAAATCCCGGAGGCCATGAAACATTATTGGTAAATAATGATACTGCAATTCAGCGCATTGCATTGGCACTGGATGAAGGCCGTCGGCCAACAAGATTAACGTTTGACGAAGACGCAGAGGAACTTTCCTTTCCAATTATTTCTTGCGGAGAAATATTTAAATTTCAATTGCTTTACGCAAAAAGTCAGGAGCGGTTACCGCTGGGATGAATCATTTGTTGACCGTCTTGTGCAACATGATGATGGCTACCACATCCTGAAAGGCTTACGGTCTGCACAAGCTCATTGGGAGGCTGAGGAAAAAAAAGTTATAGTCATGTTTCGACAATTTGGGCTGCCAACGTTTTTTATAACTCTTTCCGCTGCTGAAACTAAGTGGAATGCACTTTTAGTTATCCTGTCTCTTCTATTGGATAATAGGCCTATAAGCGAGGAAGAAGCGGCAGCTCATTCCAGCTCCGAAAAGGCTCGGTTAATCTGATCCGATCCAGTGACGTGCTCTCGATACTTCGATTACAGGTTGCGACAATTAATGACTTTGTTCAAAACCGATATTTTTGGGGAATTCATATTTATTGGAGAATCGAATTCCAGCACAGAGGATCTCCGTAAACTCATGGCATGTACTGGCTTGCAGGTGCTCCTAAGCTCGAAGGCGACGAAAATACCGAGTAAAAAACTTTATTGATAAGTTGTTACTTCAAATGGAGACGATACTGAAGTACAAGAAGTAATTCAGTATCAACGCCACAAGCATAGTGCTTCTTGCCTAAGAGAGTTACGCGGACAGGAGTTCGGCCGATTCAATATGTCATATCCTCCTATGCCCGAAACGCGTATTTTGCATCCAATAGAAGAAAACGAAGTCAATATTTAAGATCATAAAACTTTGTTTAAAAAAATTAAGAAAGCTTTAAGGACTATTTCAAATGAAGACGCAGCTTTATTTAACAATTTTGATCATTTTCTGTCCCACCTTGAAACAAATTTTGAAGCCTACAAACTAGCCTTACGTTCCAGCTTAAAAAAGCCAAAGTTACGGCATTTTCGATCAATCAGTTATATGGCAGCTATAGGAAATAGTTGGCCGATCCCGGCCGTTCCGACTTATATACTGCGTGCAAAGAAAGAAGGGTGTGTGCATAGTTTCAATTCGATATCTTTAAAACTGAGCGACTAGTTCGCGTAGAAACAGACAGAGGGACAGACGGACATGCTTATATAAACTCAGGTGGTGATCCTGATCAAGAATATATACTTTATAGGGTCGGAGATGTCTCCTTCACTGCGTTGCACGCCTTTAACCAAAATTATAATACCCTCTGCAAGGGTGTAAAAAAACCGTACAATGACCGTTCTTAAAAGGGAAGTGTTAGTTTACTCAAGTAAACCGCAACCGGATCTGAACCAGGGACTGAAGAGAACCGGTACCGGTACCGAAACCGGAACCGGAACCGTTTCCTTTTTACGGAACCGGAACCCGAACGAAACCGAAATTTTAATTTTCGATGAAACCGAACTGGAACCGGAACCGAGTATTTGGCATACTGTGGAACCGAAACCGGAACCGAAACCGGAACCGAAACCGATATTCTTTTTTTGAGAATGAGTCTCGGATTTTAAATCTACATTTCTACACGATTATACATTAAAAAAATGGAACCGATACTGGAACCGGAACCGATTTGTAATATTTTTTAGGAACCGGAACCGAAACCGGAATCGTTTTGCGATTTTTCTTAGGAACCGAAATTGGAACCGGAACCGCAAACAGATTTTTATAAGAACCGAAACCGGAATCGGAACCGGTATTCCAATCGGTTTCAGTCCCTGATCTTAACTAGCATATACTGCATCTGTGAGTCTTCGATCGGAAGGTAATAGTTTTGGTGCGAATTTGATATGGAAAGTGGCATCTTCCAAAGTGGCTGATGGCTCTCAATCTGTGAACCCATTCACATCTTATACTGAAGATGAAGCTTTGGCTTTAATGGTATCAAACAAATTGACAAAACACCAATATCTTAATATTAAATCAGGTATTAAGAGGCATTTCTGTATCCTTCTTATCATAAGATTATTGAAGCTAAACAACATTATAAATTACTGAACAAGGTGCTGAAGTTCAATTGCAATCCCTTTTTAATTATTTATCAAATCGTTTAGTACAGGTCGTACAACCTGTTTTACGCACTCTTCCTTCAAATTGCCTCTCAAATCGAATTTTGACCTGCAAGTGGGGCTTTGACGAAAGTTCAGTGCATTCAGCTTATAAACAGCGTTAGTTTGAAGACTTTAATGACCAAAATATTCACTTGTGCCTTTAGAGTTGTATACTCTAAAATCTAATTCATGTCAAAAAAATACTGTTGAAAAAATGTAGTCCATCTCGAACTTGCGTACCAATTAAAATCCAGTTCACAAAAGAGCCTACTGCAGTTTCGTTGTCAATAAGAGATGAGATTGAAAGTCAAATAAGTAATTTAGTACCAAGTACCATTAAAAATGATGAATTTCATAATGTATGTATTTCTCATCAAATGCTCCTAACTATGATTGACGGAAAAGTCTGTAATGCTCTTACACAAACTGCCTAACTCAAAGATGTTATGTTTGCGGAGCATTACCCAGCATTATGAACGACATAAATACATAAATTCAAAGAAAAACAGATCCGTCCACATTTAAGTTTTGCTTATCTCCTCTACATGACAAAATTCGATTTTTCCAATGTTTGCTGCATATTGCATATCGCTGGGACTTCAAGATATGAAAAGTTTGAAGTCCTTCATAGAAAGCTACAGTGGCGTGCAAGTCTGAGTACATGTTTGCAACTATTGACTTTGGGCCTACATAAATAAGTTAATAGTAAAGTAAATGAACCCAAATTTGTTGTGTTTATTCTTTAAATATTTGTTAACAAAGGCGCAAAGCGGTACCCAAGGTACAGAGAACTGGTCCACGTCGAATTTTGACTGATGCAGATGCAAGGCTTTTGATCCAAAAAATTAAAAATGAGAAAAATTCTATACCCAAGGATGCATCCGCAGCCATAGGTAAGCCCGTCAGCCAATGGACAGTGTGTCGAGCACTCAGGAGCATTGGATACGTCTCAGAAGTGAAAAAGAAGAAGCCGGCCTTGTCCAATAAGAATATAAAAGCGCGATTAAAATTTGCAAGGGCGCATAAAAATTGGAAACTGGACGACTGTAAAAAAGTTATATGGTCCATCCAGTCGGATGGTAAACAATATTGTTGGAAGAAGCCTGAAGAGTCGTTGCAGAAACGCCACGTACAAGAAACCGTGAAACATGGAGGAGGAAGTGTCATGGTCTGGAGTGGTTTTACTTGGTGGAGCGTTGGACCAATTAAAAAAATAGATGGAATTATTCAGAAGGAAGACTATCTTAATATTCTGCAGACTCATCTTTGCGATTTTGTGTATATAAGGAGAGTGACATCAAAACACACTTCCAAAATCATCAAAGAATAGATCGCAAAAAACATTTCAAGTTAATGGAGTGTCCTAATCTCAATCCTATCGAAAATTAGTGGTTGATAGTGAAAAGACGATTGGGACTCTACGAATCAGTACCAGCAAACCAGCACGAGTTGTGGCAACGAGTTCAGCAAGAATGGAGAGCTATTCCAAAAGAAATCATACAAAATTTTTTAACGTAATTAGAAATAAGGGTCTTTGGACCAAGTATTAAAAAAAAGGCGTTTGTTGAAAAATTCAAATTGAGCATAACTGAGTACAAACGAGTTTATTTTGTTTTTTATTTCTTAATGAGACCAATTAGTTTATTTTGATATGTTTTGTATACGAATTTGTAAATAAATATTCAACGAAAAAACACAACAAATTTGGGTTCATTATTTACTTTACTATTACCTTTTTTATGCGGGCCCAAAGTCAATAGTTGCAAACATGTACTCAGACTTGCACGCCACTATAGCATTAAAGCAAAAAAGGCATATATTCAAGCAGCCTTCAAGGAAAAGATCGGGTTCTTAGTAGATTTCCCTAAAACAGGAGGTAGTGGATCAACAAACGACGGAAACACCGCACGTAGGTTTTTTTAACGATCCAGATATTTTATCTGAAATAACGGGCATCGACATTACTTTGATATAATGATTTGGCATAATTTTGCAAATTCTCTCTTCTGGTTTTGAAATCAATAGAAAAAAATTTAAGGTTTATACGCTCGATACAGCAAAAATGTATGTGGTATAATATGGACAGCTCTCTGAAGAGGCACAGGAATCTTGAAATAAAGATTTAAAAAGATTTCGAAAAAATAAAACTTGAAAAATATCTAGAAAAGATACCATGATGGACTTGAAGCATAATTTGCTAATTTCTTCTGATCCAGTAATACTATCAAAATCAAAATGCTTTTAAAAACACACAAAGCCTCTAACAAAAGAAGCTGCCATTAAATCAGAAAGTCTCCTCAGAATCAGATAGTGATTCTTAGTGAGCCGATACTTTTACAAATTGTTACAGTTAAATTTTTCTTAAACATTTCTTTAGTTAAAAAAAATAATTTCTTAAAAATTAAAAAAATAAAATAAAAAAGAGTACAAACAAAATGTTTAAAAAATACAAATTTTTTTAAAAATTTAAAAAATGAGTCTTAATTTACTGTAAACCTCCACGTGGTACTCTCTAGGGTCACAACTGCCATTTTGGAGCCGCCATTTTGAATTTTGAAATTTTGACTTCACATTCGAAATCAGCGACGCACAAGTACTCCCCTGGCTTTATCCACCATGTAAGCAATATGGTCACAAATCTTATGTGTTGGGTCAAGAAGGACGCCAAGGTCATCAACATGCGTAATTCTAGACAACGCACATCCACCCAGCTTATAAGTGCCATATTGTGGGTTCACCCTAAAAAATGTCATTACTTTACACTTAGCGCTATTTAGGTCAGATTGTATTGTCTGAATTGATGGAAATTTCGTTTTATTGCAGGCATAACTTAACGTCATCTGCGTACATAAGGACACGCGACTCTGTCAAGACTAGAGGGAGATCGTTTATAAATAAAGTAAAAAGAAGTGGGCCAATGTGGCTTCCTTGTGGGACCCCTGAAGTAACTCGGATCAAATCAGAGATCGAGTTTTTAAAGAGGACTCGTTGAGTCCTACCACTCAGATAACTTGAGATCCATGTTAGAAGATCACATGGAAAGCCTAATAAGTCTAGCTTTAATACAAGAGGCGAGTGATTTACTGAATCTCAACTCTTTACTAAAATCAGTGTAAGCTACGTCAGTCTGCATGTTCTTTCTGAAGCCATTTATTACAAAAGACGTTAGCTCCAAAAGGTTTGTCGTCGTCGATCTTTTAAGTTAATATTGACATGGAGATAGATTTATAATTTTTCGAAAAGCTTTGGAATGGCGGATAATTTGGATTTGCCTCTGTAATTGATTCCTTTTTTATGAAGGGGAATTACAAATTAATCCTTTCATATAAGTGGGAAGTGAGAAGTTTCGAAAGATAAGGTAAACAATTCGTGTAGTGGTCTACACAGAGTTTCAGCACAGTACATAATCACGCAGCCTGGAACTCTGTCGGGACCCGGTGAATGGACTGGTTTAACTTTATGGAGATTCAAAACAAGGGAGCTTGCGCTTAACCTCAGACAAAGAATTAAGATTGACTTGGATATGGCATTTGAATAAGACGGATTTGGATGGGATGATACAGAATATGATGTCTGGAATAACTGGGCAAATAGATTTGCAATTGCCTGATCAGTATTTGATGTAGAATTTTCAAATGATAGCGATGCTGAGTAACCGACTGATTTACGCATAGTGTTAACAAAATTATTCAACTGTTTTGGATCTTGTGAAAATTGGACTCTAAAACGAGTCAGATAGCTTTTATAACACCAGGCGTATAGAGAAAACCGCACATTTTAAATTTACTGAAAAGTTTGGACTAAACATTTTTCAGGTGTGACATCTCATTATTATACCATAAAAGTTTATTTGAAATTGACGGATAGAGCGAGGGTGGTCCGATAAGTAACTAGCCTCCAAAAGAAAAACGAAAATTTTGGAAAAGTGGCCATTTATTTCTCAACAAATTCTCCTTTTAGCTCGATACACTTGACCTAGCGATGCTCCAACTTCTTTAAGGGGTTATCCGGGTCTTGAAGCACGAAAAAAGGCGTATTTCCATGAATTTTTAATATATAAGGTTTGACCAACATTGTGTAAAAATTTGAACCAAAAGTATTAAAACTTGAGCCGTTGAGGCAGGCTTGAACTTGACCAAATAAAAAATTGTGTCCTTGCGGTAGGCAAAATATTTCCGTCAATATTTATCTGAAATCAAAAAACCAAAGTTGTTCTGATAGTGTATGTGTCTACGAGCCATTTTTTTTAAAATTAAAAATTAAATTTTTTGCTGCGCTATTTATAAAACGTGTAATTTTTTACATAAATTTTTGGCCATTCTGTAATTGAAAACAAAAAAATCCCTTCGTTAAGGACAACAAAAACATGTATAAAAGAAGTGTGCAAAAGCAGAAGTCGATCGGTGCAATAGTTTTTGAGAAAACGTGACTACCGAATTAAAAAAAGTGGTTTTGTGAAAAACGTATTTTTTGAAGTGTCAAGACCCGTATAACCCCTTAACCCGTCTGAAAAATAAGACCTCGTTTTCTCAAAGTCTGCAAAATAGGCCTCTGTGCCGGCGAAGACCTCATCATTCGACGCACATTTCTGTCTAACGAGTGACTTTATCAAGATGCGAAACAAAAAGAAGTCACACGGGAGAAAATATATTTGGAGAATATGGTGGATGGGGTAGCAGTTCGTTGCCCAATTCGACCAATTTGACCTTGGCGAGGGCGGAAGTGTGAGCCAGTGCGTTGTCATGATGGAAGAGCACTTTTTCTTCGCAAAAATGGAGCCGTGTTTTGTCCAATTCGGCGGTGAATCGGCCCAGTAATTCGGCATAGTACAGCCCTGTACCGTTTTGCCCTTCTCCAGGTAGTCGATGTAGATCACACCTTGTGAATCCCAAAAAACGGCCGATGGGGCGGTCTTCGCCTTCTTCGGAGCTGGTTCGCCGGGTGAAGTCCACTGTTTCGACTGTTCCTTCCGATCCTTATGAAATTTGCTAGGTCGGATTGATTGGCCAAGAATAAAACCCATAGAAAATCCCAACTTCCTACCTTTAAAATCACCAAAGTTGTGGTATTTCCGACCGTTATATGACAGCTATAGGATATGAAACTTGGTAGGTCGAATTCATTGGCCAAAAATAAAACCCATAGAAAATTGCAACTTCCGAACACTGTTTCGACTGTTCCTTGGTCTTTGGTGTGTACCAGTGGATCCATGTTTCGTCGACGGTCACGAAACGACGCAGAAACTCCTTCAGATTACAGTTAAACAGCGTCAAACACTGCTATGAAGTGGTCTCACGGTTGCGTTTGTCGTCCGGAG
Organism: Drosophila fuyamai; assembly: GCA_018153365.1. Classification (NCBI taxonomy): domain Eukaryota; kingdom Metazoa; phylum Arthropoda; class Insecta; order Diptera; family Drosophilidae; genus Drosophila; species Drosophila fuyamai. The sequence goes on from JAECXW010000114.1 coordinate 597,078, forward strand.
TGAACAAACGCGACACCCATCGCGCCGACAGCTTTCTCATGCCCAAAATTTCATGCAGGATATGACCCACGCGGTCCCTTCCAAAAACAATAATCGAATCACAGACCGACCGATATTGCTCTTTCTCCATTTTTTTAAAATCCGCGGACACGTCCGATTCCACACGCAGTCAAAAGAAAACTACGAGTCCGATTCGGTTGAAATTTGGACAGTAACCGTCTACGAGAATGTACTACACGATAGTAAATTTATTTGCGATAGTGACGCCATCGGGCGGTGAGTGACGTCATCACAGTGGTGCCAACGATTCCGACGTCATTCCACCACCCCAGGCCTCCTCATCACCGACACAAGGAAATGGATTGGCGAAACTTCCATACAACCCGTCATTTCAAGCTTCTCATTTAGAACACATTAACAAAAATACACAGTTCGCGTCGACGACGCTCACGACCACTAGCATGGCAGTGGGTGTTATCTTAGCGGTAGGTGAAAAGCCCGCTCCAACGCCATGCGGTTTATCGAACCTAACCTCACATGGTCCGGCCCCGGTTACGCAACAGCTGATCAGGCCAAAGGACGGCGAAGCCGCAGGGCGCTTATTAGTGGGACTAGGCGCAGCCTCAAAATAATGCTGACCTCTGGCATACCAACACCCTCGCTGATTGCCGCTCGTCAAGCGATCCCAAAAGAGTACCAGCATTCGATGGCAACCCCAAGCTTGGTTATTATTTAATAGCAGTTTTCAAACTAACACAGAGATCGCCGGCTACACCAACGCGGAGAACCTCATGCGCCTACAGTCAAGCCTAAGAGGTAGGGCCCGAGAACTAGTACAAAGTAAATTACTATTACCAGCGATGGTCCCCGAAATCATACAGACACTTCAAATGTGTTTCGGTCGGCCAAAGCATGTACTTCAAACAATGCTTGATAAAGCACGTAAAATGCCGCCTCCAAAGGACAAACTAGAACCTCTGATCGAGTACAAGCTCTGGGTCAGAAACATATATTCAACGATGGAAGCCTGCGAGCTAGTCGCCCACATGAGCAACCCACTCCTTGTGCAGGAACTAGTGGAAAAGCTTCCTTCGCAGCTAAAATTGCAATGGGCCTTGCACCCTAAAGAAACCGCAGTGCCGGTGGTGAAAGTATTCAGCGAATGGATGTACACAATGGCCGAAGCAGCTAGTCAAGTATCATCCCCACTATACTTCGGCCGCAGCGAACGCCTTAATTACCATTCGGCGAGTGAGGAACCACTTCGTGTTAGAGGGAAATGCGTGATATGCGATGCGGGAGACCACAAGTACAACTTTAGTGAACGTCACCACTACTGCACGCACAACAACTCTACCGTGCCAAACATTCGCGCCAGCCAACAGCACCCGAGCTGGAGAGCGGTCACATTCTCGCCCATAGACATGCGGATCAAACTAATTTCCGTATTGTACCAATCAAAATTGATTATAAGACTCAACAAATTAAAACCTTTGCCTTTCTAGACGAAGGATCATCAGTAACGCTGATCGAAGAAACTATCTTTCAGCAGCTGGCGGTGACAGGCGTACCACACCCACTCTGCCTGAAATGGACCGAAGAAACTTCTAAGACAGCGACTTTACGTGTCATCAACACGCAGAACGGAGCCAAATTTAAACTGAGAGATGTTCGCAGCGGCAGAAGCCTAAACTTGCCAATGCAGTCCGCCAACATGGAGGAGCTCGCTATTAAGTTCCTTAAAGGACTACCGATCGCCTCATATGCCAACGTGCGACCAACTATAATCGTTTGAGCGGATAACTGGAATTTAGCGTACCTCTTAGAATCCGGGACGGAGGGTGGCGCCAGCCAATTGCTTCCAAAACTCGACTGGGATGGACGTTGCAAATCCCTCCGAGCAAAAGAACTAACGCAGAGGGACACGTTAACATCCATGATTTGAAATTGGACTGCTGTGGATGAGCGAGAACGCAGCTCTACCAGATAGTTACCCAAACGCCCTTAGACGACTGATGTGTCTACAACGGAAATTTATCAAGGAACCAGCACTAAAGATTAAAACCCAAAAGGAGATCGATAATCTCGTGCAAAAGAAATATGCCCGTAAATGCAGCCGAGATTCTGGAAGAACACGCGAGGATATGGTATCTACCAACCTTCATAATTACAAACCCGAACAAACCTAATAGGGTTCGGCTAGTTTGGGATGCAGCGGCGCAGTCAGGGGGACAATCCCTGAACGACTTCATACACGCCGGTCCCGATCTCTTGAAACCATTGGTGGATCTTCTGATTTCATTTCGCTCCGGAAAGGTGGCGATCATCGGTGACATCGCAGAGATGTTTCACCAAATTCGAGTCAAGCCGGAAGATGCCCATGTTCAGCGTTTCCTTTGGTACGACCAATATGACGAGCTACACCACTCAAGCGTCTACACGATGGAAGCGCTCACATTTGGCATAAACTGCGCACCATGTATCGCACACTTCATACGGGACAGAAACGCTGATAGGTTCAAACAGGAATATCCCGCCGCCACCAAACCGTAAAAAATTACCATTATGTCGACGACTTTTTCTACAGCGGCAATGACAATAAGGAGGTGATAGAAATCGCCACAGAAGTTTGAAATATTCACGCCGCAGGGGGTTTTATATTCGCAACTGGGCATCGAACTCGAAGGCTGTGCTTAGCGAACTAGGCGGAGAACCATCGTCAACGGAGGTCGAAATCACCACCGCCGAGAAAGTCACCGGCCTATACTTGATCCCGGAAACGGACGTCCTAACGTTTATCTTCAAATTCTCACGTCTGAAACGCGACATAAAACGATGCACAGAAAACGATGCACCCTCGAAGCGGGAACTCCTCCAAGTACTTATTCAATGTACGACCCCCTCGGCCTCATCGCCGGCTACA